>CM060909.1:393461064-394668564 GCA_030737875.1 Allium sativum | reverse complement strand
GAAAACAAAAGTGTTTACATTGAACCGGGATGGTTTATTTATCAAATAAATTATTAAATAAATCGTGACTACTTTTAGTTAACTAATATTATATAGCCAAATAAGAATATATGTTTTTGTTTTATACATTGTATTGGATGTAAGATTCATAAGTTAAGTAGGCGAATGACGAGCGGAATATATTTTGAAGTGTCAAGATGTAACATCTCTCTCTCTCTCTCTCTCTCTCTCTCTCTATATATATATATATATATATATATATAATGTTTATTTATGTAAACAAAGAGATTTATTTACTAAGAAATAGGGATTAATGGAAGTTCAGATTTAACCACACAAGATTAGGCAAATGCACCAAGGCCCAAAGCCCAAGTCCTGCATTCTTTTAAAGAAAAAAGAGACCTGGAGCATTCTTAAGTAGGGCTGGTTTTTTTTTTCGTTTTTTCGATTTCTACGGAATTCCGTCCGGTTATTTCCTAAAATTTCGATTTCCATCATTGTTCGAAGGAATTCAATTGGAAGGAAATCCATCCGACAAGATACACAATACACAGGAAATACTTAGAATTTTTGCTGGAAATTATTTCCTTTCATAATTGGGCCAAGCTCATCGAAATATCGAAAATTGCACGACCTGGATAATAGAAATTAGAAACTACCCCCTTTTGTTGATTTTTTCCATTCTTAGATTAATTTCAAAGTCCCAAACCTAATTTGTCTTCTTCCTTCTCATCGACAATATACGGTTCACATCTTCTCGTTTACCTTTGAAACTATCTTCTCATCACCGCTAGCTCCCTATCTTCCAAATGTGCTTGCTTCTTCTCGCGGGAATCGGGTATTCCATCAAAAACCCTAACTTTTCTATTTCCAGGTACTTCGATTATTCTTTTTTTTCTTTTCCTTTTTGGTTTTTTCTTCAAAGAATACATTTTTTGAATCAATATTACAATGTGTATCAGTCTTTGTTGCGGGTAGAAAACCCAAACTTTCGTTTTTGGGTTCGCATCACAGGTGTTGACACGCTTTTTAGTCAAAGCTATCACATGTCAAATATTTGGTTAGCGACGCGCTCAAGCGCTAGAAATCACAAAGCGATGCAATTGATGTCACATCGCAAACATAAGAAGACCCGAAGCTCCTATCAAATGACCTCTTTTGTGCCCGAAGACGTACGTTATAAGGCTTTGCACTATAACTCTTAGGCGAATGGTCAGTCGAGCCGAAGGCGAGCCGTACTCCGAGCCAAAGGCGAGCCGTCAGCGGGTCCGGGCGCTGCGCAGTTGGGGTTCTGGGTCCCCACAGTCTCGGCGGCGATCGACCTAACTGGTTAGGTCGAACAAGTGGGCACCGCCTGATTCATTCGATTTCCATGAAACTGGAAGCTCGGATCCCTTCACTTCGGACCACGAAAACTCGAATCCTACCACTTCATGCTTAGGAACCTCGACTCCCGAAAACAGCAAGGTTTCAGATCCTCCAGTGCCGGTATCTCGGCCCTCTTGACTATCTCGTATCCCTTGGAGGGTACGAAATTTGTGCCCCTCCAAGGGGTACGAGTTTCGTATCCCCTGGAGGGGTGCGAATTTCGTACCCCTCCAAGGGGTACAGATTTCCTATATGAAGGCTATTTTTAGGATCCAAAACTAAGGCTTGTGGCCCCTATCTTCTTCCTACTCCCACCTAACCTCCCTCCTATAAATACCCCAAGCCTTGGCCTTCATTTATATCTCTCTCCCTTGGAATTTTTGGACTTTAGATCTCCAAAACACTCATTAATGGCTGCCAACTCTTTTTCCATGTCCATTGGACATGGCATGGACAATTAAAACGTGGCCTGCACGTTTTCCATCAACATTTGGACATTTTCAAAGATAACTATGCTACCTTTGGGCTTTTTTGGACTTCATGAACAATAAGGATAAATTTGGACATAGTTGACCAAGTCAACTCATCTCAAGGAGGAAGATGAAGGACATTTTAGTCAAAGTGTAGAATAAGCATATATTTTGTTGTTCTATTGTAATATTTTGTTCTTGAATATTGCCTAAACTTGTATAACATTGTAATTGGATATCATATGATGAATGATCACTATAAAGTGGACGTAGGCGTTAGTTCTGAACCACTATAAAAGTTGTGTCTCTCGCATTTACTTTACTTATTTTGGATTTGCTGTGTTCACACCATATACACATTGGGTGTTGGCGTGCGACAATTTTCCACGTCAACATTTTGGCGCGCCATGAAGGAGGCGCACAACTTTGACCTCTGCTTCGGATAAGTTCCTCAGATCCGTCTTCGGATTTCGTCTTAAGTTCTCGACTTTGACTCAATCACTCGATTCTCATCATGGTGTTTAAGCGTAAGAAACTCGACGCTATAACCGAAACTCAAGGTGTAGAAGGGGGAGGAAGTCAAGAACTCTCCTCAACTGGACCTCCGTCGAACTACGTCACTCGGGAAGACATCGATGGAATGATTAAGAATCTTGCTACAGATTTGAACGCTCGACTTGAGCGGCAGAAAGAAGCTTTCAATACCTTCCTCGCTCGAATTGAAGATAGAATAAGAAGTACTTTAAGGCCGACTGGCTATGCAGACCTTATTGGAACTAGAACCAACGTTCCTCCACCCACGACTCGGTACTTAGGGACAACCCCACTAACCAACCAACATGCCAACGCCGCTCCTCGAAATGGTGCAGGTCCCGCTACACTCGGGGGCACCCCTAATCCCGATGTCGCTCCAGCCCGTGACGCTACTTTGGTTGGATAGGTTGTGGGCTCTACAGTGGGAAATGTTGCTCTAGCGCCAGCGCGTGCAGCATTGGACGGTAGTGCTCCCACGGTTCCGGGAGTCAGGACTGCTCCCGATGTGGCCCCTTAAGTTGGAATCTGACCAGAATCTCTTCTCAATCAACTGATTCCAAACTTGGACTTAAACACTGGGGGCACTAGTGCCACTTTGGATAATCTAAATCAACGACTTTATTTCAGAAATGGGTCTTAGATCGCGGATGTCATCCGTCGGTATACTCGAGGCGGTGCTTCCTCTGCGGACATGGATTGTGTGACTCGCAGTCCGCTTTCTTTGGATTTCAGGAACTCTTGTAACCCACCTGATTTCAAGCTACCAGTCTTGGATCCCTATGATGGTCTTAAGGACCCGACCGCTCACCTCATGAGATGCATTCGACATATGGAAGTTCTCTCGGCTTCGGAAAATGTCATGGCCAAGTGCTTTTCACTCTTCTTAACAAACATAGCTGCAATGTGATACAGGAAGCTGGAGCTGAACTCCATCACTTCTTGGAATGCTTTGATTACCCGATTTCTGGAACAGTTTAGAGTCAACATAGCTTGTCCGAAAAGCGTCATGACTCTAAACATCATTAAGCAGAAGTCCAGCGAGACCTTGCGGAAATTCTTAAAATGGTTCAATGCTGCAGTCGCTTCAGTCGACATACCTAACCCCTCTACGGTTTTAATGGCCGCAGTATATGGTGTTCTTGATAAGTCTGAATTCAGGACTTCACTATATTGGGACCCGCCAAGGGACCTTGGCAAATTCTATTTAGAACTTGAAAGATTCCTTCGGGAAGAGGATGCGAAGGCAGACAACAAAAAGGTCCTTGATGTTAACGTTGCTACGAACAGGGAACCGTCCAACCCTGAGAAGGCTAAGATTCCTACTATCGCTAAGGAACCTCCCTCAGGGAGCGATCACAATAGAACTCGGGGGAAACCCAAGTTCTCATCTTACTCAGAGTTTACTCATACCGTAGAGGATATTTTTCGAGAGGTTCAACCCCTTCATCCTTTCAGACGGCCTCCCTTCAGGGACCTAACTCCAAAAAAGGGATTGATCAGGTTTGCGAGTTTCACAGTTTCCATGGCCATTATACGAACGATTGTCGGCATCTTAGGGACATGATAGAAGAGCGTATCAGCACGGACTTCTGATATGGTTTGTTCGGACTAGGGCTGGTTTGCTAGGACAAGCACAACCCCCTCAAAGGTGTCAGGATATGCAGTACCCCTTTAGCACCCCTACCCGATCGTGAGCTACACTAATCCAAATATAACAAGATTTTGTAGATGTTCAATACACACATATATATTATCATATATAAAATTTGAGTTTGTTCCGACATTCGTAATATTTTCAAAATCTTAGCTCAATTATTCATTGTTCAGGTATTTATTCGAACAGCTAAATTTAAACATCAAATATATTATTTTATGAATTCAACCGTTAGACTATAGATAAAATAACGAAGCAAGAATATACGAAACAATGGAGGATGCCCTTTTCTCGTATCTGACGGCATACCAGATCCGCTCTCCCTCTTGCGTTGCCGCTTCTTAACTGTCACCTACCTCTCGACTTTTCTTCTTTCCTCCTAATGGCCAAGAATAAGAAATCAAAGTCATGTTTCCTCTCATCAATAACTACTAGATCTGGTAGCTGCGAAAAATCACTCCAATCGTTCTCTGATTCTGATGTTGAACCCGATGGTGAAGCTTGCCCTCCTACAAGATCTGTTTTTTCTTTGCCAGATAGCCATCTCTTGAATGCATTGATTTCTGAGATTAACGTTGCTGGTCCATCCATATCTTCGTCTTCTTCTGCCTTGGGTAAGTCGCCTATATCTCCCTTTCTTACTCGAGCTACAACTGCTTGGCCTTTGCCAGGCTCAAGTGTGTCAACGCTTATAGATAAATCTATTATAGGTATTTGGGTCCTGTTTTGGGTGTGCCAGATCGGGTTGTCTCTCCTGGTTTATCATTCCATACTGATTTGGGTTTGGAGAAGTTGACTACGGTCACAAATGAAATTGCCTTAGGTAGCGATGGTATTGACGATGAACCTGTGTTCAATGTGAGTGACAGTTTGACTGGTAGTCGTACCCCAATGACTGCGCCTTGTGATAACTTCCAACGACCTACACCTACTCGACAAAACTCCCTACACAACCCGAAAATTAACCCATCAACCCAGCGTTCCTTTAATATCACTACTCCTGTATGAAGTGAAGCTCCTTTGAACCCTGCTCCAAATGCCCTAAAGAAATGGACAACTTTATTTGATTCACTTCCTCACGTTGAAAGGGAATACTTGCCTGTAGTATTTGATATTCATGTGGATGAGTTTGCTTGGTCCCTCCTCCGGAAATCCATGACAAAGCAACAAAATTTTGGAATGAACAACTTATGGGTTTTTTCTTAGATTCTAACCACTAGCAGTACATATACATACTGCTTACCAAAATTCCTGGAAAATCTGTGCTTCCATGAAAATGACTATTATTGATGGTCTATATCATTTTAAGTTCTCCTCAGCTAAAGAGAGGATATGTTTTCTGGTAGTTGCTCCTTCTATCATTGATGGGAGACCTTTTATTGTGACTTCTTGGAATGCTTCGATAGATAGAGTCTGTGAACAGGTTCTTTCTATTCCGGTTTGGATGCAGTTCACCCATATTCCCTCTGTTCTACAACCTCTTCTAGGCCTTAATTAGCTTGCATGTCATATAGGTAAGCTCAAATGTTTTGATGCCAATACTGTTGCAGGGAGAAACTTAGTATATGCTAGGGCCCTGATTGAGATTACTCTTGACAAACCTTTGCCTACTTAGATTAAAGTCTTCATTGATAATCATGAACACATTGCGGAAGTGATATATAAATGGAAAACCGATATTTGGACAATATGCAAATCCTTTGGACATTGCTCTGTTGTTTGTCAGCATGTGGCTAATTTAACAATCCCGGTCAAAACTCTCATTCCTAGGCTACCTGTTAGAGTTTAAGTCCCTGTTGGTAGGAAGGAAACACAAGTGGAGGTCAACCCTCCAGTATCTACATTACCTAATGTTCCTCCTGATCCTAATATCTCTTGAAATGAGAAGGACATTGCTTGGGTGCACGCCCCGTTTGGAATGCTCTATGTACAGATCAATATTACTTCATTTTAATTGACGAAGAAGGTGAAAAACGTTGTCTGTTATATATGCCCTTTGGTAACAACTTTAAAATGTGGGATGAGGGACAAATTGGTTAAGTGAACTTTGATCTCATATAGGACTCGTCATGGGATAGGAACCTTATATCCAGATTGACAGCTCCTTTCTACAAGGATGATTTGGCTTTACGCTTTCGAACCTTTGAGCGGAATATGACTACCTACATAGGGAATTTTGATGAGGATGACTCTAATTGTGATGTGTTGTAGTATTCCCTATCCATACGATCTCAGGTTATGTTGTGTTCCTAGATATTCTGTTATATTGATAGTGACTAAACACTTTAAACCAAATATGTTACTCTGTGCATGTGTAGAGTACCAGTTCCCTTCTATTGTATAATAAAGTGGTATGCCCACTATAAAAATGGCTTGCCTTGCAAAATATTGTTGTACGAATTTTAGAACGAGCTCTAATTTTGGATAGACGATAATATACATGTGAATTGAACATCTACAAATTCTTGTTAGATTTGGATCAGTGTAGTTCACGGTAGGATATGGGTGCTCCAAAATAGGGGTGTCCCGGAATGCTCCTCAAAATTTTTTTTTTTTTGAAAGTGGGTATAGGCTTTATTGGGCATCCGGCCCAAAACGGGATAAGTACAAATTAACTGGTAACACAAACCAATTCAAAAATAAACACGTGGAACACGAAACAATCATAACCAAAAATTTCCCAAATCTAACTCTACCCTAGTCATGGCGACGGCGGAGGCTCAGGAGGGTCCAATGGATTACTTCGACTTCGAGAAAACATCTCCTCAAGACAATCGGCTACAGTATGAGCTTCATTATCTATCTGGTTGGAGGTAATTCTCTGATTCAACAACAATTTTAGTTTTATACCCACTTCGTTCAAGATTAAACGACTGATTTCCTCTTTTGTTCTTGCTTTATTTTGAAATGTTCGACGGTTGCGCTCTTTCCAAATCCACCACACTATAGTTATGAGCAGGATGCTATCTATCTTGGATTTCACATCTTTGGAATTCCACTTCAAGGCCAGGTAATTTACCAATTGAATTAAATCAGTGCTGAAGATATTGCGGTTAAGCTTCTGATAACATGAAAAGGATTACTTCATGAGAAAATAAGCAATTGAAAAAAGGTGTTTATGTGATTCTACCCCATTTTCACACAATACACATGCACTGGAATTAATAACTCCCCAATTACACAAGCGATCTTTGGTAGGTAATCGCCCTTTGATGGCCTTTTATGTTGTAAACTCCATTTTTGGCACATTACATTTGCTCCAGACCAGTTTAGCCCAATCACAAACATTGCCTTGCTGTCTGACACAGTCATAAGCAAATTTGATTGTAAAGTCATCATCATGTTTCCAAGTCCAAATATCACTTTCCCTGTCATGAAATATAGGGTAATATTCAATGTGCTATTTTTGAGTATCAGAAAGTAGTAGTTCAGTTAACTGCCAAACATTATTTTCAATAATTTGAGATACACAAGCATTAGGACATCCATAGTCTGAATAAGTGTTCCAGCCCACCAAATCAATGATCGAACTACCATTAATCCAAGGATCACGCCAAAGATTTGTATTTCTACCATCAGCAATTTGTCTTTCACAATTTTTCGCTAGAATGTCTCAAACTCTTAGGATAGCTTTCCAAGTTGACGACACATTATTATCACTTGCCATGGTCCAGAAATTTTCTTTGATATATCTTTTACGCATCCATTATGCCCATAGCCCATTAGAAGAGATTACTTTCCATGGCAATTTTAAAGTATACACTTCTTTCATGTCTCTTATGTTTCTCAAACCAACCCCGCCTTCTCTCTTTGGTTTACATAGTTCCTGATATTTAACTTTATGAAGACCACCCTTCCATATAAAATCAGCGCACACTTTTTCAATTTTGTCAATAGACGCTTCGGGTAATTGGAAAGTTTGCAGCCAAAAGTACGATTTTGCTTGAATGACAGAATGAACCAATTCTAGTCTCCCCGCAAAAGAAAGTAGCTTCGAGCTCCAACTGTATAGTTTATCTCTGATATTCAAAATTAAAACAGCACATTCTCTATCCGTTATCTTATTAGATGAAAGTGGAACCCCCAAATATTTAACCGGCAAAGTACCCTCCTTGACAATCAAAGTAGATAAGATATCATCTTTAAATCTGCAGCATCTACTAAAATAACATTTTGATTTTTGTTCATTCATTTTAAGGCCCACAAATTTGTCAAGACTAGAAAAAATATCTTTTATAGCCATGGCTGAGAGAACATTTTCTCTAACACAAATAATGAGATCGTCAGCATACAATAAATGAGTGATGGCCGGTTGAAAATTGTGCAAATGTTGTATTATCTTGTTGTGACAAGTTAACTCCATCTGTAAGGAGAGAAATTCCATGACTATAGCAAATAAATAGGGGGATAAGGGGTCCCCCTGTCTAATACTACGCGTACTTTTAATGAAACCTATGGGAACACCATTCATCAGAATAGAGAATGTAGGAGTTGAAATGCATTCATTGATCAAGGCAACAAATTTATCAGGGAAGTTCATACACTTCAGCATGTGAATAATATATGATCTATTTACTTTGTCGTAAGCTTTTTGTAGATCAACCTTCAGACAGAATATACCGACACCTTTCTTGTTGAAGTTACGAATGAGCTCATGAGCAAGTAATGATTTATCTGAAATATGTCTGCCCTTAATGAAGGCACTCTGACATTCTGCAATCATGTCTGGTAACACAATTTTCACTCTGTTGCATATCACTTTACTGAAAATCTTATAAATCACATTACAACAAGCAATATGCCGACAATCAACAATTGATGTAGGTTTTTCAACTTTAGGAATCAAACTTAAAAAAAAGTATGATTTATCTCTTTCAAAATTTTACCAGAAATAAATGATTCCTGAACTGCAAATGTTATGTGATCTTGCAGGCTGGGCCAGTGCTTAATGAAGAAACCAGATCCGAAACCATTGGGTCCGGGAGACGAGTCGTGATGAATGTAGTCTAGTGCCAACTTGACTTCGGTAACAGTTACTTGACTGAGCAGCATGCGGCGACCAACAATGTTAACCAGGCGTCGGGGAGTAATGCTGGGTAAGTCCACTTCCTCTCTTTCATGCTCATAATTAAATAAATTAGAAAAGTATGCCAAAGCTTCATTTTCAATTTTTTTGAGATCAACGGTCATTTGTCCATCGTGAGTAAACAATTGAAAGTTATAGTTAGTATTTTTTCGAACTGACATTTTAGTATAGAAAATTTTTGTACAATCATCTCCATCTGTTAGCCACATTTCTTTTGCTTTCTGCTTGAGTTCTGTAGCTTTGACCTGCATAGCATTTTTAAGTTTAGCTTGGATTTCAGTGTATTTCCTCCAATCTTCATCGGATGCATTCTCTCCCTCTAGGGTTTCTAGCATGTCTGCAATCTAATTCACCAATAATATTATCATTTTTTGGTCTCACTCTGTTCCACTCCTTTAGTCTTGCTTTTGTACGTCTAAGAAAATGTACACAATGGAACATATAAGAATCACTATGAATAGATAATTCAGAACAAATGATGTTACAATGGTAACCTTCAAGCATATGCCAATGTTTGGCATATCTGAAAGGTTTTCCCTTGTCATCATTATTTCTGGGTCTCAAGTCTATGTGGATGGGACAATGATCACTGGTAGTTGGGGGAAGCGCATTCACTTTCATTTCAGGGAACATATTTAAGCAGTTATGATTAACAAGAGCCCGATCCAGTTTGTATGCTATTTTCCTACACTCACCACTACGCCATGTATATTGTAGGCCAATGTGCCTCGCTTCAAGGAGTCCCGCTGATACTACACAGTTATTGAATTCGGTAAGTTGATTTACATGAATCGATAAGCCACCTTTTTTCTCTTTTGCATGCAAGACTGCATTAAAATCTCCAGAAACAATCAACGGGCCATGAATGTTATTTGCAATAGTATTTAGCTTATCCCAGAGAAGATTTCTAATATTAGAATGGTTATTAGCATAGACAATTGTAACCACCAGTTCCAAACCTCCAAAGTTATTCCCTTTCAAAGTAATTTGTTGTGAATCTTTATCTAATACTTCAATCTTCCAAACACTTTTGTTCCATACAATGTGTATACGACCATGGGTATTTTCATCATTATTGTGAGTGTAATCCCAGTCATTACCCAACATAGAAGTAAAGAAATTTAGATTGTCATCAGTGAACTTGTTTTCCAAAATGCCTATAATAGAAGGAAGGTACATCCTTCTAAGATTTGAGAGATCGAAACTCCGAGTATCATTTTTTAGACCTCTCACATTCCATGTGATTATAGACATGGAGGTTTGGGAGGTCTAGTCCTCAACACTCATGAGGAAACCTTGTCGCATTCGGCCTTCTTCTTGTTATTAACCACTGGATTCTTGAATTGCTCAATGTAATCTTGATTTGGTTTATTAAGAGGCACATTGTTCTCATTTTCATCATTTTCACTTTCTTCATCGCTGTTTAATAGAATATTAAGCTTATTAACGTCTTCTATTGACTCAGGGAGAGCATCAGATTCCAACTGCATCGAGCCTTCTAGATGAATTGTCTGCCCTGGTGCAGCCTTTTCTTGGGTCAGATCAACAACAGGCTCCACTGCCTCATTACCAACCACATGGGCCTGAAAATCCAGCCCAAGAGTATTATGGGCCAAATCAGGAAACACTGTATCACTTTGCTGGTCTGGAGACTTGTCATGACCTTCCTCCGCTGCCGTAGAAGAGGGATTAACATCACTACTTGTAGATATGTTAATAGTAGGTTCAGTAGTGTTGCTTGCTTCTAAGGGTTGACTACTAGACAAAACTGTGCTGCTGCTAGCAGTTTTTGTCATCCAAATTTGTCTAGTAAGCTTAACAACGGTGGCGCACTGATCGTCATTATGTCCGAAGCACTGACAATTTTTGCAAACAGGTGGAATAGCCTCATATTCTACCTGTTTAATGTAAATATTGCCTTGGGTATCTTTTGCTCTGACTTGATGTTTAATTTCTTTGCTTGCTTTTAAGTCTACAAGTACTCTAGCATACTTCAACCGTTTGATATTTTTAGTGTATTCATCCGTTGCTAGAGGGGTACCTATTAGGCTAGCCAACATACTAATACCACTAGAGTTCCACAGAGATAAATCTAGATTCATTAATTTAATCCACACAGGATGAGATTCTAGCATGTCTCTTTCTAGATGAATATTAGGCTCCCAACGTTTGATAAAAATTAGTTTCGAATCCATAAACCATGGCCTCCAGCTAAAACACAATTGCAATCGTGTTCATTCTCAAATTTAATCAGATAAAAACCATTCTCTCTAGCAAAAACATCCCATCTACCTGTTGGTTTCCATTCACGTTTTATATACGCATTTAGGTGAACATAATACGGGTGTCTACCCACCAGATATATATATATATATATATATATATATATATATATATATATAAGGAATGAGTCCACATTTGTTTGGCTAGATCAAATACCTGATCATCAAGAAGGGAAAATTCACCTTCATCATCAGATTTAGCAGTAAATGTCTCAACTCCACCATCAATCTTAGTATTTCCGGCAACAACGTTTACCCATGATTTAACGCCAGATCCGAATGTTTGATAGTTAGATTTTGGTCTGAAAAGTGATTACGTGCATCAGCTTTAGGGTATGTGGTACCCCACTTAGATTTCCTTTGCAAATTCCCCTTATCAGCAGCAGCCCTTGCATTAGATTTTTCTCCTAACCTCTTGCCAACCAGATTCGACAACAGAAGAGTTAGTGTCTACGTTAGATTGAGAAGAATGTTGAGTCGCCAGATCGGGGGGGGGGGGGGGGGTAGGCTCCTCATATATATACAAACACACACACACACACACACACACATATATATATATATCAGTGATAGGATCAAGAGCACCCAGAGCAACCCACCTTTTTGACCGCTTCAAGTCGGTAATTAAACCAACTCGAAATGTTTATAAAAGCATAGTGCTATCGCTTATCAGATTTAAGCAGAATAAACACATAAAATCATAGACAAAATAATAATATCTTACTGTGGAATTTTATACAAAAATATCAGAGTTTTACAATATTCATTACACAGCGGGAAACTTTTAAATACTTAGATTTAAATTAAACAAAATTTAATGAAAAATGAACTCAAAGCGAGTGTCTTTACCACACTCTAACTTCGAAAGCTGAAGTCTTTAAATCTGCAATGCTCGAGTTTGGCTTGAGCGTTCCATGTAAAAATGTAAAACACTCTAGTCAGGATTAACTTATCTCGAGTAAGACAACTTCAATAAATACTAAAATATAATAGTTAATCCTAATTTCAAATATATATCATATGCAAAATACACAGCTATGTATTTTTCATTCTATATCAGCTTATTTTTCTAGGAACTGTGATCATAGGAGCCTGCATATACACACATGTACATGTATATGTGTGCACTGCATCAGCATCCCGAAAATCAAAGATATATGAGTATACATATATGATAAACAAAATCAGCATTGACGAGCATGTATGGTAAGTGATGTACAAGTGTATCATGAAACATGGCAGAGTGAATATGATACACACATGGTAGTAAAGTGTGCAACAAGCATGGTAGATGTATAGAAACAGCAGGGTACGTTAACATGACACTATTATCAGGGATAACTACAGGTTATTTTTCCGCAAATACTAATAGGGTGGCAGGTGTAGTATCTGCACATAAAAAGTATGCAATAAAACAAGAGCAATAGGGTGATAAGGACAAGCAAGTTAAAACCAAGCCAAATATGTAACAACCCGATCTTCTATGTCCAAATTATACATGAATTTAAATAAAAGAATTTAAATTTAGGTTGTAGCAATTTATTAATTGAACTAATGAATTAAATTAGATAAAATTGTTTGCAATGTTAAATAATCAAATTATATATATATAAAAATTGAAGTAAATCGGGCGATCGTCTGAAGTAACAAAATTGTTATTGTTTATTGTCACTTGGAGGATTTGGTATTGGTTCTAATATGAATTGAAATTAATTTAATTGGTATAGATTTAAATTAGATTATGTAAGAAATCAACTGTAAATAACTTAAATATATGTATATGTTTGGAATTAAGGCCCAAAGCCCATAGAAAAGCCAAGTTCTTTCTAATATAAGGCACGCTTCCTTTTGCCAACAAAAGGGAAAATGGGGAGAAGTCGACGGCCTCATCTTCATTTTGAGGACACAATCCCAAATTCCCTCGAAGGGCCGAAATCGAAGTACAAAAAAAAAATCGATTGGATTTTAGTGGCCTACGAGCCCTCGGCAAACGGAGAAGAAGCACCGCCTGAGGCATGTGCGCGGTGAAGTGAAATGACTCTCTTCCTATTGACTATTCTAGCTCAGCGATGATTCTTTTTATGAATCGGACTTGGTCTGGAGTTGCGCACGGAGGAAGAAAACTATGGTGGGAGCAACGAAGATTTGATGAAGTCGATGCATCTGAATGCGACGAGGGTGGCGGTAGGCGCGATGAGGACAGTGGTGATTCTCAGATGAGCACGCAAGCTGTGATGGAAGAAGTAATTTGAGGACAACGACTACCAGGTCGATTACAATAATTCTTGGGTTCACAACAAAGGCATTACTAGATTTTAGTCGTCCAATTCAGTGAGTTTTCCCCTCACTCACTTCTATGTTTCTAACCATAATAGTTATACCCAAATTCATATTATTATTTGCATTGGATTAAATCATTTGGATGATTGAATTAGTTGGTTTGATATAGTTGTCGTCTAGTTGTTTATTGGATGTTTATATATAGAGGGGAAGTTATAAATTTTATTTTCGAACTATATTTGTATAAATGGATTATTTTGACAATTAATCTACCATGAAATTACAAATAAGAATGGGAAGCTTATATATATATATATATATATTTCTTTGTAGATAATTACAGTAACACGACACTTTAGATTATGAATTATATAGTATAACGAAATTTCAAATATTAAATTGTATTCCAGATTATAATTAGACATAAATTTATATTTAATCACATGTGCGTATATACGTACTTAAGTAAATATTAGCGTTTAGATTACATTAGTAATCATTGCGTCAATATACAAAAATTAACTTGATTACATGTATCTTTCAAGGTTATACTTTTGACTAATTAAATATTTTATCCTAGAATAATTCTATTTGGGTTGTTTGACTACTTAAAATATTTTACCATTACTCAGAATAAGTCAAATTAGAAGTTGTCATTTTTATTATATTATGAAATAGTTTTTGACAATATTTTATATGTTATTGGACTTATATTTCTGTACTATATATTTTATTGTTTGCATAAATTTCCAATGAAAGTTTATGTTTTTCATACATTTATATTAACTTTTGAGAATTATTGTTTGATCTTGTTTATTCATTAATCATGTTGAAATTGTATGTATTCCTTGAATAATTTTTGAATTTCTCTTCATTTGTATAATTGTTGGCTTTTTAATCTCGCGTGACTTCTTATGTTGCGAATGATTCACTGTTGATTTAGTCTGATTGATGATTTGAAAATAATATTGTGATGACACCTTTTATGTAATTTTATGATATTTACATTCTATGTAAAGAGAAATTTGAATAAACGGTTTGGTGAACCTGTCTGGTATGGCTTTCGGTATCACCTTTTTTGTTATTCACAAGACTTATTATATAAAGTATTGAAGGGTAAGTGTATTATATGAGCTCGGTTAATTTCCTATTTCGTCTGATTGAAGTTATTGAGTTAATGTTATGATTTATGAAATTTTTGTGATTGAAGATTTTTGAGTTTTGTAGTTCGGAGTTGATGAGCGGCTAGTAAACCAAGCAGTGAGAACGTGTGGTATGGGATGCACTATTACCACTGTTCGAGTTACTAATTGTGAGTTGATGACATATATAAACCATTGTCTATACTGAGAAGTCCTGAGCGATTATCTCCTTGGCAGTACTAGGTAGTCCTGAGCGGCTATCGAGGTAGTCCTGAGTGACTATCCTATATAAGACCTGAGAGTCTAACTTATGGGGATATGAGTATCTTCCATTGTATGCGTAAAATTGTTTACTACTAGTATATGATATTTCCATTACACGTGCGGCGTTGCCGAGTCTCGCCAAGGTTGATATGGATCCATATGATTTTTATGATTTTTCTTATGCTTTGATGTGATTTACATATACGATTTTTGTTTATGATTTCATCATGTTATTGTATTTTGATGGCCTGTGACCTATCATGCGATTGTGATATGTTGACGATTTCATAATGCGTTGTAACTCTTAAATGAGATTCATTTGAATACGATTATGTTGTCGTTTGCATATGTCCCCATATGGTAATGCTTCCATAATATTTTAGCCATGCGGCGTGAATCATTAATGTCGATATTTGAGTGAACCTTATGATTAGGTTTATGACTTGAATGATCATTGTGGATTAAATAATGTTGTACCTCTTTATGTTATATATTATTCTTTTTTAGAGCACCCAAACATTTTTATATTAACTTTAATAGATTTAAACATATTCTGATCCTTTATTATTTATATAATACTTAGGTCTAACCGAGACATTACAGGTTCAGGGACATTGAGACTAGCTTATATTTATTGGGCTTAGAAGGGTATAGTAACTTAGTATGTCATTTATTATCATGTATTGTATAGGTTGATGTATATATTGATGTGTAATAGGCAAATATGTATAAATTGTTAAATATTATACATTATATTTTATTGATGCGACTGACTCTGTGATCTCTGTATTCATGTACATTTTGTATTGTTCATTCCTGAAGGCACATATGTAATTGTTTTTACCGACACTGAGTACGTAAGAGTAAGTGACAATTCAGAAATTTCAATATGTACCAGTGTTAATTCAAGAGAATTTGCACGTTTGTGCCCCTACAGCCTTATTCTCCGTTTTATCTGATAGTATTGCTTAGTAATACTCTTGGATAATATAGGTATAGAGGTGTGGCTTTACAAATTGGTACTAGAGCAAGGCTAATAACAATACACTGTACGTATATAAGAGGCTAGACCATAGTAATGACTTAGATTCCGTATCGCCATGGGTGCGTGGTAGATTTTGTTATAATTATATTACGATAGATAGGTATGTACGATGATTACCGGGGTAATCATCTAGGGATGCACTTGTTATTTTTTATCATATAATAATATATTGATTTATTTCTCCCACAATTTCGGTGTTTATCTTTGGTTGGAATTTAAATAGTTGAGTGTGGTATTTGACGTAAAAGTGAGTATGAAATGACCGTTAAATTTAAATAAACTAATAATGTAATAATAGCAACAACAATAATAATGATGAAGATTGTTAAAAGTATATACCTGCAAATATATATATATATATATATAAAATTTATGGAAAATTGGAAATGTTAGGAGAAAAACAAACTAGAAACAATAATACTTCGTATCAAAAATAAAATAAAAAATCAAGCATAAAGTCATAGCTGATATTTCAATCTAAAATAGTTAGCAGTGAAAACATAATATTGGCAATATTTACCATTTGTGAAGTGGGAAATGATTACAAGGATAATCAAGTTTACCCTTATTATCATACATATCATATCTTAAGAAAATTACATTGATATACCCTTGTGACTTGAGTTATTTATTTCAGTTCTGTTGTAGCGCTGATGACTTAAGTAGTTTTAATTTGCTTCTTCTATATTTCCGCTATTATCGAAATAAATTTGCTAACGACTGAGGACATAAATCTGAAATGGCTTGTAATGACCCGCATTTTTAGCAGTCGAATAATTTATTTATTAAATTATTAATTATCGATTTAACGATACCGATAAATTAAATTAAATAATATTTATATTTAATTAATATAAATAATAGAAAAAAATATTTTCGAAATAATAGGAAATAACAGAATTCATGATACGGTGTGAATTGGACGATATAAAATATATAATTCAGTTTATATTGAATTATATTGACGAATATATATTATTTAAACGAAGTCTGAATGTATAATATATATTATAATTAAAATCGAGCTCGAAATGGCGTGGCAGTTCGCGATTTGGCGATTTGAACTTCAACTAGAAATACAGGATCCGTTTTAAGTCAGATTTCTGTGAAACAAGAAACGTGTGGAGCTGGTGGAGTATATTTTTCTAATAGAAGAGAAAAATCTGGATTTCGTCGTGTAGATTTTGATTTACATCCAAATCAAATTTTAGAAAAGTCGCTATGGAATTCCTTTATAATTTATAAAGGAATTATTTATATTTTAAAAAGGAATTTCATTATTAATCGAATATCGATTTAATCGGGATTTGAAATATCGAGTTAGAAATTCATATAGGAATATTCTGAAGCTGTATGATATTTTGTTGTGAATATATACGATAATGTTTATTTTTTAAATATTTAATTTAATTGTTTTTAAATATATTTATATATTTAAAAGGGTTATTTAGAGCTTTAAAAATAGCCAGTTTTGCACCTCAGAATTCGACGAAACTAATTTTGTTGGATCCGGAATATTAAATTATTGTTAGATTTCAATTTCTGTGATATTTAGAGTCAGTATGTGGCCGTACAAGATTTAAATGTGAAAAACAGTCAGTATTTTGACGGTTAAAAATACGTTGTGTGAGCAAACGGAGTCAGAATTCGACGAAACCAGTTTCGTTGGGACCGTAATGTCGAACTCTAGCTGCATGTCAGTTTCTTGATTTTTGGGTATCATGTGGTGAATTTTTAGAAGTCAGAAACAAATATAAAATGATTAAAAAAACTAAAAAAGAAAAATCCTAAGCTAATTGCGAACTAAGGAAGGCCACGCACTTTCTTCTTCGGCCACAGAAAATTTTGATCACCATTATGTAATCATTCATTGAGCCGCCAGTATGCTTTTCTCAAAAAAAAAATCCTCCGTTGAAAATCAAAAGAAAATCGAATAAAAATCTATAAATTACGGTACAACTATATTATGATTTCTGGGATGATTCTCGTCGATTTAGGGTAACTGGTGTAACATGTGATGTCAGTTTTTCTGGTGCGGGAATGTACAGCGTGGGTGATAGTTGAACTAGGGTTCATGTATGTGAGTTATGAGAGCTTCGATTGGGGAAATGATCCTCGTATTCGAGTTCGTGGCTTCAACTAGCAGCTGTAGGCAGAAATTGATGGAGTTTGACACTAATTTATGTCGATGTCTATACTGTTGGGAGTGGGTTGGGCACGACGTCGGGTTTCACTCTGGGAAACCGAATTGAGTAATGAGGGTACGGGTTGATGGGGATTTGAAATAGAAATGGAATGGTTGAGGTCTCGTGAGGATCGATGGTGTATTGAGGGAGGAAGGGGAGAACGAAGTAGCAGTAATGGGTGGGATTTTTCCTGGAGCATGTAATTTTAATTGGGGAAGAAGAAGGATCGACGGGCTTGGGGTAGTGGGCCGGGAAGTAAAAGGTTAAGGCCCAATTGCATTTGAAAATCAAGTTTTATTTTATTTAATAGTATACAAAACTTGTAAAAATCGTATCTTTGTCATACGTGGTCAGAATTGAGCGAAAAAAGATCCGTTGGGATCGTACGGACACTACCCAATGGAACTAACTAGAGGTGGATTGGAGCTCGTTTGAATTTATTGTAACACCCCACGTCCATTAATGTCACTCACAAAGGGAATGCATGAACTTCTATGGAGGTTTTAAGTGAATATAGAACAGAAAAATTACAACAAGACAGATAATAAGTAGTATTGGAAATCTAAAACTTCATTTTATTGCGGCGGAATTTAAACATGTTTGTTACGTCATAAAACCATAAATCAGAGTCAAGTACAATATCCATTTTGATAAAACAAATACATAATCCCATTACACAAATAGCCATTAAAGAAGATAACAAGCTGGACTTTACTTCAACGGTCCAAGCTTTCCAAAAGAGAGATAAAACATTCCAATCAAACTCCACTAGAGCTGGGCCCAACCTGAGGACCTGGAGGGGGAAAAAGGATAGAAATGGAGGGGGTCAGACATAAAGTCTGGCGAGTATGATAATTCTAACAATACTATTATCAAAATAACTAGACTAAGGCATAAGCTGGAAAATAAGGAAATGTCTATGGACTATTGGGTATGGAAGAGCAGATAAAGATAACGTTAAAGGCACACCTAATTACTAACGAATAATTACTACACTGCACCGCACATTACTACACTGCACCGCACCAGTCACCCTCAAAGTTGATCCCACTTGCTTCACACAGAAACTATATAAATAGTCTTGCGTACCCCTAGCTGACTACATAGGTGCCGTCTGCCCCTATCTCCACTAGGTGTACCCCACTTTCGATCGGCTCCCTACTCGTAGATACCCTTGCTGGCCCCACAGTGGGGTGTATCACTCCCCTAAAGTGGCAACCCGATACAACTTGAGAATGCACGGCTTATACCTACACGATGCAACAACGTCTTACCTACCAGCCCGGGTCCACACACGCATATGAAACCCGTTGGACTTGCGTTGCCACCGCTACCCCGTTTTGGCCTCTTATAGTCAAGCCCAGTATGCGTGTCCCGTCCTCGACTTGGGTCGAGCCCACAAAGATACGTCTGGGATACTGGTTGAAATGGGCCCGCACAAGCTACCCACCTAAGCTTGTCACCACAAGTATATCCCACTTAACCCTCTTAGTCTTGTTCATTTACATGTGTGTTTGGTTAAGTCTTACTAATCGTATTTCACATGCCACTAAGGGCACCCACTAGATTCCTCATGCCACCCAAGGCACCTACTTAACCCCCATGTCCCACCTTACATGTTTATCTGGTTAAGTATTTCTTAATTCATTCAGGCCATAACCTCATAAAGACCTCTCACAATAGACTGACATTTATGGCAGCTGGATTTGTCGGGCGGGTCCGGGCAGTCTTACACCATAAAAGAGTCTAACATCGTGTCTTTACAACTGTTATGCTTTTGTTTAGGCCTAGGACCTCTCACATTGGGCTGACATTTGTGACCAATGGATTTGCCGGGCGGGTCCGGGCAGGTTTACGTCACAAACGAGTCCAACCTCGTGTCCTTAGCATTGATTATCACTTATAATCTTTTACCCCAGTTTTAATAATTCCCTATTCAAATTATTAATTAACTCCAATTTTAATGATGTCCATAATTGACTCAATTATGGCCATCCATTCATGGCATGCAAAATAATATCAATTGCACCCCAACTTCTTAATATTAAATCCTTAATATTACCCCTACCCCACGTTTATACGTTCGCTTATTCAACGCGGAATATACGTTAGACTCGAATAGTCTAACTCATAGGACAAAGATAAATTATCATAACATATAGACAATTAAAATGAATCTAATCATAATAGGGGTGAAACTTGCATAAAACTACACATGTTAAGGATCTAAAGGTGTCAACTTGTTAAATGTCACAATTTACATGATATGATCATAACCCAAATTCGTGTATAAACTTGCATATGGGGTTTTATGCAACATAATGATGGTGTGAACTAGCATCTAATACATAGAATTCACATATGTCATAGCATAATCCTAGATGTCATAATTCTAGCTCTAAAGAGATGTCATGGCATATGCTCATAATCTTTACTAATCAATCTAACTTGCATACATGGTTTGTCATATAGATCAACATAGCCCAAACATTATGATTTGATTAACATGAACTAACTAGCATAGATAATAACATCATGACTTTATAACATGTATGATTTATCACAACTTAGCATAGAAAATTACACCCTATACAATATCATCATGGCATGATTTACAACATATAGGATATCATCATCACATAGCATAGGATTTATAACATACTTGATAGCATAAGGTTTACAACAACATATATGACAATCCACATCATTCACTTATAATCCATTCATAACTTAATCTAACTAGTCTAATAATAATCTTGTTAAGATCATCATACTCACAATTAGAAGAGAAAGAGAGTCTTGATTTGCTTTAAAGTTGAGTAGAATTAGGGTTTTGATTAGCTTTCTTCCTTCTTAGTTGGCGGCGGCTACACTGAGTTCCATGGCGGCGGTATGACGGTGTCTATTCTATTTTTCATGTGAATTAGAATGAGAGACTACCAAGGTATTTATGGAGTTTAGGATTTATTTAGACCGTCAGATCAACTCAGAACTAAACTGAACCGTTAAATTTGCCAACTCAGCCCTAAAGACACATCAGTAGCTCAAGATTGGGCTCAGTCAAAACCCTAGCCGCCTGGACAGGTCGACTGCCAAGTCGACTCCCCAGTCGACCTGGGGGGGAGGGGGTCGACTACCCAGTCGACCTGGGGTGCTGGGAAGGAAATTTCCCGCCTAGCCTGATTTGACTTCGAATTTTGAATTTAAATTTTCTGAAATCTGTTTTGAATTTTCTGAAACTTCCGATGGCCATAACTTCTTAATACGAAGTCTAATTCACGCAAACTCGGACTCTATTTCAACCAGAATTCCGAGACGAACACAATGGCGCAACCCGTTTCCCACAATTCTCACGTCTGAGATTAGTTATTCTTTAATTTGTGAATATTAATATTAACAGAATTACGAGGTGTTACATTCTCCCCTCCTTAAAGGATTTCGACCCCGAAATCTTCAAGTCAAGAAGAATGTATATCCTAACATCCAAACAACCATCTACTCAACCATCAAACACGGCATCCTTTGTCCTTATGGACTTCTAATGCTTCCATGTTTAAATGCACAGTGTGTGTATATGTCTATATCTAATGCAAAATCAGGCGGTCCACTGATTCAGTTGACCTCCTTAATGCAAATCATGATAGTGTCATGCGTCCATTATGTATGCAAAAGTTCCTTAATGCTACATGTTATCTCTATATGCGTGCACAATCATCATCCGAATGCAGCATCCATATGATAAAAAAATCCTCATACATCCATTTTACTAAATACATCCATTTATATGCAATATGCAGTATGAAGTGACTGAGCCGATCTAGTGCCTAATAGTGTGTGTATATGCGTCCACGAGCAACCACTAGCAAACACTTGCATCCACTTTGCATCCATCATACATAACATGTCTCAAACACATGTTTCAACCATAGGATTATCCTAACTAAAGGTCAAAGATACTAGCGAGAGGATACTCTAAAGGTAAGATAAGTACAAGATAAGCGATAAAGGAGAAATTAAAGGACATACCCTCAAAAAGGAAAGGGTATCGTGAACGCATCTTCTCTTCTGTCTCCCAAGTAGCGTTGCTCTCATCATCTCCCCATTGTACTTTGACCAGTCTGACCTCTCGATTTCTCAGCTTCTTGATCTCTGACCCAAGAATGCGCGTAGGAGCTCGTCAAATCGTCGCATCACGCTCTATCTCCACCTCTCTAAGCAAGTTCGGCTCTACCACGTCGTGTACACCACTAAGTCTCTCAGGCAACTCCACTCTATACGCCATCTGTCCTATCTTCTCCTTAATAGGAAACGGTCCTACGAACCTTGGTGCTAACTTCCCAACGGACCCAAAGCGAACAACGTTCCGTAATGGAGACACTTTGATAAATACCATGTCCCCAACATCAAACTCAAGATCTGTCCTCCTCTTATCCGCATAAGATTTCTGCCTATCGTGCGCTGCTTTCATCCTCCTTCGAATCAAGTCGATCTTCTCCGAAGTCTCTCTAATCATATCGGGCCCAAGCAGGATCTTATCCGTAGATTCCCACCAACATGTAGGTGAACGACGAGGTCGTCCATAAAGAGCTTCGAAAGGTGCCATGCCAATGCTGGACTGAAAGCTATTATTATATGCGAACTCTACCAATGGAAGATGCTCTTCCCATGTACCCCCAAAGTCTAGGATACATAGCCTCAAAAGATCCTCTAGAATGCGATTCACCCTCTCGGTCTGGCCGTCCGTCTGAGGATGATATGCGGTGCTCAAACATAACTGAGTCCCTACCGCCTCTTGCAAGCTTCTCCAAAATTCGCTAGTGAAAATAGGATCGCGGTCGCTCACCATGCTAGAAGGAACACCGTGCAAACGAACTAATTCTCGGACGTATACAGAAGCTAACCATGGAGCAGTCCTCTTACTCTTTACGGGAATAAAATGGGCGCTTTTAGTAAGTCTATCTACTATAACCCAAATCCCCGTATTACCCTTCCTTGATCTTGGTAATCCATCCACAAAGTCCATTGAGACACTTTCCCATTTCCATAGTGGAACCTCCAATGGGTGAAGCAACCCACCGGGTTTCTTTTGCTCCGCCTTTACCTGTTGGCACACCAAGCATCTAGCGACATACTCGGCCATGTCTTTCTTCATACCGGCCCAAAAGTAAACTCGTCTCATGTCCATGTACATCTTGTCCCCGCCGGGATGAATAGTCATCTTCGAACGATGTGCTTCGTCAAGAATAGCCTTCCTTAGGTCATCGTCTTTTGGTACACAAAGTCTATCGTCTCTACGTAACCAACCCTTATCATCTAGGGTATACCTACGGAGATGGCTTGATGACTCCCCTCTTTTGAGCTTTTCTACTAGCTCAACCAACTGTGGGTCGTCTCGCTATGCCTCGCCAATCCGTCCCAAAAGCGTAGGTCTGACCTCCAAGGATGCTAGCAAACCGGGTACAAAGTCAACGGAAGGTCTAAAGTCAAACATCGAAATGAATTCTAAGCTTCGCCGCTCAACAAACAAAGGACTTAAGGACAACCTTTTTCTACTTAAGGCATCTGCCACCACGTTACCCTTGCCAGGGGTATATGCTATTTCGAAATCGTAGGACGCTAAGAATTCCATCCACCTTTGCTGCCTTAAGTTCAAGTCCTTCTGAGATAATAAGTATTTTAAAGATTTTTGGTCAGTGAATAATTCGAATTTCTCGCCAAGAAGATAATGACGCCAAGACTTAAGCGCGAAAACAATAGCGGCCAACTCTAGGTCATGTGTAGGGTAATATTTCTCATGCGCCCTTAACTGCCTTCCACCATAGGCTATTACCCTTCCCTCTTGCATTAAGACCGCGCCTAGTCCTTTCCCACAAGCATCGGTATAAACAGTAAACGGCTTACTCCCGTCTGGCAGCACCTAGACTGGGGCTGAGGTCAAAGCTCTCTTTAAACGTTGGAACGCATCATCACAATCTACGTCCCACGCGAAGACTAGGTTCTTCTTCGTCAGGCGTGTCAATGGAGCTGATATATTTGCGAAGTCTTTGATAAACTTCCTATAGTAGCTAGCCAACCCCAAGAAACTTCTTACTTCGGTAGCATTTTTAGGGACCTTCCAATCTTGGATGGCCACCACCTTCGCGGGATCCACAGCTATCCCTTCTTTGGAAACCACGTGCCCTAAGAATCGTACTTCCTTCCTCCAGAAGTGACACTTAGAAAATTTAGCTTTAAGATTATGCGCTCGTAGGGTCTCCAACACTTCCCTAAGATGTAGGGCATGCTCTTCTTCATTCTTAGAAAAGATCAAGATGTCGTCTACAAAGACTACCACGAATTTGTTAAGGTACTCCATAAACACCCTACTCATCAAATCAACAAAGTATGCTGGGGCGTTTGTCAAACTGAAGGGAATCACTTGCCATTCATAGAAACCGTCCGGAGTCCTAAAGGCAGTCTTGTCAATGCTATCCTCAGCCACTCTCAACTGATGGAAACCAGTGGCTAAGTCCAACTGCGAAAACACTGAGGCGCCAACTAACTGATCGAAGAGATCGTCAATCCTCGGCAGTGGGTGTCTGTTCTTCTTAGTAAGCTTATTAAGTTCTCTATAGTCCACACAAAGTCTAAGGGACCCATCCGCCTTCGTGGAAAATACTACTGGAGCACCCCACTCCGATATACTTCGTCTTATGAACCCCTTCTCAAGCAACTCCTTCACTTGCTTATCGAGTTCCCTCCTTTCACGTGGAGCCATGTGGCGTACTGGCAAAGATACTGGTTTTGCATTATCCACAAGATATATTCGAAAATCTATCTCCCGCTTCGGAGGTAAGCCATTCACCTCCTCAAACACATCCGAATATTCTCGGACCACTCTAACAGATCGTAGATTCTCCACAGACGCGTCAAGCGATTCTAAATAACTTAGCATAACGGAATTTATGGGATTACAAAAGATTTCGAGAGTGTTGCCAAGGCGAGTCATGAGCCTAACTACTCTCCTTTCACAATCAAGAACGGCCCCATTTCTGGATAACCAATCCATTCCTAAAATTAGCCCATAGTACGTGAAGCCCAACACATAAGCATCACATCTAAACTCAACGCTAAGTATAGAAATTTTCAAATCCAAACACATCATGGACAAATAAGCTGAGTCCCCAATTGGATTCGAAACAACTAAGGGATCCTCTACTAAACTGATGTTTAGGTGCAGTGATTCAACTAATGATGTAGAGATAAACGAATGTGATGCGCCCGAATCGAATAAGGTATGGACAGGATGATCAAACAGAAAAACTAAGCTTTCAACAGAAATGGTCCTACCTCGTTCTTGCAGCGGTGGGACCGCGAGAGCCTGAACTTGTCCCCTTGCCTGCCCTGGTGCCATAAGAGCCTGCACCTGTCCTCCCGAGGTAGTCCCTGCCTTCTGCCCCTTCTTTGGGCAGTCCTTCACATGATGTCCCGCTTCACCACAGTGAAAACAGGCAGTCTTCTTTTTCTTTCGGCAATCCTTGCTGATATGGCCTGGTGTCCCACAGTTAAAGCATTTCTTCTTTCCCTTGCCATTATTGTCTTTACCACCCTTCTTGTTTTGCTGTTGTGGTTTCTTCTGATCCCCTTTCTTCTCGGGTGCCTTATCAGCTTTAGCGCCTTTCTCCTCGTGCATGAGTGCCATTTCTACTAGCTTCTCAAAGGTGGCCCCCATAGGGATGTGGGTCATAGCCAACCCTTGCAACGGTTCATTCAATCCTTTAACGAACCTCAGATCCTTCTTCTCCGGCGTGTTCACGAAGTCCAAGCCAAACCTTGCTAACTGATTAAATTTGTTGACATATTCTTTCACTGATGAGCTTCCTTGCTTTAATGTCAAGAACCTTTCCATATATAGATTCTCTTCTGCCATCGAGAGAAACTTCGCCTCAAACCTACGTCTGAAATCTGCCCAAGAGTCAACAGGACGCTCCCCATTAGTGACCTCCCACCAAAACGAGGCATCTCCCTTCATTAACCAAGCTGCTAATTTGACTTTCCTCCCCTCTTCTACTTCAAAGATTTCTAGCAATTCTTCCACCTCCCTAAGCCAATCTCTAGCTTCTACAAATGTTTCTGACCCTTGAAAAGGTTTTCCACCCATAGCCTTAAATTTCTTACACGTCTTTGCAAAAGTATCAGCGCGAGGAGGAGGAGGAGGAGTGGGTGCAACTGGTGGTGGAGGAACATTGGCTGGACCTGCAGCGCCTAGCCTCTAATAACCTCCTATACCTTCCGAGTATCGTTACACCGTCCGGAAGATTAAGATCTTCAGCCATACTGAAACGAAAAAGGAAAGATTCAAAATGGAGAATTCGAAAGATAAAGATATATGGCTATTGGGGATTATGTTTTTCTTAAAAACTTTCCTTTTTAAGTTACTCATTAAGACATGTTTTTGAAAACACTTCTTCCAAAACTACTTTAGAAAAATAGTTTTTCTAAAAAAATTATCTGTTCTGGTAACCTTAAGCTCTGATACCACGTGTAACACCCCACGTCCATTAATGTCACTCACAAAGGGAATGCATTAACTTCCATGGAGGTTTTAAGTGAATATAGAATAGAAAAATTACAACAAGACAGATAATAAGTAGTACTTGGAAATCTAAAACTTCACTTTATTGCGGCGGAATTTAAACATGTTTGTTACATCATAAAACCATAAATCAGAGTCAAGTACAATATCCATCTTGATAAAACAAAATACATAATCCCATTACACAAATAGCCATTAAAGAAGATAATAAGCTGGACTTTACTTCAACGGCCCAAGCTTTCCAAAAGAGAGATAAAGCAATCCAATCAAACTCCACTAGAGCTAGGCCCAACCTGAGGACCTGGAGGGGGAAAAAGGATAGAAATGGAGGGGGTCAGACATAAAGTCTGGCGAGTATGATAATTCTAACAATACTATTATCAAAATAACTAGACTAAGGCATAAGCTGGAAAACAAGGAAATGTCTGTGAACTATTGGGTATGGAAGAGCAGATAAAGATAACGTTAAAGGCACACCTAATTACTAACGAATAATTACTACACTGCACCGCACATTACTACACTGCACCGCACCAGTCACCCTCAAAGTTGATCCCACTTGCTTCACACAGAAACTATATAAATAGCCTTGCGTACCCCTAGCTGACTACATAGGTGCCGTCTGCCCCTATCTCCACTAGGTGTACCCCACTACCCACTTTCGATCGGCTCCCTACTCGTAGATACCCGTGCTGGCCCCACAGTGGGGTGTATCACTCCCCTAAAGTGGCAACCCGATACAACTTGAGAATGCACGGCTTATACCTACACGATGCAACAATGTATTACCTACCAGCCCGGGTCCACACACGCATATGAAACCCGTTGGACTTGCGTTGCCACCGCTACCCCGTTTTGGCCTCTTATAGTCAAGCCCAGTATGTGTGTCCCGTCCTCGACTTGGGTCGAGCCCACAAAGATACGTCTGGGACACTGGTTGAAATGGGCCCCCACAAGCTACCCACCTAAGCTTGTCACCACTAGTATATCCCACTTAACCCTCTTAGTCATGTTCATTTACATGTGTGTTTGGTTAAGTCTTACTAATCGTATTTCACATGCCACTAAGGGCACCCACTAGATTCCTCATGCCACCCAAGGCACCTACTTAACCCCCATGTCCCACCTTACATGTTTATTTGGTTAAGTATTTCTTAATTCATTCAGGCCATAACCTCATAAAGACCTCTCACATTAGACTGACATTTATGGCAGCTGGATTTGCCGGGTGGGTCTGGGCAGTCTTACACCATAAAAGAGTCTAACCTCGTGTCTTTACAACTGTTATGCTTTAGTTTAGGCCTAGGACCTCTCACATTGGGCTAACATTTGTGACCACTGGATTTGCCGGGCGGGTTTGGGCAGGTTTACGTCACAAACCAGTCCAACCTCGTGTCCTAAGCATTGATTATCACTTATAATCTTTTACCCCAGTTTTAATAATTCCCTATTCAAATTATTAATTAACTCCAATTTTAATGATGTCCATAATTGACTCAATTATGGCCATCCATTCATGGCATGCAAAATAATATCAATTGCACCCCAACTTCTTAATATTAAATCCTTAATATTACCCCTACCCCACGTTTATACGTTCGCTTATTCAACGCAGAATATACGTTAGACTCGAATAGTCTAACTCCTAGCACAAAGATAAATTATCACAACATATAGATAATTGAAATGAATCTAATCATAATAGGGGTGAAACTTGCATAAAACTACACATGTTAAGGATCTAAAGGTGTCAACTTGTTAAATGTCACAATTTACATGATATGATCATAACCCAAATTCGTGTATAAACTTGCATATGGGGTTTTTTGCAACATAATGATGGTGTGAACTAGCATCTAATACATAGAATTCACATATGTCATAGCATAATCCTAGATGTCATAATTCTAGCTCTAAAGAGATGTCATGGAATATGCTCATAATCTTTACTAATCAATCTAACTTGCATACATGGTTTGTCATATAGATCAACATAGCCCAAACATTATGATTTGATTAACATGAACTAACTAGCATAGATAATAACATCATGACTTTATAACATGTATGATTTATCACAACTTAGCATAGAAAATTACACACTATACAATATCATCATGGCATGATTTACAACATATAGGATATCATCATCACATAGCATAGGATTTACAACATATATGATAGCATAAGGTTTACAACAACATATATAACAATCCACATCATTCACTTATAATCCATTCATAACTTAATCTAATTAGTCTAATAATAATCTTGTTAAGATCATCATACCCACAATTAGAAGAGAAAGAGAGTCTTGATTTGCTTTAGAGTTGAGTAGAATTAGGGTTTTGATTAGCTTTCTTCCTTCTTAGTTGGCGGCGGCTACACTGAGTTCCATGGCGGCGGTATGACGGTGTCTATTCTATTTTTCATGTGAATTAGAATGAGAGACTACCTAGGTATTTATAGAGTTTAGGATTTATTTAGACCGTCAGATTAACTCAGAACTAAACTGAACCGTTAAATTTGCCAACTCAGCCCTAAAGACACATCAGCAGCTCAAGATTGGGCTCAGTCAAAACCCTAGCCGCCTGGACAGGTCGACACCCAGGTCGACTCCCCAATCGACCTAGGGGGGGTCGACTACCCAGTCGACTCCCCAGTCGACCTGGGGTGCTGGGCGGGAAATTTCCCGCCAAGCCTGATTTGACTTCGAATTCTGAATTTAAATATACTGAAATTTGTTTTGAATTTTCTGAAACTTCCGATGGCCATAACTTCTTCATACGAAGTCCAATTCACGCAAACTTGGACTCTGTTTCAACCAGAATTCCGAGACGAACACAATGGCGCAACCCGTTTCCCACATTCTCACGTCTGAGATTAGTTATTCTTTAATTTGTGAATATTAATATTAACAGAATTACGGGGTGTTACATTTATAGTGAAATAAATTGTTTGATTCAAATCAAACAACAGTTTATCATTCTTTAACGATGAACTGCCAATGTGGGTAAAACTCACTAACTCTGAATAGTTAAATTTTTATAACGTATTTTTAGAACGGATAATTATCTATTGATTGCTGTGTGTTAACTATTTGGTTGAATTGCTTGTGTATTGGTTGAAATTTTAGATAACGATATATGTATAAATCGTTAATCAAATATTGATTCTGTTTAACAGAATATTTCATATTGAAATGAAGTCGATGTCAATTATGTTGTTTAACATCTGTGATGCAGGGAAACAGGTTGGAGGAATCCAACTGGATTCCTCAACATTTATTTTACTGTTTTTCATATATTGTAATATATAATGTGATATACAATCTGTTGTTGATTTTGTGTATTTGAATGATATCGATCATTGTGAATAGGTATACCGTAAGAAATACTGGGATGTGGAAAAGGGGATTTTCAAAGTATATTTTGAAAATAAATTATTTATATAAAATCAATGGGTTTTATATATAAAAGGAAAAAGTATTTTATAAAAGGAAATAAGTATAAAATCAAAAAGTTAAAAAGAATATATTTGTAAAAACAAATAAAAGGAAAAATATTTGTAAAACAAATATAAAGGAAATTATTTGTGAAAACAAATATAAGGGAAAAATATTTGTAAAACAAATATAAAGGAAAATATTTGTCAGACAAATAGAAAGAGAAATATTTGTAAACCATTTACAAATAAAATAGAAAGAGAAAAATTTGTAAACCATTTACAAATAAAATAGAAAGAGAAATATTTGTAAGCCATTTACAAATAAAATAGAAAGATAGAAAAGGAATATTTATTTGTTAAACAAATAGAATTGAGAAGAATTATTTATTTGTTAAATAAATAGAAGTATGAAAGAAATATTTATTTAGGAAATAAATAGAAATACAAAGGAAATATTTATTTAGAAAATAAATAGAAGGATAAAAGGAATATTAATTTCGGAAATAAATAGAAAAGATAAAGGGAATATTTATTGGTTAAATAAATAGAATTGAAAGGCAATAACTATTTGTTAAGTAAAAAAAATAGAAAAGGAATTATTTGTATAAACAAACTGAAAAGGAATTAATCAAAGGAGTTAATCGAAAAGAGTTAATCGAAATGAGTTAATCGAATATTATTTATTCGATTAAAGTTAATCGAATAGAGTAAATGAGTTAGAGTAAACCAGTTAGGGTTAATCAATTAGGGTTGACCAGTTAGAGTTGATCAGTTAGAGTTAACCAGTTAGAGTTAACCAGTTAGAGTTGATCAGTTAGAGTTAACCAGTTAGAGTTAATCAGTTAGAGTTGATCAGTTCGAGTTAACCAGTTAGAGTTAGGGTTAACCTTTTAGAGTTAACTAGTTAGAGTTAAAGTTAACCAGTTAGAGTTAAGTTAACCAATCGAGTAATTAAATAGAGTTAATCGAATTAGAATAAATCGATTAGAGTTAGTCGAATTAGGAGTTATCGAATATTAGTATTCGAATAAAGTTAAAAGGAGTTATCGAATATTAGTTATTCGAATCGAGTTAAAAGGGAGTTATTGAATATTAATTATTCAAATCTGTAACAACCCGAATTTTTCATAACATGTTAAAACGAGAAATCAGGGCAGAATTAAATTATAAGTTAAGAATCAATGGGAACGGGTTACGCCATTGCGTTCGTCTCGAAATTCTGCTTGAAAACGAGTCCGAAATTTCGTAAATCGGAGTCCGTATGACCAAGATATGGCCCATAGAAGATTTCAGAAAAATTCAAAATTCAGCCCGAAATTCAAATTCAGACAGAAACAGATTGGGCGGGAAAAATTCCTGCCCAGCCCCAGGTCGACTGGGGGGTCGACTGGGGAGTCGACCTGCCCCAGCGCCAGGTCGACTGGGGAGTCGACCTGGGTGTCGACCTGGGGGTCGACCTCCCTGGTCGGACCCTGTTGGTCTGGTGCACCAGTTTGCTCCTTTGGTCTGTTTACTTGGCCTGTGACGGGATTTGATGGTTCAGATCTAAACTAGGGTTAATCCTATGGCCTAAACTAGTCTCTACACCTATAAAAACACCCTAATACCTAGCCTAAACCATCACAAATCATCCTAACAACTAAATTCTGCCAAAATGCTCCCTAATCATGGCCTCCATCTTCATCTTGAGAGCTTCTAAGGCAAAAAGGAGCAATCTTTCTTCATCAAATCAAAGGAGCTACTTATTCTCAAGGCTTCTAGTGTTGCTACATCATTCCTAGAGCTTCTACAACGTCTCTATCTTGTTCTATTTGGTTCTAGTTCTCATAGCCACGCTTTGTAAGCCCCACACTACTCTTAGATTTAAACTATGAAATTAATATGAACATGTAACAAGTTGAAATGGGATTTTTGGTGTAATACTTGTCTTGGGGCTATATTTGTATGCATAGATCCATTTATGACTCTTTTGATCTATGATTGTGGAACTATCATGAACCTAGTACCGTTCATCTTGATTTTTGGGTAGAAAGCTATGAGCTTTATTTGGTGGTTATGCATAATGCAACATAGAACCTCTCATAACCTTGATGTTAACTTGCCTATGATGTTGAACTACATGCTACCCACAAGTTTATCACCCTATGTCAACTATTATCATGTTATCACCTTTGCCTATGATGTTGAACTACATGCTACCCACAAGTTTATTTGCTAAGTTTGATGTCATACATGTTTTGTGGCCAATAATCCTATATGCTAGTTGTGATGAACACCTTTGCCTCAAATATCATCATGTTTAACTTATGACCAACTTTACCATCTTATGCCCATCTTGGTCATATTTTTATGTTCCTTGATTCACTTGTGTTGATGCGAATTTACGTACGAATGGGAATACGTTATGGGTAGTTAGGCAAACTTGAAATGACATGAAAAACATGACTTGAAATGTGACATGAAACTTGATTATGCTTGAAAACTTGAATGTGGTCATGACATGTAGAAAACCATAAAGTGGCCAACTCGAGGTTGGGTTGGGTTTGTAGCGTAAATCTTCCCGGAACCGCTCGGCAAATCCAGTGGCTACAAACAATAGGACCCAATGTGAGAAGTTGGTCACATCGCGCTTGAAACCCGAGGTTAGACTAGGTTGTGGTGTAAAGCTGCCCGGACCCGCCCGGCATATCCAGTAACCACAACAAAGTCTAATGTGAGAGGTTGGGTGCATTAAATTAATTAATTCCACATGTTAGGGTTAAGTCATGAGCCACTTGGATACACTTAACCAACTTGAAACATGATTGGATAGGGTTAACCACACTTAACCCGTTAGAAACCCTAGTTACGTGGTCCGTTTCAGCAGTAACCCTCTTGGATGTATCACGATACCCTAGGGACTAGGCTAGGGTGGAGCACGATTACTGGGCTGATTGTAAGCGACCAGAAAGACGGCTGAGTAGGTGCGCCGGTGTAGGTTCAGACGGACTATGGTCATGCACATAGTCCGGAGTTGAAAAGGCAGACACGGGCACCAGTAGGTTTAGACTGTGCGTGCTTGATTCGTGTCAGTGGTTGGCACCCTAGGGCTTGATACACCCTAGGGTGGACCTAACACAGTTTGACTACATTCCGTGATTGGGCCGTATGACACCGACACTCGACGAGTTAGGCTTATAGGGAGCCGATCGACTAGACCATGTAGTTGGACCTTGACTTGGGTCATCTCATGATATTGGGCCAAGAGATCATTTCTTGTTATACTTGACATGGGTTGGAATACTAGTACTATTGGTGCAAAACTAAACCTTGTATATGCGATGCCACACTTGATCTGCCTTGTTATCTATTTATCATGCCAGTTAGTTACCATCTTTATGTATCATCTCAGTTTCTCAAGTTTAGTTAACTTTATTAGTTTTTATACTAATAGTAGGTAGGACTTACCAGTCTTTATGACGGACCCTTTTTCTTTCACCTCTTTTCTTCCGTTCCCCCCCCCAGGTTCTCAGGGAGGGAACACTAGTGCTTAGCTTGGATATTTGGCTTGCTTTCTTGACAGCTCATGTACGGTTTGGACTTGAGCTTGCTATGGCTTCACCACATCTACCTTGGGGATAGTTTATGTAATAACCCGGAAATGCGAGCCAATTTAAAATTTTTATTTTGGCAATTTTAGCGAATTTTGAACATTTAAAATGAATTATTTTAAATAATATAGACGAGAAATTTATTTTGAATATAATTCGAATGTATATATTATATACGTCGTCGTTAGAATATAAATAATTATATGTAATTATAAATAGAATTGAAAATGGCGCGGTAGTTCGATAATTCAATTTCAAACTTCAATTGAACGTACCGGGTGCAAAACAATCCGGATTTTAGTGAAACCAAAAATAATGGAATCTAATTGGGAATATCTTTCTAACGAATCCGAAAAATTGAAATTTCATAGCGGGAATCATAAGATATGTCCAGTTGAAAATTCTGAATAGTCGCTATGGAATTCAGGCCCTTAAAAATGGGAATTTTGCAAACGACCTCGGATTTCGACGAAACCACTTTTGTTGGGTTCGTGATGTCAAATTATTGCTAGATTCCAATTTTCATAATTTTTCGAATCAATATGTGAGCGTGGCAAAGGAAAACGTGTTTGACCAGTTTCAGTTGATTTTAATCGACTGGAAAATGGCCATTTTTCCAACGGTCTCAGAATTCGACGAAATTAGTTTTGTTAGGACCGTATCGTCAACACGAAGCTAGAAAATATTTTTTTGGAATTTTAAAGTTCGTATGTGACCCCGGTAAATTGAAGTGCGCGTTTAAATTCAATATATAGAGTTATATGTTGATTTTAACGGAAACTGATCGAAACAGTCGAATCAGCTTACGATACATATCCCATTGTGTTCGGAAAAGGGGTGAAACGCTATGGACGACAAGCGGTGGGCCTCGTTTAGAGGTCGTATGTAAAAGTCAACTTTTTAAAATTAAATTAAATAAAATAAAATAAAAAAAATCCCTCCCTCCCTTTAACTCCTCGCAGGCCCCCTCTTTTTCAGAATCGTAACAGAAGGAAAAAAAAGAAAAAAAGAAAAAAAAAACAAAAAGGGCGGAGCCCTAAATCGCACGCCGCGCCGCCTGCCACCAGTCGCCCCCCTCGCTCGTCGCCGCCGCCCAGGTAGGGCACAACCACCTATCGCCGCCTCCTCTTCTTCCTCCTCCTCCCCTGTTCCTTCCTGACGCGAAGAAGCCCCCCCCCAAATCGATCGATACCACCGCGAGCCCCCCCTGTGCCGCCGCCCCCCTCTTCTCTTCTTCCTTCTCTTCCTTTCTCCCCAACCGAACCCGCACCCTCTCCCTCTGGTCTCGCGTCAGCCACCTCCACGAACCCCAATCCGACCCCGCCTCCCTCAAATCTGAACGCAGCAAAAGGAACCCCTCCCCCCTTCTATAATCGGTAAATTTTATTCTGTTTTATTTCAGTTTTATTTTAGGTTATTTAACCAATAGAAAATCTGTTTATATATATATATATATATGTATATATATATATAAGTAGCGGAGAAAAGATTAGATTTTTAAAAAATAGAAAAGATTAGATTTTAAAAATAGAAAAGATTAGATTTTTAAAATAGAAAAGATTAGATTTTTAAAAATTGAAAAGATTAGATTTTTAAAATAGAAAAGATTATATTTTGAAATTTGGAAAGGCGAAATCTTTATATAGAGAATAACGTGATAAAAATATAATCTTTATTATATGAACACCGTTGAATAAAAATAGAATTTTTATCTATATAGTAGCGGTGTGAAAATAGAATTTTATCCATATAGCGTAATTATAAAAAAATCGATTTTTATATATTGAATAGCGAAGTAAAAATTCGATTTTTATATATTGAATAGCGAAGTAAAAATTCGATTTTTATATATTGAATAGCGAAGTAAAAATTCGATTTTTATATATTGAATAGCGAAGTAAAAATTCGATTTTTATATATTGAATAGCGAAGTAAAAATTCGATTTTTACATATGTAGAGGCTACGGGCAACGAAAGTGACGAAAGGAGAGAACGGCGAAGATTTCTATAAATGAAGTGGCGTGGAGTTGGAATAGCTATCGGTGAGAACTTCTCACCTTTTAAAATCTCTTTTTCTAGTTATATATATATACTAGGATGCAGACGGTGCTTAGTAGCACTTGACACCCGTCATCCACAGACCATAGATGGCTTGTTTGTTTGATTGATGTGTTGTGAAAATTGTTTGTGATGTTGATGTGAAATCGAAAATAGAATGTAGATGATTGAAATAAATTAATTATCGTTAAAAATATAATTTTTAACGTGAAAGTGAATAAATAAATATTTATAAACAAATCGGCCGATTTGTTTATATACACTAATTTGACTGATATTGATTGGGTCGATAAATTTTACACATCGCCCAACTGCACAAATAAAATATGTGTTTGATTGTTTGAAACCCACACGGGTATTGGGATAAAATACGACATACATTAATCCCAATAATTAGTTGTATGTCGATCGATGGATCGACAGTCTGTTATAAGCGTTAGATATCTATATTTGATGCTTATACAGTGTAGTGCACTTTAGATGATGGTTGATTATTGATCGTTGCTATTATATACATGTGTTGTATGGAATCCATATAATTAACGTTATATGGTGATTGATTGGGCCTCATTCCAATTTAGAAGATAAAGAATATTATAAAATAAAGGTTCATGTGTTGACTGTACTCATCCGTTGAGATTAGTCATGTGTTGAACCGAATATTTTAACAATAAAATTTACATCTTTATCATATATAAATTTTGAAACTAACTGGAAAATAGATAAGATGAGTGGTCTCCTGGATATTAATCTGATGTTGGTTTCGGCCTTCGGGGTTAATATTCAGGGAATCGTTCTCTTACTAATTTACGGTTGGAGTCTGATTTAATATCAAACGATAGATACCTTAATTTTCCTAAAATATATTAAATAACAAAAATAGTCGCACGTGGACAGTACTCATTCGTTGAGATTAGTCATGTGTTGACGAGAATAAATATTCATTTGTGGAATAGAATAACGGAATTATTGAAATATATAAAGCCGTGTTGATTAGAGATGCGCTATTTTGACGCGAACGATATTTATATCGATTATATTCGTTTTTATGAATCGAATAGAAAACCAATTTGAGTTGAATCGAATAGAAAACCAATTTGAATTGAATCGAATAGAAAACCAATTTGAATTGAATCGAATAGAAAACCAATTTGAATTGAATCGAATAGAAAACCAATTTGAATTGAATTAAATAGAAAACGAATTTGAATTGAATCGAATAGAAAACCAATTTGAATTGAATCGAATAGAAAACCAATTTGAATTGAATCGAATAGAAAACCAATTTGAATTGAATCGGATTGAAAACCAATTCGAATTGAACTGAAAACGAATTCGAATTGAATTGAAAACGAACTGAAATGAATTGAAATTTGAATTGAATAGAAATGAGTTTTAAAACGAATTTATAAGGAAGAATTCAATTTTGATTTGAATTGAAATGGAAGTTGAAATTGTTTTTGAAACAAATTTAAAACGATTTATAAAATTTGTTTTAAATAGAAATCGACGAAATATATATTATATATATAATATATATAATATAATGGCCTGAATAGAACGCGCCGCGCAGCGGCAGTTCGTGAATTTCGACCATTTATTTCGAACGGACATTACGGGAGATCCGACCGTCGGATTCTCCTAAAACCGGAACCGCTGGGTTCGTATCGAAAAGATATTTCTAACGAATATTAGAAATTTGAAATCTAACGGTTGGATTTGGAGATACATCCAAATCAAATTCAGAAAAGGTCGCTGTAAGTGCAGTTCGATGGCCGTTGATGGAAATCGACTGTACGGGCCTTGATAAAATTATTAAAAATTGTAATAATTTGTGTAAAATCATAAGAAATAATTTGGGAAAAATTGGGATGAAAAACTCCATATTTGAAAAGATAAAAATAGTTTTTTATCGAAATAAACTAGTTTGGACTAAAATTAAACCCGTTTATTTTTAAATAAATAAATTGGATTTGAAACGGGTTTTAAATAGAATTGATTTGTGGGTTTATCGTGAACTATGTTTTAAATGACACTAGTTCTTTAACCCTATAAAAGGAGTTTAAATGAATCTGCAATTGGATTGAAATGTGCATTGATAATCTAAATTATCAAAATTGGAAAATAAGCGAGAATGGAGTATTACCAGTTTTGCTCCAAAGCGATAGTTAAATCTTTAATTAGATTTGGACGTGGGATGGTAATTAACTTTACCGATAACACCGTGGTATTAGATATGGAGTATCACCAGTTTTGCTTCATGGGATGAATAGGTTGGGATTGAGAAATAAAATAAATAATTACTTCGGTGTGGTTCGCTAATCTCGACTAGTTTGGAAAACCATAATTTGGTTTGATATGACATCCAATGGAAGATTAAAGAATAAATTTTAAAGAATTTATCTTTGATAAAATTAATGGGAACCTTTCCCTAAGAATTGAAATTTAGAAACTAGTTGTAGGTTAGTTAAGAAGAATGGTTTCCTGGGTATTGATTTGATGTTGGTTTCGGCCTTCGGGGTTAATATTTGGGGAATTGCTCTCTTACTGATTTACGGTTAGTGACTAATGAATTGGAATGAGGCGTATGTTGTGTTTGTATAACATTTGTTTACAATATACGCGGGTTGTTCGGAAAGGCCGGGTTTATACCCATTCTGAATAACCGATTCGACGATATGTCGAAGATGAAGACGGTGGTCGAAGACCGGAAGTCTTCACATCGTTTGGATAATTACTGATGATCCTGATTGGGCTGTACACCCAAGAGGATGGAAATAGTTGGTGGTCGTCCAGACGTACTTGGAGATCGATGGATATGCGAGGAAAGTGCCTCCGGTTTCGTTCAGACCCAGAACGAACTTGTAAATGGATTGTGTGACTGACATTGGATTTTATTCTGCGTTGATTGATTTCTGTTAAATATATATCTGTTTGGCGGGGGAGAATTTATTCTCTTGCTTAACGCCCTTCTCTGAGACGTACGAGCTTAGAGGTTATATATCGATAGATATCAACCGCATGGCATGAATTGCCTGTGTGGCACGCTGAGTTGCATGGATCAAGGCTTCTGTTGAAAAGCAAAGTCTTGTGGTCGATGATCAAAGCACGGCCTACGTGGCAGCTTTGTGTATAGCGTGGATTCACGAGCCTCACACCTCGGTATGAGTTAAAAACGGGAGAGTGACCGCTGGGAGAACATGACGTTTCTTTCTAGCTATGGGTGATGTTTGTGACCTACCAGCCCTGACATTTATATACTTTTTACCCGCGTGGTTGTTGGATGCGAGGCGCCTCGATTATAGGTTTGTAAGGACCGGGAAACGTGTGTTCAGGAATAATTAATCCTCAAACATAAGAGAGGACCGGCCCAGCCGATTCCAGGGGTTGCCCAGAGTGTGTAGTCCCGAGGCATTTGCTAGAGTGTCTCGAAGCGGAGAGGATCTTGCCCCTTGCCTCGACTCATGACGGAAATCCAATTTCCAATACGAGATATTTCGGTTTTATTTGTAGAGCCTAGTATGGCGACATGATAGATGGTACCCATGCCGCCTAGGATTGATATTTATGATTGAAATTATTTTGACACTATACACTTATAATAGTATCAAATGATTTGTTTTAAACGTACCAAGCATGTTTGGCTATTATAAGGGAAAACCCTATCCTCCGGCTTGCGTTGCATTGTGTGATGGGACCTGGGTCTTATAATAGCTTCATTTTTCGAAAAAGCATTGCGTTGTTTATTCTAAGCACTGGTATTCTTGGGAGGAAACCCGTTCCGTGTTATACGGCATGGTCCCTTGAATTACTCTCTTTTTAAAGTAAAGTTTTAAATAACTGTTTTAGTTCTCACACCAGTCACATGACTGACCTGGAGTTTATTGTTTTAACCTAAACTCTTGGTGCCTCTATTTCCACACGGGCAGCTAGTAGTTTTGGTTTTGCAGATTTATATTCACAGGATCCTGATTTACTGCTGGAACGATGCTCGGAAAGCTCTGTATCCGTGTATTACTTTCAGTTGTGCTTTGTATTATTTTCCGCTGCTATGTAATTTATTGTAATCTCTGATATTTATCGAATGTAAATTTATTCAATTATACTCTGTATATTCTTGTATCTGATGGAATTGTTGTAATAGCAATGAAATGTTCTTCCGCCTGCGTTCATTTGTGTGTTGTTCTCAAAGTATCCGCTCTTTCCTTCACGGGGAAGTTACGGGTCCTCACAGTGGTATCAGAGCTTTGGTTTACAGAGCTCGAGAACAAGACACATTAGAACCATACGAAAGAATTCATCAGATATTGGATAGTAATATCCAATTAGAATGACTCGTTAGAGATAGGATCAGTAGTATCCTAGAACGAGTGTGAAGAGTATATTTTTCAAATGAAAACAATTTTGTTTTGAAAATTTAAATCGTTTTATACGTATCTGAATATTTATTTATTTTGAATTTGGACAATCTATTATATAAAGGTTTTGCATATACGCGTCATGAACGTATATTCGAAGTTTTAATATATTGGATAGATATAGATTCACACTCTAGTCGCTCGGAGATGATTTTGATAATGGAGCTCCATCACCGATATTTATGTTCGTGTTTCGAAGGTGTGTTTTCTATATATTTCCATTAGGCTGGTGTGAGAACCAAAAACTTATATAGCTAGAATTATTGTTGTGATTTGGCATCAAAAACATGATTTTTGTATATATATCAAATTTATGAATTTGAAACGTTAATCCACTAATTGATTGATGTTTGTGTTGTTTGATTATTGTTTGCCTAATTGAATTTTGAACCGTTATGCCTAATTGAATCAAATATTGAACTGTATTGAAAATTAGTTACATTTGCTTGCATATACTTGTACTTACGTTGAACAGGTCATAGCAAGGAGGCTAGAGCAGAGAATAAAATTTGTTTGCCCGACAAATAGGTACATGTTTACTATAATTTACTGTTTTGTTTGGGTGATGATGATTTTATGAGCCTATTGGCTAGCCGCTTGCCTTTTTCTTTTTCTTTTTGAGATCAAAAGGCCTGTATGGAAATTTCGGGATTTTCCCGTGGCTCCCGGTGCAGGGGAGGTTATGGCGAAATTTTTCGAAAATTTAGGGTGTTAGCCAAATTTTTGAAAATTTGAAAATTCTCAGAAACTGAAAAGTTGGAGAATGGAAGCCAGATCGAACGTAGAGTTGATTAATCAAACCACTTTCGACTTTGTTCCTTTTCGGGGACGAAAAGTTTTAAGTGAGGGAGATTGTAATAACCCGGATGCGAGCCAATTTAAATTTTTTATTTTGGCAATTTTAGCGAATTTTGAACATTTAAAATGAATTATTTTATATAATATAGACGAGAAATTTATTTTGAATATAATTCGAACATATATATTATATACGTCGTCGTTAGAATATAAATAATTATATATAATTATAAATAGAATTGAAAATGGCGCGGTAGTTCGATAATTCGATTTCAAACTTCAATTGAATGTACCGGGTGCAAAACAATCCAGATTTTAGTGAAACCAAAAATAATGGAATCTAATTGGGAATATCTTTCCAACGAATCTGAAAAATTGAAATTTCATAGCGGGAATCATAAGATATGTCCAGTTGAAAATTCTGAATAGTCGCTATGGAATTCAGGCCCTTAAAAATGGGAATTTTGCAAATGACCTCGGATTTCGACGAAACCACTTTTGTTGGGTTCGTGATGTCAAATTATTGCTAGATTCCAATTTTCATAATTTTTCGAATCAATATGTGAGCGTGGCAAAGGAAAACGTATTTGACCAGTTTCAGTTGATTTTAATCGACTGGAAAATGGCCATTTTTCCAACGGTCTCAGAATTCGACGAAATTAGTTTTGTTAGGACCGTATCGTAAACACGAAGCTAGAAAATATTTTTCTGGAATTTTTAAAGTTCATATGTGACCCCGGTAAATTGAAGTGCGCATTCAAATTCAATATATAGAGTTATATGTTGATTTTAACGGAAACTGATCGAAACAGTCGAATCAACTTACGATACATATCCCATTATGTTCAGAAAGGGGGTGAAACGCTATGGACGACAGGCGGTGGGCCTCGTTTAGAGGTCGTATGTAAAAGTCAACTTTTTAAAATTAAATTAAATTAAATAAAAATAAAAATCCCTCCCTCCCTTTATCTCCTCCCAGGCCCCCCCCTTTTTCAGAATAGTAACAGAAGGAAAAAAAAGAAAAAAAACGGCGGAGCCCTGAATCGCACGCCGCGCCGCCTGCCACCAGTCGCCCCCCTCGCTCGTCGCCGCCGTCCTGGTGGGGCACAACCACCTGCCGTCGCCTCCTCTTCTTCCTCCTCCTCCCCTGTTCCTTCCTGACGCGAAGAAGCCCCCCCCAAATCGATCGATACCACCGCGAGCCCCCCCTGTGCCGCCGCCACCCTCTTCTCTTCTTCCTCCTCTTCCTTTCTCGCTGACCGAACCCGCACCCTCTCCCTCTGGCCTCGCGTCAGCCACCTCCACGAACCCCAATCCGACCCCGCCTCCCTCAAATCCGAACGCAGCAAAAGGAACCCCTCCCCCCTTCTATAATCGGTAAATTTTATTCTGTTTTATTTCATTTTTATTTCAGTTTTATTTTAGGTTATTTAACCAATAGAAAATCTGTTTATATATATATATATAAGTAGCGGAGAAAAGATTAGATTTTTAAAAATAGAAAAGATTAGATTTTTAAAAATAGAAAAGATTAGATTTTTAAAATAGAAAAGACCAGATTTTTAAAAATAGAAAAGATTAGATTTTTAAAAATAGAAAAGATTAGATTTTTAAAATAGAAAAGATTAGATTTTTGAAATTTTAAAAGGCGAAATCTTTATATTTGAAAAGGTGAAATCTTTATATAGAGAATAGCGTGATAAAAATATAATCTTTATTATATGAACACCGTTGAATAAAAATAGAATTTTTATCTATATAGTAGCGGTGTGAAAATAGAATTTTATCCATATAGCGTAATTATAAAAAAATCGATTTTTATATATTGAACAGCGAAGTAAAAAATTCGATTTTTATATATTGAATAGCGAAGTAAAAATTCGATTTTTATATATTGAATAGCGAAGTAAAAATTCGATTTTTACATATGTAGAGGCTACGGGCAACGAAAGTGACGAAAGGCGAGAACGGCGAAGATTTCTATAAATGAAGTGGCGTGGAGTTGGAATAACTATCGGTGAGAACTTCTCACCTTTTAAAATCTCTTTTTCTAGTTATATATATATACTAGGATGCAGACGGTGCTTGGTAGCACCTGACACCCGTCATCCACAGACCATGGATGGCTTGTTTGTTTGATTGATGTGTTGTGAAAATTGTTTGTGATGTTGATGTGAAATCGAAAATAGAATGTAGATGGTTGAAATAAATTAATTATCGTTAAAAATATAATTTTTAACGTGAAAGTGAATAAATAAATATTTATAAACAAATCAGCCGATTTGTTTATATACACTGATTTGACTGATATTGATTGGGTCGATAAATTTTACACATCGCCCAACTGCACAAATAAAATCCGTGTTTGATTGTTTTAAACCCCACACGGGTATTAGGATAAAATACGGCATACACTAATCCCAATAACTAGTTGTATGTCGATCGATGGATCGACAGGCTGTTATAAGCGTTATATATCTATATTTGATGCTTATACAGTGTAGTGCACTTTGGATGATGGTTGATTATTGATCGTTGCTATTATATACATGTGTTGTATGGAATCCATATAATTAACGTTATATGGTGATTGATTGGGCCACATTCCAATTTAGAAGATAAAGAATATTATAAAATAAAGGTTCATGTGTTGACTGTACTCATCCGTTGAGATTTGTCATGTGTTGAACCGAATATTTTAACAATAAAATTTACATCTTTATCATATATAAAATTAGAAACTAACTGGAAAATAGATAAGATGAGTGGTCTCCTGGATATTAATCTGATGTTGGTTTCGGCCTTCGGGGTTAATATTCATGGAATCGTTCTCTTACTAATTTACGGTTGCAGTCTGATTTAATATCAAACGATAGATACCTTAATTTTCATAAAATATATTAAATAACAAAAATAGTAACACGTGGACAGTACTCATTCGTTGAGATTAGTCATGTGTTGACGAGAATAAATATTCATTTGTGGAATAGAATAACGGAATTATTGAAATATATAAAGCCGTGTTGATTAGAGATGCGCTATTTTGACGCGAACGATATTTATATCGATTATATTCGTTTTTATGAATCGAATAGAAAACCAATTTGAATTGAATCGAATAGAAAACCAATTTGAATTGAATCGAATAGAAAACCAATTTGAATTGAATCGAATAGAAAACGAATTTGAATTGAATCGAATAGAAAACCAATTTGAATTGAATCGAATAGAAAACCAATTTGAATTGAATCGAATAGAAAACCAATTTGAATTGAATCGGATTGAAAACCAATTCGAATTGAACTGAAAACGAATTCGAATTGAATTGAAAACGAATTGAAATGAATTCAAATTGAATTGAAATTTGAATTGAATAGAAATGAGTTTTAAAACGAATTTATAAGGAAGAATTCAATTTTGATTTGAATTGAAATGGAAGTTGAAATTGTTTTTGAAACGAATTTAAAATGATTTATAAAATTTGTTTTAAATAGAAATCGACGGAATATATATTATATATATAATATAATGGCCTGAATAGAACGCGCCGCGCAGCGGCAGTTCGTGAATTTCGACCATTTATTTCGAGCGGACATTACGGGAGATCCGACTGTTGGATTCTCCTAAAACCGGAACCGTTGGGTTCGTATCAAAAAGATCTTTCTAACGAATATTAGAAATTTGAAATCTAACGGTTGGATTTGGAGATACATCCAAATCAAATTCAGAAAAGGTCGTTGTAAGTGCAGTTCGATGGCCGTTGATGGAAATCGACTGTACGGGCCTTGATAAAATTATTAAAAATAGTAATAATTTGTGCAAAATCGTAAGAAATGATTTGGGAAAAATTGGGATGAAAAACTCCATATTTGAAAAGATAAAAATAGATTTTTATCGAAATAAACTAGTTTGAACTAAAATTAAACTCGTTTATTTTTAAATAAATAAATTGGATTTGAAACGGGTTTTAAATAGAATTGATATGTGGGTTTATCGTGAACTGTGTTTTAAATGACACTAGTTCTTTAACCCTATAAAAGGAGTTTTAATGAATCTGCAATTGGATTGAAATGTGCATTGATAATCTAAATTATCAAAATTGGAAAATAAGCAAGAGTGGAGTATTACCAGTTTTGCTCCAAAGCGATATTTAAATCTTTAATTAGATTTGGACGTGGGATGGTAATTAACTTTACCGATAACAACGTGGTATTAGATATGGAGTATCACCAGTTTGCTTCATGGGATGAATAGGTTGGGATTGGGAAATAAAATAAATAATTACTTCGGTGTGGTTCGCTAATCTCGACTAGTTTGGAAATCCATAATTTGGTTTGATATGACATCCAATGGAAGATTAAAGAATAAATTTTAAAGAATTTATCTTTGATAAAATTAATGGGAACCTTTCCCTAAGAATTGAAATTTAGAAACTAGCTGTAGGTTAGTTAAGAAGAATGGTTTCCTGGGTATTGATCTGATGTTGGTTTCGGCCTTCGGGGTTAATATTTGGGGAATTGCTCTCTTACTGATTTACGGTTAGTGACTAATGAATTGGAATGAGGCGTATGTTGTGTTTTTGTAACATTTGTTTACAATATACGCGGGTTGTTCGGAAAGGCCGGGTTTATACCCATTCTGAATAACCGATTCGATGATATGTCGAAGATGAAGACGGTGGTCGAAGACCGGAAGTCTTCACATCGTTTGGATAATTACTGACGATCCTGATTGGGCTGTACACCCAAGAGGATGGAAATAGTTGGTGGTCGTCCAGACGTACTTGGAGATCGATGGATATGCGAGGAAAGTGCCTCCGGTTTCGTTCAGACCCAGAACGAACTTGTAAATGGATTGTGTGTCTGGCATTGGATTTTATTCTGTGTTGATTGGTTTCTGTTAAATATATATCTATTTGGCGGCGGAGAATTTATTCTCTTTCTTAACGCCCTTCTCTGAGACGTACGAGCTTAGAGGTTATATATCGATAGATATCAACCGCATGGCATGAATTGCCCGTGTGGCACGCTGAGTTGCATGGATCAAGGCTTCTGTTGAAAAGCAAAGTATTGTGGTTGATGATCAAAGCACGGCCTACGTGGCAGCTTTGTGTATAGCGTGGATTCGCGAGCCTCACACCTCAGTATGAGTTAAAAACGGGAGAGTGACCGCTGGGAGAACATGACGTTTCTTTCTAGCTATGGGTGATGTCAGTGACCTACCAGCCTTGACATTTATATACTTTTTACCCGCGTGGTTGTTGGATGCGAGGCGCCTCGATTATAGGTCTGTAAGGACCGGGAAACGTGTGTTCAGGAATAATTAATCCTCAAACGTAAGAGAGGACCGACCCAGCCGATTCCAGGGGTTGCCCAGAGTGTGTAGTCCCGAGGCATTTGCTAGAGTGTCTCGAAGTGGAGAGGATCTTGCCCCTTGCCTCGACTCATGACGGAAATCCAATTTCCAATACGAGATAATTCGGTTTTATTTGTAGAGCCTAGTATGGCGACATGATAGATGGTACCCATGCCGCCTAGGATTGATATTTATGATTGAAATTATTTTGACACTATACACTTATAATAGTATCAAATGATTTGTTTTAAACGTACCAAGCATGTTTGGCTATTATAAGGGAAAACCCTATCCTCCAGCTTGCGTTGCATTGTGTGATGGGACATGGGTCTTATAATAGCTTCATTTTTCGAAAAAGCATTGCATTGTTTATTCTAAGCACTGGTATTCTTGGGAGGAAACCCGTTCCGTGTTATACGGCGTGGTCCCTTGAATTACTCTCTTTTTAAAGTATAGTTTTAAATAACTGTTTTAGTTCTCACACCAGTCACATGACTGACCTGGAGTTTATTGTTTTAACCTAAACTCTGGGTGCCCCTATTTCCACACGGGCAGCTAGTAGTTTTGGTTTTGCAGATTTATATTCACAGGATCCTGATTTACTGCTGGAGCGATGCTCGGAAAGCTCTGTATCCGTGTATTTCTTTCAGTTGTGCTTTGTATTATTTTCTACTGCTATGTAATTTATTGTAATCTCTGATATTTATCGAATGTAAATTTATTCAATTATACTCTGTATATTCTTGTATCTGATGGAATTGTTGTAATAGCAATGAAATGTTCTTCCGTCTGCGTTCATTTGTGTGTTGTTCTCAAAGTATCCGCTCTTTCCTTCACGGGGAAGTTACGGGTCCTCACAGTTTACTTTATGTTATTTTCAGTTTATGTTTTCTAGACTTGTGGTAGTTGGAAAATAATGACTAAGTACTTTGATGTAAGTTGACTATTTGGTTTTGAAATGGTTAACTATGGTTTTTAAATTTCTACCGCTGCTTTACTTATTTATGTATCTATGTTCTGTCTTGTGGTATCTCTGTGCATGTTTACCTAGACAACACCCCTCCAAAGCTAGTGCAATCACCCGTGATTGGCCCTGGCGGAGGTGGGGTGTTACATTTGGTATCAGAGCCTGAGGTTTACTAGACCGGACAAAAGTTTTTAAAAAAAAACCTTTTGAAAAACTATTTTCAAAACCAATTTAAGTATTTTTCCAAGGAAAGTCTAGTTTATTTTAAAAGGCTATTCCCCAAAAGCCATTAGCACTATCCTTTGCTTCCTCGTTCTAAATCTATCTTTTCCTTTTTCATCATGGCCGATCTTAACCTTCTCGAGGGAGTACCCATACCCGGATGGTTCCGAAGGTTCTTAGAAGCTAGGGCCAACGATGTGGGCCCAGCAAACACTCCCACTCCTCCTCCCATACCTGAGGTTCCTCCTCCTCCTCCTCCTCAGCGTCCACAAGCGGATTTCGCGAAGATTTGCAAAGACTTTAAGGCGATGGGTGGCAAGAATTTTGTAGGGACAGAGACTTATGTTGAGGCAAGAAACTGGTTAAAGGAAACTGAAGATCTTTTTGCTATCTTTGAAGTAGAAGACCGTAGGAAAGTTCTGTTGGCAGTATGGCTATTGAAAGAGGAAGCTGCTTATTGGTGGGAAGTCACCAACGCTACTAGGCCTATAGAGACTTGGGCTGACTTTAGGATGAGGTTTGGGCTTAAGTTTCTATCATCTGCTGAGGAGAATCTGCAAATGGGGAAGTTTATATCTTTGAAGCAAGGGGACATGACCGTGAGGGAGTATGTGAATAAGTTTAACCAGCTTGCTCGATTCGGTTTAGACATGGTTAACACACCTCAGAAGAAGGCTCTATGCTTTGCTCGAGGATTGAATGAGCCATTACAAGGTTTGGCCATGTCTCATATACCCATGGGGGCCACTTTTGAGAGCTTAGTGGATATGGCCTTGCTTCAAGGAGATGATAAGAATGGCAAGAAAGAAGTTAAGCTTAATGAGACTCAAACCAAGAAGGCGGACTCCAAGTGGGGAGGCAACCAGAACAATCAGAGCAACCAGAACAACAAGAACAACAAGGGTAACAAGGCCAACAACAACAAGGCAAGGGAGACAAGGAAGTGCAACTTCTGTGGGATCACTGGACACATAGCCAAAGATTGTAGGAAGAAGAAGAGGAAGTTGGGAGAATGCTTTCATTGCGGAGAGTCTGGACACTACAGTAAGGATTGCCCAAAGAAGCAAGGACAGGGACAAGGACAGACTCAGCGGGCAGGACCTTCTGGAGGGCAGATGCATGCTCTCAACACTACTCCAGCTCCGGACCGAGGTAGTATTTCTGTAGAAAGCCTTGTTTACATTTCTGGTTTTCCTGTTCGAACTTTATTTGATTCTAGCGCATCGCATACCTTTATTTCTTCTGACATTGTTGAAAGTTTGCACCTAAGTACTAGTCTAGTTGAGGATCCCGTTAGTGTTTCAAATCCAATTGGGAGTTCCGCCCATCTATCTATGATTTGTATGGATTTGAGGATTTCTATCTTGACTGTAGAATTCACATGTAATGCTTATGTTCTCAGGTTCATGGGATACGGGTTGATTTTGGCCATGGATTGATTGTCCAGTTATGGAGCCATTCTCGATTGTGAGCATAGGGTAGTGAGGCTTATGACTCGCCTTGGCAATACCCTAGAGATTTCTTGTAACCCTCTGGATACCGTCATGTTATGTTATCTTGAATCCCTCGACTCGTCTATTGACAATCTTCAATCTGTGAGGGTGGTCAGAGAATATCCTGATGTTTTTGATGAGGTGAAGGGGTTACCCCCTAAACGCAAGATAGACTTCCGTATTTATCTTGTTGATAATTCCAAGCCAGTTTCATTGCCTGTTAGGCACATTGCCCCGCGAGAAAGAAGAGAGCTTAGCAAGCAAATCAAGGAGTTGCTTGAGAAAAATTTCATTAGGCGAAGCATTTCTGAATGGGGTGCTCCTGTGGTATTCGCTACTAAGGTGGATGGTTCGCTTCGTCTATGTGTTGATTATCGTGAGTTAAACAAGCTGACAAAGAAGAATAGGCACCCGTTACCGAGGATTGATGATCTCTTTGACCAGCTTGTAGGTGCTTCTGTTTTCTCTCAGCTCGATCTAGCCACCGGAATCCATCAGCTTAGAGTGGCTGAGGATAGTATTGACAAGACTGCGTTTAGGACTCCAGATGGATTCTTTGAATGGCTCGTCATGCCATTCGGTTTGACTAATGCACCCGCATACTTCGTTGATTTGATGAGTAGGGTGTTTAGGGAGTTCCTTAACAAGTTTGTGGTTGTCTTCATGGATGATATTCTGATCTTCTCTAAGGACGAGGAAGAGCATGCTACACATCTCAAGGAGGTTATGGATACGCTAAGAGCTCATCAGTTGAAAGCCAAGTTCTCCAAATGCCATTTCTGGAGAAGGGAAGTTCGGTTCCTTGGGCATATAGTTTCTAAGCTAGGCATAGCTGTGGATCCCGCTAAAGTAGTGGCGGTACAAGACTGAAGTGAGAAGCTTTCTCGGTCTGGCAGGATTTTATAGGAAGTTCATTAAGGACTTCGCTAAGATTTCAGCCCCTCTCACTAAGTTAACGAATAAGAACTTAGTCTTTACATGGGACTTAGAGTGTGAGCTTGCTTTTCAAAGGCTCAAGAAAGCCCTCACCACAGCTCCAGTTCTAGCATTACCCGATGGAGGGAAGTTGTTTACCGTGTACACCGATGCATGTGGCACGGGATTAGGCGCTGTCCTGATGCAAGAAGGGAGAGTGATATGCTTTGGGGGTAGGCAACTCAAAGTTCATGAGAAGAACTATCCCACTCATGATTTGGAGTTGGCGGCGATCGTCTTTGCACTCAAATCTTGGCGCCATTATCTTCTAGGTGAAAGGTTTGAGTTATATACTGATCACAAGTCGCTCAAGTACCTCTTCTCGCAGAAAGATTTGAATCTAAGGCAGCAGAGTTGGATGGAATTCTTGGCATCATATGACTTCGATATGGCTTATACCCCTGGCAAGGGTAATGTTGTGGCTGATGCGCTAAGTAGAAGAAGGTGGACTTTGAGTCCCCTGTTTGTTGAGATGAAGAGCCTAGAGTTCTTGGCAACCTTTGATTTTACACCTGCTGTTGAGTCGATGACTGGTTCGTTAGCATCCCTTGAGCTTAGACCTACACTTCTTGATCAAGTTGGGGCTTCATAAAGGGAAGACCCGCAGATAGTTGAGATCATGGACAAGTTGATTCGGGGTGAAACGTCAAGTCACCTCGCTAGATATACTATTGATGACAAGGTGTGGCTAAGGCGTGATGGAAGACTATGTGTCCCACGAGTGGGAGACTTAGTAAATAAAGTTCTTGAGGAGGCGCATCACTCGAGGATGACCATACATCCCGGAGGGGATAAGATGTACCGGGATATGAAGCGCATTTTCTTTTGGGATGGGATGAAAAAGGATGTTGCAGAGTTTGTTTCTGGATGCATTGTTTGCCAACAAGTAAAGGCCGAGTCGAAGAAGCCCGGTGGGCTACTGCATCCATTGGAGGTCCCGCTATGGAAGTGGGAAAGTATCTCTATGGATTTTGTGGATGGATTGCCGAGATCAAGGAAGGGGAATACTAGCATATGGGTCATAGTGGATAGACTCGCGAAGAGCGCTCATTTCATTCCAGTGAAGAGCAAGAGGACCGCATCATGGCTAGCATCTGTTTATCTTCGAGAGATAGTGCGATTGCATGGAGTTCCTTCTAGCATAGTGAGCGATCGTGACCCAATCTTCACCAGCCAATTTTGGAATAGTTTGCAAGAAGCGATGGGTACGCGATTGAATCTAAGTACAGCCTATCACCCACAGACTGATGGTCAGACCGAAAGGGAGAATAGGGTACTAGAAGATCTGTTGAGGCTATGCATTCTTGACTTTGGTGGCACTTGGGAAGACCACCTTCCTCTCGTAGAGTTTGCTTATTATAACAGCTACCAAGCAAGCATAGGGATGTCACCATTCGAAGCTTTGTATGGGAGGCCGTGCAAGTCACCAACATGTTGGTGGGAGACGACGGATAAGCTTATACTTGGGCCCGACAAGATAAGGGACACATCCGATAAAGTTGAGTTGATTCGAAGGCGGATGAAAACGGCCCAAGACAGACATAAATCCTATGTAGGCAAGCGAAGGACAGACTTAGAGTTTGAAGTTGGAGATATGGTCTTTGTGAAGGTTTCTCCCTTGCGAAATGTGGTTCGTTTTGGAGCAGTTGGAAAGCCAGCACCAAGGTTCGTAGGACCCTTCCCTATCATCGAGAAGATTGGGCAAATGGCTTATAGGGTGGAATTGCCCGAGAAGCTGGCTGGAGTGCACAATGTCTTTCATGTCTCGCATCTCCGAAAATGCCTACATGAATCAGCCGAAGTAGTTGAGCCTAGCATTCTTGAAGACGTGGAGGTAGAGAAAGAGGCAACCCTTAGGCGAGCTCCGATTCGTATCTTGGGAACGGAGATCAAGAAGTTGAGGAATCGAGAAGTCAAGTTAGTAAAGGTTCAGTGGAGTGAAGCCGATGAAGATGCAACTTGGGAAACCGAGGAGAAGATGCGTGGGCTTTATCCATTTCTTTTTGAGGGTACATTCTCAATCTCCTTTCCTAGTTAGCATATCTTTCTTTTGCTATCCATGTTTATCTTGTTATCTCGTTAATCTTGTCATGAGAACCTTAGGTAGAAACCCTTTGGATGAAACATGTATTTGAAACATGTCATGCTTGATGGTTTCAAATGGTTGCAAGTGCTTGCAAGTGGTTACTCGTGGATGCATGATACACGTTAGGCACTAAGATCGGCTCACACACTTTCATATTGCATATGCATGAGTGTTTATACTTATTCATGGATGAAACTTGTTATGCTATCACGTGGATGTTGCATGTGAATGAATGTTATGTGCACTCATGTAGAGATTATAAATTACGTTAGGAATTTGCATACATTTGGACTCATTTCACTAACATATTCTGCATTAAGGAGGTTTACTGAATCAGTAACCGCCTGATTTTCGCATTAGATAGGTGCATATACACACACTTTTGCATATGTTCATACAGCATTAGAAATCTTTTAAGGACAATGATTACTTGTGGATGATGTTTGAGTAGATGGATGATGGATGGTAGGATACGTTCTTCCTAACTTGGAGATTTCGGGGACGAAATCCTTTAAGGTGGGGAGAATGTAACAACCCGAATTTTTGATAACATGTTAAAACGAGAAATCAGGGCAGAATTAAATTATAAGTTAAGAATCAATGGGAACGGGTTACGCCATTGCGTTCGTCTCGAAATTCTGCTTGAAAACGAGTTCGAAATTTCGTAAATCGGAGTCCGTATGACCAAGATATGGCCCATAGAAGATTTCAGAAAATTCAAAATTTAGCCCGAAATTCAAATTCAGACAGAAACAGATTGGGCGGGAAAAATTCCCGCCCAGCCCCAGGTCGACTAGGCAGTCGACCTGCCCCAGCCCCAGGTCGACTGGGGAGTCGACCTGGGTGTCGACCTGGGGATCGACCTGGGGATCGACCTCCCTGGTCGGACCCTGTTGGTCTGGTGCACCAGTTTGCTCCTTTGGTCTGTTTACTTGGCCTGTGACGGGATTTGATGGTTCAGATCTAAACTAGGGTTAATCCTATGGCCTAAACTAGTGTCTACACCTATAAAAACACCCTAGTACCTAGCCTAAACCATCACAAATCATCCTAACAACTAAATTCTGCCAAAATGCTCCCTAATCATGGCCTCCATCTTCATCTTGAGAGCTTCTAAGGCAAAAAGGAGCAATCTTTCTTCATCAAATCAAAGGAGCTACTTATTCTCAAGGCTTCTAGTGTTGCTACATCATTCCTAGAGCTTCTACAACATCTCTATCTTGTTCTATTTGGTTCTAGTTCTCATAGCCACGCTTTGTAAGCCCCACTCTACTCTTAGATTTAAACTATGAAATTAATATGAACATGTAGCAAGTTGAAATGGGATTTTTGGTGTAATACTTGTCTTGGGGCTATATTTGTATGCATAGATCCATTTATGACTCTTTTGATCTATGATTGTGGAACTATCATGAACCTAGTACCGTTCATCTTGATTTTTGGGTAGAAAGCTATGAGCTTTTTTTGGTGGTTATGCATAATGCAACATAGAACCTCTCATAACCTTGATGTTAACTTGCCTATGATGTTGAACTACATGCTACCCACAAGTTTATCACCCTATGTCAACTATTATCATGTTATCACCTTTGCCTATGATGTTGAACTACATGCTATCCACAAGTTTATTTGCTAAGTTTGATGTCATACATGTTTTGAGGCCAATAATCCTATATGCTAGTTGTGATGAACACCTTTGCCTCAAATATCATCATGTTTAACTTATGACCAACTTTACCATCTTATGCCCATCTTGGTCATATTTTTATGTTCCCTGATTCACTTGTGTTGATGCGAATTTACAAGCGAATGGGAATACGTTATGGGTAGTTAGGCAAACTTGAAATGACATGAAAAACATGACTTGAAATGTGACATGAAACTTGATTATGCTTGAAAACTTGAATGTGGTCATGACATGTAGAAAACCATAAAGTGGCCAACTCGAGGTTGGGTTGGGTTTGTAGCGTAAATCTGCCCGGAACCGCCCGGCAAATCCAGTGGCTACAAACAATAGGACCCAATGTGAGAAGTTGGTCACATCGCGCTTGAAACCCGAGGTTAGACTAGGTTGTGGTTTAAAGCTGCCCGGACCCGCCCGGCATATCCAGTAACCACAACAAAGTCTAATGTGAGAGGTTGGGTGCATTAAATTAATTAATGCCACATATTAGGGTTAAGTCATGAGCCACTTGGATACACTTAACCAACTTGAAACATGATTGGATAGGGTTAACCACACTTAACCCGTTAGAAACCCTAGTTACGTGGTCCTTTTCAGCAGTAACCCTCTTGGATGTATCACAATACCCTAGGGACTAGGCTAGGGTGGGGCATGATTACTGGGCTGATTGTAAGCGACCAGAAAGACGGCTGAGTAGGTGCACCGGTGTAGGTTCAGGCGGACTATGGTCGTGCACATAGTCCGGAGTTGAAAAAGCAGACTTGGGCACCGGTAGGTTTAGAATGTGCGTGCTTGATTCGTGTCAGTGGTTGGCACCCTAGGGCTTGATACACCCTAGGGTGGACCTTGCACAGTTTGACTACATTCGATGATTGGGCCGTATGACACCGACACTCGACGAGTTAGGCTTATAGGGAGCCGATCGACTAGACCGTGTAGTTGGACCTTGACTTGGGTCATCTCATGATATTGGGCCAAGGGATCATTTCTTGTTATACTTGACATGGGTTGGAATACTAGTACTATTGGTGCAAAACTAAACCTTGTATATGCGATGCCACACTTGATCTGCCTTGTTATCTATTTATCATGCCAGTTAGTTACCATCTTTATGTATCATCTCAGTTTCTCATGTTTAGTTAACTTCATTAGTTTTTATACTAATAGTAGGTAGGACTTACCAGTCTTTATGACTGACCCTTTTTCTTTCGCCTCTTTTCTTCCATCCCCCCCAGGTTCTCAGGGAGTGAACACTAGTGCTTAGCTTGGACATTTGGCTTGCTTTCTTGACAGCTCATGTACGGTTTGGACTTGAGCTTGCTATGGCTTCACCTCATCTACCTTGGGGATAGTTTACTTTATGTTATTTTAAGTTTATGTTTTCTAGACTTGTGGTAGTTGGAAAATAATGACTAAATACTTTGATGTAAGTTGACTATTTGGTTTTGAAATGGTTAACTATGGTTTTTAAATTTCTACCGCTGCTTTACTTATTTATGTATCTATGTTCTGTCTTGTGGTATCTCTGTGCATGTTTACCTAGACAACACCCCTCCAAAGCTAGTGCAATCACCCGTGATTGGCCCTGGCGGAGGTGGGGTGTTACAAAATCAAGTTAAAAGGAGTTAATCGAATTTAGTTATTCGAAAGGAGTTATCGATTAGTTTAATCGAAAGGAGTTAATCAAATTTAGTTAAAGGAGTTATCGATTAGTTTAATCGAAAGGAGTTAATCGAATTTAGTTATTCAAAAAGGAGTAATCGAATATAGTATTCGAAAAAAGAGATTATCGAATATCGTTTATTCGAAAGAATGAGTAATCGAATATTAGTTATTCGAAGTGAGTTAATCGAATATTAGTTATTCGAAGAGAGTTAATCGTCGAATTCGATTATATCGAATTCGGGAAAGTACTTATACTTTCCGGTGTTTAAATCAAGATTTATTTATTTATAAATCAGATGTTTATTTATTTATTCACATTAAAGAATAAAAGTTATAATTGAAGTTAGATATTTCGAAAATAGGGATTATAACGTTATCGTTATAACCAATGTTTTCAATAAAGAAGTGGATTCGTAAATAGAATCTGAGAGTTTCATAAGGAAGTTTGTTAAAGATTTAAAAGATAAACTTTAACTATTTCGAAATTAAAACGTTGTTCAGTTAAGGTCTGAGAGGTAATTATACCCCAACTTGATTGACTTCCTTCTTAACTAAGGAATGGTAAGGTTTGATAGTGAAGGAGTTTTGGAAATGTTTTCCAAATATGAATCAGAAATGTTTCTGATAATAGAAAAATAAGAATTTAGAATATATGGAAACAGGAGATAAGTAAATTAATGAACTAAGGAGATAAATGTTAAATGATGATTGATCGATATAATTTCAATTTGGAAATAATATCGTTTTTTGCACACGTGTTTTTCTTTGATAGTTAACTCACCGACTATCAAAGTTTTGACCATTTTAACATTGTTAATATGGAGAGACCAGTTGGATTATTATCCGAAGAACCACTCCGTATTGGCATAAGCATTGCGAATCGTATACGCCAAAGATAATTGAAGACGGAGTAAAGTGCAAGGGCTATTGTATAAATCTTTGGTAAAGATTGCCTAAGATGGTTGTACTGAATAGTGTCTTCGGTTTGTCCAGTCCCAGGATGACCTATATGGAAGAATGTATGACATAGTATATTTAATAGATCGCGTAAGTTGATCTCTTCAAACGTATTTACGTTTGGTGGCAGAGGAATTCGTTTCTCTTAGCTGTATACCCGTGGTATTTTTGGGGAAATCAATTTGTGATTTGGCGGTTATGACGATGTGACATTCAAAGTGAATAAATATGTTATCTGTTAGAGATAAGCGTGGCCTCTAGCCTCACAACCGGGAAATGACAAAAATTGGGCATGCAACATGGCTACGTAGGTCGCACCTATTAGGGTGTATAATCACCTGATCTAGAGTTTCATTTACTTCTAAAAATCTATTGTTGATGCTGTCCCATTCGGGAAACGGTTGCTGATCCCAACCGTTGGTGAAATACATTCGATACACTCAAGCGAAATGAGTGGTCGGTCATGTATGGCCGGGTTGCAAGATGTTCTTGTTGAACCCAGTGTATTCCTCTCTAGAGGTACACTAGTGAAAGGTGGTTCCATATCTTATCATAGTTGGAAATCCATTACCCAATATGTGCTTGCGGTTTTGATTGTATACTATATATATAGAACGTGAGATGAAAGCGTTTCTGCTAGGTGATTATTATATTGTGGTTGATAGACATTATTATAATATCAAAAGGTTTTTGATATAAAGATGTTTTGGATTCTCATAAGGGAAAAACCCGTTCCGTTATAGGGCATGGTCTTATGAGATATCGCTTACTTGTTCAAACTGTTTTTAACTGTTTTACTTATACCAGTCCCATGACTGACCCGGAGTTTGTTTTGTTTTGTTTCCCTAAACTTTTAGGTGCCCAATTTTTTACGGGCAGTCAAGTAGTCAGGATTTTACAGATATACTTGGAGAGCTTGGAGTAGTAGGCTTCAGGATTATATAGCTATAGTTATTTCCGATGTATTGTAAGTGTTTTAATCTGATAAATGTTACTGTATACATATACTGATATTATTTCAAGGATATGTTATCTATTATATGTTGTTCGTTTCGCTATGAGATTCATGTTACTCTAATGTTGTATCTTCTTCTTCTTCTTCTATTCTAAGTTTCTATCTTATCTATTCTCACCCCTTTAACATCTTTCATTAACTACCGGTATTTTTTGATGTTTGGTTAGTCGTCATTGAGTTATGTCGATAACTAAAGTCGCTAAAAACCGGATCGTTACAGTTGGTATCAGAGCTTAAGGTTAAGTGAATTACCTTGGCTCTATGGCGTGACACAGTAGAGATGGGGTTAGTAATGCCCTAGATTGAGTTGAGTGTATATACAAGGGAGCGTATTTGTTATTGATATAAAAATTGTTTCATATTGTGTAGATTTATTAGTTGGGTTGTTTATAGGTTCATATCGATCGGTTTGATCCACTGTATCAGTAGGAGTTTATAAACACTCGAATACGATGGGTCGACATGATATGTTTTGAAAAGAGGGTAAATAATTTTACCCAAAATTTTATTTAATATAAAAGAGGGAATTATATTGAAATGACTATAATATATTGGATGTGTTGGTCACTATTATAATCGAATAAGATTATAAAATGTGAAATGGTTATGTTAATAACCAATCAGAATTCACACAAGTGTAATATATGAAATAAGATGAAGTAAATCTGAATTTAGAATCAGAATTGGAATTAGAAGTTGGAAAGGTGTTTGTAAATGAAATTGTATTGAATATATGAGAATTTTAAAATCCTGGGCGATTTTAAATTGTTTTACACCATTGTGAATGATATTTTGAAATGTATTTCAAAATAGAAGTGTTTATAAATGATTTTGAAAAGTGATATAGTATTGAACTCACTTCAGTAACTGGGAAATAACCCTGATCATTTTCGAGTTTGTAAGTGACGGATTACTACCAGAGATAATGTTTTGAATTTATTTTGGGAAAAACAAGTTGTGTTGAATTTCAAAAAGGAGATATTTTATTTTGAAAAGCAAATCTATTTAAAATTCCCAGGAAGAGATTGTTCGAATTAAAAACCAGGTTATATAGAAATTTGTGAAAGCCAATTGGAATTAAAAATAAAGCCGGTTAAGTGGTAACTGAATTGGATTAGAATGATATCAAGTAAGTTGGATTGATAGGAATTTGGAATCAAGGATAATACTTGAATTTGAAATGAAGTTTGGCTCGGATAAAACCGAACGATTGAATTGAAAATGGAATTTGTCTTAGTTAAAAGCGAATGGTTGTATTGAGATAAAAGTGATTGGAGTTTGACCGGAATGACTTTGGTATATGCTAAATTGGTAGCAGGTGTAAAGGATATAACGATATGCTCGACAAAAAGGTACCAGTTTGTATTTTATATGCATATGAGATCTATGAGCCGAATTGGCAAGCCGCTTGGCTGTTTGATTTTCTTTTGGGTTGGAGAAGGCCTAGAGAGGCGAGTTGTGGTTTTACCGATAGGGCTGTACAAAGGAGGTTATGGCGAAAATTTCCGAAAAATTAAGGCGTTAAATTTTTTTCAGGATTTTTGAAAATTTTAGTTAGTCGGAATAAATTAATATTTTAGTCGATATTAATTGGTTCAGTTGAAACTGAAGTTAAGGGGTAAACAGATAAATATTTACCCAGTAGATAGGGTCGTCTTCTAGCTTAGCAATTTCGAGGACGAAATTATTTAAAGGGGGAAAGATTGTAATGACTCGCATTTTTAGCAGTCGAATAATTTATTTATTTAATTATTAATTATCAATTTAACGATATCGATAACTGAAATTAAATAATATTTATATTTAATTAATATAAATAATAGAAAAAAATATTTTCGGAATAATCGGAAATAACAGAATTCATGATATGGTGTGAATTGGGCGATATAAAATATATAATTCAGTTTATATTGAATTATATTGACGAATATATATTATTTAAACGAAGTTTGAACGTATAATATATATTATAATTAAAATCGAGCTCGAAATGGCGCGACAGTTCGCAATTTGGCGATTTGAACTTCAACTGGAAATATAGGATCCGTTTTAAGTCGGATTTCTATAAAACAAGAAACTTATGGAGCAGGTGGAGTATGTTTTTCTAATGGAAGAGAAAAATCTGGATTTCGTCGTGTAGATTTTGATTTACATCCAAATCAAATTTTAGAAAATTTGCTATGGAATTCCTTTATAATTTATAAAGGAATTATTTATATTTTAAAAAGAAATTTCATTATAAATAGAATATCGATTTAATCGGGTTTTGAAATATCAAGTTAGAAATTCATATAGGAATATTCTGAAGCTGTATGATATTCTGTTGTGAATATATACGATAACATTTATTTTTAAAATATTTAATTTAATTATTTTTAAATATATTTATATATATATATTTAAAAGGGTTATTTAGAGCTTTAAAAATAGCTAGTTTTGCAAATGACCTCGGAATTCGACGAAACTAATTTTTTTGGATCCGCAATATTAAATTATTGTTAGATGTCAATTTTCGTGATTTTTGGAGTCAATATGTGGCCGTACGGGATTTAAATGTGAAAAACAGTCAGTATTTTGACGGTTAAAAATATGTTGCGTGAGCAAACGGAGTAGGAATTCGATGAAACCAGTTTTGTTGGGACCGTAATGTCAAACTCTAGCTGCATGTCCAGTTTCGTGATTTTTGGGTATCATACGTGACCACACGAATTTTTAGAAGTCAGAAACAAATATAAAATAATTAAAAAAAACTTTAAAAAAAAATCCAAAGCTAATTGTGAACTAAGGAAGGCCACGCACTATCTTCTTCATCGACACAAAATTTTGATCTCCCTTATATAATCATTCTTTGAGCCGCCTGTATACTTTTCTCAAAAACAAAATAATCCTCGTTTGAAAATCAAAAGAAAATCGAATAAAAATCTATAAATTACAGTACAACTATATTATGATTTATGGGTTGATTCTTGTAATGACCCGCATTTTCAGCGATATAATAATTAATTAATTTAATTATTGAAATAATGATTAAGATAATATAATGGTCGTTTTATTAAATAACTTTGAATATTTAATTTAAATAATAATTAAATAATATATTGAACTCTGAAATAATCTGAAATGTTGGAATTCACAATATTCTGTGAACTGGATTATTCCTAAGATTTAATTCAGCTTAAAAGCGAGTTAGAATAATGAATATAGTATTGAAATGAAGTTTGAACGTATAATTTATATTATAATTAAAACGTGCTCGAAATGGCGCTGTAGTTCGCTATTTGGCGATTTGAACTTCAACTGAATATACAGAAGCCGTTTTAAGACAGATTTCTGTGAAACAATAAACGTTAGGAGCTAGTGAGGTATATTTTTCTAGTGGGAGAGAAAAATCTTTATGTCCAAATCAAATTTTAGAAAAGTCGTTGTGGAATTCCTTTATAATTTATAAAGGAATTAATTATATTTTTAAAAGGAAATTCATTTTAAATCGAATATCGATTTAATCGGGATTTGAAATATCAAGTTAGAAATTCAAGTAGGAATATTCTAGAGTTGTATTATATTCTGTGTGAATATATACGATAATATTTATTAATAAATATTTAATTAAATTGTTTTTAAATATATTTAATAGTTAAAAGGGTTATTTAGAGCTTTAAAAATAGCCAGTTTTGCAAATAACCTCAGAATTCGACGAAACTAGTTTTGTTGGATCCGCAATATTAAATTATTGCTAGATTTCAGTTTTCGTGATTTTTGAAGTCAGTATGTGGCCGTACGGAATTTTTAATGTGAGAAACAATCGATATTTTAACGGTTAAAAATACGCTGTTTGAGCAAACGGAGTCGGAATTCGACGAAACCAGTTTCATTGGGACCGTAATGTCGAAATGTAGCTGCATGTCCATTTTCGTGATTTTAGGATATCGTATGTGGTCACAGGGATTTTTAAGGATCGAAGATGAGTATAAAATCGAGAAATAAAAAAAAATCTAACATTTTTCTTGGCCAAAAGAGAGGCCACGTGACATCCTTCTACAACCACAAACCTTACCTAACCCAAATAGCCTATATAACCCGTATAAACCGAACATAGCGAGCAAAATCCAAAAATAAAAATCAAAATCAAACAAGATAAAATTCTATAAATCAATATGAGTACATATTTGAGTTGCTAGAATCATTCTCTCCATTTCTGTACACTTTGTTTTTGGTTCGACGTCAGTATTGGCTCGTCGGTTTTATAAACCGTGACCTAGGGTTCACAATTGTCGGAGATTGAGGCGTCGAGGGGAGGAATGGATGATGGATTCGAGTTTGTGATGGCGAATAGCAGCTGCTCCATCTTTATTGTGGTGTTCGACGACTTCTTGTGTCGCGGGGTACCTGTAGCTGAGCCTTTTGAGCTCGAAGTCGGAAATGTCCAGTGGTGTTCGAGTTTGATGCGGAGCGCACAGTAAGATGTAGGATTTTATAAGGAGTATCACTGTATTTTTGGATCGATTTTAAGACAAGCGGAGAGGGAGATTTGTGGAGCCAAACGTTGGAATTGGCGGAGGGATTAGATACTGGAACCGCAATGATCAATTGGGGAAGAAGGGAGTAAGTAGGCGGGCCAGAAGTTTAAATGGGCCGACGGTTTACATCAAGGTTAAGTCCTAAATATTAATTTATGTTTAAATTAAATTAAATTTAAATATATGCAAACTTGAAAATGATATAACTTGATCGTATGTGATCGAAATTCAGCAAAACAAGATCCGTTAGGATCGTATGGACCGGAGCAACCCAATGGAACTGACTGGGAGTGAATCCGAGCTCGTTACAATTTATGGCAAAATAAATTGTCCGTCCGAATCAAGCGATGGTTATCGTTATTAACGATGATCGTCCAATGTGAGTAAAACTCACCAACTCTGAATAGTTCTATTTTTACAACGTATTCTTAGAACTGATAATTATCTTTGATTGCTATGTGTTAACTGTTTGGTTGAATTGTCTGTGTATTGATTGAAATTATAGATAATGATATATAGATATATACCGTTAATCAAATATTTATTAAGTCTAGCAGAATATTTCATATTGAAATGAAATCGATGTTAATTATATTGTTTAACATCTGTGATGCAGGGAAACATGTTGGAGGAATCCAACTGGATTCCTCAATATTTATTTTGCTGTTATTAATATATTGTGATATATAATCTGTTGCCGATTATATGTGTTTGGACGATATTGACCATCGTGACCTGATATGTTGAATACCATAACATACCGGAATGTGGGAAAGGGAATTTTTCAAAATGAATATTGAAAATAGATTATTTATAAAATCAAAGGATTTTATAAAAGAGATAATATTTATGAAATCAAAGAAGATTTTATAAAAGGAATTATTTATAAATGGAATAATTATAAATAAAGATTTATTTATAAAAGGATTAATTATAAATAGGAAATACTTAGAAATAAAGCCCTAAAGGAATTATTCGCAAACCATTTGCAAATAGAATAAATAGTAAAGATAAGAGAATAATTTATTTGTTAAATAAATAGAATTAAAATGGAATATTTATTTAAGGAATAAATAGAATTAAAATGGAATATTTATTTAAGAAATAAATTGAAGTATAAAAGGGATTATTTATTTAGAAAATAAATAGAATGGATATAAAAAGGGAATATTTGTAAAACTATTCACAAATAGAATTGAAAAGGAAATATTTAGAAAATAAATAGAGTTATAAAAAGGAAATTTGTTTATAACGAAATAGGATGTTATAAAAAGGAAACCGTTATAAAAAGGAAAACGCTATTAAAAGGAAATCATTTGTAAAGTGAAGAACCATTATTGAAAGTAAATCTTTTCAAATGAATAAACGTTATAAAAAGGGAAATCTTTATAAATCAATAAAGTAATCGAATATTAGCTATTCAAAGGGAGTCAATCGAATATGGTATTCGAAAGTTAGTAAATCAAATATGGTATTCGAAGGTTAGTAAATCGAATATGTTATTCGAAAGGGGTTAGTCGAGTCGAGTTAGTTGAATAGAGTTAATCGAACATTAGTTATTCAAATAAGAATCAATCAGTTAGAGTTAATTGATCAGCGTTAAATCGAACTAGAGTTAATCAAATAAAGTTAGTTGAAGAAGAGTTAGTCAAACATAGTTATTCAAGATAATTTGCCATCTCGTACGACTGCTAGCGTAATTCGCAGGGTTGTAAATAGCCTAAGGATGTTTCCTGAGGGAATCAGGCGTAACCATTGTGATCGCTGCGATCTAGAGTCAAGCGAATGGAGTTAAAGCGAATATTAGCTATTCGAAATAAAGTTAAAACATGCATGGTTATTTGAATATAAGTTAATCGAATATTAGTTATTCGAAAGGAGTTAATCGAGTTGAGTTAAATAGGTCGAGTTAATTAAGTTAAGTTAGTCAAGATGAGTTAATCAAAACGAGTTAAATCCAAATGAGTTAATCCCAAGGAGTTAGTCGAACATTAGTTATTCGAATAGAGTTAAAGGAGTATCGAATATAGTTTATTCGAATAGGGTTAAAGGAAAGGAGTTATTGATTTGTTTAATCGAAAAGAGTTATCGATTTTATTTAAATCGAAAGGAGTTAATCCAATTTAGTTATTCGAAAAGGAGTAACCGAATATTAGTTATTCGAAGAGAGATTATAGAATACTGTGTATTCGAAAGAAAGAGTTATCAAATATAAGTTATTCAAGGTGAGTTAATCGAATAAGTTATTCGAAGAAAGATAATCGAATATAGGTTATTCGAAGAAGAGTTAATCAAATAGAGATTACTCGAAAGAGAGTTATACGTCGAATTCAATTTTATCGAACTTGGGGAAGTACTAATAATTTCCGGTGTTTAAATCAAGATTTATTTATTAGGTGTTTATTTATTTATTCACATTAAAGAATAAAAGTTATAATTAAAGTTAGATATTTCGAAAGTAGGGATTATAACGTTATCGTTATAATCAATGTTTTCAATAAAGAAGTGTATACATAAATAGAATCCGAGAGTTACGTAAGGAAGTTGTTAAAGGTTTAAAAGATAAACTTTGACTATTTCAAAGTTAAAACGTTGTTCTGTTAAGGTCTGAGAGGTAATTATACCCCAACTTGATTGACTTCCTTTTTAACTAAGGAATGGTAAGGTTTGATAGTGAAAGATGGTTAAGTGAATTTAGTAAATGGTTTGAGTTGGCATGGAGATGATTGATTTAAACATCAGTTAAATCCAATGAAGGAGTTTTGGAAATGTTTTCCAAATAAGAAATCAGAAATGTTTTCTGAAAGTAGAAAATAAGAATTTAGAATATATGGAAACAGGAGATAAGTAAAGTATTGAAGTAAAGAGATAAATGTTAAATAATGATTGGTCGATATAATTTCCATCTGGAAATAATATCATTGTTTGCACATGAGTTTTTCTTTGATAGTTAAATCATAGACTATCAATGTTTTGACCATTTTACGTCGTTAATACGGAGAGACCGGTTGGATTATTATCCGAAGAACCACTCTATATTGGCATAAGCGTTGCAAATCAAGTACGTTGAATATATTGAAGACGGAGTAAAGTGAAAAGGCTGTTGTATAAATCTTAGGTAAAGATTGCCTAAGATGGATGTACTAAATAGTGCCTTCGGTTTTTCCAGTCCCAGACAACTTGTATGGACGAATGTCTGACAGAGTATTCCTAACGAATCATATATGTTGATCGCTTCAACGTATTACGTTGGTGGCGGAGGAATTCGTTTCTCTTAGCTTCATACCCGTAATACCGTTAAGGAAATCGATAATGATTTGGCGGATATGACGATGTGGCATTACAAGTAAATGAAGATATGATATGTAAAAAGATATGCGTTGCTTCTAGCCTCACATCCGGTAATTGACAGAAATCGGGCAGGCAGCATGGCTAAGTCAGTCGCTTCGAAGTAGGGTGTATAATCACCTATCAAGAGAATATTCATTTGCTTCTTTAATCTATCAATGATGTCCCATATATATACGGGAAACGGTTGCTGATCCCAACCGTTGGTGAAATACATTCGATACACTCAAGCGAAATGAGTGGTCGGTCATGTGTGGCTGAGTTGCAAGATGTTCTTATTGAACTCCAATGTATCATTCCTAGAGTACACTGATCGGAAGGTGGTTCCATACCTTGTCATAGTTGGAAATCTATTATCCAATAAGCGCCTGCGGTTTATGATTTTTTTATTATATATGTAGAACGTGAGATGCAAGCGTTCCGCTAGATTGTTATTTACTTGATCTAGGCATTTTTATAATATCATACTAGTATTGATTTTAAAGTTGTTTGGATTCCCATAAGGGAAAAACCTGTTCCGTTTTCATGGCGTGGTCTTATGAGATATCCTTTATTTAACCAAGTGTTTGGAGTTTTATTCACACCAGTCCCATGACTGACCCGGAGTTTATTTGTTTGTTTTCCCTAAACTCTTGGGTGCCTAAATTTGTATGGGTAGTCAAGTAGTCGGGATTTTACAGATACACTTGGAGAGCTTGGAGCAGGAGGCTTCAGGATTATATAACTATTGTTTATTTCTGCTGTGTTGTAAGTGTTGTACTCTGCAATGTTATTGTATACATATACTGTTTGTATTTTAAAAGTTATGTTATATTTTATTCGTTCCGCTGTGAGATTCGTGTTTACTCTGATGTTGTATGTTCTTCTTCTTCTATTCTAAGTTTCTACCATATCTATCCTAACCCTCTAACTTCTTTCATTAACTATTCGGTTATTTTCGATTCATGGATGTTCGATATGTGTTGTATATCGGATAACCAAGATCGTCAAAATCTGGGTCGTTACAGTTGGTATCAGAGCATAAGGTTAAGTGAGTTACCTTGGCTTTGTGGCGTGACTCAGTAGAGATTGGGTTAGCAATACCCTAGATTGAGTTGAGTGTATATATACGAGTGAACGTATTTGTTATTTGATATAAATGGTTTTATATTGAGTAGATTTATTGGTTGAGTTGTTTATGGATTCTAGTCGATGGTGGGGCACCACAATATCGATAGCGATTTCTAAAACACTCGAATACGATGGGTCGACACGAAATGTTTTGAAAAGAGGGTAAATGGAAATAATTTTACCCAAAGTATGTTTTTGATATAGATATTGAAATTGTAATATATTGGATATATTGGGTGTAATTATAATCGAGTAAGATTATAAATTAAATGGGTATGTATATAACCAAGTAGAATTCATATAAGCGAAATGAATTGAATTAAATCTGAATTTAGAATCAGAATTGAAATTAAAAACCTAGAAATTCATATAAGTATTATGAATGGATTTGGATTAAATATATGTGAATTTTAAAATCCTGGGAGATTTTAAATTGTATTCCAAGCATTTGTGAATGATATTTTGAACTGATTTCAAAATAAAAGTGTTTATGAATGATTTTAAAAAGTGATATAGTATTGAACTCACTTTGATAGCTGGGAAATAACTCCGATGAGTGTGGCCACATCATCAATGTTCATTTTCGAGTCTCTAAGTGACGAATTACTACCAGAGATACTGTTTTCAATTTGTTTTAGGAAAAACAAGTTGTGTTGAATTTCAAAAAGGAGATATTTGATTTTGATAAGCAAAGCTGTTTAAAATTCCCAGGAAGAGATTGTTCGAATTAAAAACCATATTATATAGAAATTTGTGAAAGCAAATTGGAATTTTAAAAAAAGCCAGTTAAGTGGTAACTGAATTGGATTAGAATAATATCAAGTAAGTTGGATTGATAGGAATTTGGAATCAAGGATAATACTTGAATTGGAAATGAAGTTTGGCTCGGATAAAACCAAACGATTGAATTGAAAATGGAATTTGGCTTAGTTAAAAGCAAATGGTTGTATTGAGACAAAAGTGATTGGAGTTTGACCGAAAGGACTTTGGTATATGCCAAATTGGTAGCAGGTGTAAAAGATATAACGATATGCCCGACAAAAAGGTACCAGTTTGTATTTTATCTGGATATGAGATTTATGAGCCAAATTGGCAAGCCGTTTGGCTGTTTGATTATCTTTTGGGTTGGAGAAGGCCTAGAGAGGCGAGTTGTGGTTGTACCGATTGAGCCGTACAAAGGAGGTGCTGGCGAAATTTTTCGAAAAGTTAAGGAGTTAGAAAATTTTCAGGATTTTTGAAAATTTTCGTTGATAAGAATTAATTAATAATTTGATTGAAATTAAATTGGTTCAGTTGAAAACTGGAATTAAAAAGTGAACAAATAAGTTCTAACCGGTTGATAGGGTTTGTTTTCTACCTTAGCAATTTCGAGGACAAAATTATTTTAAGTAGGGAAGAATGTAATGACCCGCATTTTCAGCGATATAATAATTAATTAATTTAATTATTGAAATAGTGATTAAGAGAATATAATGGTCGTTTTATTAAATAACTTTGAATATTTAATTAATATAATAATTAAATAATATATTTAACTCTGAAATAATCAGAAATATTGGAATTCATAGTATTCTGTGAACTGGAATATTCCTAAGATTTAATTCAGCTTAGAAGTGAGTTAGAATAACGAATATAGTATTGAAATGAAGTTTGAACATATAATTTATATTATAATTAAAATCGTGCTCGAAATGGCGCTGTAGTTCGCTATTTGCCAATACGAACTTCAACTGAATATACAGAAGCCGTTTTAAGTCGGATTTCTGTGAAACAAGAAACGTTAGGAGCTGGTGAGGTATATTTTTCTAGTGGAAGAGAAAAATCGGGAATTCATCGTGTAGATTTTGATTTATATCCAAATCAAATTTTAGAAAAGTCGCTGTGGAATTCCTTTATAATTTATAAAGGAATTAATTATATTTTTAAAAGGAAATTCATTTTAAATCGAATATCGATTTAATCGGATTTGAAATATCAAGCTAGAAATTCATGTAGGAATATTCTAGAGCTGTATTATATTCTGTGTAAATATATACGATAATATTTATTTATAAATATTTAATTGAATTGTTTTTAAATATATTTAATTTTTAAAAGGGTTATTTAGAGCTTTAAAAATAGCCAGTTTTGCAAACGACCTTAGAATTCGATGAAACTAATTTTGTTGGATCCGCAATATTAAACTATTGCTAGATTTCAGTTTTCATGATTTTTGAAGTCAGTATGTGGCCGTACTGGATTTTTAATGTGAGAAACAGTCGATATTTTGACGGTTAAAAATACGCTGTGTGAGAAAACGGAGTCGGAATTCGACGAAATCAGTTTCGTTAGGACCGTAATGTCGAACTGTAGCTGCATGTCCGTTTTTGTGATTCTAGGATATCGTATGTGGCCATAGGGATTTTTAAGGACTGAAGGTGAGTATAAAATCGAGAAATAAAAAAAATATCAAACATTTTTCTTGGCCAAAAGAGAGGCCACGTGACATCCTTCTACAGCCACAAACCTTACCTAACCCAAACAACCTATATAACTCGTATAAACCAAACACAGCAAGCAAAATCCAAAAAAAATCAAAATCAAACAAGATAAAATTCTATAAATCAATATGAGCACATATTTGAGTTGCTGGAATCATTCTCTCCATTTCTGTATACCTTGTTTTTAGTTCGACGTCAGTATTGGCTCGTCGGTTTTATAAACCGTGACCTAGGGTTCATAATTGTCAGAGATTGAGGCGTAGAGAGGAGGAAGGGATGATGGATTTGAGTTTGTGATGGCGAATAGCATCTGCTCCATCTTTATTGTGGTGTTCGATGACTTCTTGTTTCGCTGGGTACCTGTAGCCGAGCCTTTTGAGCTCAAAGTCGGAAATGTCCAGTTGTGTTCGAGTTTGATGTGGAGCGTACAGTAAGATGTAGGATTTGATGAGGAGTATCACTGTATTTTTGGATCGATTGTAAGACAAGCGGAGAGGGAGATTTGTGGAGCCAAACGTTGGAATTGGCGGAGGGATTGGATACTGGAACTGCGATGATCAATTGGGGAAGAAGGGAGTAAGTAGGCGGGCCAGAAGTTTAAATGGGCCAACGGTTTACATCAAGGTTAAGTCCTAAATATTAATTTATGTTTAAATTTAATTTAATTTAAATATACGCAAACTTGAAAATGATATAACTTGATCATATGTGATCGAAATTCAACAAAACAAGATCATTTGGGATCGTATGGACCGGAGCAACCCAATGGAACTGACTGGGAGTGAATCCGAGCTCGTTACAATTTATGGCAAAATAAATTGTCCGCCTGAATCAAGCGATGGTTATCGTTATTAACGATGATCGTCCAATGTGAGTAAAACTCACCAACTCTGAACAGTTCTATTTTTACAATGTATTCTTAGAACTGATAATTATCTGTTGCTTGCTATGTGTTAACTGTTTGGTTGAATTGTCTGTGTATCGATTAAAATTATAGATAACGATATATAGATATATATTGTTAATCAAATATTTACTCTGTCTAGCAGAATATTTCATATTGAAATGAAATCGATGTTAATTATATTGTTTAACATCTGTGATGCAGGGAAACGGGTTGGAGGAACCCAACTGGATTCCTCAACATTTATTTTGCTATTATTCATATATTGTGATATATGATGTGATATATAATCTGTTGTCGATTATATGTGTTTGGACGATATTGATCATCGTGACCTGATATGTTGAATACCATAACATACCGGAATGTGGGAAAGGGAATTTTCAAAATGAATATTGAAAATAGATTATTTATAAAATCAAAGGATTTTATAAAAGAGATAATATTTATAAAATCAAAGAAGATTTTATAAAAGGAATTATTTATAAATGGAATATTTGTAAATAGAGATTTAATTATAAATGGATTAATTATAAATAGGAAATACTTAGAAATAAAACCCTAAAGGAATTATTTGCAAACCATTTGCAAATAGAATAAATAGAAAAGATAAGAGAATTATTTATTTGTTAAATAAATAGAATTAAAATGGAATATTTATTTAAGGAATAAATAGAAATAAAATGGAATATTTATTTAAGAAATAAATAGAAGCATAAAAGGGATTATTTATTTAGAAAATAAATAGAATGGATATAAAATGGGAATACTTGTAAAACTATTTACAAATAGAATTGAAAAGGAAATATTTAGAAAATAAATAGAGTTACAAAAAGGAAATTTGTTTATAATGAAATAGGATGTTATAAAAAGGAAACCGTTATATAAAGGAAAATGCTATTAAAAGGAAATCATTTGTAAAGTGAAGAACCGTTATTGAAAGTAAATCTTTTCAAATGAATAAACGTTATAAAAAGGGAAATCTTTATAAATCAATAAAGTAATCGAATATTAGCTATTCAAAGGGAGTCAATCGAATATGGTGTTCGAAAGTTAGTAAATCGAATATGGTATTCGAAGGTTAGTAAATCGAATATGTTATTCGAAAGGGGTTAGTCGAGTCGATTTAGTTGAATAGAGTTAATCGAATATTAGTTATTCGAATAAGAGTTAATCAGTTGGAGTTAATCGATCAGAGTTAAATCAAACTATAGTTAATCAAATAAAGTTAGTTGAAGAAGAGTTAGTCAAACATAGTTATCCAAGATAAGTTGCCATCTCGTACGACTGCTAGCGTAATTCGCAGGGCTGTAAATAGCCTAAGGCGATCGGATGTTTCCTGAGAGAATCAGGCGTAACCATTGTGATCGCTGCGATCTAGAGTCAAGCGAATGGAGTTAAATCGAATATTAGCTATTCGAAATAAAGTTAAAACAGGCATAATTATTCGAATATTAGTTATTCGAAAGGAGTTAATCGAGTTGAGATAAATAGGTCGAGTTAATTAAGTTAAGTTAGTCAAGATGAGTTAATCAAAACGAATTAAATCTAAATGAGTTAACCCCAAGGAGTTAGTCAAATATTAGTTATTCGAATAGAGTAAAAGGAGTATCGAATATAGTTTATTCGAATAGGGTTAAAGGAAAGGAGTTATCGATTTGTTTAATCGAAAAGAGTTATCGATTTTAGTTATATCGAAAGGAGTTAATCGAATTTAGTTATTCGAAGAGGAGTAATCGAATATTAGTTATTCGAAGAGAGATTATAGAATATTGTGTATTCGAAAGAAAGAGTTATTGAATATAAGTTATTCGAGGTGAGTTAATAGAATAAGTTATTCGAAGAAAGATAATCGAATATAGGTTATTCGAAGAAGAGTTAATCAAATAGAGATTACTCGAAAGAGAGTTATACGTCGAACTCAATTTTATCGAATTCGGGGAAATTACTTATACTTTTCGGTGTATGAATCAAGATTTATTTATTAGGTGTTTATTTATTTATTCACATTAAAGAATAAAAGTTATAATTAAAGTTAGATATTTCGAAAGTAGGGATTATAACGTTATCGTTATAATCAGTGTTTTCAATAAAGAAGTGGATACGTAAATAGAATCCGAGAGTTACGTAAGGAAGTTGTTAAAGGTTTAAAAGATAAACTTTGACTATTTCAAAGTTAAAAAGTTGTTCAGTTAAGGTCTGAGAGGTAATTATATGTAACAACCCGTAAAATGCGAGCCAGTTTGAAATTTTTATTTCGGCGATTTTAGCGAATTTTGAATATTTAAAATGAATTATTTTAAATAATATCGACGAGAAATTTATTTTGAATATAATTATAACGTATATATTATATACGTCGTCGTTAGAATATATAATAATTATATATAATTATAAAAGGAATTGAAAATGGCGCGGTAGTTCGAAAATTCGATTTCTAATTTCAAATGAATATACAGAATTCAATATAAGTCAGAATTGAACGAAACAAGAAATATTTGAATCTGTATAACTATATCTTTGTAACGAAGTTAACAAACTGAGATTTCATTTTAGAAATGATAAGATATGTCCAGTTGAAAATTCAGAATAGTCGCTGTGGAATTTATATATATTTTATATAATATATAGCCCTTAAAAATGGACATTTTGCAAACGACCTCGGATTTCAACGAAACCAATTTTGTTGGATCCGCAGTGTCAAGTTATTGCTAGATTCCAAATTTCATAATTTTTCGAATCAATATGTGAGCGTGGCAAAGAAAAACGCGTTTGACCAGTTTCAGTTGATTTTAATCGACTGGAAATTGACCATTTTTCCAACGGCCTCAGAATTCGACGAAACTAGTTTTGTTAGGACCGTATCGTCAATACGAAGCTAGAAAATATTTTTATGGAATTTATAGAGTTAGTATGTGGCCCCGGTAATTTGAAATGTGCGTTTAAAATAGAATATAAACTGATTTCTAATTTAATTTTGATGAAAACCTATCGAAACAGTCGAATCGGCCTACGTGGCATATCCCATTGTTTTCGGAATGGGGGTAATACGCTAGGGGCGATAGTCGTTGGGGTTGATTTGGTGTTCGCGAGGATTTTGGGTTTTTAAGCGAATTAAAAATAAATAAAATAAAATAAAAACCTTTTTTACATTAACACCCCCGTTGACCCTTCCCCCCCTTTATCAACTCAGTTCGATTTGGAAAAAAAAAAAAAAAAAAAAACCGAACACCTGCTCCAGCTCCTCCCCCGTCCACCGCGCTTGGCGGCGATCCCACCCCCTCTGACCCTGGATGGTGGCGCCCCCCCCCAAGCCCTCCTCCTTGCTCTCGCATCCCCTCCCCTCACGAGTCTGACCTGTCGCCTCCTCGAAGAACCCACCGCCGCGCGAGCCAGTGCGCCGCCAACACCTTATCCCCGCGTCGACCCCATCCTCCCCCTCCTCGAACGCCGTGGCGCCTGCTGATTCCTCCCCCCCTTCCAGTCAGCGACGCACTCCCCCCCTGTAAGTTCTAAACTGTTTTTTTTATTTACTCTAAACTGTTTTTTTTATTTACTCTAAACTGTTTTTTTTATTTACTTTAAACTGTTTTTTTTATTTACTCTAAACTGTTTTTTTTATTTACTCTAAACTGTTTTTTTTATTTACTCTAAACTGTTTTTTTTATTTACTTTAAACTGTTTTTTTTATTTACTTTAAACTGTTTTTTTATTTTATTTAAAAACTGATGTGAAAAAGATTTTAAAACTGATTTTATAAGAATTTTAAAACTGATTTTAAAAGAATTTTAAAACTGATTTTTTTAAAGGAGAATTCTGATTTTACTTTAAATAGTAAATGGGTTAAATTTTAAAAAGAAAAGGTTTAAACTTTAAATAGGAAAGGTTTAAACTGTAAAATGGAAAAAGATTTGAAATAAAAATTCGATTTTTATATATTGAACTTTGAAATAAAAATTCGATTTTTATATATTGAACTTTGAAATAAAAATTCGATTTTTATATATTGAAATTTGAAATAAAAATTCGATTTTTATATATTGAACTTCGATGCAAAAATATGATTTTTATATATTGAACTTTGAACTAAAAATTCGATTTTTATATATTGAACTTAGAAATAAAAATTCGATTTTTATATATTGAACTTTGAAATAAAAATTCGATTTTTATATATGGAATAGCGAAGTAAAAATTCGATTTTTACATAGGTAGTGAAAGCGGACAACGGAGGTTCAAAAAGGGCGAAACGACGAAGACTTCTGCAAATGAAGAGCCGTGGAGTTAGGATAGCTATCGGTGAGAACTTCTCACCTTTCAATTTAATTTTTCTAGTTATATATATATACTAGGATGCAGACGGTGTTTAGTAGCACCCGACACCCGTCCACAGACCATGGACTTGTTTGTTTGGCTGTTTGGTGATTGATTGCGATATTGGTTTGAATGTGGTTTGTGGTGTGAAAAATCGAATCGATAAATTGGTTAGGATTAGACGTGCGCCGTTATAAGGCGAAGGAGTAAGGCTAGGTTAGACTCTTACTCCAAATTTTGTGGTTTGCATAATAAAATTGATATGATTGATGTGTGAATGGCGTGGGCCTTCACTAGACCGGGGATTAGGCTAGGCCTTGTCCCGTTTCTAGTATAGTGCCGTTATGCTGCCGAAATTTTCTAAAATATGTTAGAAAAATAAAAATATCATTTTATTTAATAAATGGATTGAATAGAAATTCATAAGTTAGAATAAAATGTTTTATTGTTAAAAATATAATTTTTAACGTGAATGTGAATAAATAAATATTCATTTACAAACCGGACGGTTTGTTTATGTACACCTATTTAAAGGACATTGATTGGGACGATAAATTTTACACATCGCCCAACTGCACAACTAAAATCTGTGTTTGATTGTTTGAAAACCCCACACGGGTGTTGGGATGAAATTTGAAGTTCACTCATCCTAATTGATTAAATATGTCGATCGATCGATTGACAGGCTGTTATAAGCGTTAGATATCTATATTTGATGCTTATACAGTGTAGTGCACTTTGGCTGATGGTTGATTATTTTCAATGCTATTATATACATGTGTTGTATGGAAATCCATATAATTAATTTTATATGGTAATTGATTGGGCCTCATTCCAATTTGAAAAATAAAGAAAATTTGAAAATAGAAATTATGAAGCCGTGTTGATTAGATTGACGCCATTTTGACGGGAACGATATTTATATCGATTTTAAACGATTTCGAAATGAATGGAATTGAAAACGAATTCAAAGTGAATTGAAAACGATTTCGAAATGAATTGAATTGAAAACGAATTCAAAGTGAATTGAAAACGATTTCGAATTGAATTGAATTGAAAACGAATTCAAAGTGTATTGAAAACGATTTCGAAATGAATTGAATTGAAAACGAATTCAAAGTGAATTGAAAACGATTTCGAAATGAATTGAATTGAAAACGAATTCAAAGTAAATTGAAAACGATTTCGAAATGAATTGAATTGAAAACGAATTCGAATTGAATTGAAATTTGAATTGAATAGAAATGAATTTTGAAACGAATTTATAAAGAAGAATTCAATTTTGCTTTGAATTGAAATGGAAGTTGAAATAGGTTTTGAAACGAATTTAAAACTATTTATATAATTCGTTTTAAATAGAAATCGACGAAGTATATATTATATATATTATATATATAATATAATGGCCTGAATAGAACGCGCAGCGCCGCGGCAGTTCGTGAATTTCGACCATTTATTTCAAACGGACATTGCGGGAGATCCGACCGTCGGATTCTCCTAAAACCGGAACCGTTGGGTTCGTATCGAAAAGAGCTTTCTAATGAATGTTAGAAATTTGAAATCTAACGGTTGGATTTGGAGATACGTCCAAATCAAATTCGAAAAAGGTCGCTGTAAGTGCAGTTCGATGGCCATTGTTGGAAATCGACTGTACGGGCCTTGATAAAATTATTAAAAATAGTAATAATTTGTGTAAAATCATAAGAAATGATTTAGAAAGAATTGGGATGAAAAACTCCATATTTGAAAAGATAAAAATTGATTTTTATCGAAATGAACTAGTTTTGAACTAGAATTATAATTCTATTTATTTTTAAATAAATAAATTGAATTCGAAAAGGGTTTTAAAAATAACCAAAATTTCCAATGATTGCATTGGAGGGGATTTGAATCGAAATTGTCTTCGGAATATTTCGATGTTGGAATTCGTGATTATACAGGTGTTGTTATGGAAATTTGAAAGACATATATTGATATCGTTATTTCCAATACGACATTTGTTAGTCGTAGAATTCGATATTGAATATAAGCCGATATATTTTCTATTCAGAGCCTTGTATTGAATATCGAATGTGATTTGGGTTTGTCGTGAATGGTGTCTTCACTAACACTGTTCTTGAACCCAGTTGAGAAAAGATTAAATCTTTTTATTTAGATTTAATGAAGTGTACCAATTAAATAATATTTAATTGGAATTGAATTGATATTGATTTTTGGGTTTATCGTGAACAGTGTTTTAAATAACACTTGTTCTTTAACCCGATAATTAATGGAATGTGATTTTGGGTTTATCGTGAACCGTGTTTTAAATGACACTGATTCTTTAACCCAGTCAAAGATTAAAACTAAGTGGAGTTTTAATGAATCTTTAATTAGATTGAAAAGATCGAAATGGAGTATCACCAGTTTTGCTCCAGGCGATAGTTAAATCTTTAATTAGATTTGAACGTGAAATGGTAATTGAATTTACCGATAACACTGTGGTGTTAGATATGAAGTATAACCAGTTTTACTTCATGGGATGAATAGGTTGGGATTGGGAAATTAAAACAAATGATTACTTCGGTAAGGTTCGCTAATCCCGACTAGTTCGAATTGAGATTCAAACATAAATTCAAGGAATTTATCTTGGATAAAATTAATGGGAACCTTTCCCTATGAATGTGAAATTTAGAAACTAACTGTCGGTTGGCCAAGCAGAATGGTTTTCTGGGTATTGATCTGATGTTGGTTTCGGCCTTCGGGGTTAATATTTGGGGAATTATTCTCTTGATTAATTTACGGTTAGTGACTAATGAATTGGAATGAGGCGTATGTTGTGTTTGTGTAACACTTATTTAAAATATACGCGAGTTATTCGGAAAGACCGGGTTTATCCCATTCTGAATAACTGATGCGACGATAAGTCGAAGATGAAGACGATGGTCGAAGACCGGAGGTCTTCACGTCGTTTGGGTGATAACTGATGATCTTGATTGGGCTGTACACCCAAGAAGATGGAAACAGTTAGTGATCGTCCAGACGTACTTGGAGATCGATGGATATGCGGGGTACTAGGTGCCTCCGGTTTCGTTCAGACCCAGAACGGACTTGTAAATGGACTGTGTGTCTGACATTGGATTTTAGTCTGTGTGATTGATCTCTATTAAATGTATATCTGTTTGGCGGCGGAGAATTTATTCTCTTGCTTAACGCCCTTCTCTGAGACGTACGAGCTCAGGGGTTATATATTGATGGATGTCAAACGCATGGAGTGAATTGCCTGTGTGGCATGCCTAAGTGGCAATGGATCGAGGCTTCTGTTGAAAAGCAAAGTCTTGTGGTGATGATCAAAGCACGGCCTTTGTGGCGTAGCTTTGTGTAACGTTTACCTCGCGTGTTTCACACCCGGTATGAACCAAAAACGGGAGACGGACCTCAGGGAGGACTTGCGTTTCTTTCTAGCTAGAAGTGGCGTCAGTGGTTTTACACGCCCTGACGAGTTTGACTTATGTGGTTGTTGCGGTTGCGAGGCGCCTCGGTTATATCGGTTTCGGCCGATGCATTCTGGTCGGCTGACGGACCAGACTTACACCCCATAGGGTGGGGAGACGTAGTGTTCAGGCATAATAATCCACATCGGTGGACCGGCCCTGTCGCTCCATGGGGCAGTTGCGGCTGTTCCTGAGACATGGGCTAGATTGTCTCGAATCGGTAGAGGACTATCTTTTGCCTCGGTTCATAGATGGAAATCCAGTTTCCAAATACGTGACTTTGCGATTTTGATTGTATAACCTATATATGGTGACATAGTGGGATGGGGCGCTCATGCCGCCTATGATTGATACTTATGATTTGAAGTTGTTTTATACACTATGCACTTATTATAGTATCAAATGATTTGTTTTAAACGTATCAAGCATTCTTTAGCTGTTATAAGGGAAAACCCTATCCTCGACTGCGTTACATTGTGTGATGGGACCTGGGTCTTATAACAGCTTCATTTTTCTTTATTTAGCATTGCGCTGTTTGTTTTATGCACTGGTATTCTTGGGAGGAAACCCGTTCCGTGTTATACGGCGTGGTCCATTGATTTACCTAGCTTGAAAATAAAGAATTAATAACTGTTTTAGTTCTCACACCAGTCCCATGACTGACCTGGAGTTTATTGTTTTGACCTAAACTCTGGGTGCCCTTATTTTCGACACGGGCAGCTAGTAGTTTTGGTTTTGCAGATTTATATTCACAGGATCCTGGTTTACAGCTGGAACGATATCCGGAAAGCTTTGTATCCGTATATCTCATTCTAGTTGTGTATTGTATTATTTTTCCGCTGCTATGTATTTATATGTAATTTAAATCTCTGATATTTCTGTGTAATATTCATTTATACTCTGTATATTCTTGTAATCTGATGCATTGTTGTAATATACAATGAAATGTTCTTCTGTATGCGTTCTGTTTTGTCCTATTCTCAAACGATAGGGCGTTTCGAACGGCCTGGATCGGTTTAGCGACTGGTTCGGACCGAGCGAAATTCCTTGCCGTCACATTATACCCCAACTTGATTGGCTTCCTTTTTAACTAAGGAATGGTAAGGTTTGATAGTGAAAGATGGTTAAGTGAATTTAGTAAATGGTTTGAGTTGGCATGGAGATGATTGATTTAAACATCAGTTAAATCCAATGAAGGAGTTTTGGAAATGTTTTCCGAATAAGAAATCAGAAATGTTTTCTGAAAATAGAAAATAAGAATTTAGAATATATGGAAACAGGAGATAAGTAAAGTAATGAACTAAAGAAATAAATGTTAAATAATGATTGATCGATATAATTTCCATCTAGAAATAATATCATTGTTTGCACATGAGTTTTTCTTTGATAGTTAAATCACAGACTATCAATGTTTTGACCATTTTACGTTGTTAATATGGAGAGACCGGTTGGATTATTATCCGAAGAACCACTCTGTATTGGCATAAGCGTTGCAAATCAAGTATGCTGAATATATTGAAGACGGAGTAAAGTGCAAGGGTTGTTGTTTAAATCTTAGGTAAAGATTGCCTAAGATGGATGTACTGAATAGTGCCTTCGGTTTGTCCAGTCCTAGGACAACTTGTATGGATGAATGTATGACAGAGTATTCCTAACGAATCATATATGTTGATCTCTTCAACGTATTACGTTGGTGGCGGAGGAATTTGTTTCTCTTAGCTTCATACCCATAATACCGTTAAGGAAATCGATAATGATTTGGCGGGTATGACAATGTGGTATTCCAAGTAAATGAAGATATGATATGTAAAAAGATATGCGTAGTTACCAGCCTCACATCCAGTAAATGACAGAAATCGGGCAGGTAGCATGGCTAAGTCAGTCGCTCCGAAGTAGGGTGTATAATCACCTATCTAGAGAATATTAATTTGCTTCTTTAATCTATCAATGATGTCCCATATATATATGGGAAACGGTTGTTGATCCCAACCATTGGTGATATACATTCGATGCACTCAAGCGAAATGAGTGGTCGGTCATGTGTGGCTGAGTTGCAAGATGTTCTTGTTGAACTCCAGTGTATTGTTCTTAGAGTACACTGATCGGAAGGTGGTTCCATACCTTGTCATAGTTAGAAATCCATTATCCTATAAGCGCCTGTGGTTTATGACTTTATATTATATATGTGGAATGAGAGATGCAAGCATTCCGCTAGATTGTTATTTACTTGATCTAGACATTATTATAATATCAGACAAGTATTGATTTTAAAGTCGTTTGGATTCTCATAAGGGAAAAACCCGTTCCGTTTTCATGGCGTGGTCTTATGAGATATCCTTTATTTAACCAAGTGTTTGGAGTTTTAATCACACCAGTCCCATGACTGACCCAGAGTTTATTTGTTTGTTTTCCCTAAACTATTGGGTGCCTAAATTTGTACGGGCATTCAAGTAGTCGGGATTTTACAGATACATTTGGAGAGCTTAGAGTAGGAGGCTTCAGGATTATATAGCTATTGTTTATTTCCGCTGTGTTGTAAGTGTTGTACTCTGCAATGTTATTGTATACATATACTGTTTGTATTTCAAAAGTTATGTTATATTTTATTCGTTCCGCTATGAGATTCGTGGTTACTCTGATGATGTATGTTCTTCTTCTTCTATTCTAAGCTTCTACCTTATTTATCCTCACCCTCTAACTTCTTTCATTAAATATTCCGTTATTTTCGATCCTTGGATGTTTGATATGTGTTGTATATCGGAAAACCAAGATCGTCAAAATCCGGGTCGTTACAATTCTCGTTGATTTGGGGTAACTGGTATAACGTGCAATGTTAGTCTTTCTAGTGCGGGAATATACAGCGTGGGTGATAGTTGAACTAGGGTTCATGTATGTGAGTTATGAGAGCTTCGATTGGGTAAATGAACCTCGTATACGAGTTCGTGTATTCAACTAGCAACTGTAGGCAGAAATCGATGGAGTTCGACACTAATTTATGTCGAAGTCTGTACTACTGGGAGTGGGTTGGGCACGACATCGGGTTTCACTCTGGGAAACCGAATTGAGTAATGAGGGTACGGGTTGATGGGGATTTGAAATGGAAATGGAATGGTTGAGGTCTCGTGAGGATCGATGGTGTATAGAGGGAGGAAAGGGAGAACGAAGTAGCAGTAATAGGTGGGATTTTTCCTGGAGCGTGTAATTTTAATTGAGGAAGAAGAAGGATCGACGGGCTTGGGGTAGTGGGCCGGAAAGTAAAAGGTTAAGGCCCAATTGCATTTGAAAATCAAGTTTTATTTTATTTAATAGTATATAGAACTTGTAAAAATCGTATCTTTGTCATACGTGATCAAAATTGAGCGAAACAAGATCTGTTGGGATCGTATGGAAGGACACTACCCAATGGAACTGACTGAGGTGGATTGGAGTTCGTTTGAATTTATGGAGAAATAAATTGTTTGATTCAGATCAAACAACAATTTATCGTTCTTTAACAATGAACTGCCAATGTGAGTAAAACTCACCAACTCTGAACAGTTATATTTTTATAACATATTTTTAGAACGGATAATTGTCTGTTGATTGCTATGTGTTAACTGTTTGGTTGAATTGCTTGTGTATCGGTTGAAATTTTAGATAAGGATATATGTATAAATCGTTAATCAATTATTGATTCTGTTTAACAGAATATTTCATATTGAAATGAAATCGATGTTAATTATGTTGTTTAACATCTATGATGCAGGAAACAGCTGGAGGAATCCAACTAGATTCCTCAACGTTTATTTTGCAGTTTTTCATATATTGTAATATATGATGTGATATATAATCTGTTGTTGATTATGTGTGTTTGAATGATATCAATCATCGTGAATTGGTATTTTAAATACCTAATAAATACTGGGATGTGGAAAAGTGGATTTTCAAAGTATATTTTGAAAATAAATTATTTATTTAAAATCAATGGATTTTATATATAAAAGGAAAAAGGATTTTATAAAAGGAAATAAGTATAAAATCAAAGAGTTAAAAAGAATATATTTGTAAAAACAAATATAAGGAAAAATTTTTGTAAAACAAATATAAAGGAAATTATTTGTGAAAACAAATATAAGGGAAAAATATTTGTAAAACAAATATAAAGGAAAATATTTTTCTAGCAAATAGAAAGAGAAATATTTGTAAACCATTTACAAATAAAATAGAAAGATAGAAAAGGAATATTTATTTGTTAAACAAATAGAATTGAAAAGAATTATTTATTTGTTAAATAAATAGAAATATGAAGGAAATATTTATTTAGGAAACAAATAGAAGTATAAAGGAAATATTTATTTAGAAAATAAATAGAAGGATAAAAGGAATATCCATTTGGGAAATAAATAGAAAAGATAAAGGGAATATTTATTGGTTAAATAAATAAAATTGAAAGGGAATAGTTATTTGTTAAGTAAACAAATAGAAAAGGAATTATTTGTATAAACAAGCAGAAAAGGAATTAATCAAAGGAGTTAATCGAAAAGTGTTAATCGAAATGAGTTAATCGAATATTATTTATTCGATTAGAGTTAATCGAATAGAGTAAATGAGTTAGAGTTAACCAGTTAGGGTTAATCAATTAGGGTTGACCAGTTAGAGTTGATCAGTTAGAGTTATCCAGTTAGAGTTAATCAGTTAGAGTTGATCAATTAGAGTTAACCAGTTAAAGTTAATCAGTTAGAGTTGATCAGTTAGAGTTAACCAGTTAGAGTTAACCATTTAGAGTTAAGTAGTTAGAGTTAAAGTTAACCAGTTAGAGTTAACCAATCGAGTAATTAAATAGAGTTAATCGAATTAGAATAAATCGATTAGAGTTAGTCGAATTAGGAGTTATCGAATATTAGTATTCGAATAAAGTTAAAAGGAGTTATCGAATATTAGTTATTCGAATCAAGTTAAAAGGGAGTTATCGAATATTAGTTATTCGAATCGAGTTAAAAGGAGTTAATCGAATTTAGTTATTTGAAAGGAGTTATCGATTAGTTTAATCGAAAGGAGTTAATCGAATTTAGTTATTCGAAAGGAGTTATCGATTAGTTTAATCGAAAGGAGTTAATCGAATTTAGTTATTCGAAAAGGAGTAATCGAATATAGGATTCGAAAAGAGAGATTATCGTATATCGTTTATTCGAAAGAAGGAGTAATCGAATATTAGTTATTCAAAGTGAGTTAATCGAATATTAGTTATTCGAAGAGAGTTAATCATCGAATTTGATTATATCGAATTCAGGAATATACTTATACTTTTCGTTGTTTAAATCAAGATTTATTTATTTATAAATCATGTGTGTTATTTATTTATTCACATTAAAGAATATAAATTATAATTGAAGTTAGATATTTCGAAAATAGGGATTATAACGTTATCGTTATAACCAATGTTTTCAATAAAGAAGTGGATTCGTAAATAGAATCCGAGAGTTTCGTAAGGAAGTTTATTAAAGATTTAAAAGATAAACTTTGACTATTTCGAAGTTAAAACGTTGTTCAGTTAAGGTCTGAGATGTAATTATACCCCAACTTGATTGACTTCCTTCTTAACTAAGGAATGGTAAGGTTTGATGGTGAAGGAGTTTTGGAAATGTTTTCCAAATACGAATCAGAAATGTTTCTGATAATAGAAAAAAAAGAATTTAGAATATATGGAAACAGGAGATAACTAAATTAATGAACTAAGGAGATAAATGTTAAATGATGATTGATCGATATAATTTCCATTTGGAAATAATATCTCTGTTTGCACACGTGTTTTTCTTTGATAGTTAACTCACCGACTATCAAAGTTTTAACCATTTTTACGTTGTTAATATGGAGAGACCGGTTGGATTATTATTCGAAGAACCACTCCGTATTGGCATAAGCGTTGCGAATCATATATGCCAAAGATAATTGAAGACCGAGTAATGTGCAAGGGCTGTTGTATAAATCTTAGGTAAAGATTGCCTAAGATGGTTGTACTGAATAGTGCCTTCGGTTTGTCTAGTCCCAGGACGACCTATATGGAAGAATGTCTGACATAGTATATTTAATAGATCGCGTAAGTTGATCTCTTCAAACGTATTTACGTTTGGTGGCAGAGGAATTCGTTTCTCTTAGCTGTATACCCGTGGTATTTTTGAGGAAATTAATTTGTGATTTGGCGGGTATGACGATGTGACATTCAATGTGAATAAATGTGTGATCTGTCAGAGATAAGCGTGGCCTCTAGCCTCACAACTGGGAAATGACAAAATTCGGGCATGCAACATGGCTATGTAGGTCGCACCTACTAGGGTGTATAATCACCTGATCTAGAGTTTCATTTACTTCTAAAAATCTATTATCGATGCTGTCCCATTTGGGAAACGGTTGCTGATCCCAACCGTTGGTGATATACATTCGATACACTCAAGCGAAATGAGTGTCGGTCATGTGTGGCCGGGTTGCAAGATATTCTTGTTGAACCCAGTGTATTCCTCTCTAGAGGTACACTAGTGAAAGGGTGTTCCATACCTTGTCATAGTTGGAAATCCATTACCCAATACGTGCTTGCGGTTTTGATTGTATACTATATATGTAGAACGTGAGATGAAAGCGTTTCTGATAGATGATTATTATATTGTGGTTGATAAACATTATTATAATATCAAAAGGTTTTTGATATAAAGATGTTTTGGATTTTCATAAGGGAAAAATTCGTTCCGTTATATGGCGTGGTCTTATGAGATATCGTTTACTTGTTCAAACTGTTTTTAACTGTTTTACTCATACCAGTCCCATGACTGACCCGGACTTTATTTTGTTTTGTTTCCCTAAACTCTTCGGTGCCCAATTTTATACGGGAAGTCAAGTAGTCAGAATTTTACAGATATACTTGGAGAGCTTGGAGCAGGAGGCTTCAGGATTATATAGCTATAGTTATTTCCGCTATGTTGTAAGTGTTGTACTTTGATAAATGTTACTGTATACATATACTGATTTTATTTCAAGGATATGTTATCTATTATATGTTGTTTGTTCCGCCGTGAAATTCATGTTACTCTGATGTTGTATCTTCTTCTATTCTTAGTTTCTATCTTATCTATTCTCACCCTCTAACTTCTTTCATTAACTACCGGTATTTTTCGATGTTTGGTTAGTCGTCATTGAGTTATGTCGATAACCAAAGTTGCTAAAATCGGGTCGTTACATGGCTAGTTTTACATTTTGAGCTTTTTTATTGCATGCGACGTTATCATCCCTATCCGTGTGATTCTTTTAGCAGGTTTATTGAATTTTTGCATTCTTTTATTTGTGTATGTTTCTGTAGTTACCATTTAAGATCTTTATTTTATTTGCAGTAAACTAAACTATGAGATTTGAGGGTTTAGGGCTTTATGCTTTTGGTTTCTTACCTCAGGTTCTTTAAAAATAAAATAAAATAAAATGCAAAAACAAAACTTTGCTGCAACACACATAAGCAGTATCATACATATGCATCCTGTAACCGCCCGCATTTTACATATCAAAAGATCGTAAAACATTTTTATTTTATTCTTCGAGGGTTGGATCATTCTCATGTTTTGATATGTTGCTTATGGGGATGTGAGACTTATCCATAATTTTTATCAATTTTGTTTGTGACCATTTTGCCCTCGTCAGTCTACTACAAGGCATAATTTTTGACTCAAGCCGAATCAGAGTGTGAGACCTATATCATTGGAAAGGAATTGATGATTGCCTTTCCGTAGAATGGTTACATTAAAGATTTGGCTCAGTGGTTTGGGAGAAATTGTTGTTTTAAGGTTTTTCAGTTGGTTGTCCAGGTTTTGGGAGCCTAACGGGCTGATTTGGGAGAGGCCCATTAGTGGGCTAGTGGAAACTATAAATAGGGGGTAAGGGATATGAGAAATGGTTTTAGTTTTCCATTCTCTCAATTGGACGCCTTGAGCTCCTCCTTCCTCTAACACCTTTTCACCATTAAAAATCAGAATCAAAGGAGGGAAATCATAGATCCACACCACTGGAGGCTAGATCTACATCAACTGATGCAAGAGTTCATCGGATCAAGAGGTTTGGTGTGAGGTGCTTGCTGTCCGGATTCTTATTTCGTCAATTTTAGCTTATTTTGGGGGAATCAGTGAGTGATATGCATCTCTCACATGGACTCAATAAAGCATATGAGTATTTGTTCATGTTTTTCCTCAAATTCAAGTGTTTTACTAGATTTATACCACGTTAAGTCCAATTTCATATGAATCACTCTATGATCTAATTTAGCAAGTGTAACAACCCGGAAAATCTGAGCTAGCTTAATTTTTTTAATTTGGCTATTTTAGTGGATTTTAAATATTTAAAATAAATATTTTAAATAATAACGATGAAAATTATGTTTGAATCGATGTTTGAAAATAAATATAATTATTTTAAATTATAAACAAGGCCTGAAATGGCGCAGCAGTTTCAAAATTTCATTTCAAACTTTGATTGACTGTACCGGGTGCAAAATAAAACGGATTTTAGTCAAACCAAAAATATTTAAATCTGTTAGTGAATATCTTTCTTACGAATCTGAAAAATCAAAGTTTCATAGCAAGACTCAAAAGTTATGGCCAAATGAATTTTCAGAAAGGTCGCTATAGAATTTATATAGCCCGTGAAAATAGACATTTTGCAAACCACCTCGGAATTCGATGAAACCACTTTTATTGGATCCGGGATGTCAATTATTGCTAGGTTTCAAATTTCATAATTTTTGAAGCTAATATGTGAGCGTGGCAAAAGAAAATGTGTTTGGTGAATTTCTGTTAAATTGGATCGACTAGAAAAGGGCCATTTTTCAAACGGTTTCAGAATTCGACGAAACTAGTTTCGTTGGGACCGTATCGTCAAAACACAGCCAGATTTAATTTTTTGGAATTTTTAGAATTAGTATGTGGCCTCGGCAAATTGAAATGTACGTTCAAATTAAATATTGAATGTTTTATATTTTAATTTGAAGAGAAACTGACTGAAACAGTCGAATGAGCCTTCGAAACATATCCCATTGTGTTCGGAATGGGGGTATTTAGCTGGGGGCGACAGTCATTGGGTCCGGATTGGAGTAGGTATGTGAAGAGGGGTATTTTTGAAATTTTAAAAATATATAAATATAAAAAAATCCTGGGCAATCAAATCTATTCTCTTCCCCCGACAAAAAATCGCTCCACCCTCTCGATGAACGACGGAAAGAGATTGTTTCCTTCTCTCCTCTCTAACTCCCTCCACACGCCGAATTAGCATTCCACCCAGTTGAGGTTTTCATAGAGCTCGAAGAGAGCTTCAAATCCATGCCAACTATAGATTTTTTTTGTAGTGTATCGAGCTTGAATCGCGCCCTGGAAGTCACGGGCTTCAACCTGCCGCCGACGTCAGCACAGGCCACCGAAGAGGGCCCCTTTCCTGGAGCACACGCGCCTCTTCTCCCTCTACCTCGTGGTGAAGTCCGATCGTGCAACCGCTACACGGTTTGATCAGAAAATCGAAACCTAGTTTTGATCAAATTCAGAAAGGTATCGGCTTGTTTATTTTGAACTGATTTTAACATTTAAAAGTGTTGCAAACTTGTAAAAATCATATCTTTCTCATTTGTTGACGAAATCCAGTGAAGCAAGAGACAGTAGACTCGTGAGGACGTCTTCTACATTCTAGAAGAGACCGCATATTTTTCTGAGCCTTCTGCAATTTTTGGTGGAGTGGAACCCAATGTGAGATTTCTAATTTATAAACGATATGGAGAACAATGACATATAAATTATATAGTCAATATATGAGTTATATAAGCATTGTACACCTCACGTATAAGCGTTGTATAAGTTGTATGTTCGATGTATAAGTTATATATGCGTTGTAAAAATTATATATGCGTTGAAATAAATTGAAATGAATTGAAGTGAATTGAAATATATTTATATACGAATATATATATATATACTCCTCTCGTCCACAGACCATGGACGATATATATTGGTTGTGATATTGTTTGGATTATTGGTTGATGTGAAATTTGTTGAATATCATGAATGGTTGAATTGAAATGATTGATTGTGATTAAAATCCCAATAGGATTAGTATATGGGAAAATTCGCCTGCGTGCGAACTAGATATTGAAAATCCCCATTGTCAAAAACCGCGAGGTTTTAAGGTAGAGCGAGGAGCCGTACTAGGGACAGTGCCGGTTTTAACTACCCTGCCGTTATGCTACCGAAATTTTCAATAATATTCATGTGTTAGAATTATTTTCATGTGTTGAAACTATATTCGTGTGTTGAATAGAAATTCATGTGTTTAGTAGAAATTCATGTGTTGAATGAAGTTCATGTGTTGAATAAATTGTTTTACAATAAAAATCGCGTTTTTACTATTTATATAGATTATATAAAATATTAGTATTATAAATAAATTGTTTTAACACCAAAAATAACATTTTTACCTTATGTATAGACTATATAAAATAATCGTGTTTTGAAATAAATTGTTTTACAATAAAAATCACATTTTTATTATATATATAAACTATAGAAAATATTCATGTGTTGAATAAAGGACTAGAATGATAAAAATCATATTTTTATCGTGTGTGTGAAGTCGAAAACATTCATGTGTTGAATATATAGATTGAACAATAAAATCTACCTTTTTATTGTAAATATGAAGTGCTAAAAATATTCATGTGTTGAATAAATATTTTTGATGATAAAAATATCATTTTTATCAAATATATGAAGTGAAAATAGTTTTGAAATCGAAGAATGAATTATATTTATATATAAATATATATAAACATAATTAAATTAAATCGAATAACGACGCTGTATTTCGTGTTTTGAAACCATGATTTCAAACGATTAGTGTGGGAGATCCGACCATCGGATTTTCCTGAAACCGCAACCATTGGGTTCGCTTTGGAAATATCTTTCCAACGACACCCACTTTGTGAAGATCCAACGGTTGAATTGTCTGGAATGTTTAATTCAAATATGATGAAAAACAGCGCCAGAATCGATTATATTTATGTATATATAAATATAATTAAATTAAATCGAATAACGACGCTGCAGTTCATATTTTGAAATCGTAACTTCAAACGATTAGTGCGGGAGATCCGACCGTCGGATTTTCCCGAAACTGAAACTATTGGATTCTTTTGAAAAGACCTTTCTAATGATATAAAATTTGTGAAGATCCAATGGTTAGATTTTCAGATATGCGTAAATCAAATCTGAAGAAAAACAGCGCCACGGCCGCTTTATGGCCTGAAGCGTCGTTTGAATAAATTGGCTATTTTTTAATAAATAAAAATAGCGATAAATCGTGATAAAATATTATAAACGATATGGAATGGAAATAAACTGAATTTGCTCGGTTTATGTGATATTTGATGTTTGAATGTGTTTGGCGTGAAAATTACATTAAAGAACATAATTAGTGATATCGAATAATTTAACCATTGAAAGGAATTGATTTGAAATTCTAAATATATGTGAATTATTTGAAAAGGCCGAGTTAATTCTCATTTCAAATAATTGATCGAGGAGTGAAAGTCGAAGATATGAAGACGGTGCAAGACCGATGATCTTCACGTCGAATGGAAAGGTGCTACTGATGGGAGTAGCTGCCTTGAAGGGGATGAAGTAGTAGCCGTCTGGACGTACTTGTTGATTGTACGGATATGCGAGGTATTGAGTGCCTCCGATTTCGTTTAGACCCAGAACGAACTTGTAAATGGACTGTGTGTCTGACATTGGATTTTGTTCTGTGCTGATTGATCTCTATTAAATATATATCTGTTTGGCGGCGGAGAATTTATTCTCTTGCTTAACGCCCTTCTCTGGGACGTACGAGCTCAAAGGTTATATATCGATAGAAATCAGTCGCATGGAGTGAATTGCCTATGTTGCATGCCTAAGTGGCAGATGATCAAGGCGTCTGTTGAAAAGCAAAGTCTTGTGGTTGATGATCAAAGCACGGCCTATGTGGCATAGCTTTGTGTATAACGTTGATTCGCGAGCCTCACACCCCGGTATGGACCAGAAACGGGAGAAGGATCCAGGGAGGACATGCGTTTCTTTCTAGCTAGGGTGGTGTCAATGACCTACCAGCCCTGACATTTATATTATTTTCACCTGTGTGGTTGTTGCTGTTGCGAGGCGCCTCGGATATATTAGTGACTATGTGGAGCCAATGGAGTCGTAGGACTCATTTACGCCCCAAAGGGTAGGGAAACGCAGTGTTTAGGCATTTTAATCCACATCGGTGGACCGGCCCTGTGGCTCCTAGGTGCAGTTGCGGCTGTTCCTAAGGTTCGGGCTAGAGAGTCTCGAATCGGTAAGGATTATATTTTGCCTTGGTTCATGACGGAAATCCAACTTCCAAATATGATACCATGCGGTTTTGATTGTATACCTATATATGGCGACATAGTGGTATGGGGCATTAATGCCGTCTATGATTGATACTTATGATTTAAAATTGTTTCTGAAACATATAAACACTAGTAATAATATCAAATGCTTTTGTTTTATTCGTATCAAGCATATTTTGGCCATTATAAGGTAAAACTCTATCCCCCGATTTGTGATGCATTGTGTGATGGGAACTGAGTCTTATAATGGCTTCATTTTTATAAAAAGCATTGCGATGTTTAAAAGATTTACTTGTTTTAAAGCACTGGCAATCCAATGGAGTAAAACCGTTCTGCGAAAGTGGCGTGGTCCTGTGATTAGCCGTATGGTAAAATGTGTTAAGTAGATTTCTCATACCAGTCCCATGACTGACTCGTAGTTGTTTCACTTGCAAACTCGGGTGCCCCTATTTCTACATGGGCAGCCTTGTATTCAGGTTTTAGCAGGCTCTTTCTGGATAGCTGGAGTTGAAGATGAATTCTATCATTTATCTCTTTTTATGTTGTTCAGCTCCTATTGTACATATTATGTTTGTTTTCCACTGTAGACATTTATGTATAGCTGAACTGTATTTGTACCAAGTATGATCTTGTATACTGTGTAACTCTGATGATTATGCTCACCAGTGTATTCTATAGTACATTATCTGGTGTATTTATTTATTTCTATTCTGTTATTATCTGTTTATGTGTTATATTCCAAAGATTACCCTCGCCACCGTCCTACGGGGTTTGGGGTCGTCACAAATGTGGTTTCAAAGCTTTGGTTAAGCTTAGTTCTGGAATATAACATATTAACGAATTCGTCAGAAATAGAACCAGTAGTGTTCTAAGACGAAACACTCATTACAGATAGGATCAGTAATATCCTAGTATGAGTATAACAGAATCCGAATAACTCGTTAGAGATGGGGTCAGAAATGCCCCAGAATGAGTTGAGAGTTTTAGGTTTATAAATAACGTATTTGTGATTATATATATGCTCTGGTTTTAGAAATATGATTTTTGAATATATAAAAGGTATATTTTTGAAAGTTAACAAACAAATTGATTGCTGGTTGTGTTGTTTGATTTTTGGTTGATTAATTAGAATTTTGAACCATTTAACCAAATTGAACTGAATTGAAAATAGATAGAAATCTATACATGTGATTTATATATGTGTGAACAGGTTATGGATAAACAACTAAACAGAGGAATAAAATTGTTTGCCCGACAAATAGGTACATGTTTACTGTATTTCTTGGGATTTGATGATTTTATGAGCCGATTGGCTAGCCGCTTGGCTTTTCCTTTTTCTTTTGGATTGGTGAGGACCATGGGAGGCTATTTGAAATATCCTGAAGTCCCCCGTACAAAGGAGGTTATGGCGAAATTTTTAGAAAATTTAGTGTGTTAGCCAAATTTTTGAAGAATTTGAAAATTCTTAGAAACTGAAAAGTTGGAGAATTGAAGTCAAAAGGAAAGTAGAGTTGGTTAATTAAACCACTTTCGACTTTGTTCCTTTTCGGGGACGAAAAGTTTTAAGTGGGGGAGATTGTAACAACCCGGAAAATCTGAGCCAGTTTAAAATTTTAAATTTGGCTATTTTAGTGGATTTTAAATATTTAAAATAAATATTTTAAATAATAACGATGAAAAGTATGTTCGAATCGATGTTTGAAAATAAATATAATTATTTTAAATTATAAACAAGGCCTGAAATGGCGCGGTAGTTTCAAAATTTCATATCAAACTTTGACTGACTGTATCGGGTGAAAAATAAAACGAATTTTAGTGAAACAAAAAATATTTAAATTTGTTAGTGAATATCTTTCTAACGAATCTGAAAAATCGAAGTTTCATAGCGAGAATCAAAAGTTATGGCCAAATGAATTTTCAGAAAGGTCGCTATAGTTTTTATATAGCCCGTGAAAATAGACATTTTGCAAACAACCTCGGAATTCGAGGAAACCACTTTTATTGGATCCGGGATGTCAAATTATTGCTAGGTTTCTAATTTCATAATTTTTGAAGTTAATATGTGGGCGTGGCAAAAGAAAATGTGTTTGGTGAATTTCTGTTAAATTTGATTGACCAGAAAAGGGCCATTTTTCAAACGGTCTCAGAATTCGACGAAACTAGTTTTGTTGGGACTGTATCGTCAAAACATAGCTAAATTTAATTTTCTGGAATTTTTAGAATCAGTATGTAGCCCCGGCAAATTAAAATGTACGTTCAAATTAAATATTGAATGTTTTATATTTTAATTTGAAGAGAAACTGACTGAAATAGTCGAATGGGCCTTCGAAACATATCCCATTGTATTCGAAATGGGGGTATTTAGCTAGGGCGACAGTCGTTGGGTCTGGATTGGAGTTAGTATGTGAAGGGGGGTATTTTTGAAATTTTAAAAATATATAAATATAAAAATTCCTGGCCAATCAAATCTATTCTCTCTCTCCCCGACAAAAAATCGCTCCATCCTCTTGATGAACAACAGAAGGAGATTCTTTCCTTCTCTCCTCTCTAACTCCCTCCACACGCCGAATTAGCACTCCACCCAGTTGAGGTTTTCGTAGAGCTCGAAGAGAGCTTCAAATCCATGCCAACTACAGATTTTTTCGTAGTGTATCGAGCTTGAATCGCGCCCTAGAAGTCACGGGCTTCAACTCGCCGTCGACGTCAGCACAGGCCACTGAAGTGGGCCCCTTTCCTGGGGCACACGCGCCTCTCCTCCCTCTACCACGTGGTGAAGTCCGATCGTGCAACCGCTACACAGTTTGATCAGAAAATCGAAACCTTGTTTTGAACAAATTCAGAAAGGTATCGGCTTGTTTATTTTGAACTGATTTTAACATTTAAAAGTGTTGCAAACTTGTAAAAATCATATCTTTCTCATTTGTTGATGAAATCCAGTGAAACAAGGGACAGTGGACTCGTGAGGACGTCTTCTACATTCTAGAAGAGACCGCATATTTTTCTGAGCCTTCTGCAATTTTTGGTGGAGTGGAACCCAATGTGAGATTTATAATTTATAAACGATATGGAGAACAACGATGTATAAATTATATAGTCGATATATGAGTTATATAAGTATTGTACACCTCATGTATAAGCATTGTATAAGTTGTATGTTCGATGTATAAGTTATATATGCGTTGTAAAATTTATATAAACGCTGAAATAAATTGAAATGAATTGAAGTGAATTGAAATATATTTATATACGAATATATTTATATACTCCACTCGTCCATAGACCATGGACAATATATATTGGTTGTGATATTGTTTGGATTATTGGTTGATGTGAAATTTGGTGAATATCATGAATGGTTGAATTGAAATGATTGATTGTGATTAAAATCCCAATAGGATTAGTATATGGGAAAATTCTCCTGCGTGCAAACTAGATATTGAAAATCCCCATTGTCCAAAACCGCGAGGTTTTAACGTATAATGAGGAGTCGTACTAGGGGCGGTGCCGGTTTTTACTACCCTGCCGTTATGCTGCTGAAATTTTCAATAATATTCATGTGTTAGAATTATTTTCATGTGTTGAAACTATATTCGTGTGTTGAATAGAAATTCATGTGTTGAGTAGAAATTCATGTGTTGAATGAAGTTCATGTGTTGAATAAATTGTTTTACAATAAAAATCGCATTTTTATTATCTATATAGATTATATAAAATATTGGTATTTTAAATAAATTGTTTTAACACCAAAAATAACATTTTTACCTTTTGTATAGACTATATAAAATAATCGTGTTTTGAAATAAATTGTTTTACAATAAAAATCACATTTTTATTATATATATAAACTATAGAAAATATTCATGTGTTGAATAAAGGACTAGAATGATAAAACTCATATTTTTATCGTGTGTGTGAAGTCGAAAACATTCATGTGTTGAATATATAGATTGAACAATAAAATCTACCTTTTTATTGTAAATATGAAGTGCTAAAAATATTCATGTGTTGAGTAAATATTTTTGATGATAAAAATATCATTTTTATCAAATATATGAAGTGAAAATAGTTTTGAAATCAAAGAATGAATTATATTTATATATATATATAAATATAATTAAATTAAATCGAATAACGACGCTGCAGTTCGTGTTTTGAAACCATGATTTCAAACGATTAGTGCGGGAGATCCGACCATCGGATTTTCCCGAAACCGCAACCATTGGGTTCGCTTTGAAAATATCTTTCCAACGACACCCACTTTGTGAAGATCCAACGGTTGGATTGTCTGGAATGTTTAATTCAAATCTGAAGAAAAACAGCGCCATAATCGAATATATTTATATATATATATGTATATAAATATAATTAAATTAAATCAAATAACGACGCTGCAGTTCGTATTTTGAAATCGTAACTTCAAACGATTAGTGCGGGAGATCCGACCGTCGGATTTTCCCGAAACTGAAACCGTTGGATTCGTTTTGAAAAGACCTTTCTAATGATATAAAATTTGTGAAGATCTAACGGTTAGATTTTCAGATACGTGTAAATCAAATCTGAAGAAAAACAGCTTTTTAAATAAATAAAAATAGCGATAATTAGTGATAAAATATTATAAACGATATGGAATGGAAATAAACTGAATTTTCTTGGTTTATGTGATATTTGATGGTTGAATGTGTTTGGCGTGAAAATTGCATTAACGAACAGAATTAGTGATATCGAATAATTTGACCATTGAAATGAATTGATTTGAAATTCTAAATATACGTGAATTATTTGAGAAGGCCGAGTTAATTCTCATTTCAAATAATTGATCGACGAGTGAAAGTCGAAGATATGAAGACGGTGCAAGACCGATGATCTTCACGTCGAATGGAGGGGTGCTACTAATGCTCATGATGGGAGTAGCTACCTTGAAGAGGCTGAAGTAGTAGCCGTCCGGACGTACTTGTTGACTGTACGGATATGCGAGGTATTGAATGCCTCCGGTTTCGTTCAGACCCAGAACGAACTTGTAAATGGACTGTGTGTCTGACATTGGATTTTGTTCTATGCTGATTGATCTCTATTAAATATATATCTGTTTGGCGGCGGTGAATTTATTCTCTTGCTTAACGCCCTTCTCTGAGACATACGAGCTCAGATGTTATATATCGATATAAATCAGTTGCATGGAGTGAATTGCCTGTTTGGCATGCCTAAGTGGCAGATGATCAAGGCTTCTGTTGAAAAGCAAAGTCTTGTGGTTGATGATCAAAGCACGGCCTGTGTGGCATAGCTTTGTGTATCACGTTGATTCGCGAGCCTCACACCCCGCTATGGACCAGAAATGGGAGAAGGATCCAGGGAGGACATGCGTTTCTTTCTAGCTAGGGTGGTGTCAGTGACCTACCAGCTCTGACATTTATATTATTTTCACCTGCATGGTTGTTGCTGTTGTGAGGCGCCTCGGATATATCGGTGACTATGTGGAGCCGATGGAGTCGTAGGACTCATTTACGCCCCAAAGGGCGGGGAAACGCAGTGTTCAGGCATTTTAATCCACATCAGTGGACCGGCCTTGTGGCTCCTAGGTGCAGTTGCGGTTGTTCCTGAGGCTCGGTCTAGAGAGTCTCGAATCGGTAAGGACTATCTTTTGCCTTGGTTTATGACGGAAATCCAATTTCCAAATACGATACCATGCGGTTTTGATTGTATACCTATATATGGCGACATAGTGGTATGGGGCATTAATGTCGTCTATGATAGCTGGAGCTAAAGACGAATTCTATCATTTATCTCTTTTTATGTTGTTCAGCTCCTATTGTACATATTATGTTTGTTTTCCGCTGTAGACATTTATGTATAGCTGAACTGTATTTGTACTAAGTATGATCCTGTATACTGTGTAACTCTGATGATTATGTTTATCCAGTGTATTCTATTGTACATTATCTGGTGTATTTATTTATTTCTGTTCTGTTATTATCTGTTTATGTGTTATATTCCAAAGATTACCCTCGCCACCGTCCTACGGGGTTTGGGGTCGTCACAGCAAGTTTAATCCGGTAATTTCCATGCCATTTCATATGTTTATGCAAGTTAGATTCGCAATTTAGATAATATGTTCATTTATCATGATTTTTGGTGAATTTGCATAATTTGGTGATAATTGTTATTTTCATGATGATTAGTAGTTTCATAACATACTTATGATTGTATTAGATGTATTGGATGAGTAGATTTCGTCGATATGGTTGTTTGGAGAAATTTTGGTTGAAATTGGAGTTGAATTGAGGCTGTACAGTGGACCGATCGGTTTAAAACCTTTTCTTAGGGAACAAGCCAGTGGTGGTTCTTCAAAGGACCGATCGGTGGTGCTTTAGAGGACTGGCCAGTGGTTCTTCAAAGGATCGACTGGTGGAATTTTAGAAGGACCGATCGGTGGTGCTTCAAAGGATCGACCAGTGGAATTTTAGAAAGACTGATCGGTGGATGTTTCGGGTGTACTGATCGATGGGTGATTCCGGTGGACTGATCGGTAGGTGCTTCGGGCCGATCGGTGGGTGCTTCGGGCTGATCGGTGGGTGTGTTTCACGGAGACCAGTGGAAGTGCTTCAGGCCAATCGGTGGGTGCTTCAGGCGGATCGATGGGTGTATTTCATGGAGGACAATGGGTGCTCGCGGGGGGGGGGGGGGGGGGGGGGTGGAGGGGGGGAGGCGACCGATCAATAGGTGATCTAGGATTATTTATGAAAAAATATATTTTTCGGGTACGATTCAGAATCGAACAAAAAGGTCTAAAAAAATATTCTTCGGAGGCAACCTCCCGAACCCTAGTCGCAGCGCAGTGATGTAATTGGCTCGGTGATGGTGTGACTTCGAAGTAAATTCAAGTAGGAAGGTTCGAGGTGTTGAAAGGTGTTCATTGATCGGTGTAGAACAGCGAATGAGGTGACAACTCAAAGGTCGTGAGTTGGTGGATAATGGTTGCTCGAGAAGGTTGCTTGAGCTATGAAAAGTCGTCGGTTTGGATGACTAGAAATGCGAAGGCCGAGAGACTATCGTTGTCATAAGTTCTAGCAGGCTCGAAGCAGGGGTACATTAGAGACGTCTAAAAGACCGGTTGTAGGCCGAGTACCCTGGGTCTTGTAGAAAGTCCTAGTTGTCAAGTTTGGACATTTTCTAGGTTGGACATATGGAGTTTATGTCAGAACTGGTGTTACAATTAGCCCTTGACATATGGCATGGTTGGTCGTCATACTATTAACAATGGTTTCAAAGCAGGATTGGCGGTGATAGCCAGAGTCCGTCATGGTTGGTTAGTTGCCTTGTTTGTACTGTCTCACGTAAATTTTTCAACGTTGAAGGAGATGTTTCTTGGGTGCTTGTATGATATTGGTTTAGGCCTATGGGGCTTGTGCTTGAGAAATGATTAATTCGATTAGGATGGTTTACGTGAGATACCTATAACTTGGATGTCATAAGTGATTTGCCATGATCGAATGGGTGTTCTGGTTTCCATTAGTGTATATTTAAAATGTTATTGTAAAGGCTATCACTGTCCGATGTAGGGAAGATTGGGTTGAATTCTTCTCTGGTGTTGTGGGTAGATTAGTATGCTTATCTACCCATGCTCATATACTTTATTGTTGAAGTTTGTTAGCTGTTTTAACGCTCACAAAGACTATTGTCTGACTCAAGGTTTTATGTCTCCTCTTATTACCTTGGGTTGTTCATTCGATTGTGGATGGGCAGACTAAGTAGCAGGTTACAGGTGACTAGTGAGGATGGTGCTGTTGTGCGGAGGCGAGCGGGAGGCTAGCGTACCAGTTTTATTACTATTTAATATTTCTTTTTCCGTTGTTTGAGTGCTCTATGAGGGTTGTAGTGAGGCCTTTTGTACAAACTTTGGTATCATTTGGTTAATCTTTCAAGATGTTGAGAAAATTTCAAAAGTTTGCTATACGACGCTTCATTACTATTACCTGTTGTATATGTTCTATTTTATTTTATCCTTGTGCTGTGAGTTTTACGACAGGTTCTGATGTTGTTTACCTACTTTGATGATCGTCCATAGCTGCCTGGCACACCCTTCAGCGCATTATTCTTCTAGTTTAGTGCAGGGGTTATGGGCGGTCGTCGCATTTGGTATCAGAGCTCTGGTTATCGATTTTAGCTAAAGTTCTAAGACGTAATCACATAAGAGAGACGTACTTGTAGATTTCAGTTGGATATACTATATGATACCATATAATATAGTAGTGTTTGTAATTCTTTAGCAGTTTATCTTGTAAATGGCTAATCATTCTAATTTGCAGATTTAGAATGAGTCGACGTTATACGAGACAGTCTGCTAGGGAAGAAGTTGTGCTTGGAGGGGGCAATGGCGGGGCAACTAATTACCTGACCATGTTTGAAGCTATGATAGATGCACGCTTACGAAGGGCCCCCACTCCAGTGGCAGTTGCGGTTGATGTTGGAGTTTCAGTGCCTAGAGCTGTAGAATTTGCAAAGCTATGAAAAAACTTTTCTTTATTGGAAGGAAATCAATTCAAGGGCATTGAACCAGTTGAAGAAGTACAGAGATGGTTGGATACTTGTGTAAGGATCTTCAAGGACTTGGGCATTGATGATGCAACAAAGAGGAGGCTTGCATCAAGGTAGTTAGAGGCAGAGAAATGGACTGGTGGAGCTCTGTCACACTTGAGACTCCGGAGGAAGAGATCTCATGGGAAAATTTTCAAGCCAAGTTTGAAGCAAAGTTTATCTTCACCGTGCAAAAGTCAATTCTGTTTAAGAGATTCGTGGAGTTTAAGAAGAATGGTCGACCAGTTCTTGACCATATTTCTGACTTCGAGGCAAAGTATATACTATTTACCTGGGAAATTACACAACTCCTTCGTTAGCCTAAGAACATGGGACAAATTGAACAATATCAAATGTACGGTTACTAAAGATTAACTCATAACATATTGTGTTTGTTGGGTGTATGTCCCTATGTAAGTATTAAAAGTCGTGTACAAGTACGTATAGTGAACATGTATGGCCAGGTTTTGTATGCATAAATGTTATTTGAACACAATTATAAGTAGCATATAAGTATATGTTGTAGCAGTTTTTGTAAATTAACTTAAAACGAGGTTGAACCATTTTGCTCATAATTTTTGAACCATTAATTCGATTTTGATGATTTTACACATTTCGGAAAGCTAAAAACATGAGCTACAGCTTTCATTCATAAGGTTTTGTTAAATTTTGAAGTTTACATGGCTAAAAACCTAAAACTAAAGGTCAGGCCTACAATAATGTGTGTGCATTCAGAAACTGAGCTGAACTAAATTCCTCGTAACTTTGTAATTGTAACGGACTGGCTTTCAACCGCTCCGAGTCAGTAATTAAACCAACTCGAACCGTTCAAAATGATAGATCGTTATTGCTTATAAATTTGAAATATAAATCATCACAGAATCACAACTACAGAACACAAAGTATCTTACAGCGGAAGTAAAAATGTATACAATATTACAAAATCTATTAAATTTACATGTTATCAGAGTACAAAAATAAAGATAGATACAGTGGAAGAATAAATATAGAGTCATACTAGTATTTGGTAATGAACAGAGATGGACCAACCAAATATGACATAGTAGATGAACGGATGGATCTCCAACGATCCTCAAACTCTAATAGATATATCATTGAGCTGAAATACTCGATCTGACCCGAACAATTGTAGGAATAAAACAAACAAAGTACTCGAGTCAGTACTAACATTCTTATATAAGTGAATTAAATCAACTGAAATGTTAATTAACTGAAATGTACAATAACTTAGAGGATATTTGGGATTCCTGTCCTCTAAGGATCCGTTGAAATAATAAATGTAAAATAGTATGCTATTATTGTAATGTCTATTCAATAAAGTAAATATACTGAAAATAGCATAAGGGAGATTACCATATTACCCTTACGCAGTTTATAGGCATCAATACGGTACCGTAAATTCACCGCACTGGTGTTATCAGAGGGCACTCCATAGAAAGCAATACTAAATCAAAATCATATGGGGCTTGTATGGGATAAATATGACAAGGCACACGAGGCAACGCCAAGGGTAGGATACTACCAGTTGCACTCCCGAACTGGTGGTAACGCGTAGCAGCCACTTCCGCCCACCTCGGAACACACTCCCAAATCAAAAAGGGTGCACCCAAATCAATCACAATAGTAATAGAGATGGTATCGAAGAGGCGTGTCCGATATGAGGTGCGACCTCAATTAGTCATGGTATAACTCCTGTTTTAGTTATTTTAATTTGACCCGAAGGTCAAGGCTATTTTGTCATCATTCGCCTTCTTCGATCCAAACGTTGCTTCTAAGCCATCCTGCTGTCGTTTCAATACTCCATCACGTACATAGTTGTTAAAGTGGTATCGGCACTAACAGAGAGTGTAACACCCCATATTTTCTGTTAACGTTATAGTAACGAATCAAAGAATATTTAATTTCAAATCTGAGAATTAAGGGATACGGGTTACGCCATTGCGTTTGTCTCGGAACTCTGCTTGAGATAGAGTCCGAGTTTGCATAAAACGGATACCGTATGAAGGAGATATGGACGAACAAAGAAAACCAGAAGAAAGAAAAAAAATTCATTGGCGCACTTGGGAAGTGCGCCAGTAAAAAAATTGCACTGGCGCACCTGCCAAGTGCGCCTAGGTCGACCTGAAAGCCTGCACAGCTTTCTGGTGTTTTCTGATCCATACTGTGACTCATTGCCGAGTACTTTCTGACTCCTTGCTGAGTCATTAGGGCTGAGGTGTCACCCTATCCTGACTGAATGGTTATGGTTAACCCCAGGATTATCCGACGGCTCAAATTAAATTTAAACTCTATATAAACAACCCAATGCTCAAACCTAAAAATCACACAAAAATAATCCTGGAATTATCATGCCGTCAATAGAGCACTTGGAGCAGCCATCACCAATTCAAAGACAAGATAAAAACCTGAATCAAAATCAAATTTAAGTAATCAAATTCAAAGATCTACATCAAAGGCGAGCTTACCAATTTCAGAATTCAGATTTCAGAAATCAAGAATTCCTTTTTAGTTTGTAAGTTGGTTATTACATAGATTTAAACGTTCTTCTAATTGAAATCATGACATGTTGTAATTCAAATATAGAATGATGCCTATGTTTAAGATAAATAAAATTTGATTCTCAAACTACCATTGTGATTGATCATTCCTATATGTTTGTGACGATGAACATACCATATTGTATGTTATTGGAATATATTATGATTGGGTATTGGATTTATTATGCCAACTGAATGGTGAAACATGTCATGTTATAATTTGGTGGTTATTTGCAAGTTTATGATCTAAAACACATGCTTATATGTTAGATCAACACTCATGTATATTTAGATCCATGTTAAGTTGAATCTATTTATGTTGCAAGATTTGATTTGTAGCTCTCTTATGTTTAACACACATAAGTTATCATGCTAAGTTGTGATTCGAATATGTTTATAATAGTTCTCTTATGTTTAACATACATAAGTTAATATGCTAAGTTGTGATTTAAATATGTTTATAGTAGCTTTCTTATGCTTTGGCATACATAAGTTAATATGCTAGGTTGTGGTTTAAAATTGTGTTTATATGTTAAACCTCCATGCTAGACCTTTATCAAGTTCACATGACAATTAGACCCAACTTAGTCACAAGTTCACCTTTACCCGTTTAATTAAGTTAATGATACTTCTATGCCAACTTACACATGATAAGTTAAATGTATGCTATTTTATATTTGTTTCATGTCCCTTGTTTATTACCCTTTTTTTGTTTATGGGTTTGGGCTAATTTACTAGCCCAACATTTTATGTGATTCATGCGTACGTTCCACGGGGGTAGCAATAGGAAAATATGAAAATTTCATGGCATAGATTTGTTCATAAAATGGTATATTTGATATACCCTTTATTGTGAGCATAATCAAAGGATAATTATGGCATGATTAAATTAAAATTAATTTACATAAAGAAATTAGACATATATAGAAAATATGTGAATTTAGAAAAGACGAATATGCCTAACCCGTGGTTAGACTGAGTTGTGGTGTAAATCTGCCCGGAACCAACCGGCATATCCAGTGACCACAACAAGACCTGTCTAATGTGGGTGGTTAGTGTATCAAGCACAAAAAGAACCCGAGGTTAGACTGAGTTGTGGTGTAAATCTGCCCGGAACCGACCGACATATCCAGTGACCACAATAAGACTTGTCTAATGTGAGTGGTTGGTGCTTTAATGAACAAATTAAAGCTAAGTCTGGATTGGTAGGGTTAAGTCAATTAGGGAAACACTTAACCGATTCAACATGTTAACTAATAAGATGGGTGGGGTTAGGTAAACTTGGACACTTAACCAAATAAACATGTTGATTAGAAAACCCTAGTAACGGGGACTCATTTCAGCAGTAACCCACATAGATGTATCATGGTACCCTGAAACTAGGCAGGGTGGGGCACAATTACTGGGCTGATTATAAGCAGTCAAAAACGTCGGTGGTTGGTGCGCCAGTGTAGGTTTCGACGGAGTATGGGCGTGCACGTACTCCGGAGTGGAAAAAGCAGGCACTGGGCATCGGTAGTATACACTGTTCATCTTGAATTGTGTCGGGTTGCCACCAGAGGTACTGATACACCCCATGGTCGTACCAGCACAGGTAGCTACAGTCAAGTAGGGCCGAATGACACAGGATATGAACGCATGCAAGTAGGAGCCGATAATTAAGGGGATCGATTGATATGAACACGTGGGGCTGGTTGAACCAATTGTTGGTAGGTGCAGAGACTATAGTAATGGGTGCGATCACATGTTCCTCTTATCTTATATTAGGGTATTGTCCTATATTCTGTTATTACTGTCATGGTCCCTTTCTTTGTTTAAATACTAGTAATCACTGAACTTACCAGACTTATTATCTGACCCGTTTTTCTTTCGTCCTCTTTTCTTCCTTTCCCCCTCCCCCCTAGGTTCACAGGGAGGGAATACTCCAGCTTAGTCAGACTCTTTGCAAGCTTCAAGGAAGTAGATGTATGATTGGAACTCTCTTACCTTGGCTATGGCTTTTGGATACTACACTTGGGGATTTATGCAGTTTTATTTATGGTTTATGCTTCTTTATTAAATAATCAAGACAGAAATTATGGTGTAATATTTTGGAAGTTATTTTGAGACAATTTGCTGTAATGCTTTTGTATTGAACTACATATGCAATAAATGTTTGATTTTCGTTGCTTATATTTATCTGTCTTGTAAATTTTTCTGTGTCTTGTACCTATAACCTTCCACCAAAGTTAAGGCATTCCCTTTGTGAGTGACCTTAACGGAGGTGGGGTGTTTCACTTGTTATTAGAGCAAAGGTTTACCAGATCAGATAAGAGTTTTTGAAAACTATTTTCAAAAAGAAATATAAAGAAGCATTCTAAAAAAAAGTGTTGTTTTCAATTTAAAAAGGCATAATACCCAAAGCCATATGCACTATCTTTCTATCCTTCATTTTGAATCTTTTCTTTTTCGTTTCAGCATGTCTAGGAATCTTAACCTTCCAGAGGGTGTATCGATACCTAGCTAGTTCAGGAGGTACTTAGAGGCTAGGGCCAACGACGCAGGCCCAGCAGATATTCCTCCTCCTCCAGCTGTAGTGGTTCCTCCTCCTCCTCGTACAAGTGCTTTCTCAAAGATTTGTAGATACTTTAGGGCCATAGGTGCAAAGGATTTCAAGCGAACTGAATCATTCGTAGAAGCGAGGAACTGGCTCAAAGAAATTGAGGATCTGTTCGTTATCTTAGAGGTAGACGATAAGCAGAAGATACAGTTGGCTGTATGGTTGCTCAAAGACGAACCTTCCTATTGGTGGGAAGTCACTAACGCTGAAAAACTGGTTGAAACATGGATGGATTTCAGAATAAGGTTTGAGCTGAAATTCCTCTCACAAGCTGAACGAAGTTTACAACTGGAAAAGTTCTTATCTCTTAAGCAAGGAAGTATGACGGTCAAGGAGTGCGTCAACCAATTTAATCAGCTGGCCCGATCTGGACTGGATTTAGTGAATACTCCTCATAAGAAGGCTCTCCGTTTTTTCAAGGGATTGAATGAGCCACATCACAGCTTGGTTATGACCCATGTACCTATGGGGGCTACTTACGAGAGGTTAGTGGACATGGCACTCTTACATGAGGAAGACAAGGGCAAGAAAGAGACAAAAGTGGAAGCGCCTCAAGATAAGAAGGGGGAGGGGTCGCAGAACAAAAAGGCCGATTCAAAGAAAGGCGGGAAGAGCAACAAACCCCGTGACAAGAGAAAGTGTAATTTCTGTGGCATTCCTGGACATCTGATCAAAGACTGCAAGAAGAAGAAAAGGAAGATGGGTGGCTGTTTCCACTGTGATGAGACAGGACACATGGCTAGGGCCTGCCCAAGGAAGCAAGGGCAGGGAGCTGGACCTTCTTCTGGAGGACAAGTTCAAGCTCTCACGACACCTCCGCAAGAACGAGGTAGAAATATTTCTGTCGAACGTTTAGTCTATCTTTTTTATCATCGTGTTCGTACACTATTTGATTCTGGCGCATCGCACTCTTTTATATCTACAGCTTTAGTGGAATCTCTACACCTAAACACCAGTATAGTAGAGGATCCCTTGGTTGTTTCAAATCCAATTGGGGGCTTAGCTTATTTTTCAATGGTTTGTTTGGATTTGAAAATATCTATACTAAGCATTGGGTTTAGATGTAATGCCTTTGTTTTGGGCTTCACGGACTATGGGTTGATTCTAGGCATGGACTGGCTATCCAGTAATGGTGCCATCCTCGATTGTGAAAAGAGAGTGGTTAGAATCATGACTCGCCTCGGTAACACTCTCGAAATTTCTTGTAATCCCATGAACTCCGCCATGCTTAGTTATCTAGAATCTCTTGATGCGTCTGTTGAGAACTTGCAGTCTATAAGGGTAGTCCGTGAATACTCGGATGTGTTTGAAGAGGTAAAGGGCTTACCTTCGAAGCGGGAGATAGACTTCCACATATACCTCATTGATAATGCAAAGCCCGTTGCTTTACCCGTTAGGCACATGGCCCCAAGGGAGAGAAAGGAGCTCAGCAAGAAAATCAAAGAGCTGCTTGAGAAGGGGTTTATAAGGCGGAGTATCTCTGAATGGGGTGCTCCAGTAGTGTTCGCAACTAAAGAAGACGGTTCGCTTCGCCTGTGCGTTGATTATAGGGAGCTAAACAAGCTGACCAAGAAGAATAGGCACCCACTCCCGAGAATAGATGATTTGTTCGATCAGCATGTAGGTGCATTGGTTTTCTTCCAAATAGATTTAGCTATCGGGTTTCATAAGCTAAGAGTGGCTGAAACAACATTGATAAGACCGTGTTCAGAACTCCAGATGGTTTCTTCGAGTGGCTTGTCATGCCTTTCGGCTTGAAAAATGCACCTGCTTACTTCGTTGGTTTAATGAGCAGTGTGTTCTGAGAGTTCTTCAATAAGTTTGTGGTGGTCTTCGTAGACGATATTTTGATCTTCTCAAAGAATGAGGAAGAGCATGCTCAGCATCTAAAGGAAGTCATGGATACTCTTCATGCACATCAGTTGAAAGCTAAATTCTCCAAATGCCATTTCTGGAGAGAAGAAGTTAGGTTCTTTGGACACGTAGTGTCCAAAGAGGGGATAGCTGTGGACCCCACGAAAGTGGTTGCTGTGCAAGATTGGAAGGTTCCTCGAAACGCAACCGAAGTCCGAAGCTTTCTCGGGCTAGAAGGCTTTTATCGAAAGTTCATCAAAGATTTTGCAAAAATCTCAGCTCCACTTACAAGGTTGACAAAGAAGAACCTAGCTTTCAATTGGGATTTGGATTGCGATATTGCTTTCCAACGTTTGAAAAGGGCTCTAACAACAGCTCCAGTTCTGACATTTCCTGATGGAAGCAAGATTTTTATAGTATACACAGATGCATGCGGAACGGGACTAGGTGCTGTTCTGATGCAAGAGAGGAAGGTAGTGGCTTATGGTGGAAGGTAGTTGAAAGTACATGAGAAAAACTACCCAACCCACGACCTAGAGTTGGCAGCCATCGTTTTTGCGCTTAAGTCTTTGTGCCATTATCTCCTAGATGAGAAACACTACCCAACCCACGACCTAGATCTCCTACACCCCTGGCAAGGGCAATGCAGTAGCAGACGCCTTGAGTAGAAAGAAACTGACCTTAAGCCCTCTCTTTGTGGAAAGACAAAGCTTGGAGTTCGTAGCAAGCTTTAACTTCAGACCCTCCACTGACTTTGTACCTGGCTTGCTAGCAACGTTAGAAGTGTGGCCAACTCTATTAGACTCAATCGGAGCCGCGCAAAGAGAAGACCCTCAGCTAGCCGATGTGGTGGACAAGTTAATTAGGGGTGAGACTTCTAGTCACCTCAATAGATACTCCATTGATGCCAAGGGCTGGTTGAGATGAGATGGAAGACTATGTGTCCCACAAGCAAGGGGCTTGGTAAGGGCGGTTCTATAAGAGGCATACCATTCCAAACTGACCATACACCCAGGCGGAGACAAAATGTATAAAGACATCAAAAGAGTTTTCTTTTGGAATGGCATGAAGCAAGACGTAGCTGAATTTGTTTCTAAGTGTTTAATATGCCAACAAGTCAATGCGGAGCAGAAGAAGCCTGGTGGTCTACTCCATCCTCTAGAAGTCCCACAATGGAAATGGGATAGCATCTCGATGGACTTTATAGATGGGTTGCCTCGGTCAAGAAGGGGCAATACCAGCATTTGGGTAATAGTGGACAGGCTCACAAAAAGTGCCCACTTTATACCCATCAAGAGTAGAAGGACTGCCTCATCTCTAGCATCCATATATCTTAAAGAGATAGTTCGACTCCATGGGATATCCTCCAGCATAGTGAGTGATCGAGACCCTATCTTCACGAGCGAGTTTTGGAAGAGTTTACAAGAGGCTGTAGGCACACAACTATGCTTTAGCACGGCTTATCACCCTCAAACCAATGTCCAAACGGAAAGAGTCAACAGAGTATTAGAAGACCTCTTGAGATTATGCATTATTGACTTCGGAGGTACATGGGAGGATCATCTACCTTTGGTGGAATTCGCATACAACAATAGCTACCAAGCCATCATAGGCGTGGCGCCTTTCGAAGCTTTATATGGAAGACCGTGTAGGTCACCAACTTGCTGGTGGGAGTCCACAGACAAGCTCATACTTGGACCAGACATGATCAGGGAAACTTCAGAGAAAGCAGACTTGATACGAAGAAGAATGAAGACTGCCCAAGATAGACAGAAGTCCTACGCAGACCAAAGAAGAACTGACCTTGAGTTCGAAGTTGGAGACATGGTGTTCCTTAAAGTATCTCCTTTGAGGAACGTAGTTCGCTTTGGATCCGCAGGAAAGTTAGCACCAAGATTTGTAGGTTCGTTCCCTATCATCGAGAAGATTGGGAAGATGGCTTATAGGGTACAGGTGCCCGAAAGATTGGCCGGGGTTCATAATGTCTTTCATGTCTCTCACCTGCGGAAGTGCTTACACGAGTCTGCGGAAGTGGTAGAACCAAGCATGCTAGAGGAAGTAGAAGTTGAACGAGAAGCAACTGTGAGAAGAGTTCCAACCTGTATCTTGGGAACAGAAGTCAAAAAACTATGCAACCGTGAAGTTAGGCTCGTCAAAGTTCAATGGAGCGACACCGAGGAAGACGCGACTTGGGAAACTGAGGACAGAATACGCGCAGCCTACCCTTTTCTTTTTGAGGGTACATCCATGATCTCTTTTTCCTTAAGTTTATGCTTTTATCTATCTTTTTAGGTATATCTCCTTGATCCTATCCTTTATCGTTAGGTAGAAACCCATTTGGATGAAAACATGTAATTGAAACATGTTATGGTTGATGGTTGCAAGTGGTTGCAAGTGGTTGCTAGTGGTTGCTCGTGGATGCATATACACACACATTAGGTATTAGATCGACTCAGTCACTTCCATATTGCATATGCATATATGTACTTGTATATGGATTGAAACTTGATGTGTTATCATATGGACATTGCACTTGTATGAATGATTGTGCACTCATGTAGGAAAAATTGCATTCATAATGGACTCATGGCACTGCCATAATTTGTATTAAGGAGGTCAACTGAATAGGTAGACCGCCTAATTTTGCATTAGATAAGGACATGTACACACACTATACAAATGATCATGAAGCATTAGAAATCTTTTAAGGACAATGGACGCCTGTGTTTGATGGTTGAATAGATGGGTGATTAGATGGTAGGATGTAAGTTCTTCTCGACTTGAAGATTTCGGGGACGAAATCCTAAAAGGAGGGAGAATGTAACACCCGTATTTTCTGTTAATGTTATAGTAACGAATCAAAGAATATTTAATTTCAAATGTAAGAATTAAGGGATACGGTTTACGCCATTGCATTCGACTCGGAATTCTGCTTGAGATAGAGTCCGAGTTTGCGTAAAACGGACACCGTATGAAGGAGATATGGACGAACAAAGAAAACCAGAAGAAAGAAATATATATATATATAACTGCACTAGCGCACTTGGGAAGTGCGCCTATACAAAAATTGCACTGGCGCACCTGCCAAGTGCGCCCAGGTCGAGTTGAAATCCTGCACAGCTTTCTGGTGTGTTCTGATCCATACTGTGACTCATTGCTGAGTCCTTTCTTACTCCTTGCTGAGTCATTAGGGCTGAGGTGTCACCCTATCCCGACTGAATGGTTATGGTTAATTGTAACGACCCGGTTTTTGACGACTTTGGTTATCGACATAAACTCAATGAACACTAACCAAACATCGAAAAATACCGGAAAGTTAATAGAAAGAATTTAGAGGTTGAGGAAAGATAAGATAGAAACTTAGAATAGAAGAAGAAGAAGATACAACATCAGAGTAACACGAATCTCACAACGGAACGAACAACATATAATAGTCAGTATATGTTTACAGTAACATTATCAGGGTACAACACTTACAACACAGCGGAAATAACTATAGCTATATAATCTTGAAGCCTCCTGCTCCAAGCTTTCCAAGTATATCTGTAAAATCCTGACTACTTGACTGCCCGTATAAAATTGGGCACCTAAGAGTTTAGGGAAAACAAACAAAATAAACTCTGGGTCAGTCATGGGACTGGTGTGAGTAAAACAGTTTAAAACAGTTCAAGTAGGTAAATGATATCTCATAAGACCACGCCGTATAACGGAACGGGTTTTTCCCTTATGAGAATCCAAATATCTTTATATCAATAACCTTTTGATATTATAATAATGTCTATCAACCACAATATAATAATCATCTAGCAGAAACGCTTTCATCTCACGTTCTACATATATAATATACAATCAAAACCCAAGCACGTATTGGGTAATGGATTTCCAACAATGACAAGGTATGGAACAGCATTTCGCTAGTGTACCTCTAGAGAGGAATACACTGGGTTCAATAAGAACATCTTGCAACCCGGCCACACATGACTGACCACTCATTTCGCTTGAGTATATCGAATGTATATCACCAACGGTTGGGATCAACAACCGTTTCCCGAATGGGACAACATCGACAATAGAATTTTAGAAGTAAGCGAAACTCTAGATCAGGTGATTATACACCCTAATAGGTGCGACCTACATAACCATGATGCCTGCCCGAATTTTGTCATTTACCGGATGTGAGGCTAAAAGCTACGCTTATCTTTTACATGTCGCGTCTTCAATCACTTAGAATGTCACATCGTCATACCCGCCAAATCACAAATTGATTTATCCAAAAATAACACCGGTATACAGCTAAGAGAAACGAAGTCCTCTGCCACCAAACGTGAATATGTTTGAAGAGACCAACTTACGCGATCTATTAGATATACTCTGTCATACCTTCTTCCATACAAGTTGTCTTGGGACTGGACAAACCGAAGGCACTATTCAGTACATCCATCTTAGGCAATTGTTATCTAAGATTTATACAACAGCCCTTGCACTTTACTTCGTCTTCAATATATTCAGCATACTTGATTTGCAACGCTTATGCTAATACGGAGTGGTTCTTTGGATAATAATCCAACCGGTCTGTCCATATTAACATTGTTAAAATGGTCAAAACTTTGATAGTCGGTGATTTAACTATCGAATTAAAACATGTCTGTGTACACACAACGATCTTATTTCCAAATGGAATTATCGATCCAATCATCAAACATATATATATATATATATGTATATATTTCCTCATTTCTACATTTAGAAAATATACGTTATTAACATTGGAAACATTTCCATAGCTTATTCACGCATCACTACCATTCCACAACTATTAGTCCCTAACCGTAATCTAGTAGGAGAACAATTCTCTAAGTATAAACCCCGAAGGCCGAAACCAACATCAGATCGATACTCAGAAAACTATTCAACTTAACTAATCTCTAGTCAATTTCTAATCTTGTTTAACTCTATTTCAATTAAATCTAATTGAATAACTCTATTTGCTTAACTCTTATTCGATTAACTAATATTCGATTAACTCTAGTTACTTAACTCTTATTCGAATAACTAATATTCGATTTAACTCCATTCGCTTAACTCTAGATCGCAGCGATCACAATGGTTATGCCTGATTCCCTCAAGAAACATCCGACCGCCGTAGGCTATCTGCAGCCCTGCGAATTATGCTAGCAGTCGTGCAAAATGGCAACTTATCCTGATTAACTATGTTTGACTAACTCTATTCGACTAACAATATTCGATTAACTAAATTCAATTAACTCTTTTATATCTCGTCAACTTCCTTTTTTATAAATCCTATTTATTTCCTAAATAAATATTCCTTTATTAATTCTATTTAGTTCCTAAATAAATATTCCTTTATTCTATTTATTTTCTAAATAAATATCTCATTTATAACATTCTATTTATTTCCTATAAATAAATATTCCCATTTAATCTATTTGTAAATGTTTTACAAATATTCCCTTTTAAATTCTATTTGTAAACGTTTTACAAATATTCCTTTTCTATTTGTTTTGCAAATATTTTCCCTTATATTTGTTTTATAAATATATTTCCTTTATATTTGTTTTACAAATATATTCTTTTTATATTTGTTTTAAATAATTTTCTTTATATTTGTTTTACAAATATATTTCCTTTTCAAAATCCTCTTGATTTTTATAACTATTTTCTTTTGAAAAATCCCTTTTCTTTAATATATAAAATCCATTGATTTTATATAAATAATTTATTTTCAAAAATACATTTTTGAAAATCCCCATTTCTACATTCCAGCCTTACGGTATTTAAAATACTAATTCACAATGATCGATATCATTTAAACACACATAATCATCAACAGATTGTATATCACATCATATATTACAATATATGAAAACAGTAAAATAAATGTTGAGGAATCCAGTTGGATTCCTCCAACCTGTTTCCCTGCATCACACATGTTAAACAACATAATTAACATCGATTTCATTTCAATATGAAATATTCTGCTAATCAGTATCAATATTTGATTAACGATTCATATATATATCGTTATCTATAATTTCAACCAATACACAAGCAATTCAACCAAATAGTTAACACACAGCAATCAACAGATGATTAACAGTTCTAAAAATACATTATAAAAATATAACTGTTTTAACACCCCACCTCCATCAAGGTCACTCATAAAGGGAATGCCTAAACTTCAGTGGAGCGTTTTTGATAAACAGACACAAAATATCACAAGACAGATATAAAATTTTTGCAGTGGAAAATAAACAACTTTATTAAATCACCAAAACATTTTGTTACATAATACCATGAGTCATAAAGCCATTACAAAAAAACACTTCTGTCTTATATTATCAGAGTACATAAGTATTTAAAAGAAAACATCATTCCCCATATTAAAGAGAAATCCATATAAGAGACAGAGACTCGAGCCATACTTCAGAAGTAACTCCTAGAAGATGATATCCAAATCCTGACTAAACCTGGGTGTTTCCTCCCTGAGAACCTGGGGGGGAACGGAAGAAAAGAGGCGAAACAAACTAGGTCAGACATACGTCTGGTGAGTCCAGTAAGTTTTAGCCAGTAAATAAATAAAGGTAAACATGACAGGCATACAAAGTGGATAAGAGGATCACGGTACAGATGACAGGTATGACAGGACGAATAAGGTAAGGTGTATGCATGATTCACTACTAACTACTCTGCACTATTACTAGACAAATCAAGATGGGATGATCCCTTCCACTAATGATAACGACGGTGGTAGTTTCATGTATTCCTAGCTGCTGTCATAGGTGCCGCCTGCACCTATCTCAACTAATCGTACCCACTACCCTCCTACTATAAATTGGTAGACTTAGGGCATACGTCCGGGTATACCCTAACCACTGCCCTAATCGATCGGCTCCCTACTCTGTAGATATTTTGTGCTGGTCCCACAACTAGGGGGTATCACTTCCCTAAAGTGGCAACCTAAGGTGTGCACAGTTATACCTAATGGTGTCACGGTCGTCTTGTCTCCCTCCGCCCGGCCCATGCACGCACATGTCCCCGGTCGGTTTGCGCCGCCCACACCATCCGTCTCGTTTTGGATTTCTTACAATCAATCAGTAAGCGTTCCCCTTCCCCGCCTAGTACGGAGATCTTTACTTTGATACCCCTACGGGTTACTGAATGAAATGGGTCCCACCAACATGATACAAGCTCCCCCCATGTCTTATATCCCCACTAGGTTTTCTACTGACTATGTATACCCTAAGGTGTCTTTAATTACATAGCCCTCAATCAGTTATGTGTACCTATAGGTGTCTTTAATACATAACCCCTATTCCACCTATCGATAATGCGTACCCATAGGTGTCTTTAATACATAACTCTACCTATTCCCATTAGTTATGTGTACCCCTAAGGGTGTCTTTAATACATAACTTTACTATTCTGCCTCGGTTATGTATACCATTAGGTGTCTTTAATTACATAACCCCCTTTTTAATGGTTAAGTTTGTGGGCCTATATATATTAATATTACCCACCTACCCATCAGTTGTACTTAACCCACCCACAATGCAATTCGTTTTACTTAACCCTAACTTATGTCTATCATCATACAGTCCATATGTATTAAGTTAGGTTAAGTAGTCTTTAATCAGCATTAATTAATTATTGAAATATCTAATCGTATTTCACATGCCACCCCAGGCACCCAATTAATTCCACATGCCACCCAAGGCACCCACTTAACCCCCTCATGTCCCACTACATGCTTATCTGGTTAAGTGTTTCTTAATTTATTAAGACCGTAACCTTATAAAGACATCTAGGATTAGACTGGCATTTGTGGCAGCTGGATTTGCCGGGTGGGTCCGGGCAGTCTTACACCACAAAAGAGCCTAACCTCGTGTCTTTACAACTGTCACGCATTTAATTTATGCCTAAGACCTCCCACATTAGACTGGCATTTGTGGTAGCTGGATTTGCCGGGCGGGTCCGGGCAGTCTTACACCACAAAAGAGCCTAACCTCGTGTCTTAGACGATTTATTACTCCTAATTAATCATTCCCCAATTTGAATTACTTTCCCTATTCAAATTATCAATTAATTCCAAATTTAGCTATGGGCATAATTGACTCAATTATGTCCATCTATTTATGGTATGTAAAATCATACCAATGCCAATTCTCAATATTTAATCTTCATACTTTAATTGCTTAAACATTCCTCTTTTGATTAATTAAGTTAATTAATTAATCCTTTCCTTTTTATAGGTGTCAATACCTATCTTATTAACAATTTGGATTTCTTATCCATAAATGGTCATATTCAAATTATACCATTTTTACCCAATTTTACCCATGTCATAATAGGTAATTATTTATATGTTTCGCTACCAGAATCATGTGTCCAATTTACATAATCACTATGTAAATTATGCCTATTACAAATTCCCCTTTTTCCCTGCTTCTTAACTAGCGCAACCGTTTGCGTTTTTGGCGTCATCGAGGCTACAAAGCAGTCTCGCCATAACAATAAAATAAAGGGAATGTCAAGGTGATCATTTTCAGTACAATTTTTGGCATAAGCATGACAATTAAGGGAAATGACATGATAACTTTGCATATAATTATGATTCACCACATAATTAACAACTTGCATGGATTCATAGCAACTTGCATAGGTTCATGAATTAAAACATAATTAACAACTAACATAGATTCATGATTCTCAACATAATCAACAACTTGTATGGGTTCATGATTCACAACTTGCATGATTCATAACATAACTTCTTGCATAGGTGACTTACATAGGTTCATGATCCACAACATAACAACTAGCATAGGCTCATGAATCAACAACTTATCAACTTGCATAGGTTCATGGTTCATAACATAACAACTAGCATAGATTCATGAATTAACAACGCAACAACTTGCATAGGTTACTTGCATAGGTTCATGTTTCATAACATAACAACTAGCATAGATTCATGAATTAACAACACAACAACTTGCATAGGTAACATGCATAGGTTCATGATTCATAACATAACAACTAACATCGATTCATGAATTAACAACGCAACAACTTGCATTGGTAACTTGCATAGGTTCATAGTTTCTCAATATAATAACTTGCATAACTTCATGATTCACAACAATAATAAACTTGCATCATATCATGATTCACAACAATAATGAACTTGCATAACTACAAACAACATATACCCAAATCATAGTCTACCACGATTCACTTTTATTTATTTAAACCTAAAAGTGACTAGAACTCACCGAATAAGGGGTCTTGAGTTCTGGGTTCTGGGTTCTGAATTCTGTAATTGATTAGCGTTCCCTTGTTGTAGACAATTACGTTGTTGTAGTTTTAGGCTTGATTAGAATTGAATTGTTGTCTTTAACTTTCTTCTAGTTGGTGGGGGCTACTCTAGGGTTTGGAGTGACAACATGACGGCTACTGATCTAATTTTTGATTTGATTCTAGGGTTTGAGTCCATGGGTCTTTTTATAGAGCTTTGAATTAGTTTAAGCCGTCGGATCACACTAGGATCCATCTAGGCCTTAGAAACTAAGAAATGATGTCAATAGACCAACCAGAAATCGCCACCTAAGACCTAAAACATAAAATTTCGTCATAAACCATTTAGGGCCGACGGGACCAATTCCAAACCTCCTGAGTCGACCCTGGGGTCGACCCAGCGGGACTCGGGTCGACCCATAAAATAGGTCGGTTTGGTGTTTTGCCTTCCCGCTTCCGCTGTTTTGAAATTTTTTCTTAAATTTTAGGTTGAATTTTATTTTATTTTTTTATAAATATATCTATATATATTTCTATCTTCCTAATTAACCATTTTCACACTAAACTACTTTTTGAACCGCGTTCACACTAAGCCGCTTTTTAGCCATTCCCCTAAAACAAAAATATGGCGTTGGCAGGGATCGAACTCTATACCTCTTGTATGCAAGTCACATGTTCCAACCAAATGAGATACTTAGTCTTTTACTTACAAACCTTAGAACAATGCTAAACATTTATTCTTTAATTTAGTTAATTCGATTATTCAAAAATCCGGGGTGTTACATTCTCCCCTCCTTAAAGGATTTCGCCCCGAAATCTCCAAGTTAAGGAGAATGCATATCCTAACATCCAAACAACCATCTACTCAACCATCAAGCACAGACATCCATTGTCCTTATAGAATTTATAATGCTATATGAACGTAAGCAAAAAGTGGGTGTATATGTTCCTTATCTAATGCAAAATCAGGCAGTCTACTGATTCAGTTGGCCTCCTCAATGCAAACCATGATAGTGCCATGCGTCCATTATGTATGCGAAAGAATCCTATCGATACATATTATTTCTACATGCGTGCTCAACCATTCATCAAAATGCAACATCCATATGATAACACAACCACTGTTCATCCATTAGCCTAAATATGCACACATTTATATGCAATATGAAAGTGATTTGAGCCAATCTAGTGCCTAATGTGTGTGTAAATGTATCCACGAGCAACCACTAGCAAATACTTGCATCCACTTGCAACCATCAAACATAACATGTCCCAAGCACATGTTTACATCCATGGATTTTCTAGCTAAAGGTGGAAGATTCGGTTGATGGGATACAAACAAATGATATAACTAAAACAAAAGCTCTGTTCCTATTTGACAACGATTAAGAGAATAATTCCCTAAGTCTCAGCCCCGAAGATCGAAATCAACATCAGACTGACACCCAAAGAATTACCCCCATTAAACAATGTCAAAACTGGAGATCTACTTCATGCTTCGAGTAGAAACCCTTAGCCTTCAGAAATATTCAGATACTTACAGACCACTGGTATAGATCAGATTACAGAATGGTTCCCAGAAAGCTAAGCATAACAGACCCTTGCGGGTCACAAGAAACTTTGGGGGTCCTCCCATGACAAGTTAGAAACTTAACGACCCTCCTCTCAAAATCTAGAATGACCCTCTACATAGAAAGCTGGTCCATTTAGACCCAACCCATAGCCCATAAACTTGGGCACACAAATGTCACATTCAAATTTTTGACGCCTAACACATATAATTTCAAACCCCCACAAACCACTAACAATTGAGTCGAACCACAAATGGTGTTTGAAACAACTACGGGATCAGAAACAAGACTAGTATTAAAGTGCAGAGTCAATTACAAAATCAAAATGCCAGAATCCAAAAGAGTCTTAACTTCATAAGGAAATTAAACCTTTTACATAAATTTTTCCTATCTCTATCCTATCCATCTGCCACGAGAGCATTCTCCTGCCCTCCAGAAGTCCCTTGCGATCCCTGCGCCTTGGGGCATTCCTTGGAAAAGTGTCCGACCTCTCCACACTTAAAGCAATTGGACTTCCTCCTTTTACATTCTTTGACAAGGTGACCTTCTTTCTCACAATAGTGGCATTTCCTCTTATCCTTTCCCTTGTCATCCTTCTTGCCTTTCTTCTGCTGTTGCTGTTGCTGTCCTTTCTTGGGTCCCGCCTTCTCATTTTTCAGTGTCCCTTCAACTTTTTCCTCTTTCTTTGCTCCTTTGTCCTCTTCATGCATTAGGGCCATATCCACCAGCTTTTCAAAAGTGGCCCCCATGGGAACGTGGGTCATAGCCAATCCGTGTAGCGGCTCATTCAAGCCTTTAACAAATCTCAGAGCCTTCTTCTCAGGTGTGTTCACTAAGTCTAAGCCGAACCTTGCCAACTGATTGAACTTGTTGATGTACTCTTTTACTGACAGATCCCCCTGCTTCAGCGCCGAAAACCTTTCCATGTATAGATTCTCTTCAGCCCGCGAGAGAAACTTCGCCTTAAACCTCTGCCTAAAATCTGGCCATGTATCGACTGGACATCCCCCATTAGTGACTTCCCACGAAAACGAGGCCTCATCCTTCATTAGCCAGGCAGCTAGTTGGACTTTTCTTCCATCATCCACTTCAAAGATTCTAAACAATTCTTCCACCTCCTTTAGCCAGTTACGAGCTTCAACAAATGTCTCCGTCCCGTGAAAAGGTTTTCCACCCACTGCTCTAAAGTCCTTACATATCTTAGCAAAAGTATCAACGCGAGGAGGAGGGGGAGGAGGAGGAGCATTTGCTGGACCTGCGGTGGCGGCCTTAGCCTCGAGATATTGACGAAACCAACCGGGTACATGAACACCCTCTGGTATCTCAGATGCTTCAGACATGCTGAAACGAAAAAGGAAAGATTCAATGCAAAGAACCGAAGGAAAGATATATGGCTCTTGGGGAATGCTTTTCAAAACAGGCGTTCCTTTGTGAAAATACTTTCTTTTAAAACCTTTTTGAAAATAGTTTTCAAAAACTTTTATCTAATCTGGTAACCTTCAGCTCTAATACCAAGTGTAACACCCCACCTCCATTAAGGTCACTCACAAAGGAAATGCCTTAACTTCAGTGGAGCTTTTTTGATAAACAGACACAGAATATCACAAGACAGATATAAAAATTTTGCAGCGGAAAATAAACAACTTTATTAAATCACCAAAACATTTTGTTACATAATACCATGAGTCATAAAGCCATTACAACAAAACACTTCTGTCTTATATTATCAGAGTACATAATTATTTAAAAGAAAACATCATTCCCCATATTAAAGAGAAAGCCATATAAGAGACAGAGACTCAAGCCATACTTCAGAAGTAGCTCCTAGAAGATGATATCCAAATCCTGACTAAACCTGGGTGTTTCCTCCCTGAGAACCTGGGGGGGACGGAAGAAAAGAGGCAAAACAAACTAGGTCAGACATACGTCTGTTGAGTCCAGTAACTTTTAGCCAGTAAATAAATAAAGGTAAACATGACAGGCATACAAAGTGGATAAGAGGATCACGGTACGGATGACAGGTATGACAGGACAAATAAGGTAAGGTGTATGCATGATTCACTACTAACTACTCTGCACTATTACTAGTCAAATCAAGATGGGAAGATCCCTTCCACTAATGATAACGACGGTGGTAGTTTCATGTATTCCTAGCTGCAGTCATAGGTGCCGCCTGCTCCTATCTCAACTAAATGTACCCACTACCCTCCTACTATAAATTGGTAGGCTTAGGGCATACGTCCGGGTATATCCTAACCACTACCCTAATCGATCGGCTCCCTACTCTGTAGATATCCTGTGCTGGTCCCACAACTAGGGGGTATCACTTCCCTAAAGTGGCAACCTAAGGTGTGCACAGTTATACCTACTGGTGTCACGGTCGTCTTGTCCCCCTCTGCCCGGCCCATGCACGCACATGTCCCCGGTCGGTTTGCGCCGCCCACACCATCCGTCTCGTTTTGGATCTCTTACAATCAATCAGTAAGTGTGCCCCTTCCCCGCCTAGTACGGAGACCTTTACTTTGATACCCCTCTGGGTTACTGACTGAAATGGGTCCCACCAACATGATACAAGCTCCCCCCATGTCCTATATCCCCACTAGGTTTTCTACTGACTATGTATACCCTAAGGTGTCTTTAATTACATAGCCCTCAATCAGTTATGCGTACCTATAGGTGTCTATAATACATAACCCCTATTCTACCTATCGGTTATGCGTACCCATAGGTGTCTTTAATACATAACTCTACCTATCCCCATTAGTTATGCGTACCCCTAAGGGTGTCTTTAATACATAACTTTACTATTCTGCCCTGGTTATGTATACCATTAGGTGTCTTTAATTACATAATCCCCTTTTTAATGGTTACGTTTGTGGGCCTATATATATTAATATTACCCACCTACCCATCAGTTGTACTTAACCCACCCACAATGCAATTCATTTTACTAAACCCTAACTTATGTCTATCATCATACATTCCGTATGTATTAAGTTAGGTTAAGTAGTCTTTAATCAACATTAATTAATTATTGAAATATCTAATCGTATTTCACATGCCACCCCAGGCACCCACTTAATTCCACATGCCACCCAAGGCACCCACTTAACCCCCTCATGTCCCACTACATGCTTATCTGGTTAAGTGTTTCTTAATTCATTAAGAACGTAACCTTATAAAGACCTCTCACATTAGACTGGCATTTGTGGCAGCTGGATTTGCCGGGCAGGTCCGGGAAGTCTTACACCACAAAAGAGCCTAACCTCGTGTCTTTACAACTGTCACGCATTTAATTTATGCCTAAGACCTCCCACATTAGACTGGCATTTGTGGCAGCTGGATTTGCCGGGCGGGTCCGGGCAGTCTTACACCACAAAAGAGCCTAACCTCGTGTCTTAGACGATTAATTACTCCTAATTAATCATCCCCCAATTTGAATTACTTTCCCTATTCAAATTATCAATTAATTCCAAATTTAGTTATGGGCATAATTGACTCAATTATGTCCATCTATTTATGGTATGTAAAATCATACCAATGCCAATTCTCAATACTAAATCTTCAGACTTTAATTGCTTAAACATTCCTCTTTTGATTAATTAAGTTAATTAATTAATCCTTTCCTTTTTATAGGTGTCAATACCTATCTTGTTAACAATTTGGATTTCTTATCCATAAATGGTCATATTCAAATTATACCATTTTCACCCAATTTTACCCATGTCATAATAGGTAATTATTTATATGTTTCCCTACCAGAATCATGTGTCCAATTTACATAATCTCTATGTAAATTATGCCTATTACAAATTCCCCTTTTTTCCCCGCTTCTTAACTAGCGCAACCGTTTGTGTTTTTGGCGTCATCGAGGCTACAAAGCAGTCTCGCCATAACAATAAAATAAAGGGAATGTTAAGGTGATCATTTTCAGTACAATTTTTGGCATAAGCATGACAACTAGGGGAAATGACATGATAACTTTGCATATAATTATGATTCACCACATAATTAACAACTTGCATGGATTCATAGCAACTTGCATTGGTTTATGAATTAAAACATAATTAACAACTAACATAGGTTCATGATTCTCAACATAATCAACAACTTATATGGGTTCATGATTCACAACTTGCATGATTCATAACATAACTTCTTGCATAGGTGACTTACATAGGTTCATGATCCACAACATAACAACTAGCATAGGTTCATGAATCAACAACTTATCAACTTGCATAGGTTCATGGTTCATAACATAACAACTAGCATAGATTCATGAATTAACAACGCAACAACTTGCATACGTAACTTGCATAAGTTCATGATTCATAACATAACAACTAGCATAGATTCATGAATTAACAACGCAACAACTTGCATAGGTTCATGATTCATAACATAACAACTAACATCGATTCATGAATTAACAACGCAACAACTTGCATAGGTAACTTGCATAGGTTCATAGTTTCTCAATATAATAACTTGCATAACTTCATGATTCACAACAATAATAAACTTGCATCATATCATGATTCACAACAATAATGAACTTGCATAACTACAAACAACATATACCCAAATCATAGTCTACCACGATTCACTTTTATTTATTTAAACCTAAAAGTGACTAGAACTCACCGAATAAGGGTTCTTGAGTTCTGGGTTCTGAATTCTGTAATTGATTAGCGTTCCCTTGTTGTAGACAATTACATTGTTGTAGTTTTAGGCTTGATTAGAATTGAATTGTTGTCTTTAACTTTCTTTTAGTTGGTGGCGGTTACTCTAGGGTTTGGAGTGACAACATGATGGCTACTGATCTAATTTTGGATTTGATTTTAGGGTTTGAGTCTATGGGTCTTTTTATAGAGCTTTGAATTAGTTTAAGCCGTCGGATCACTCTAGGATCCATCTAGGCCTTAGAAACCAAGAAATGATGTCAACAGACCAACCAGAAATCGCCACCTAAGCCCTAAAACATAAAATTTCATCATGGACCATTTAGGGCCGACGAGACCAATTCCAAACCTCCTGAGTCGACCCTGGGGTCGACTCAGCGGGGCACGGGTCGACCCATAAAATAGGTCAGTTTGGTGTTTTGCCTTCCCGCTTCCGCTGTTTTGTATTTTTTTCTTAAATTTTAGGTTGAATTTTATTTTATTTTTTTATAAATATATCTATATATATTTCTATCTTCCTAATTAACTATTTTCACACTAAACTACTTTTTGAACCGCGTTCACACTAAGCTGCTTTTTAGCCATTCCCCTAAAATAAAAATATGGCGTTGGCGGGGATCGAGCTCTATACCTCTTGTATGCAAGTCACAGGTTCCAACCAAATGAGCTACTTAGTCTTTTGCTTACAAACCTTAGAACAATGCTAAACATTTATTCTTTAATTTAGTTAATTCGATTATTCAAAAATCCGGGGTGTTACAACTGTTCAGAGTTGGTGAGTTTTACTCACATTGGACGATCATCGTTAAATAATGATAAATGTCTTTGATTTGATTCAGATCCGACAAATTTATTTCGCTATAAATTGTAATGGGGTGCACTTCACTCCCAGTCATTTCCACTGTGTAGCCACCGTCCATACGATCCCAACGGATCTTGTTTCGCTGAATTTCGTTAACATATGATCAAGTTATATATAATACAAGTTATACAACATATAATTAAAATAAATTCTATTTCCTATTCAAATATTTGGGCTTAACTTTATCTCTCAGCCCACTTCAGATTTTCAAAAACCTGGCCCGCTTATTCTTTCAACCTGGATCCACTTTCATTCATCTTCCGCCCACAGATTATAACGCGAGCACCAGGAAATATAAATGGCCAGTTCCGTCCATTAAAGACCTTACCCCTCCTTCGTTACTTGTTATTAAATTTGGGCCTACCATACACGTTTGTCCCATCCACCCGCATGAAAGACCGACCTTCACTGTAGAGTGCTCCTTCTTCACTAAAGCATATGAAAGCATGCTCCAGTATTGGGAAAAACGCTGCCCATATATTTCTCTACTCCTCCACTATCTTCTCATGATCACACGCTACAGGTAACAAACCCAATGAACTCTACAAACATCCATGCGCCTTCTATTGAACCAACCTCACCGAAATCATTATTCAAAGCTCCTGTACAAAATGAACCCATCATTGTTGAAAGTTCTCACGCCAAATCTTCCTATTTCTACTGATACTCGCGCTATACCATTTATATGCTCACATGTCCCCAAGATCCCACGTTTCACGCTACTTCCAACACTCCTCCATTATTTACACAGTCCCTTCTTCCCTTTTGACCCCTACTTTCTTCCGCTAAAACATCAGTACCTGCTCACGTCAGTCCTTTCTTTTTCCCCTTCAACCGATCCTTTCCACTTTAGAAAATGGGGAGAAACAAAGAGCAGAAGAAATAAAAAGAATGGACATGTTAACATATGTTGGTTTCATAATGAAGCAACGCAAAAATGGAGGAGGCGGCTTCAGTCTTGTATTTATTGGGTAGGATCCTTAAGACGTGGCATCAGTACAGACATACACATTGAGCGATTCCAACATGTCACACGTAGGCAACATATGTGTCACTCTGCCTCGCACATATATTTGCTTTTAAGTTAGATTTTAGGGTACCACTTTACGTGAAATTCTGTTCATCTAAGGACAACCATCGACAAAAATAAAAATACAGTCGTGTCGAGCTCGGTGTCACGATTCCAAAAATATAATAATATAGGTCCGTTAACTTATTCTATGAAACCCCGAAATGTTGAAATAGGGTGTAAAATACTCCAAAATAAAAAGTGATTATTTTACGAAATAAAAATTACAGTAAAATTCTAAAAATTAAATTATCACTACGTCTCAAAAGAACCTAGTCTAAATTTGAAACCGGTATCTAGTTATATCGAATAAACCGTTACGGTCGATAAACGATTCTATAGTTACTATTTTAAAATTTGATTTGGACACAAATCAAAATCTACACAACAGAATCCCGATTTTTTTCTTCCACTAGAAAAATATACTTCACCAGCTCCTGACGTTTCTTGTTTCACAGAAATCCGATTTGAAACGGACCCTGTATATCCAGTTGAAGTTCGAATCGCCAAATTACGAACTGCCGTGCCATTTCAAGATCGATTATATTTATAATATAATTATACGTTCAAACTGTCGTTATTTAAATATATTTGATATTCTAATTCAATTCTAAGCTGAATTAAATATTTTAAATTGTCCAGTTCACATTATATTGTCAATTCACTAATCCCGACTGTTTCGAAATTAAATATATTATTCTATTATTTATTTTAATTAAATATTCAATATTATTTAATTAACCGACATTTAAATTCTCTAATTTACTATTTAAATAGTTAAATAAATTAATTATATCGCTGACAAATGCGGGTCGTTACATTCTTCCCCACTTAAAATAATTTCGTCCTCGAAATTGCTAAGGTAGAAAACAAACCCTATCAACTGGGTTACAAATTGATTGTTTACTTCTTAATTTCAGTTTTAACTGAACCAATTTAATTTCAATTAAATATTAATTAATTCTTATCAACGAAAATTTTCAAAAATCCTGAAAATTTTCTAACACCTTAACTTTTCGAAAAATTTCGCCAGCACCTCTTTTGTACTGGTCAATAGTTCAAACTCCAACTCGACTCTCTGGTCCTTCTTCAACCCAAAAGAAAATCAAACAGCCAAGTGGCTTGCCAATTCGGCTCATAAATCTTATATCCAATAGAAATATAAACTTGTACCTTTTTGTCGGCATATCATTATATCCTTTCCATTTGTTATCAATTCAGCAGATATAAGGGTCATCCCAATCAAATTCCAATCTGTTTATTCCCAAACCAAATCATTTGCTATACCAAAGTCGAATTTCATTTCAAACTCGAGTTTCATTTCGATTCCAAACTCTTAACTCCACTAATCTGGTTCCATTTCAAATTCCGATTACATAAATCCAAATTTCTTGATAACATTCTAATCCAGTTCAACTTCAATTTGCTTTTGCAAATTTCAGTTCAATTTGGTTCTAATTTAAACAATCTTTTCTTGGGAGTTTTAAACAGCTTTGCTTTTCTCAAAAATCAAACTTTTCAGGGTTCAAAACAACTTGTTTTCCTCAAAACAATTCAAAATGAATGCCTTTGGTAGTAATCCGTCACTTAGAACTTGAAAATGAACACTGAGGATGTGGCCAACATCATCAGAGTTATTTCCCAGCTATCAAAGTGAGTACAATACTATATCACTTTTTTAAAACTCATATTTAAACATTTCTATTTTGAAATCCATTCAAAATATCATTCTCAAAAGAATTTAAAATCTCCCAGGATTTTAAAACTCTCATATATTCAATTCAAATCCGTTTTCAATTACTTTTCCACATTTTGGGAATTTCAATTCCAATTCTGATTTAAATTTCAGATTTAACTCATCTGATTTCACGTATTTCACTTATATGAATTCTGGTTGGTTAATTACATAACCATTTAATTTATAATCTTACTTGATTATAATAACAACCAATATATCCAATATATTATAATATAATTTGGGTAAAATTATTTGTTTACCCACTTTTCAAAACATACCATGATGGTTCACCGTATTCAAGTGTTTAGAAGCTCTTACCGATACAGTGGATCAAACTGATCGACCAGAACACATAAACAACTCAACCAATAAATCTCCACAATATAAAACAATTTTTATATTACACAACAAATACGTTCACTCGTATATATACACTCAAACTCAATCTAGGGTATTACTAACCCCGTCTCTACCGAATCACGCCACAGAGCCAAGGTAAAACTTAACCTTAAGCTCTGATACCAACTGTAACGATCTGGTTTTTGACGACTTTGGTTATCGACATAAACTCAATGACGACTAACCAAACATCGAAAAATACCGGAAAGTTAATAGAAAGAATTTAGAGGGTAAGGAAAGATAAGATAGAAACTTAGAATAGAAGAAGAAGAAGATACAACATCAGAGTAACACGAATCTCACAGCGGAACGAACAACATATAATAGATAACATATCCTTGAAATAAAACCAGTATATGTTTACAGTAACATTATCAGGGTACAACACTTACAACACAATGGAAATAACTATAGCTATGTAATCCTGAAGCCTCCTGCTCCAAGCTCTCCAAGTATATCTGTAAAATCCTGACTACTTGACTGCCCGTATAAAATTGGGCACCCAAGAGTTTAGGGAAAACAAACAAAATAAACTCCGGGTCAGTCATGGGACTGGTGTGAGTAAAACAGTTTAAAACAGTTCAAGCAGGTAAATGATATCTCATAAGACCACGCCGTATAACGGAACGGGTTTCTCCCTTATGAGAATCCAAATATCTTTATATCAAAAACCTTTTGATATTATAATAATGTCTATCAACCACAATATAATAATCATCTAGCAGAAACGCTTTCATCTCACGTTCTTCATATATAGTATACAATCAAAACCGCAAGCGCGTATTGGGTAATGGATTTCCAACTATGACAAGGTATGGAACCGCATTTCGCTAGTGTACCTCTAGAGAGGAATACACTGGGTTCAACAAGAACATCTTGCAACCCGGCCACACATGACCGACCACTCATTTCGCTTGAGTGTATCGAATGTATATCACCAACGGTTGGGATAAGCAACCATTTCCCGAATGGGACAACATCGACAATAGATTTTTAGAAGTAAATGAAACTCTAGATCAGGTGATTATACACCCTAATAGGTGCGACCTACATAGCCATGCTGCCTGGACGACTTTTGTCATTTATCGGATGTGAGGCTAGAAGCTACACTTATCTTTTACATGCCACATCTTCATTCACTTAGAATGCCACATCGTCATACCCGCCAAATCACAAATTGATTTATCCAAAAATAACACGGGTATACAGCTAAGAGAAACGAATTCCTCCGCCACTAAATGTGAATACGTTTGAAGAGATTAACTTACGCGATCTATTAGATATACTCTGTCAGACCTTCTTCCATACAAGTTGTCCTGGGATTGGAAAAACCGAAGGCACTATTCAGTTCATCCATCTTAGGCAATTGTTATCTATGATTTATACAACAGCCCTTGCACTTTAATCCGTCTTCAATATATTCAGCATACTTGATTCGCAACGCTTATGCCAATACGGAGTGGTTCTTCGGATAATAATCCAACCGGTCTCTCCATATTAACTATGTTAAAATGGTCAAAACTTTGATAGTCGGTGATTTAACTATCAAATGAAAACATGTCTGTGTACACACAACGATCTTATTTCCAAATGGAATTATCGATCCAATCATCAAACATATATATATATATATATATATTTCCTCATTTCTACATTTTGAAAATATACGTTATTAACATTGGAAACATTTCCATAGCTTATTCACGCATCACTACCATTCCACAACTATTAGTCCCTAACCATAAACTAGTAGGAGAACAATTCTCTAAGTATAAACCTCGAAGGCCGAAACCAACATCAGATCGATACTCAGAAAACAATTCAACTTCACTAATCTCTTATTAGTTTCTAATCTTTTTTAACTATTTTGATTAACTCTAATTGAATAACTCTATTTGCTTAACTCTTATTCGATTAACTAATATTCGATTAACTCTAGTTACTTAACTCTTATTCTAATAACTAATATTCGATTTAACTCCATTCGCTTAACTCTAGATCGCAGCGATCACAATGGTTACGCCTGATTCCCTCAGGAAACATCCGACCACCGTAGGCTATCTGCAGCCCTGCGAATTACGCTAGCAGTCATGCAAAATGGCAACTTATCCTGAATAACTATGTTTGACTAACTCAATTCGACTAACCATATTCGATTAACTAAATTCGATTAACTCTTTTATATCTCGTCAACTTCCTTTTTTATAAATCCTATTTATTTCCTAAATAAATATTCCTTTATTAATTCTATTTATTTCCTAAATAAATATTCCTTTATTCTATTTATTTTCTAAATAAATATCTCATTTATAACATTCTATTTATTTCTTATAAATAAATATTTCCATTTAATCTATTTGTAAATGTTTTACAAATATTCCCTTTTAAATTCTATTTGTAAACGTTTTACAAATATTCCTTTTTCTATTTGTTTTGCAAATATTTTCCCTTATATTTGTTTTACAAATATATTTCCTTTATATTTGTTTTACAAATATATTCTTTTTATATTTGTTTTAAATATTTTCCTTTATATTTGTTTTACAAATATATTTCCTTTTCAAAATCCTCTTGATTTTTATAACTATTTTCTTTTGAAAAATCCCTTAACTTTAATATATAAAATCCATTGATTTTATATAAATAATTTATTTTCAAAAATAAAATTTTGAAAATACCCCTTTCTACATTCCAGCCTTACGGTATTTAAAATACCAATTCACAATGATCGATATCATTTAAACACACATAATCATCAACAGATTATATATCACATCATATATTACAATATATGAAAACAGTAAAATAAATGTTGAGGAATCCAGCTGGATTCCTCTAACCTGTTTCCCTGCATCACTGATGTTAAACAACATAATTAACATCGATTTCATTTCAATATGAAATATTCTGCTAATCAGAATCAATATTTGATTAATGATTTATATATATATATATATATATATATATATCGTTATCTATAATTTCAACCAATACACAAGCAATTCAACCAAACAGTTAACACACAGCAATCAACAGATGATTAACAGTTCTGAAAATACGTTATAAAAATATAATTGTTCAGTGTTGGTGAGTTTTACTCACATTGAACGATCATCATTAAATAATGATAACTGTCTTTGATTTGATTCAGATCCAACAAATTTATTTCGCTATAAATTGTAACGGGCTGCACTTCACTCCAAGTCAGTTCCACTGTGTAGCCACAGTCCATACGATCCCAACGGATCTTGTTTCGCTGAATTCCATTAACATATGATCAAGTTATATATAATACAAGTTACAATATATAATTAAAATAAATTCTATTTCCTATTCAAATATTTGGGCTTAACTTTATCTCCCAGCCCACTTCAGATTTTCAAAAACCTGGCCCGCTTATTCTTTCAACCCGGATCCACTTTCATTCATCTTCCACCCACAGATTATAACGCGAGCTCCACGAAATATAAATGGCCAGTTCCGTCCATTAAAGACCTTACCCCTCCTTCGTTACTTGTTATTAAATTTGGGCCTACCATACACATTCGTCCCATCCACCCGCATGAAAGACCAACCTTCACTGTAGAGTGCTCCTTCCTCACGAAAGCATATGAAAGCATGCTCCAATATTGGGAAAACGCTGCCCATATATTTCTCTACTCCTCACTTTCTTCTCATGATCACACGCTACAGGTAAAAAACCCAACGAACTCTACAAACATCCATGCGCCTTCTCTTGAACCAACCTCACCGAAATCATTATTCAAAGCTCCTGTACAAAATGAACCCATCATTGTTGAAAGTCCTCACGCCAAATCTTCCCTTTTCTACTAATACTCGCGCTATACCATTTATATGCTCACATATGCTCACATGTCCCCTAGATCCCACGTTTCACGCTACTTCCAACACTCCTCCATTATTTACACAGCCCCTTCTTGTAATAACCCGGAAATTCTGAGCCAATTTAAAATTTTTATTTTGGCAATTTTAATGAATTTTGAATATTTAAAATGAATTATTTTGAATAACTACGACGAGAAATTTATTTTGAATATAACGTATATATTTATTTGAATCGTCGTTAGAATATAAATAATTATTTATAATTATAAAAGGAATTGAAAATGGCGTAGTAGTTCAATAATTCGATTTCAAACTTCAAATGAATGTACCGGGTTCAAAATTAACCGGATTTTAGCGAAACCAAAAATATTTGAATCTATTTGAGAATATCTTTCCAACGAATCCGAAAAATTGAAATTTCATAGCGGGAATCAAAAGTTATGTCCAGTTGAAAATTCAGAATAGTCGCTATGGAATTCTGGCCCAAAAAATGGAAATTTTGCAAACGACCTCGGTTTTCGATGAAATCACTTTTATTGGATCCGATGTGATGACCCGTAACTTCCCCGTGAAGGAAAGCATGGATTACCTTGAGAACATGACAAAATAAAACGCAAACAGAAGAATATTTCATTGTTATTTACAACAATTCCATCAGAATACAAGAATATACAGTATGAATAAATAAAATACATTCGATAAATATCAGAGATTACAATAAATTGACATAGCAGCGGAAAACAATATAAAACACAACTGAAAGTAATACACGGATACATAGCTTTCCAAGTATCGTTCCAGCTGTAAATCAGGATCCTGTGAATATAAATCTGCAAAAACGAAACTTCTAGCTGCCCGTGTCGAAAATAAGGGCACCTAGAGTTTAGGTTAAAACAATTAACTCCAGGTCAGTCATGTGACTGGTGTGAGAACTAAAACAGTTATTAATCTTTATTTTAAAGTTAGGTAAATCAAGGGACCACGCCGTATAACACGGAATGACTTTCCTCCCAAGAACACCAGTGCATAAAACAAACAGCGCAATGCTAAGTAAAGAAAAATGAAGCTGTTATAAGACCCAGGTCCCATCACACAATGCAACGCAAGCCGGAGGATAGGGTTTTTACCTTATAACAGCCAAACATGCTTGGTACGTTTAAAACAAATCATTTGATACTATTATAAGTGTATAGTGTCAAAACAATTTCAATCATAAATATCAATCCTAGGCGGCATGAATGTCCCATACCACTATGTCGCCATACTAGGTTCTACAATTAAAACCGAAATATCTCGTATTGGAAATTGGATTTCCGTCAAGAGTCGAGGCAAGGGGCAAGCTCCTCTCCGCTTCGAGACACTCTAGCAAATGCCTCGGGACTACACACTCTGGGTAACCCCTGGATCTTCAGGGCCGGTCCACACTTACGTTAGTGGATTAGTATTCCTGAACACACGCTTCCGGTCCTAACAGACCTAAAATCGAGGCGCCTCGCATTCCAACAACCACATAGGTGAAAAGTATATAAATGTCAGCCAGTTTAAGCACTGACACCACCACTAGCTAGAAAGAAACGCCGTGCTCTCCCCGCAGTCACTATCCCGTTTTTAACTCATACCGAAGTGTAAGGCTCGCGAATTCATGCTACACAAAGCTGCGCCACACAGGTCGTGCTTTAATCATCAACCATAAGACTTTTCTTTTCAACAGAAGCCTTGATCAAATGCCACTTAGGCGTGCCACATAGGAAATTCATGTCATGCGACTGTTGTCCATCGATATACAACCTCTGAGCTCGTACGTCTCAGAGAAGGGCGTTAAGAAAGAGAATAAATTCTCCGCCGCCAAACAGATGTATATTTAATAGACATCAATCAACACAGAATAAAATTCAATGTCAGACACACAGTCCATTTACAAGTTCGTTCTGGGTCTGAACGAAACCGGAGGCACTTTCCTCGCATATCCATCGATCTCCAAGTACGTCTGGACGAGCACCAACTGATTCCCTCATCTTGGGTGTACAGCCCAATCAAGATCATCAGTAATCACCCAAACGATGTGAATACTTCCAGTCTTCAACCACCGTCTTCATCTTCGACTTATCGTCGAATCGGTTATTCAAAATGGGTATAAACCAGGCCTTTCCGAACAACCCGCGTATGTAATAAACAAATGTTACACAAACACAACATACGTCTCATTCCAATTCAGCAGCCACTAACCGTAAATCAGCAAGAGAACAATTTCCCAAATATTAACCCAGAAGGCCGAAACCGACATCAGATCTGTACCCAAAAAACCATTCTTCTTAGCTAACCTACAGATAGTTTCTAAATTTCATATTCTTAGGGAAAGGTTCCCATTAATTTTGTCAAAGATAAATTCTTTAAAATTTATCCTTTAATCTTCCTTTGGATGTCATTTCAAACCATGTTAAGGTTTTCCAAACTAGTCGGGATTAGCGAACCACACCGAAGTAATTATTTATTTTATTTCCCAATCCCAACCTATTCATCCCATGAAGAAAAACTTGTAATACTCCATATCTAACACTACAGTGTTATCGGTAAAATTAATTGTCATTTCACGTTCAAATCTAATTAAAGATTTAACTATCGCTTTGGAGCAAAACTGGTGATACTCCATTCTCACTCACTTTCCAAATTTGATAATTTAAATTATCAATTCACATTTCAATCTAATTACAGATTCATTAAAACTCCTTTTACTGGGTTAAAGAACTAATGTCATTTAAAACACAGTTCACGATAAACCCAAATCACATTCTATATATTATCGGGTTAAAGAACTAGTGTTATGTAAAACACCGTTTACAATAAACCCAAAAATCAATTGTAATTCAATTCCAATTAAATATATTAGAAATTCTGGTTATTTAAAACCTATTTCAATTCCAATTTATTTATTTAGAAATAATTGGGTTTTAATTTTAGTTTAAAACTAATTCATTTCGATAAAAATCAAATTTATCTTCACAAATGTGGGATTTTTCATCCCAGTTCTTCACAAATCATTTCTTATGATTTTACACAAATTATTACTATTTTTAATAATTTTAACGAGGTCCGTACAGTCGATTTCCAATAACGGCCATCGAACTGCACTTACAGCGACCTATTCTGAAATTGATTTGGACGTATCTCCAAATCCAACCGTCAGATTCAAATTTCTAATATTCATAGGAAAGCTCTTTTCGATACGAACCCAACGGTTCCAGTTTTAGGAGAATCCAACGGTCGGATCTCCCGTAATGTTCGTTCGAAGTCAATGGTCGAAATTCACGAACTGTCGCAGCGCGGCGCATTCTATTCAGGCCATTTTATATATAATATATATATATTATATATATTTCGTCGATTTCCTTTCAAAACGAATTTTATAAATCGTTTCAAATATGTTTCAAAAACAATTTTTACTTTCATTTCAAATTCAAATCAAAATTGAATTTTCCATTATAAATTCTTTTTACTTTCATTTCTATTTGATTTCAATTCAAATCGATTTCAATTCAATTTCAGTTTGTTTTCAATTCAATTTGAATTCATTCCAATTCGAATTCATTTCAATTTCCAATTACATTTCTATTTGATTTCAATTCAAATTGATTTCAATTCAAATTGATTTCAATTCAATTTCAGTTCGTTTTCAATTCGATTTGAATTCATTCCAATTCGAATTCATTTCGATTTCCAATTACATTTCTATTTAATTCAATTTCAATTCGATTACTATTCGATTTGGATTCATTTCAATTCGAATTCATTTCCATTTTAATTCAATTCGAATTCATTTAATATTCAATTCAATTCGATTTCAATTCAATTCGATTTCATTTTATATTCAATTCAATTCGAATTCATTTTTTTTTCAATTCAAATCGAATTCATTTTATATTCAGTTCAATTCAAATTCATTTTCTTTTCAATTCGATTCAAATTTGTTTTATATTCAATTCAATTCGAATTCGTTTTATATTCAATTCGAATTCATTTTCTTTTCAGTTCAATTCGATTCAAATTCGTTTTATATTCAATTCAATTCGAATTCGTTTTATATTCAATTCAATTCGAATTCGTTTTATATTCAATTCGAATTCATTTTCTTTTAAATTAAATTCGAATTTTTAAATCTCTTTTCGATATTCATTATAAAAACGAATATAATCGATATAAATATCGTTTGCGTCAAAATAGCGCATCTCTAATCAACACGGCTTTATATATTTCAATAATTCTGTTATTCTATTCAACAAATGAATATTTATTCTATTTAACACATGAATCTATATTTTTTCAACACATGACTAATCTCAATAAATGAGTACTATCCACATGTTACTATATTTGTTATTTAATATATTTTATAAAATTTTGATTTCTATCGTTAAATTTCTAATCAGACTCCAACCGTAAATTAGTAAGAGAATGATTCCCTAAGCATTAACCCCGAAGGCCAAACCAACATCAGATCAATACCCAGGAGACCACTCATCTTATCTATTTTCCAGTTAGTTTCTAATTTTATATATAAAGATGTAAATTTTATTGTTAAAATATTTCGTCCAACACATGACTAATCTCAACGAATGAGTACTGTCGACACATGAATCTATATTTTATAATATTCTTTATTTTCTCAATTGGAATGAGGCCCAATCAATTACCATATAATGTTAATTATATGGATTCCATACAATAGATGTATATAATAGCAACGATAAATAATCAACCATCATCCAAAGTGCACCACACAACTGCATAAGCATTAAATATAAATAATTAACGCTTACACAGTCTGTCGACCAATCGATCGACATACAATTAAATAATTGGAATTAGTGAATGTCAAATATCCTCCCAATACCCATGTGGGGTTTCAGACAATCAAACACAGATTTTATTTGTGCAGTTGGGCGATGTGTAAAATTTATCGTCCCAATCAATATCAGTCAAACCGGTGTATATAAACAAATCGTCTGATTTGTTTATAAATATTTATTTATTCACATTCACATTAAAAATTATATTTTTAGCGATAAAATATTTTTAACTATATAAATATTTTATTTCATTTCACATCACACAATCAATTTTCACCACAACAAACAATCAAACATACAAGCCATCCATGGTCTGTGGATGACGGGTGTCGGGTGCTGCTAAGCACCGTTTGCATCCTAGTATATATTTTTATAACTAAAAAAATGAAATTTAAAGTGAGAAGTTCTCACCGAGGGTTCCACTCCGTCGTGCTTTGCTTTTGAACAGCTGAACCGTCTGGATCTATTTGAAATTCCAATGCAGTTCTTTTCACGCTGTTCATAATAAAAATTATATTTTTATTGCTTCATTTCAATAAATAAAAATCATATTTTTATTCTTCTACTAATACAAAAATTGTATTTTTACTACGGTGTTCATATCGATAAAGATTATATTTTTACTTTACTACACATATAAAAATTATATTTTTAACCTTTCTATAATATAAAAATTATATTTTTAATTCTCTACTATAATAAAAATTATATTTTTAATACTCTACTATAATAAAAATTATATTTTTAAATTCGCTATCTAAACAAAAATCAATTTCTCATTCGCTACATAAATTATAAAAATCACATTTTTATATATCCAAACCATATGAGTAAAAATCGCTTCTTTCCTTTGTAAAAATCACTTCTTTATCTTTGTAAAAATCTAAATAATTTAAAAAAAACTTACATCCATTCGCAGGACGGGTTTCTCGTCGTTGAGGAAAGAATGGGGCTTCGCTGTTGGTCAGAGGCCAAGGGAGTTTGTTCGCGCGAGGCGCTGGGGCTTGGGGGGGCTCTGCCGCGACTGGAGGGGGAGGAGGAAGCGGGAGGGGAATCAGAGGGGGGAATGGGACGGAGTCGCGGTGGTCGAGTATGGGGGTTTGCTGGCTAGGGCGTCGGTGGTTTGGAGGTTGAGGGCGCGTGAGGTGATGGAGAAAGAAGAGGAGGAGAAGAGGGAGGTGAGGGGATGTCTCAGTGGTTGGCGCGCCACTTGGGGGGTCCTCTAAGAGGCGGCGGCGGACCAAATCGGGGGGGGGGGGGCGGCGGATCGCGGTCCCCACTTCTCCCTCTTTTTTTTTATTTTGTATAAATCGATGACGGGGGGGTCTGAGAGGGATATAAGGAGAGAGAGTTGTTATTTTTTTAATTAAATTATTTATTTCAAAAAAAAACCACCGTTATTTTCGAACTCGAAATCGAACCCACCGACTGTCGTCCATAGCTAATTACCCCCATTCCGAACACAATGGGATATGTATCGCAGGCTGATTCAATCGTTTCAATCAGTTTTCATCAAAATCAACATATAATTCTATATACTGATTTTTGAATGCGCATTTCAATTTACTGGGGCAACATACGAACTCTAAAAATTCCGAAAAAATATTTTCTAGCTTCGTATTGACGATACGGTCCTAACAAAACTAATTTCGTCGAATTCTGAGAAAGCTAGAAAAATGGCCATTTTCCAGTCGATTAAAATCAACTAAAACTGGTCAAACGCGTTTTCCTTTGCCACGCTCACATATTGATTCGAAAAATTACGAATTTTGAAACCTAGCATTAATTTAACATCACGGATCCAACAAAAGTAGTTTCGTCGAAAACCGAGGTCATTTGCAAAAATTTCATTTTTAAGGGCCAGAATTCCATAGCGACTATTCTGAATTTTCAACTGGGCATATCTTTTCATTCCCGCTATGAAATTCAATTTTTCGGATTTGTTAGAAAGATATTCTCAATTAGATTCTATTATTTTTGGTTTCGCTAAAATCCGGTTTATTTTGCATCTGGTACATTCAATTGAAATTTGAAATCGAATTATCGAACTACCGCGCCATTTTCAATTCCTTTTATATATATAAATAATTATTTATATTCTAACGACAACGTATATAAATATATACGTTCGAATTCTATTCAAATTAAATTTCTCGTCGATATTATTTAAAATAATTCATTTTAAATATTCAAAATTCATCAGAATTGCCAAAATAAAAATTTTAAATTGGCTCTAATTTTCCGGGTTATTACATCCGTGATGTCAAGCTATTGCTAGATTCCAAAATTCGTAATTTTTGAAATCAATATGTGAGCGTGGCGAAGTAAAACGCGTTTGACCAGTTTGAGTTGATTTTTAATCAAGTGAATATTAGGCTCACATCCCTATTTTGAAACTTAATTAGGCTCACATCCGGTCATAAACTTAATATAAATTAGGTCCCTGTTTTCAAAACTTATAAAATAATAATTAAAAAAAATAAAAAAATTCGTAAATTAGTAATAAAATATATTATGCATTATACAAAAAATTCAGTTAAAAAAACAACAAAAATAATGTCAGAAAGAAGAAAACAGCAAAAAAAACATAAAAAATTCAGTTAAATGCATAATATTATGCACGTTTTTGATTTTATTGCATGCATATGTGCAATTATTGCAGTTCTTCCAACGCATAGATTTAAGTTAATATTTCAGTTCATTTTTATTTGCATCCAAATGTGCAAATTTCTCAGAAAACATGCACATATGTGTGCAACATTTTTATAGGATAACACACTGGCTAAAAGTAGGGACCTAATTTATACAAAAAAAAAAAGTTTTGAAAATTTTAAACCCGCCCCCTATTTTATTACTTCCGCCTTTTTTTATTTATTTTTTAAAAATGTGCTTTCTTTCATAAAAAAAAATTCTAAAATCTGGAAATAATGTCAGGATTGTACGGAAATAAAAAAAATAGTTTCATACATTTATGCAATTATTACTGATAATTGTATATATGTATGCAACTTTTCCGTAAGCTGTGTTCGGATTAAAATCTGAAAATAAACCTGCACAAATGTGTGCAAGTATTTGAAATATTTGCACACATATATGCACGTATTTGCATGAAGAAAAATCAACGAAGATGAATGTAGTGAAAAATAAGCACGGATGTATGCAGGAAAATGATATATGTGCATATTATTAGGCATTTAACTGGAAATTTCGTTTTTTTCTGGGTTTTTTTTATTTTTGACGCCTTGTTTGATGATTTTTTGTTCTGAATTTTTTAGCGTTTACATGTTTTATTTAAATACGAATTTACACGATTTTTTTATATTTTTTATATTTTTTTGATGAATTTTCAGAAAATAGGGACCTAATTTACAATGAGTTTATGACCGGGTTTTTTTTCTATTTTGAAACTATAACAGGGACCTGTAAAAAACGCACCCTTTAATCAACTGGAGAATGGCAATTTTTCAAAGGGTCTCAGAATTCGATGAAATTAGTTTTGTTAGGGCCGTATCGTCAATATGAAGCTAGAAAATATTTTTCGGGAATTTTTAGAGTCCGTGTGTAGCCCCAGTAAATTGACGTTGAATTGACGTTGCGGGAGATCCGACCGTCGGATTCTCCTAAAACCGGAACCGTTGGGTTCGTATCGAAAAGAGCTTTCTAACGAATATTAGATATTAGAAATCTAACGGTTGGATTTGGAATTATGTCCAAATCAAATTTGGAAAAGGTCGCTGTAAGTGCAGTTCGAAGGCCGTTAATGGAAATCGACTGTACGGGCCTTGATAAAATTAATAAAAATAGTAATAATTTGTGTAAAATCATAAGAAATGATTTGTGAAGAATTGGGATGAAAAATTTCAAATTTGAAAAGATAAAAATAGATTTTTATTGAAATTAACTAGTTTTGAACTAGAATAATAATTTAATTATTTTTAAATAAATAAATTGGATTTGAAAGGGTTTTAAAAGTAATCAGAATTTCCAATAATTGAATTGGAATGGATTTGAATCGAAATTGTCTTTGGAATATTTCGATGTTGGATTTCGTGATTATATAGATATTGTTATGGAAATTTGAAAGATATATTTATGTCGTTATTTCCAATACGATATTTGTTGGTCATAGAATTTGATATTGAATATAAGCCGATATATTTTCTATTCAGAGCCTTGTATTTAATATCAAATGTGATCTGGGTTTTTCGTGAATGGTGTCTTCATTAAGACTGTTCTTAAACCCAGTTGAGAAAAAGATTAAATCTTTTTATTTAGATGTAATGAAGTGTACCAATTAAATGGTATTTAATTGGAGTTGAATTTGAATTGATTTTTGGGTTTATCATGCACATGTTTTAAATAACACTTGTTCTTTAACCCGATAATTAATGGAATGTGATTTTGGGTTTATAGTGAACCGTGTTTTAATTGACATTGGTACTTTAACCCAGTTAAAGACAGGATGTGACTTCCCAAGTTAAATAATCACTGATAGTGATTATCGGGAAGATTTAAAACTAAGTGGAGTTTTAATGAATCTTTAATTAGATTGAAATAATCGAGAATGGAGTATCACCAGTTTTGCTCCAGGCGATAGTTAAATCTTTAATCAGATGTGAACGTGAAATGGTAATTGAATTTACCGATAACACCGTGGTGTTAGATATGAAGTATTACCAGTTTTACTTCATGGGATGAATAGGTTGGGATTGGGAAATTAAAATAAATGATTACTTCGTTGTGGTTCGCTAACTCCGACTAGTTTGAAGTGATATTCAAAGGAGATTAAAGAATAAATTTAAAGAATTTATCTTTGATAAAATTAATGGGAGCCTTTCCCAAAGTATAAGAATATTTGAATAAAAGAATATTCTGAATTGGAATGAGGCGTATGTTGTGTTTGTGTAACACTTGTTTATTATATACGCGAGTTATTCAGAAAGACCGGGTTTATCCCATTCCGAATAACTGATTCGACGTGGTGTCGAGGATGAAGACGGTGGTCGAAGACCGGAGGTCTTCACATCGTTTGGGTGATTACTGATGATCTTGATTGGGTCGTACACCCAAGAGGAGGGAATCAGTTAGTGATCGTCCAGACGTACTTGGAGATCGATGGATATGCGGGGTACTAGGTGCCTCCGGTTTCGTTCAGACCCAGAACGAACTTGTAAATGAACTGTGTGTCTGACATTGGATTTTATTCTGTGTGATTTATTTCTATTAAATATATATCTGTTCGGTGGCGGAGAATTTATTCCCTTGCTTAACGCCCTTCTCTGAGACATACGAGCTCGGGGGTTATATATTGATGGATATCAAACGCATGGAGTGAATTGCCTGTTTGGCATGCCTAAGTGGCAAATGATCAAGGCCTCTGTTGAAAAGCAAAGTCTTGTGGGTTATGATCAAAGCACGGCCTGTGTGGCATAGCTTTGTGTAGCGTTGATTCGCGAGCCTCACACCCCGGTAGTGGACCAGAAACGGCAGAGGACCTCAGGGAGGGCATGCGTTTCCTTCTAACTAGAAGTGGCGTCAGTGGTTTTACACGCCCTGACGAGTTTGACTTATGTGGTTGTTGTTGTTGCGAGGCACCTCGGATATATCGGTGACTGTGTGGAGACGATGGAGTCATTTGGCTCATTTACGCCCCAAAGGGCAGGGATACGCAGTGTTCAGGTATTTTAATCCACATCGGTGGACCGGCCCTGACGATCCAAGGGTCACTCGAGCTCTGATCCTGAGACTCGGGCTAGACAGTCTCGAATCGGTAGAGGATTATCTTTTGCCTCGGTTCACAGATGGAAATCCAACTTCCAATACGTGACCTTGCGGTTTCGATTGTAGAGCCTAGTACGACGACATGATATATGGTACCCATGCTGTCTATGATTGATTTTTATGATTGAAATTGTTTTGATACTATACACTTATAGTAATAATAAAAGATGAAATTTAGCGTATCAAGCATTCTTTGTCTATTATAAGGTAAAACCCTATCCTCCGGCTTGCGTTGCATAGTGTGATGGGACTTGGGTCTTATAATAGCTTCATTCTTCTTTATTTAGCATTGCGCTGTTGTTTTATGCACTGGGGTTCTTGGGAGGAAACCCGTTCCGTGTTATACGGCGTGGTCCCTTGATTTACCTAACTTTAAAAATAAAGATTAATAACTATTTTAGTTCTCACACTGTAACACCCCACGTCCGTTAGTGTCACTCACAAAGGGAATGCACTATGTTCTGTGGAGCATTTAGGGTAAAAGATGCAGATAAATTACAAGACAGACAGAAATTAAACAGCGGAAAATAAAACTTTGCTTTATTGATAAAATAGTTTGTACAATGGTTTCTTTACAATATCAGAGTATCATCCGTCTTACAAAATAAAGAAGCATAAAAAAAACAACATTTATATTCCCCGATTTTAGCAAGAGCCAGCCATAGCATCTGAAAAGAGAATCCAAGCAAACTTCAACAAATCTTCAAGCTGGGAAAGAGTGGAAGTCCATCTTAACCTGAGCTAAACTATTCCCTCCTTTTCTACTTGGGGGGGGAGACGGAAGAAAAGAATACGAAAGGAAAACAGAGTCAGACATAAAGCCTGAGTAAGTTCAGTAACTTCTAGCATGTGAACATGGAAAAACAGAACGACATGAATTAACTGAATACAAGATTACACCATGACGATAGGGTGTAACAACCCGTATTTTTAATAATCTGTTATAACATAAATTGAGGCAGAATTAAATTATGTAATGGGAATCAAGGGAAACGGGCTATGCCATTGCGTTCGTCTCGGAAAAATACGCGAAATAGAGTCCGAGTTTTCGAAAATCGGAGTCCGTATGACCCAGTTAAGGCCCATTGGAGTTTTCAGGAATTTCTATGCTAAAGACAGATTTAAATTTCAAATTAAACAAAACGGATTAGGGCTAATCAGGGTTAGGCGGGAAAATTCCCGCCAGGGGGCCCATGTCGACAGGCAAGTCGACAGGGCACCCAGGGTGTCAACTGCCCTGTCGACAGCCCTGTCGACAGGGGGTGCCCAGGCAGTTCAGCCTGGTGCACCATTTCTGATTTGGGTTGGGTCAAGTGGCTTGGTTCTGGAGAATTCTAAGATCTGACGGGCCAAACCTAATCTAGGGTTAATCCTAGGGCTTAAAACACTCTAATTCTCTATAAATATACCCCTAATCCTACCCTAAAGCCTCATTAATCAATCTTGTAACTAAACTATGTCAATTTGAATCCCCAAATGGCCTCCACCTAAAACCTAGCCTCCACCTCCCTCCTCAAAGTTAAATCCTATGAAGATATGATGATCATACAACCTTTTCTATGTTGTATGAATGCTTAATAACTTGCATACTTCATTAGGTAGCAAGTTTGATTTGCTAAGTTTGTGTTTTTGGGATCTTGCAAAAGGGTTTTCTTATTTGAGGCTTTGTTTTGAGTTTTAAAAAGGGCTTCTTCATCTTATTTGGTGGATTTGTGGCTTGTTTATATTTGTAAGCCCTCTTACCTTCACTTTACAAACTCTAAAGTTAATGTTTGGTGAAAGTTGAGATTTATGTGAGTTTAGTTGATTATGCATGCTTATGCGAACTCACTATGTCATGTTTTATATGATTCATAAGTTGTGCATGCATATGCGAGATTTCTATGCCATGTTTTACATGTTTCACAAGTTATGCATGCTCATACGAGCTCATTATGTCATGTTCCACAAGTTTAATGGATTATGCATGCTTATGCAAGCTCATCTTACCATGTTATGCAAGTTTAATGGATTATGCATGCTTATGCAAGCTCATCTTACCATGTTATGCAAGTTTAATGGATTATGCATGCTTATGCAAGCTCATCCTACCATGTTGTGCAAGTTTAATGGATTATGCATGTTCACCTCACCATGTTATGCATATTTAAGAAGCTATGCATGTTTATGCGAATTCACCATGACATGATTGTGCAAGTTTAACATGTGTGCATATTTATTATGACATGTGAAGTTCACCATGTATGTTATGCCAAGTTACCTTTTATACCCTTATACGTTATGACGAATATGTAAGCGAGATAATGACGTTGGGAGGGTTTGGGTAAACTTAAAAATACATGAAACTAAAAGATTGGGAATTTACCTATTAAGTTAGGTCTACCCCTTGGGAATTTACCTATTAAGTTAGGTCTACCCAAGTATATGTTAACTTGTAAATATGTTCTGAAGTGGACATGACATTAGATAACATGATATGGCCAACTCGAGGTTAGACCTAGTTGTGGTGTAAATCTTCCCAGGTAACCACAACGTAGGGTCTAATGTGGGTAGTTGGTCATGTTGCACCATAAGACCCGAGGTTAGACCTAGACGTGGTGTAAATCTTCCCAGGTAACCACGGATGTCTAATGTGAGAGGTTGGGTGCATTAAGTAATTAATGCCTCATGATTAGGGTTAAGTCATGGCCCACTAATACTTAACCAATAATGGGGATGCGAGGATTAGATGGGGTTAAGTGGTTACACTTAACTAATTTAATCCAGGATTAGTGAAGGGTTAAAACCACACTTAACCCTCTTAGAAACCCTAGCAGCGTGGTCTGTTCCAGCAGTAATCCCAGTTTGGTATCATTCACAACCCTAGGGGCTAGGCTAGGGCGGGGCACGATTACTGGACTGATGTAAGCGACCAAAGCGACGGCTGAGTGGTACAGCGGTGCGGGTCCGGCGGGCTACGGACGTGCACGTAGTCCGATGTTGGACAAACTCGAGGCACGGGTACCAGTAGGCTTAGACTGTGCATTATTGCTTAGGTGTTTGGGATTGACACCCGAGGGCTTGATACACCCAAAGGTGGACCCAGCACAGTCTGACTACATCCATGTGGGCCGTGTGGACACCAACACTCGACGTGTTAGGTTTATAGGGAGCCGATCGACTAGACCGTTGGGCTGGGCCTTATACTAAGGTCACTTCATGTTATTGGGCCAAAGTTTGGGCTAAGGGATCAAGATCTGTTTTGTGGGTTTGCTAGTACACTGTGGTGCAAAGTTTAATCTCGTCTATGTGATGTCACCTTTATCTATTGCCAGTATGTTCATCTCAGTTTCCATCATACTGTTAACTTTATTAGTTTATAGATTGATCATAGTAGGGCTTACCAGTCTTTTTGACTGACCTGTTTTCTTTCGCTTCTTTTCTTCCGTTTCCCCCCCCCCCCACAGGTTCTCAGGGAGGGACTACATCTGCTTAGTGGATCTTTGACTTGCTTGTTGGATAGCTCACGTATGGATCTGAGCTAGCTGTGGCTTGTCTTTTATTTCTGGGGATTAGTACTGATGTTTTACCATGTATTTTGATATCACGTATCTAGACTTATGTGCATATTTTGGATTATGACATTTGGTAGTATGTACTTGACTATGTTGGTTTTCTGAGATGATGATGATGGGTTTTTATCTGCAACCGCTGCTTTATTTATATTTATTTTTATATATTCTGTCTTGTGGTATCTCTGTGCAAGTTTACCTTCACAATAACGCCCCTCCAAAGCTAGTACATTCCATGGAGTGATCCTAGTGGAGGTGGGGTGTTACATTTGGTATCAGAGCCAGGTTAACAAGATTGAACAAAACTTTTGAAAAAAAAAAAACCCTTTTCGAAAAACTATTTTCAAAAACCTACTAAGTATTTTCCAAAATAAAGTCTAGATTATTTTAAGGCTAATCCCCAAAAGCCATCAGCGTTATCCTTCGTTCCCTTGACCTAATCTTATCTTATCTCTTGTTTCAGTATGGCTGAGAATCTTGACATCCCAGATGGAGTGAACGTACCACTCTGGTATAGGAGACTCCTAGAAGCTAGGGCGGCAGCTGGTCCCGCCAACCCTACTCCCACTCCTCCTCCTGTAGTTGAGAATCCTATCCCTAATATCCCTCCTCCGGTGGTTCCTGCTCCCCCTCCTCCAGCAGTTAATATTCCCCCTCCCGTTGCTAATGTTCCTCCTCCTCCCGTTGCTGAGGCTCCTCTTCCTCCTCCTCCCCCTCAGCATCCTCAGATTGAGTTTACAAAGGTGTGTAAAGACTTCAAGGCAATGGGGGGCAAGAATTTCCTAGGCACAGAATCTTTCGTTGAAGCTAGGAATTGGTTGAAGGACACGGAGGACTTGTTTGCTATCTTTGGGATTGATGACGAGAGGAAAATCTTATTGACCGTATGGCTTTTGAAGGATGAGGCGGCCTATTGGTGGGAGGTCACCAATGGGACGAGGCCCGTTGAGACTTGGGCCGATTTGAGGGCTAGATTTGTGACCAAGTTTCTATCTTCAGCGGAGGCGAATTTACAAATGGAGAAGTTTATTGCATTAAAGCAAGGAGATATGTCTGTCAAGGAGTATGTGAACAAGTTTAATCAGCTGGCCCGCTTTGGTTTGGATATAGTAAACACCCCGGAGAAGAAGGCTCTTCGATTTGCCAGAGGATTGAATGAGCCGCTACAGGGCTTGGCGATGTCACATATTCCGCATGGAGCCACTTTCGAGAGTTTGGTCAATATGGCTCTGCTCCAGGGAGAGGGAAAGAAGGAAGTCAAGTCGGGCGATACTCAAGCAAAGAAGGCTGATTATCAAGGCAAAGGCAACCAGGGTCAAAGCAGTCAAGGAAATCAGAATAAGAACAAAAAGGGAAACAACAAAGGCAAGGGGAAGTGCAATTACTGTGGCATAGCTGGGCATTTTGCTAAGGATTGCAGGAAGAAGAAAAGGAAGCTTAATGGTGGATGCTTTTCTTGTGGAGAGACTGGGCACTTCAGCAAAGACTGCCCAAAGAAGAAAGGACAGGCTGGATCTTCAGGAGGGCAAGTTCATGCTCTCAATGCCGCTTCAGTTCCCGAGAGAGGTAGTGTTTCTGTTGAGAACCTTGTTTATATCTCTGATCTTCCAGTACGTACCTTGTTTGATTCCGGTGCATCACATAGCTTTATTTCATCTGATCTTGTTGATAGCTTGCACCTCAGTACTAGCTTAGTAGATGATCCCGTTTGTGTTTCGAATCCCATTGGGGGTTCTGCTCATCTATCTATGATATGTGAGGATCTAAGGATCTCTATACTCAGCGTTGAGTTCTTGTGTAGTGCGTATGTTCTAGGTTTCAGGGGATACGGATTGATCTTGGGCATGGATTGGCTGTCTAGATATGGAGCCATTCTGGATTGTGAGTATAGGGTTGTAAGGCTTGTGACTCGCCTGGGCAACACCTTAGAGATTTCATGCAATCCGAAGAATCCCGTCATGTTATGCTATCTAGAATCTCTCGACTCATCAGAGGAGGCCCTTCAGTCTGTAAGGGTGGTCCGAGATTATCCAGATGTGTTTGAAGAAGTTAAGGGGTTGCCCCCTAAACGAGAGATTGACTTTCGCATCTATCTTGCAGACAATGCTAAGCCTGTTTCTTTGCCCGTTCGGCATATGGCTCCGCGTGAGAGACGGGAGCTGAGCAAGCAAGTGAAAGAATTGCTTGAGAAGGGCTTCATCAGAAGAAGTATATCCGAATGGGGAGCGCCTGTGGTGTTTGCAACTAAGGCAGATGGCTCTCTTCGACTCTGTGTGGATTATAGAGAATTAAATAAGCTGACTAAGAAGAACCGACACCCGTTACCAAGGATCGACGATCTCTTTGATCAACTGGTTGGTGCTTCTGTTTTCTCTCAGCTTGACCTTGCTACGAGTTTCCATCAGCTCAGAGTGGCAGAAGACAGTATAGACAAGACTGCATTCAGAACTCCAGACGGATTCTTTGAATGGCTTGTCATGCCGTTCGGTTTGACAAATGCACCCGCGTATTTTGTGGATTTGATGAGTAGGGTGTTTCGGGAGTTCTTGAATAAGTTTGTCGTGGTCTTTGTTGATGATATTCTGGTCTTCTCCAAGGATGAGGAAGAGCATGCGAGGCACCTAGTAGAGGTGATGGACACACTCCGAGCACACCAGTTAAAAGCCAAGTTCTCCAAGTGCCACTTTTGGAGAAGGGAAGTCAGATTTCTTGGGCATATCGTATCCAAGCAAGGCTTAGCGGTGGATCCCGCTAAGGTGGTTGCAGTTCAGGATTGGAAGACTCCAAGGAATGCAACTGAGGTAAGAAGCTTTCTGGGTCTTGCGGGTTTCTATCGGAAGTTCATTAAAGACTTCGCAAAAATATCCGCTCCTCTTACTAAGTTGACGAAGAAGAACTTAGTCTTTGCTTGGGATATGGATTGTGAGCTTGCTTTTCAGAGACTCAAAAGAGCCCTTACCTCCGCACCAGTTCTAGCCTTACCCGATGGTGGTAAGATATTTACCGTGTACACTGATGCTTGTGGCACGGGATTGGGTGCCGTTCTGATGCAAGAGGGCAGAGTTATATGCTTTGGTGGGAGGCAACTTAAGGTGCATGAGAGGAATTATCCCACTCATGATCTAGAGCTGGCAGCGATTGTATATGCGCTCAAAGCATGGCGTCATTATCTTCTGGGAGAGAGATTCGAGCTATATACCGATCATAAGTCTTTGAAGTATCTCTTTTCGCAGAAAGATCTGAACTTAAGACAGCAGAGATGGATGGAATTTTTGGCTTCCTATGATTTTGAGATATCCTATACCCCTGGCAAGGGGAATGTTGTAGCGGATGCGTTGAGTAGGAAAAGGTTGACACTAAGTCCTCTATTTGTTGAGATGAAGAATTTAGAGTTCTTAGCGACCTTTGATTTCTCTCTGGTAATGGAGTCGGTGACCGGTTCCTTGGCATCTTTAGAGCTCAGGCCTACCCTCCTAGATCAAGTTGGGGCTTCGCAAAAGGAAGACCCTCAAATAATTGAGATCTTGGATAAGCTGGTTCGAGGGGAGACATCTAGTCACCTTGCTCGACATTCTATAGACGATAGGGGTTGGCTGAGAAGAGATGGGAGGCTTTGTGTCCCGATGGTAGAAGACTTGGTGAGGAAAGTTCTCGAGGAAGCACATCGCTCCAAGATGACCATACATCCAGGAGGTGATAAGATGTATAAGGACATGAAGCGCGTTTTCTTCTGGCCTGGAATGAAGAAGGATGTAGCCGAATTTGTCTCGAGATGTGTTATTTGTCAAAGAGTAAAAGCTGAGTCGAAGAAGCCCGGTGGGCTATTACATCCGCTAGAGGTCCCGCTATGGAAGTGGGAGAGCATTTCTATGGACTTCATTGATGGGCTTCCAAGGTCCAGGAAGGGGAATACGAGCATATGGGTCATTGTGGATAGGCTCACGAAGAGTGCTCACTTTATCCCAGTAAAGAGCAAAAGAACAGCATCTGGACTAGCATCAGTATATCTTCGTGAGATAGTGCGATTACATGGAGTCCCTTCCAGCATAGTCAGTGACCGAGACCCCATCTTTACTAGTCAGTTCTGGAACAGTTTGCAGGAAGCTATGGGCACAAGGTTGAATCTGAGTACGGCCTATCACCCACAGACGGACGGCCAGACAGAAAGGGTGAATAGGGTACTTGAGGACTTGTTGAGGCTTTGCATTCTGGATTTTGGTGGTGCTTGGGAAGACCATCTTCCTCTTGTCGAGTTTGCATACAACAACAGTTATCAGGCGAGCATAGGGATGGCACCCTTTGAGGCTTTATATGGGAGGCCGTGCAAGTCACCTACATGTTGGTGGGAATCCACGGATAAGCTTATACTTGGACCCGACATGATTAGGGATACATCCGAGAAGGTTGAGTTGATTAGAAGACGGATGAAGGCAGCCCAAGACAGACAAAAATCTTATGCTGACAGGCGAAGGTCCGAATTGGAGTTTGAGGTTGGGGACAAGGTTTTCGTGAAGGTTTCTCCTTTGCGGAATGTGGTCCGATTTGGAGCTGTTGGAAAGCTAGCACCGAGATTTGTTGGACCTTTCCCCATCATTGAGAGAATTGGGAAGATGGCTTATAGAGTGCAATTGCCCGAGAAGTTGTCCGGAGTGCATAATGTCTTTCATGTCTCGCATCTCCGAAAGTGCCTGCATGAGTCCGCTGAGGTGGTTGAGCCTAGCATACTTGAAGATGTGGAGGTAGAGAAAGAAGCAACTTTAAGGAAAGCTCCGATTCGTATCTTGGGGACAGAGACCAAGAAGCTAAGGAATCATGAGGTCAGATTGGTGAAAGTTCAATGGGGTGAAGCCGAAGAGGACGCAACTTGGGAAACCGAGGAGAAGATGCGTGGGCTTTATCCATTCCTGTTTGAGGGTACACTCTCAATCTCTTCCCTTTGCTAGTATGTCTTTCTCTTTGCTAATCCATATTTATCTAGTTATTGTGCTAAGCTTGTCATGAGAACCTTAGGTAGAAACCCTTTGGATAAAACATGTGTTTGAAGCATGTTATGGTTGATGGTTGCAAGTGGTTGCAAGTGTTTGCAAGTGGTCACTCGTGGATGCATGATACACATTAGGCACTAGATCGGCTCACACACTCCTCATATTGCATGTGCATGAGTGTTTATGCTTATTCTTGGATGAGATTTGTATGCAATCACATGGATGTTGCATATGGATGTATGATTGAGCACGCATATAGATATTATACATTATGTTAGGGATTTGCATACATATGGATACATTTCACTAACATATTTTGCATTGATCTCTGCATTAGATAGGTACATATACACACACTTCTGCATATGTTCATATGGCATTTAGAATCTTTTAAGGACAATGGTTGCTCGTGGATGATGCTTTGAGTAGATGGATGATTGGATGGTAGGATACGTTCTTCCTAACTTGAAGATTTCGGGGACGAAATCCTTTAAGGAGGGGAGAATGTAACAACCCGTATTTTTAATAATCTGTTATAACATAAATTGAGGCAGAATTAAATTATGTAATGGGAATCAAGGGAAACGGGCTATGCCATTGCGTTCGTCTCGGAAAAATACGCGAAATAGAGTCCGAGTTTTCGAAAATCGGAGTCCGTATGACCCAGTTAAGGCCCATTGGAGTTTTCAGGAATTTCTATGCTAAAGACAGATTTAAATTTCAAATTAAACAAAACGGATTAGGGCTAATCAGGGTTAGGCGGGAAAATTCCCGCCAGGGGGCCCATGTCGACAGGCAAGTCGACAGGGCACCCAGGGTGTCGACTGCCCTGTCGACAGCCCTGTCGACAGGGGGTGCCCAGGCAGTTCAGCCTGGTGCACCATTTCTGATTTGGGTTGGGTCAAGTGGCTTGGTTCTGGAGAATTCTAAGATCTGACGGGCCAAACCTAATCTAGGGTTAATCCTAGGGCTTAAAACACTCTAATTCTCTATAAATATACCCCTAATCCTACCCTAAAGCCTCATTAATCAATCTTGTAACTAAACTATGTCAATTTGAATCCCCAAATGGCCTCCACCTAAAACCTAGCCTCCACCTCCCTCCTCAAAGTTAAATCCTATGAAGATATGATGATCATACAACCTTTTTTATGTTGTATGAATGCTTAATAACTTGCATACTTCATTAGGTAGCAAGTTTGATTTGCTAAGTTTGTGTTTTTGGGATCTTGCAAAAGGGTTTTCTTATTTGAGGCTTTGTTTTGAGTTTTAAAAAGGGCTTCTTCATCTTATTTGGTGGATTTGTGGCTTGTTTATATTTGTAAGCCCTCTTACCTTCACTTTACAAACTCTAAAGTTAATGTTTGGTGAAAGTTGAGATTTATGTGAGTTTAGTTGATTATGCATGCTTATGCGAACTCACTATGTCATGTTTTATATGATTCATAAGTTATGCATGCATATGCGAGATTTCTATGCCATGTTTTACATGTTTCACAAGTTATGCATGCTCATACGAGCTCATTATGTCATGTTCCACAAGTTTAATGGATTATGCATGCTTATGCAAGCTCATCTTACCATGTTATGCAAGTTTAATGGATTATGCATGCTTATGCAAGCTCATCTTACCATGTTATGCAAGTTTAATGGATTATGCATGCTTATGCAAGCTCATCCTACCATGTTGTGCAAGTTTAATGGATTATGCATGTTCACCTCACCATGTTATGCATATTTAAGAAGCTATGCATGTTTATGCGAATTCACCATGACATGATTTTGCAAGTTTAACATGTGTGCATATTTATTATGACATGTGAAGTTCACCATGTATGTTATGCCAAGTTACCTTTTATACCCTTATACGTTATGACGAATATGTAAGCGAGATAATGACGTTGGGAGGGTTTGGGTAAACTTAAAAATACATGAAACTAAAAGATTGGGAATTTACCTATTAAGTTAGGTCTACCCCTTGGGAATTTACCTATTAAGTTAGGTCTACCCAAGTATATGTTAACTTGTAAATATGTTCTGAAGTGGACATGACATTAGATAACATGATATGGCCAACTCGAGGTTAGACCTAGTTGTGGTGTAAATCTTCCCAGGTAACCACAACGTAGGGTCTAATGTGGGTAGTTGGTCATGTTGCACCATAAGACCCGAGGTTAGACCTAGACGTGGTGTAAATCTTCCCAGGTAACCACGGATGTCTAATGTGAGAGGTTGGGTGCATTAAGTAATTAATGCCTCATGATTAGGGTTAAGTCATGGCCCACTAATACTTAACCAATAATGGGGATGCGAGGATTAGATGGGGTTAAGTGGTTACACTTAACTAATTTAATCCAGGATTAGTGAAGGGTTAAAACCACACTTAACCCTCTTAGAAACCCTAGCAGCGTGGTCTGTTCCAGCAGTAATCCCAGTTTGGTATCATTCACAACCCTAGGGGCTAGGCTAGGGCGGGGCACGATTACTGGACTGATGTAAGCGACCAAAGCGACGGCTGAGTGGTACAGCCGTGCGGGTCCGGCGGGCTACGGACGTGCACGTAGTCCGATGTTGGACAAACTCGAGGCACGGGTACCAGTAGGCTTAGACTGTGCATTATTGCTTAGGTGTCTGGGATTGACACCCGAGGGTTTGATACACCCAAAGGTGGACCCAGCACAGTCTGACTACATCCATGTGGGCCGTGTGGACACCAACACTCGACGTGTTAGGTTTATAGGGAGCCGATCGACTAGACCGTTGGGCTGGGCCTTATACTAAGGTCACTTCATGTTATTGGGCCAAAGTTTGGGCTAAGGGATCAAGATCTGTTTTGTGGGTTTGCTAGTACACTGTGGTGCAAAGTTTAATCTCGTCTATGTGATCTCACCTTTATCTATTGCCAGTATGTTCATCTCAGTTTCCATCATACTGTTAACTTTATTAGTTTATAGATTGATCGTAGTAGGGCTTACCAGTCTTTTTGACTGACCTGTTTTCTTTCGCTTCTTTTCTTCCGTTTCCCCCCCCCCCCCCCCCACAGGTTCTCAGGGAGGGACTACATCTACTTAGTGGATCTTTGACTTGCTTGTTGGATAGCTCACGTATGGATCTGAGCTAGCTGTGGCTTATCTTTTATTTCTGGGGATTAGTACTGATGTTTTACCATGTATTTTGATATCACGTATCTAGACTTATGTGCATATTTTGGATTATGACATTTGGTAGTATGTACTTGACTATGTTGGTTTTCTGAGATGATGATGATGGGTTTTTATCTGCTACCGCTGCTTTATTTATATTTATTTTTATATATTCTGTCTTGTGGTATCTCTGTGCAAGTTTACCTTCACAATAACGCCCCTCCAAAGCTAGTACATTCCATGGAGTGATCCTAGTGGAGGTGGGGTGTTACATAGGGTCAACAAGATTAGACAAGGTAGTCACAAGATATGCTAAGATAAACTGGATACGCTCTAATACTTTCGCCGCTTCGCTATTTCCTTGTTATACTGGTTTCTATATCTCTGCACCGCCTATCTAGTGTCCTAACTAGTAACGATAACGTGATCCCAATCCCTGTATTTTCCATTGCCTTCCGGCATACATTCATTATTTATTACCTAGATCAAATCTAGGGTTTTCTATCATGTGCTTTCTAGATTTAACTAAAGTTTTACGCTATCTGCTGAACGCTTCTCGAGTTCAGGGTTTATGCCACCTAGTCCAACTAGGGATTATGCTACCTGTCGAACGATGCCCCCAAGTCTAGGACACACCACCTAGAGTGGTATATGTTCCTATACTTCCCTACACATGTATCGCGAATCGTTATCGCTTGTCTAGATGCACATGTCCTGTAATGTGCGGTCTGAGTCCTGTGACAGGGCAAATCAAGGAATACAGAACTGGGTCGGGGGCTTTCAGATATATGCCGATGCAGATGCTAAGGTTTGTTTTTATTTCAGTTGCTATGGTCCCACTTGACCCCTCCCTCAACTAATGAAAGGCATACCTTGTAAAATGAGAACTATACGCCGGCCCCCGGTGCCCCACTATCCTATGGCCATCCGCAACCATAACTAGATAGCAAGTATATGGTCTTTTGGAGTTCTCCGCCTTTCCGCTTCACGTATCTCGATTGACTCAAGATGGATGGTAGACGACGAGTTGCTATCACAGGGCTACCGTCTTCTCGCCGAATCACGCTGGTCCATCCTGGTCTTTAGGTTGCCATGTATTGCAACCAAGGCATACTCCTGGTTCTTCTACGCAGACCTTAACCTCTGTGAGCCCAGGAGAATCATCTGCAGCCTCACAGAGGGATACCAAGAGTACCCTCACGTCCCCTCGAAGCCTCGGGCTTCGTAACCCAATTCGTTGGAGCCTTCTTTTTACTCAGACGGACATTCGCTCCTTCCCGTGTTATACTAAGAATTACTACTTAGTTTTACTAACTAAGATTTACCACTTAGTTTACAGAATCGTTGTTTTCTTAACTAAGGTATACTACTTAGTTTCCTTTCCCGTCAATTTGGATTGGTTAAGTGTCATTAGTCAATTCAATCCGACTTAACCCTCTTCATTTATCCTGTCAAACTGGTTAAGTGTTATCAGTAATTCATGTTGACTTAACCCCACCACAAACCAAGTTATATTGGTTAAGTATTTCTTATTACTTAACCTTACCCATTCACCTTGTATTGGTTCAGTGTTCCTTTTTAACTTAACCTTGCCCATCTGTTTTAACTAACCTGTTATTAACGGTTAAGTATTATCCCTTCATGTTTTAGACTTAACCCTATTCCTTTATCAAAATCTGATGGTTAAGTGTTCAAGTTTACTTAACCCTACGGTCTAGCCCAGCTAACATATCAAATTGGCTAAGTGTATTAAATCTTACTTAACCCCAACCTCTAGTCTAGTTAACATGTTAATTTGGCTAAGTGTATTAACTTTACTTAACCCCACTTTCTAGACTAGTTAACATGTTAATTTGGCTAAGTGTTTTCGTAGTTACTTAACCTCTACAAATCTTGTCCTGTTACCATGAGTTTGGTTAAGTGTCCCTGTGGACTTAGCCCTCCGTTCTAGCTTAACTGTGCTTAAGTTGGTTAAGTGTTCCTATGGACTTAACCCTCCCATTCTAGCTTAACTGTATGAACCTAACCCCACCTACCAGTCTTGTTATCATGTTGAGTTGGTTCAGTGTCTTAGTTAACTTAACCCTAGCATTCTTGTTCTAGCTTTAACTAAATAAATTAAAGCCACGACCACTCACATTAGACAGATATTGTTGCGATTATTGGATGTGCCGGTTGGTTCCGGGCAGGTTTACATCGCAACTCAGTCTAACCTCGAGTTAGGCCTATTCGTGTTTTCTAGTTCAAAGGGTTTTGATTAATTTTCAAATCAGGTTTTGAAAGTAACCATCCCGTCCGTCGGATCAGTTAGGGATAGCCATGGAGAGCAGGAAACTTGTATTTTCCAAACTCAAGCCTAGACACTATCCTCTCTGTTACCCTAGAACTTTCTGGTGTATGTGTTATTAAAAGGGATGTCATCAAAATACCTTTCTTTTGTTTATAAATTGTTAACTATTTATTTTAAAGGCCCATTTCCCCTTTTAAACAAATCTGGCCTATATCATATTCATTTGTCACTAATAGACTTATATTCTAGACCCAAATCTTGATTTGCCTAACCTACAGTTCATAGCAATTTAGATCTAACATCCTCATTTACAGTTCATGATTAAACTAGATTTTATATTCAAGTTTATAGTTTATGCCAAACTAGATTTAATATTCTAGTTCGCCATTTATGCCCAAAACTAGATTTATTTCTCTAGTTTACAATCTATGTACAAACTAGATTTATTATTCTAGTTTTCAGTTTACAAGCCAATACTAGATCTAAATTTCATAACCTATAATTCATGTCAAAATTACCCAATTTGCATGTCTTAACACATGTTCTAAATCATATAAATCAAAATCATGTTCGTTTTCCAAATTATGCCAATTTCCAAACTTACAACTATGTTCACGTTCATTTTCAAGTTTTTCCCAAATCGTATTCCCACCGTTCGTACAATCGTGTTTCAATCTAGATTATAGATAAATCTAGATTCGTAGCAAATAGGGAATGAACCAAAGATTTCTATGAAAAGGATAGATATAACAACTGGCATAAAATGGTTTTGAATAACGACGTAGGTTCAAGAACATGGACAGACCTAACTTAATAGGTAAATTCCCAAGGTCTAAAACCAAGAATAGACAGAGTAGGTTCAAGAACATGGGTAGACCTAACTTAATAGGTAAATTCCCAAGGTCTAAAACCTAAGAAAACCAAGGACAGGCAGAATAAATAATCGGGTTTAGACCCAATCTCATAATCACAAAACTTAAGCAACACTTTCCTGGTCATGAATCATAGGTGTTTAATCCCAGACGTCCTTGTTATGTCATAGGTAATAGTTTATGTTTTCTAATCAAAGGCATAGGTTTAGTCAAGGAAATAATCCTCATAGTCACGGTCATAGGAAATGTTCGTAGTCATAGGCAATGTCCATAGTCATAGGCAATGTTCGTAGTCATAGGCAATGTCCATAGTCATAGGCAATGTTCATAGTCATAGGCAATGTTCATAGTTCCAAGGCATATGGTTCCAAAGTCCATAGTTTCACAGTCACAGTCTTATTCGTCATCGAATCAAAACAGTTCTTAATTAGGTCCAAAGGTACAAGCACTGATTCAAGTAGAAAGATTAGGCATAGTCTTTTATCCCTTTAATTTCATGTCATGAATAAAAACAAAACGTTCAAATCTAAAAATAACTGACTTACAGAGATTAGATTAGAATATAAAGATGGCGTTGCTATGATTCGTAGAAAAACAGTCGTTGAAGTTGTTTGAACCTCCTCTTGAATCCTAGCTTGACTTGAACCCCTTCTTGAAGCTTTAATCTCGATTTGAATCTCCAATTAGAAGAAGAACTATAACTTGTTTTAGTGGAGAATTAGATTTATTTTAATGGTGAAGGCTAGAGTAGAGAGAAGCAGCATGTAAATGCCTTAGAGAATTTGTGTGGAGGAACCCTTAGGTCTAGGCATTCTTTTATAGGTGTAGAGATTGTTTTAGGGCCCTTAGATCATCATAGAAGCCATCAGAATCGCACAGGTCGAATACACATCATCCAACCACTCAAAAGGAGACACGTCAGCACAGAACACTCCGGAATTCGGTGCTGGATTAGTATGGGCGCACTTGGCAGGTGCGCCAGTGCATTTTTGTACTGGCGCACTTCACAAGTGCGCCAGTGCATTCTGGTCTGTTTCCGATTTCTCTGCCTAACTTCGTTCGTCCATATCTCCTTTATACGGAGTCCGATTTATGCAAACTCGGACTCTATCTCAAGCAGAATTTCGAGACGAACGCAATGGCGCAACCCGTTTCCCTTAATTCTTCTTTTAAAAATTAATTATATCCTGATTTGTGAATCTTAGTGTTACAGGATTACGGGGTGTTACATTCTCCCCCACTTAAAAGGATTTCGTCCCCGAAATCTTCAAGTTAGGAAGAATGTGTCCTACCATCCAATCACCCATCTACTCAACCATTCAATCACAGGCATCCATTGTCCTTAAAAGTTTTCTAATGCTTTCATGTTCATATGCATAGTGTGTATATGTCTTTATCTAATGCAAAATCAGGCGGTCTACTGATTCAGTTGACCTCCTTAATGCAAATCATGTCAGTGTCATGCGTCCAATCATGTATGCAAGCATCCCTAGTTACGTAAATACTACATGTGTGCATAGTCATTCATCAATATGCAACATCCATAGGATAACATATCAGGCTCAACTTACAAACAAATACATTCCTGTAAATGCAATATGAAAGCATCCGAACTGATCTAGTGCCTAATACGTATGCATATGCATTCACGAGCAACCCTTAGCAACCACTTGCAACCACCAACCATAACATGTTTCAAACACATGTTTACATCCATTGGCTTCTACCTAAAGATCGAATATACGACCTAGGTGATATACTTCGGAAAGAGAGAAACAATTATGCGTAAAGCTCCTACACAAAGAAATCAAGGATGCACCCTTAAGAAAAAGGTATGACGCTAGTATCTAGCATTATTGAGCTTTACTCCACTGTATCTTAACTAATTTAACTTTACGATTGTGAAGTTTCTGACCTCCAATTCAAAATAAACAGGTGTCAATCACGGTACCAAGTATATGTACTAAGATGATTAGAGGTCTCCCTCTTATCCGCCATGCCATAACTATAGGGGTCGAAAGGTTACTACGGGCTTTTTTAGAGTACCTGCCACAACTATTCATCCTTCACGCAAACCATCCTAGTCGAACTTGACATTCCTCAAGTACAAGCCCCAAAGGACTGAACCAATATCAGACAAGCATCCAAGGAATACCTCCTTCGAATTTAGACGATCTACGTGAGATGATATAAGCAAACTCGATAGCTATTCTCAAATCCCCTACTAACCAAAAATAAACTGGTTGGACCACCAATTGGATTTGAGACTCTAGTGGGATCCTTTTACCATACAAGTGCTATGGTGCAGAGACTCAGCTATGGAAGTGGGTATGAACAATTTCGAAGCGTTAAAACCGAAAGAGTACGGACAGAAAACTAAACTCTTCCAACAAAACTTTACTTCCTTTCTCCTAGGTACGCTTGGTGGCGAAAGCATGTACTTGTCCTTCTGAAAATCTCGTCCTCGTTCTTGCCCTTGTCCTTAAGTATATGCCCTATCATACCCTAGTAAAGATACTTCCTCTTGTCTTAGGTTTTATAATTCCTTCCTCCTTTATGAGCTAAATTTGCATCCATGAATTCCTCATCCTAGGGTTGTGCTCCCTAGCGAAACCCCTCATCCCCTTTCGTGTGTAGTCATGTTGACAAATCTCTCGAAAACTGCCTCCATCGTCCGGAAAACCCTATAAGCTTCGAAAGAAAACTGCTCGTAGATGAAACAACTACGGCTATGGATGGAAGCCGGGCACTACTTTGCCCTTCGATGAGATTACCTCCCAGAAAGCCAGGAGCCCCAGAGACTCAAGAAAGAAGGAGACAAGAATTTAAACAGAGGAAGAGAAGATAGTGCGTATGGCTTTTGAGGAATATGCTTTTAAACAAATCTTTTCTTTTGAAAATGCTACTTTAAAACCGTTTTGAAAATAATTTTTCAAATCCTTTATCTGATCTGGTAACCTTCATCTCTGATACCACGTGTAACAACCCACGTCCGTTAGTGTCACTCACAAAGGGAATGCACTAAGTTCAGTGGAGCATTTAGGGTAAAAGATGCAGATAAATTACAAGATAGACAGAAATTAAACAGCGGAAAATAAAACTTTGCTTTATTGATAAAATAGTTTGTACAATGGTTTCTTTACAATATCAGAGTATCATCCGTCTTACAAAATAAAGAAGCATAAAAAAACAACATTTATATTCCCCGATTTTAGCAAGAGCCAGCGATAGCATCTGAAAAGAGAATCCAAGCAAACTTCGACAAATCTTCAAGCTGGGAAAGAGTGGCAGTCCATCTTAACCTGAGCTAAACTATTCCCTCCTTTACTACCTGGGGGGGAGACGGAAGAAAAGAAGACGAAAGGAAAACAGAGTCAGACATAAAGCCTGAGTAAGTTCAGTAACTTCTAGCATGTGAATATGGAAAACCAGAACGACATGAATTAACTGAATACAAGATTACACCATGACGATAGGGTCAACAAGATTAGACAAGGTAGTCACAAGATATGCTAAGATAAACTGGATACGCTCTAATACTTTCGCTGCTTCGCTATTTTCTTGTTATACTGGTTTCTATATCTCTGCACCGCCTATCTAGTGTCCCAACTAGTAACGATAACGTGATCCCAATCCCTGTATTTTCCATTGCCTTCCGGCATACATTCATTATTTATTACCTAGATCAAATCTAGGGTTTTCTATCAAGTGCTTTCTAGATTTAACTAGAGTTTTACGCTATCTGCTGAATGCTTCTCGAGTTCAGGGTTTATTCCACCTAGTCCAACTAGGGATTATGCTACCTGACGAACGATGCCCCCAAGTCTAGGACACACCACCTAGAGTGGTATATGTTCCTATACTTCCCCACGCATGTATCGCGAATCGTTATCGCTTGTCTAGATGCACATATCCTGTAATGTGCGGTCCGAGTCCTGTGACAGGGCAAATCAAGGAATACAAAACTGGGTCAGGAGCTTTCAGATATCTGCCGATGCAGATGCTAAGGTCTGTTTTTATTTCAGTGGCTATGGTCCCACTTGACCCCTCCCTCAACTAATGAAAGGCATACCTTGTAAAATGAGAACTATATGCCGGCCCCCGGTGCCCCCACTATCCTATGGCCATCCGCAACCATAACTAGATAGCAAGTATATGGTCTTTTGGAGTTCTCCACCTTTCCGCTTCACGTATCTCGATTGACTCAAGATGGATGGTAGACGACGAGTTGCTATCACAGGGCTACCGTCTTCTCGCCGAATCACGCTGGTCCATCCTGGTCTTTAGGTTGCCATGTATTGCAACCAAGGCATACTCCTGGTTCTTCTACGCAGACCTTAACCTCTGTGAGCCCAGGAGAATCATCTGCAGCCTCACAGAGGGATACCAAGAGTACCCTCACGTCCCCTCGAAGCCTCGGGCTTCGTAACCCAATTCGTTGGAGCCTTCTTTTTACTCCGACGGACATTCGCTCCTTCCCGTGTTATACTAAGAATTACTACTTAGTTTTACTAACTAAGATTTACCACTTAGTTTACAGAATCGTTGTTTTCTTAACTAAGGTATACTACTTAGTTTCCTTTCCCGTCAATTTGGATTGGTTAAGTGTCATTAGTCAATTCAATCCGACTTAACCCTCTTCATTTATCCTGTCAAACTGGTTAAGTGTTATCAGTAATTCATGTTGACTTAACCCCACCACAAACCAAGTTATATTGGTTAAGTATTTCTTATTACTTAACCTTACCCATTCACCCTGTATTGGTTCTGTTAGACCAAAAAATGGTCCTAACACCCAAATCGTCGTATTTTGAGCATAGGATATGAAGAAATAATCGAAAAATAGAGAAAAAAGCAAGACAACGAGATTTTTATAGTGGTTCGGCGTTAACGAGCCTACGTCCACTTCATATTTTCTCATTTCACTCATAGATTACAATTACAATGAATATTGTTTTTCAATCACTTGAATTCAATGAATAATTCTCTCCGAATCCATTGAATTTATTGAGGAAGATGTTGGTTATTCATGGAGAAGTGTTGGCCATGGCAGCCATGGATGAGAAGATGCCCAAAAGTCCCCTGAAAATGCCCTCTGAAGGTGTATTTATAGCTGTAGGAAAGCTCCTGGGAGGACTGGTTCGTGATGGGGTATGTGGCAGGCGATCCAGAAAAATAGGAGAGCCAGCAGCCTTGAGAATAGGTCAAAACAAGCTGCGTTTGAACAGGTCCGAAGGTCGGATCGCGGTCATGGGTCGGATCGCGGTCGGATCGCGGTCATGGGTCGGATCGCGGTCATGGATCAGATCGCGGTCATGGATCGGATCGCGGTCATGGGTCGGATCGGATCGCGATCATATGCCAGCTTACACCCGTTCACGGAAATGGGCGTAACTTTCAAACCGTAAGTCCGATTGAGCCAAACCAAAGCTCAAACTGAAGCTAATTCAAAGGGCTACGAGTATATGAGGTGAATAGATCCAAATGAGGTCATTTGATAGGGGTTTCGGGCCAGTTTATACTGATGTTGTGATTTTGACCAAACTGCCTTGTGTCTTCTTATGATGCTTCCAATGCCGGAGAGCGATGTTATCCAGAGATTCCATATGAGACAGCATTTACCCAGAGGTATGTCAACATGATCTTTGCTTTGGGTAGCCTGGTCACAAAGCAGGCTAACAGGTTCAGTGTTCCTTTTTAACTTAACCTTGCCCGTCTGTTTTAACTAACCTGTTATTAACGGTTAAGTATTATCCCTTCATGTTTTAGACTTAACCCTATTCCTTTATCAAAATCTGATGGTTAAGTGTTCAAGTTTACTTAACCCTACGGTCTAGCCCAGCTAACATATCAAATTGGCTAAGTGTATTAAATCTTACTTAACCCCAACCTCTAGTCTAGTTAACATGTTAATTTGGCAAAGTGTATTAACTTTACTTAACCCCACTTTCTAGACTAGTTAACATGTTAATTTGGCTAAGTGTTTTCTTAGTTACTTAACCTCTACAAATCTTGTCCTGTTACCATGAGTTTGGTTAAGTGTCCCTGTGGACTTAGCCCTCCGTTCTAGCTTAACTGTGCTTAAGTTGGTTAAGTGTTCCTATGGACTTAACCCTCCCATTCTAGCTTAACTGTATGAACATAACCCCACCTACCAGTCTTGTTATCATGTTGAGTTGGTTAAGTGTCTTAGTTAACTTAACCCTAGCATTCTTGTTCTAGCTTTAACTAAATAAATTAAAGCCACGACCACTCACATTAGACAGATATTGTTGCGATTACTGGATGTGCCGGTTGGTTCCGGGCAGGTTTATATCGCAACTCAGTCTAACCTCGGGTTAGGCCTATTCGTGTTTTCTAGTTCAAAGGGTTTTGATTAATTTTCAAATCAGGTTTTGAAAGTAACCATCCCGTCCGTCGGATCAGTTAGGGATAGCCAGGGAGAGCAGGAAACTTGTATTTTCCAAATTCAAGCCTAGACACTATCCTCTCTGTTACCCTAGAACTTTCTGGTGTATGTGTTATTAAAAGGGATGTCATCAAAATACCTTTCTTTTGTTTATAAATTGTTAACTATTTATTTTAAAAGCCCATTTCCCCTTTTAAACAAATTTGGCCTATATCATATTCATTTGTCACTAATAGACTTATATTCTAGGCCCAAATCTTGATTTGCCTAACCTACAGTTCATAGCAATTTAGATCTAACATCCTCATTTACAGTTCATGATAAAACTAGATTTTATATTCTAGTTTATAGTTTATGCCAAACTAGATTTAATATTCTAGTTCGCCATTTATGCCCAAAACTAGATTTATTTCTCTAGCTTACAATCTATGTACAAACTAGATTTATTATTCTAGTTTTCAGTTTACAAGCCAATACTAGATCTAAATTTCATAACCTATAATTCATGTCAAAATTACCCAATTTGCATGTCTTAACACATGTTCTAAATCATATAAATCAAAATCATGTTCGTTTTCCAAATTATGCCAATTTCCAAACTTACAACTATGTTCATGTTCATTTTCATGTTTTTCCCAAATCGTATTCCCACCGTTCGTACAATCGTGTTTCAATCTAGATTATAGATAAATCTAGATTCGTAGCAAATAGGGAATGAACCAAAGATTGCTATGAAAAGGATAGATATAACAACTGGCATAAAATGGTTTTGAATAACGACGTAGGTTCAAGAACATGGGTAGACCTAACTTAATAGGTAAATTCCCAAGGTCTAAAACCAAGAATAGACAGAGTAGGTTCAAGAACATGGGTAGACCTAACTTAATAGGTAAATTCCAAAGGTCTAAACCCAAAGAAAACCAAGGACATGCAGAATAAATAATCGGGTTTAGACCCAATCTCATAATCACAAAACTTAAGCAACACTTTCTTAGTCATGAATCATAGGTGTTTAATCCCAGACGTCCTTGTTATGTCATAGGTAATAGTTTATGTTTTCTAATCAAAGGCATAGGTTTAGTCAAGGAAATAATCCTCATAGTCACAGTCACAGTCATAGGAAATGTTCGTAGTCATAGGCAATGTCCATAGTCATAGGCAATGTTCGTAGTCATAGGCAATGTCCATAGTCATAGGCAATGTTCATAGTCATAGGCAATGTTCATAGTTCCAAGGCATATGGTTCCAAAGTCCATAGTTTCACAGTCACAGTCTTATTCGTCATCGAATCACAACAGTTCTTAATTAGGTCCAAAGGTACAAGCACTGATTCAAGTAGAAAGATTAGGCATAGTCTTTTATCCCTTTAATTTCATGTCACGAATAAAAACAAAACGTTCAAATCTAAAAATAACTGACTTACAGAGATTAGATTATAATAGAAAGATGGCGTTGCTATGATTCGTAGAAAAACAGTCGTTGAAGTTGTTTGAACCTCCTCTTGAATCCTAGCTTGACTTGAACCCCTTCTTGAAGCTTTAATCTCGATTTGAATCTCCAATTAGAAGAAGAACTAAAACATGTTTTAGTGGAGAATTAGATTTATTTTAATGGTGGAGGCTAGAGTAGAGAGAAGCAGCATGTAAATGCCTTAGAGAATTTGTTTGGAGGAACCCTTAGGTCTAAGCATTCTTTTATAGGTGTAGAGAGTGTTTTAGGGCCCTTAGATCATCATAGAAGCCATCAGAATCGCACAGGTCGAATACACATCATCCAACCACTCAAAAGGAGACACGTCAGCACAGAACACTCCAGAATTCGGTGCTGGATTAGTATGAGCGCACTTGGCAGGTGCGCCAGTGCATTTTTGTACTGGCGCACTTCACAAGTGCGCCAGTGCATTCTGGTCTGTTTCCGGTTTCTCTGCCTAACTTCGTTTGTCCATATCTCCTTCATACGGAGTCCGATTTATGCAAACTCGGACTCTATCTCAAGCAGAATTTCAAGACGAACGCAATGGCGCAACCCGTTTCCCTTAATTCTTCTTTTAAAAATTAATTATATCCTGATTTGTGAATCTTAGTGTTACAGGATTACGGGGTGTTACACACACTAGTCACATGACTGACCTGGAGTTTATTGTTTTAACCTAAACTCTGGGTGCCCCTATTTTCCACACGGGCAGCTAGTAGTTTTTGTTTTGCATATTTATATTCACAGGATTCTGGTTTACAGCTGGAACTATACTCGGAAAGCTCTGTATCCGTGTATTAATTCTAGTTGTGTTTTGTATTATTTTTCCGCTGCTATGTAATTTATTGTAATCTCTGATATTTTCTATGTAATATTTATTCATACTCTGTATATTCTTGTATTCTGATGGAATTGTTGTAATATACAATGAAATGTTCTTCTGTTTGCGTTCTGATGTGTGTTGTTCTCAACTCAATCCGTTATTTCCCGTTAGGGGGATTTCGGGTCGTTGCATTTGGTATCAGAGCTTTGGTTTACAGAGCTCGGAGAACAAGACACGTTAGAACCAAACGAAAGGATTCATCAGAAATTGAATTAGTAATATCCAATAGAAATGACTCGTTAGAGATAGGATTAGTAGTATACTAGAACGAGTGTAAAGAGTGTTGTTTTGAAAAATAAAATTGAAAACAAGCTTTGTTTTGAAAATTTAATTCAATTATTCGTATTTGAATATTTATTTATATTGATTTGGACTATCCAGTATATAAAGATTTTGCGTATACGTCTGATCTGCGTGTATTCGAAGTTTTAATATATTGGGTAGATGTAGAATCACACTCTAGTCGCCCGGACATGGTCCTGATGATGAAGTATACCATCACCAGTATTTATTTTCGAGTGACGAAAGTGGGATTTCTATATGATTCCAATTGACTGGTGTAAGAACCAAAATTAGATAGGGCCTATTGTTGTGATTTGGCATCAAAAATGTGATTTTTGACTATATATCAAAGTTATGAATTTGAAACGTTAATCAACTAATTGATTGATGGTTGTGTTGTTTGATTACTGTTTTAATTAATTAAATGTTGAACCTTTAGCCAAATTATATCAAATGTTGGACTGAATTGAAAATTGTTTGAAATTGCATGCATATACATGTACTTACATTGAACAGGTCATAGCAAGGAGGCTAGAGCAGAAGAATAAAATTGTTTGCCCGACAAATAGGTACATGTTTACAAATTTATTCAATTTGGATGATTTTATGAGCCGATTGGCTAGTCGCTTGGCTGTTTCTTTTTCTTTTTGGATTGATGAGGGCCATGGAAGTGGCGAAATTTTTCGAAAATTTAGGGTGTTAGCCAAATTTTTGAAAAATTTGAAAAGTTCTTAGAAACTGAAAAGTTGAAGAACTAAAGCCGTAATGAAAATAGTGAAAGTTGAGTTGATTAGTTAAACAACTTTCGGCTTCGTTCCTTTTCGGGGACGAAAAGTTTTAAGTGGGGGAGACTGTAATAACCTGGAAATTCTGAGCCAATTTAAAATTTTTATTTTGGCAATTTTAATGAATTCGGAATATTTAAAATGAATTATTTTGAATAATGACGACGAGAAATTTATTTTGAATAGAATTAGAATGTATATATTTATCTGAATCGTCGTTAGAATGTAAATAATTATTTATAATTATAAAAGGAATTGAAAATGGCGCGGTAGTTCGATAATTCGATTTCAAACTTCAAATGAATGTACCAGGTTCAAAAAAACCGGATTTTAGCGAAACTAAAAATATTTGAATCTATTTGAGAATATATTTCCAATGAATCCGAAAAATTGAAATTTCATAGCGGGAATCAAAAGTTATGTCCAGTTGGAAATTCAGAATAGTCACTATGGAATTCTGGACCTTTAAAATGGAAATTTTGCAAACGACCTCGGTTTTCGACGAAACCACTTTTGTTGGATCCGTGATGTCAAGTTATTTCTAGATTCCAAAATTCGTAAGTTTTGAAATCAATATGTGAGCGTGGCGAAGTAAAACGCGTTTGACCAGTTTCAGTTGATTTTTAATCGACTGGAAAATGGCCATTTTTCAAAGGGTCTCAGAATTCGATGAAATTAGTTTTGTTAGGGTCGTATCGTCAATTCGAAGCTAGAAAATATTTTTCGGGAATTTTTAGAGTCCGTGTGTGTCCCCGGTAAATTGAAATGTGCGTTTAAAATCAATATATAGATTTATATTTTGATTTTGACGGAAACTGATCGAAAGGATCGAATCAGCTTACGATACATATCTCATTGTGTTCAGAAAGGGGGTAATTAGCTAGGGATGACAGGCGGTGGGTCTCGTTTGGAGATCGAAATTTAAAGTTGCTTTTTGGAATTATAAAATAAATAAATTATATAAAATTATATAACTTCCTAGCCTCCTCTCTCTCTCTTCATTATAAATCAGAAGAAAAAAAAGATGAAGTTGAGATCGCCCCCCCCCCCATACCGCCGCCAGCGCAAGGGGCCCCCTCCTTCGCCGCCACCTCCCCTTCGATTCCTCCCTCCTCCGCGATCTCCCCCCTATCGCGCTCTCTCTCCTCCAAACCTCCTCCCCCTGAACGGACCCGCCACCCATAGCCGGAAGACCACCAAACTCCGGCGCCGACTCCCGCAACAGACCCCCATGTCTCGACAGCAGCTCCGACCCCTTTCACTCGCGTATCAGTGAGTTTTCTTTCCCCTTTTTCCTTACTCAATTTTATTTAATTTTAAACTGAAAATAACAAGATTTTAAAACTGAAGTTAGAATTGTTTTTTTAAATTATATAAGCTAAGATTTTTAATATAATTAAAGATAAGATTTTTATCATAGTAAAAGATGATATTTTTATCATAGAAAAGGGCGATGTTTTTATATGTAGAAAGGCGGAATTTTTATATATGAAGTGAAATAAAAAAAATTCGATCTTTATATAGTAGCGGATTGAAAATATAATTTGTATGTGAAGTAGAGAATAAAAATATAATTTATATATGAAGTAAAGAATAAAAATATGATTTTTATATTATAGAAAGAATAAAAATATGATTTTTATATTATTTTTATGAGATAGAGAATATAAAAATACGATTTTTATATTATATAGATAGTAAAGATTTGATCTTTATTATATGAGCGCCGTAAAAAAATAGAATTTTTATCTATACAGTAGCGGTATAAAAATAGAAATTTTATCCATATAGCGTAGTTATAAAAATATGATTTTTATATAATAGAGAATATGAAAATGTGATTTTTATATATGTAGTGAACACGGACGACGAAAGTGACAAAAGGCGAGGGGCGAAGATTTCCTACATATGAAGAGTCGTGGTGTATTGGTTTAGCTAGTCGGTGAGAACTCCTCACTTTTAATTTGTTTTCTAGTTGAAATATATACTAGGATGCAGACGGTGTTTAGTAGCACCCGACACCCGTCGTCCACAGACCATGGATGACTTGTTTGTTTGATTGCTGTGTTATGAAATTTGATTGTGTGATGTGGAATGAAATAAAATATTTTATAGTGGAAAATATTTTATAGTTAAAAATATAATTTTTAACGTGTGTATAAAATAAAAATTTATAAACAAATCGGATGATTTGTTTATATACACTGATTTGACTGATATTGATTGGGATGATAAATTTTACACATCACCCAACTGCACAAATAAAAATCTGTGTTTGTTGATTTGAAACCCCACACGGGTATTGGGATGAGATTTGACGTACACTAATCCCGATTGTTTAGTCGTATGTCAATCGATTGTTTGACATACTGTGTAAGCGTTAATTATTTATATTTAATGCTTATGCAGTTGTGTGGTGCACTCTGGATGATGGTTGATTATTTATCGTTGCTATTATATACATGTGTTGTAGAAAATCCATATAATTAACATTATATGGTAATTGATTGTGCATCATTCCAATATAGAAAATATATTCATGTGTTGAATAGAATAAATTCATGTATTGAGTAGAAAATAGAAAATATATTCATGTGTTGAATAGAATGAAAATTCATGCGTTGAATAAAATAAATATTCATGTGTTGAATAGAATGAAAATTCATGTGTTGAATAAAATAAATATTCTTGTGTTGAATAGAATAAACATTCATGTGTTGAATAAAAGCCGTGTTAATTAGATTGACGCCATTTTGATGTGAACGATATTTATATCGATTTTATTCATTTTTATAATGAATATGGAAAAGAAAGAGACTTCAAAATTTAACGTTTTGAAAATATATCATTTATGGATTAATGATATTGAATATTCAATTTTGACTAGAAATTGAATATGAAGTTGAAATAGTATTGAAAACGAATTTAAAACGATTTATAAAATACGTTTTGAAAGAAAATCGACGAAATATATAGAATATATATATATAATGGCCTGAATAGAACGCGCCGCGCTGCGGCAGTTCGCGAATTTCGACCATTGACTTTGAATTGACGTTGCGGGAGATCCAACCGTCGGATTCTCCTAAAACCGAAACCGTTGGGTTCGTATCGAAAAGAGCTTTCTAACGAATATTAGAAATTAGAAATCTAACGGTTGGATTTGGAATTATGTCCAAATCAAATTTGGAAAAGGTCGATGTAAGTGCAGTTCGATGGCCGTTGATGGAAATCGACTGTACGAGCCTTGATAAAATTATTAAAAATAGTAGTAATTTGTGTAAAATCATAAGAAATGATTTGTGAAGAATTGGGATGAAAAATTCCAAATTTAAAAAGATAAAAATAGATTTTTATCGAAATGAACTAGTTTTGAACTAGAATAATAATTTATTTATTTTTAAATAAATAAATTGGATTTGAAAGGGTTTTAAAAGTAACCAGAATTTCCAATAATTGAATTGGAATGGATTTGAATCGAAATTGTCTTTGGAATATTTCGATGTTGGATTTCGTGATTATACAGATATTGTTATCGAAATTTGAAAGATATATTTATGTCGTTATTTCCAATAGGATATTTGTTGGTCGTAGAATTTGATATTGAATATAAGCCGATATATTTTTTATTCAGAGCCTTGTATTTAATATCAAATGTGATTTGGGTTTGTCATGAATGGTGTCTTCATTAACACTGTTCTTAAACCCAGTTGAGAAAAAGATTAAATCTTTTTATTTAGATTTAATGAAGTGTACCAATTAAATGGTATTTAATTGGAGTTGAATTTGAATTGATTTTTGGGTTTATCGTGAATGGTGTTTTAAATAACACTAGTTCTTTAACCGATAATTAATGGAATGTGATTTTGGGTTTATAGTGAACCGTGTTTTAATTGACATTGGTTCTTTAACCCAGTTAAAGACAGGATGTGACTTCCCAAGTTAAATAATCATTGATAGTGATTATCGGGAAGATTTAAAACTAAGTGGAGTTTTAATGAATCTTTAATTAGATTGAAATAATCGAGAATGGAGTATCACCAGTTTTGCTCCAGGCGATAGTTAAATCTTTAATTAGATTTGAACGTGAAATGGTAATTGAATTTACCGATAACACCGTGGTGTTAGATATGAAGTACTACCAGTTTTACTTCATGGGATGAATAGGTTGGGATTGGGAAATTAAAATAAATGATTACTTCGGTGTGGTTCGCTAATTCCGACTAGTTTGAAGTGATATTCAAAGGAGATTAAAGAATAAATTTAAAGAATTTATCTTTGATAAAATTAATGGGAACCTTTCCCAAAGTATAAGAATATTTGAATAAAAGAATATTCTGAATTGGAATGAGGCGTATGTTGTGTTTGTGTAACACTTATTTATTATATACGCGAGTTATTCAGAAAGACCGGGTTTATCCCATTCTGAATAACTGATTCGACGTGCTATCGAGGATGAAGACGGAGGTCGAAGACCGGAGGTCTTCACGTCATTTGGTTGATTACCGATGATCTTGATTGGGCCGCACACCCATGAGGAGGGAATCAGTTAGTGATCGTCCAGACGTACTTGGAGATCGATGGATATGCGGGGTACTAGGTGCCTCCGGTTTCGTTTAGACCCAGAACGAACTTGTAAATGGACTGTGTGTCTGACATTGGATTTTATTTTGTGTGATTGATTTCTATTAAATATATATTTGTTTGGCAGCGGAGAATTTATTCTCTTGCTTAACGCCCTTCTCTGAGACGTACGAGCTCAGGGGTTATATATTGATGGATATCAAACACATGGAGTGAATTCCCTGTGTGGCATGCCTAAGTGGCAAATGATCAAGGCTTCTGTTGAAAAGCAAAGTCTTGTGGGTGATGATCAAAGCACGGTCTGTGTGACATAACTTTGTGTAGCGTTGATTCGCGAGCCTCACACCCCGGTAGTCGACAAGAAACGGGAGAGGACCTCGGGGAGGGCATGCGTTTCCTTCTAGCTAGAAGTAGCGTCAGTGGTTTTACATGCCCTGACGAGTTTGATATATGTGGTTGTTGCTGTTACGAGGCGCCTCGGATATATCGGTGACTGTATGGAGCCGATGGAGTCATTTGGCTCATTTACGCCCCAAAGGGCGGGGAAACGCAGTGTTCAGGCATTTTAATCCACATCGGTGGACCGGCCCTGACGATCCAAGGATCACTCGAGCTCTGATCCTGAGACTCGAGCTAGACAGTCTCGAATCGGTAGAGGACTATCTTTTGCCTCGGTTCACAGATGGAAATCCAACTTTCAATACGTGACTTTGCGGTTTTGATTGTAGAGCCTAGTATGGCGACATGATATATGATAACCATGCCGTCTATGATTGATATTTATGATTGAAATTGTTTTGACACTATACACATATAGTAATAATAAAAGATGAAATTTAGCATATCAAGCATTCTTTGGCTATTACAAGGTAAAACCCTATCCTCCGGCTTGCGTTGCATTGTGTGATGGGACCTGGGTCTTATAATAGCTTCATTCTTCTTTATTTAGCATTGCGTTGTTGTTTTATGCACTGGGGTTCTCGGGAGGAAACCCGTTCCATATTATACGGCGTGGTCCCTTGATTTACCTATCTTTAAAAATAAAGATTAATAACTGTTTTAGTTCTCACACCAGTCACATAACTGACCTGGAGTTTATTGTTTTAACCTAAACTCTGGGTGCCCCTATTTTCCACACGGGCAGCTAATAGTTTTGGTTTTGCAGATATATATTCACAGGATCCTGGTTTACAGCTGGAACGATACTCGGAAAGCTCTGTATCCGTGTATTACTTCTAGTTGTGTATTGTATTATTTTTCCGCTACTATTCAATTTATTGTAATCTCTGATATTTTCTGTGTAATATTTATTCATACTCTGTATATTCTTGTATTCTGATGGAATTGTTGTAATATACAATGAAATGTTCTTCTGTTTGTGTTCCGATGTGTGTTGTTCTCAACTCAATCCGTGATTTCCCGTTATGGGGATTTCGGGTCGTTACATTTCTTCCCTTTCGACCCCTACTTTCTTCCGCTAAAACATCAGTACTTGCTCACGTCAGTCCTTGCTTTTTCCCCTTCAACCGATCCTTTCCTCTTTAGAAAATGGGGAGAAACAAAGAGCGGAAGAAATGAAAAGAATGGACATGTTTACATATGTTGGTTTCATAATGAAGCAACGCAACAATGGAGGAGGCGGCTTCAGTCATGTATTTATTGGGTAGGATCCTTAAGACATGGCATCAGTACAGACATACACATTGAGCGATTCCAACATGTCACACGTATGCAACATATGTATCACTCTGCCTCGCACATATATTTGCTTTTAAGTTAGATTTTAGGGTACCACTTTACATGAAATTATGTTCATCTAAGGACGACCATCGACAAAAATAAAAATACAGTCGTGTCGAGCTCGGTGTCACGATTCCAAAAATATAATAATATAGGTCCGTTAACTTATTCTGTGAAACCCCGAAATGTTGATATAGGGTGTAAAATACTCCAAAATAAAAAGTGCTTATTTTACGAAATAAAAATTACAGTAAAATTCTAAAAATTAAATTATCACTATGTCTCAAAAGAACCTAGTCTAAATTTGAAACCGGTATCTAGTTATATCGAATATACCGTTACGGTCGATAAACGATTCTATAGTGATTATTTTAAAATGGACACAAATCAAAATCTACATGACGGAATCCCGATTTTTCTCTTCCACTAGAAATATATACTTCACCAGCTCCTGACGTTTCTTGTTTCACAGAAATCCGATTTGAAACGGACCTTGTATATCCAGTTGAAGTTCGAATCGCCAAATTACGAACCACCGCGCCATTTCAAGCTCGATTATATTTATAATACAATTATACGTTCAAACTGTCGTCATTTAAATATATTCATTATTCTAATTCAATTCTAAGCTGAATTAAATATTTTAAATTGTCCACTTCACATTATATTGTCAATTAAATATATTATTCTATTATTTATTTTAATTAAATATTCAATATTATTTAATTAACCGACCATTTAAATCTCTAATTCACTATTTAAATAGTTAAATAAATTAATTATACCGCTGACAAATGCGGGTCGTTACATTAATCCTAGGATGACCCGACGACTTTGAAATTCTATATAAACAACCCAATGCTCAAACCTAAAAATCACACAAAAATAATCCTGGAACTATCATGACGTCAATAGAGAACTTGGAGTAGCCGTCACCAATTCAAAGACAAGATAAAAACCTGAATCAAAATCAAATTAAAGTAATCAAATTCAACGATCTACATCAAAGGCGAGCTTACCAATTTCAGAATTCAGATTTCAGAAATCAAGAATTCCTTTTTAGTTTGTAAGTTGGTTATTACGTAGATTTAAACATTCTTCTAATTGAAATCATGACATGTTGTAATTCGAATATAGAATGATGCCTATGTATAAGATAAATAAAGTTTGATTCTCAAACTACCATTGCGATTGGTCATGCCTATATGTTTGTGACGATGAACATACCATATTGTATGTTATTGGAATCTACTATGATTGGGTATTGGATTTATTATGCCAACTGAATGGTGTAACATGTCATGTTATAATTTGGTGGTTACATGCAAGTTTATGATCTAAAACACATGCTTATATGTTAGATCAACACTCATGTATATTTAGATCCATGTTAAGTTGAATCAATTTATGTTGCAAGATTTGATTTGTAGCTCTCTTATGTTTAACACACATAAGTTATCATGCTAAGTTGTGATTCGAATATGTTTATAATAGTTCTCTTATGTTTAACACACATAAGTTAATATGCTAAGTTGTGATTTAAATATGTTTATAGTAGCTTTCTTATGCATTGACATACATAAGTTAATATGCTAGGTTGTGGTTTAAAATTGTGTTTATATGTTAAACCTCCATGCTAGACCTTTATCAAGTTCACATGACAATTAGACCCAACTTAGTCACAAGTTCACCTTTACCCGTTTAATTAAGTTAATGATACATCTATGCCAAGTTACACACGATAAGTTAAATGTATGCTATTTTATGTTTGTTTCATGTCCCTTGTTTATTACCCTTTTTTTGTTTATGGGTTTGGGCTAATTTACTAGCCCAACATTTTATGTGATTCATGCGTACGTTTCACGGGGGTAGCGATGGGAAAATATGAAAATTTCATGGCATAGATTTGTTCATAAAATGGTATATTTGATATACCATTCATTATGAGCATAATCAAAGGATAATTATGGCATGATTAAATTAAAATTAATTTACATAAAGAAATTAGACATATATAGAAAATATGTGAATTTAGAAAAGACGAATATGTCTAACCCGAGGTTAGACTGAGTTGTGGTGTAAATCTGCCCGGAACCGATCGACATATCCAGTGACCACAACAAGACCTGTCTAATGTGGGTGGTTGGTGCATCAAGCCCAAAAAGAACCCGAGGTTAGACTGAGTTGTGGTGTAAATCTACCCGGAACCGACCGGTATATCCAGTGACCACAACAAGACCTGTCTAATGTGAGTGGTTGGTGCTTTAATGAACAAATTAAAGCTAAGTCTGGATTGGTAGGGTTAAGTCAATTCGGGAAACACTTAACCGATTCAACATGTTTACTAAACAGATGGGTGGGGTAAGGTAAACTTGGACACTTAACCAAATAAACATATTGATTAGAAAACCCTAGTAATGGGGACCCATTTCAGCAGTAACCCATATAGATGTATCATGTTATCCTGAAACTAGGCAGGGTGGGGCACGATTACTGGGCTGATTATAAGCGGTCAAAAACGTCGGCGGTTGGTGCTCCAGTGTAGGTTCCGACGGAGTATGGGCGTGCACGTACTCTGGAGTGGAAAAAGCAGACACTGGGCATTAGTAGTATACACTGTGCATCTTGAATCGTGTCGGGTTGCCACCAGAGGGACTGATACACCCCATGGTGGGACCCGCACAGGTAGCTATAGTCAAGCGGGGCTGAATGACACAGGATATGAATGCATGCGAGTAGGAGCCGATCATTAAGGGGATCGTTTGTTATGAACACGTGGGGTTAGTTGAACCAATAGTTGGTAGGTGCAGAGACTATAGTAATGGGTGCGATCACTTGTTCCTCTTATCTTATATTAGGGTATTGTCATATGTTCTGTTATTACTGTCATGATCCCTTTCCTTGTTTAAATACTAGTAATCACTGAACTTACCAGACTTATTGTCTGACCCGTTTTCTTTCATCCTCTTTTCTTCCGTTCTCTCTCCCCCCCCCCCCCCCCCAGGTTCACAGGGAGGGAATATTCCAGCTTAGTCAGACTCTCTGCAAGCTTCAAGGAAGTAGATGTATGATTGGGACTCTCTTACCTTGGCTATGTCTTTTGGATACTACACTTGGGGATTTATGTAGTTTTATTTATGGTTTATGCTTCTTTATTAAATAATCAAGACATAAATTATGGTGTAATGTTTTGGAAGTTATTTTAAGACAATTTGCTATAATGCTTTTGTATTGAACTACGTATGCAGTAAATGTTTGATTTTCGCTGCTTATATTTATCTGTCTTGTAAATTTTTCTGTGTCTTGTACCTATAACCCTCCACCAAAGTTAAGGCATTCCCTTTGTGAGTGACCTTAACGGGGGTGGGGTGTTTCAGATAGTATGCCACTAACCGACTCCGGTCTCTTTAACAACTGAATGCTTACATTTTTTTTTTCTTTACACCGTGGCCATTGAATTTGAAATGATATTTTCAAGTATTGCAACTCGATTTATTTAAGTATTGCCCCAAAATCAATTACACAAATCATTTGTCATTGGTTCGATAATAAAACCAATATTCCCCATTGTTTTAACTTCCAAATTCCATGAAATACTATTATGACTTGAAAATCCTATACTTCATCCTTTGGATTCACTAGACTGGATTGGACATCGATTTTTATTTCGAATTAATAAAATACATTTAGAAAAGTTATGTTTTGAAAATAGTATATGTATGCTCAAAGTAATGTATAACATATATATAGTTAGAAAGTATTTGTATACTAAATTTAAAGTAAGGTGTATATATATAGTAGGAAAAATATATGTAATTAAACTGAAAGTAACGTTTAACATACATATATATATATAGAGTTGGAAAGTATTAATAAATTCATATAGTAAAGAGATCAGACCATTTTTATATCAAAATATTTACAAGATCAAGTAACAAGGAAAATTACTTTTTATGAAATTTAAATTTTATTCAAATAATATTGATCTAATCCAAATCCAAATCCATTTCTCAGAATTTCTTTTCCCATCAAAATTTCACCTTTAGACAAATTCCCACTTATTTGATTCAATTTCAATATTTCATGGTTAAAACGATTTCAAACCATTGTTTACTTTGGATTCGATGCATCAATTACATATAACAAATCCCAAACAACCTTTAACGTTAGTTGTAAGTAGAAATGTGATTTATTAAATTCCAAACTCATATTCACCATAACATAGAAAATCGTATGCTTTTACATTTGAACTTAAATACTTTTCATTTTGATAAAATCTTATATTTTCATGGCGAAAACTTCATTAACCAACATATATCAAAATGAGTTTAGGGGGAAAATTTATCAAATCTTTGTAAATCCTTTGCAAGAATCATTAAATTCATTACATGAACATCAAGTTATAAGGATTTTATTCAAATAAATTAAACTTGGTGTTATCTTGCAAAAATCACTTTAAAACTTGTTTGATACAAATTGGATTTCACAAAATTTGCAAGTAAATATTTGAACCAAATTTTCTTTGAAACGTTTTATACGATATATAGGGATTTCATTAAAATTTCTACATAAAGTTTATAAAATATTTTTTGATACTTTATTTTACTGACCATGGTGTCCGTATAAAATTTCTATCCTATGGTCAAGTGATACGGAATTTATCGTTTCAATCCGTTCTTTAAAATATTCGAATCCCGGGTATATATCATTTCAACCCGCATCCCAAATCGATTCAAATACACAAGGGGTTCGGGTATGTATCATTTCAACTCGTAATGGTTTTTAATCAAAAAGGAACTTGCATGTTGAAGAAAGTAATCATAGCATGTTAAGCATACAACCATAGTGTCATAGTAATAACAGTGTGTGTCGCACGTGCACAACCATGAAGCAAACAAATCTAGAGCATCCTAACATTTCATTAAACATCTCAAATCTTGAATTCACTTAATAAGAATATTAGTCTTTGAGTGAGAAAATCCCACCTTTCGAGGTTAGAAGATGAATGCAAAATTTGACATAAATTCAACCGACGAACCCAAGCCTCTTTTATATATATCGAGAACCACTATAGTTAATCCGGACAACAGAAATAAAAATCAACGCTTTAATGATATGCATGCGAGTATAATTGATAATGAAGGTAAAACTCACCACCTAAGGTTGACTAGATTCAAATCGAACGATATTCCTAAACTCAAGACATGACAGAACTCACAGCTCAAACAATGAGCTCCGTGTCTGCACCACTAGTCTTCGTGGCATTGGCTCGACCACCTAGAGTGCTTATTTCGATATGTACATTTCTGAGCAAAGATTCTCCTTCTCACTTCTCGGTTCAGCTCGGTAGGAGGAGCAAGCATCGGATCTGTTTCTAAAGCAGGCGGTTCGAGGCTCAGAGGTGACCGACAGTGAAGGGTAAGGAGGCTTCATTGGAAAAATCGAATGGGAGGGAAAATACCTACAGTGCTCGCGCAACATAAGGAGGAGCTGGCTCAGCATGTGAAGGCACCTTGGAGTGGGTCACGGGTTGGATCTAAAGCGTCGAACGGTGGTGATGGTCTCGGGTTGCGTGGATTTCAAATCGCGGTTCTTTGCGAAGATGACAACGCCTGGTTCGAAGCGGTCTGCCCTAAAAGCGACGTCGTCGCTAGAGAGCTGCCGCATCTGGGAGGTTGGACCAACTTTGGTGAATGAATTGGTGGCGAAGACGAAGAAGGCGCAAGCGAAGGGACCTGTAGATGTGATGTTAGGAAGAAATCGAAATTTTGGGACTTCATTCTTTGATTTGTTTACTGGCGAACATAAGTAATTAAAGAGAGGAAGGCTTTCCCCTTAACTGATGTTTGGTTGACGCAGTGAAGTAAAGAAAGTGGTTTCTGTTGAACGGAGAGGAAGAAAAGCACGAATTTTATAATGTTGGGGATGCCGCCAGAAGAAGATTTCGAAATCTGCTACAGTGTCAAAATCTTGTTTTTTCTGACAGAACAAGATTTCAAAATCTTTGTTTACTGTAGGAGTTTTGCATGACTCAGGAAGAGAAAGCGACGTCGTGAAATATTTCACAGGAAGGAAGGACACTTGTAAATTTCATTCAGTAGAAAGACAAGTGTTAAATTGGCTGAGTATTGTCTACCGTTTCATGGCTTGAATTCAAATTTGTGTTCACCATTAATTCTCTCCTTTTATTTCGTTAATGTGTTTGATATGTTATGATACAAACAATTGGCGCAACAGACGTACTAACAATGCTATTAGTTCTATTCGCGCTACGGTTAGGCAATGCAAAACCGTTAGAACTTTAGAAAGATTAATTTAGAAATATTTAACCTATTAGATTTGCGAAATCATCATAGTGAACGGAGCATGACTGTATTGGACACATCATCTGCACGTTATAAATTTAACATAAATAAATTAAATTCAATTTTAACGCAAGATGCGCGAATTCTTATTTTACAATTTATTTCTTTTACATCAACCGTATTTCAACTATTGTCGGTTTGGAATAAATTTACACTTAACAATTTGATCGAAGTAATCCAATTAATTGTTTAAATAAGAATTCAAACTTTACATTTGAAGTCAAGCCTTTACAATAAATTCGATTTCAAATCCTCAACTTATAATGGATTAGATTTTAAATTAATTGAATAATTGTAATATTACTTGTTTCTATAATGTTCATATTAAACCTTAAAAGAATACTAATGTTAACTATTTAGTTTAAACTACATTGTCCATGTTAAAATAAAATTTACGAAAAGAACAAATTCAAGCTGGATTCAAAGTAGATAAAATCCTAAATTTTATGCTGAAAAATACAAATATAAATATTTGTTTTAGCGTTATATCTTAATTTAATTTATATTTGAAATGTCAAAATTAGCGGTTTGTTACAGCATCCCCCGCTTAGCGTTTTTCGTCCTCGAAAAGGAGTGTCATAAAAATTAAGTCTTCATACATTATTTTACAAATACCTTTACTTCTTTTAAAGCTTTTTTAAAAGAAAAACAAGTTATAGATTTGAAACTCAAAATTTTTCTAACACCCAAAATTTACGGAAAATTTCGGTAGCGCCTCCTTTGTTCGGCTTGCCTGGAAAAATTTATAATTTCAATATTTATCGATATACATATCATCCACACGATGAGGCATCCCAATATAGGGGAAACAAAAGAAAACAACTCAAGTGCGATATGTAAACCGAGTTACGTACCTTATCTAGCGTTTTTAAAGCATATTTGCTTATTTTCTTTGCATTTTGTGTAAAAGCGAGTTCCGTAAGCAAGACACGGCATAGCGACCTACTAATACACTCCAAATATAGTGAGTCATATAATGAGTTTACATAAAGCTAAACAATATGTAACACAAATAGTATGCATATAATAATGAAATCCTTTATCAACACTAGAATACATGGTTCACTGTCATTTGCTCACATTAGGTTCCAAGTTGTTTACCAAACATTTTGTTTTCTTCCCTTTTTCCTTTTCTCAGCTTGATAATAACAAGCATGTGAAATCTTTAAATCAAATGTTACAAGTTCGTTTCCTTTTCATATTCGGTTTGATCATTTAAGCTTCTTGCTTTTATAGGTTTCACACACTTGTTTTCTTGTAAAGAACAATTTGTCATTGTTTTTTTTTCTCTCTCTTTACAATATAATGTGCTGCTGCCTTCGAGCACTACAAAACTCATGTATAAACGGTCGAAAATCATGCATTATGTTTGCATCCAAAGAAGTCACACAAAGGACAGTGAACTAGTTATTGTTGAATATCAAACAAAAATTCTAGAGTTTTGTCGAAAGAATGGGTTCTCTAAACACATATAATATTAAATTCATGGCAAGCAACAGTTTTTTTTAATTCACATTTCAGTTCAGTTTTTGTCTCTTCTTCATTTCATTTTTTTTATAATGTGCTACAGCTAATGCGGCGGTCAATGCTGCTGTCACGCAGTGGCAGCCAGTGCTGTTACTGTCACACAGTGTGGCGGCAGCAGCTTTGTGGCTGTTGCTAACAGCAGCCATTCTCTTATAATTTTCAGAAATGCATTGTGATTAGGAAGAAAAATTAGGGTGTTCCATTGCCGAAAATCGAAACACTAGAATGCCTAGTTTTATAGATACTCCTTACAAATATCACTTACCTGCAGATTTACATTCGGTTCAAAATGAATTCATTTACCATTAAAATTATAATGTTGGTTTACCCACTTTCGGTTGTATCCGCATGCATACATCATACAAAATAATAATTCCCATGTAATCAGAAATCATACGGAAATTTAATATCTAAATGGCATCAATCTGTGGAGTGGACGATGTAGATGCAGATTAGCTTGTATTATTGTGCTTGTAGTGTCTCCACACAGTCACCAGATGATTCATTATCCTATGTTGGCGCTCAACCAAAGGCCCTCTCCGTTTTGAGGAAAATAAAAATTTCGGCTTCACTGCTCCGTTACAGGAAAAAAACCGCCCTCTTTGAACTTCACTTTTTCCTCACCGTCGTCTTTGTTTCTTTCTTTCTCCCAGTATCTTCCCCCAATTCCTACCATTATCCATTATACATCGGTCAACCCAAGATTTAATACCCAAATTCAATATCCATTACATGCAGATTTGCATACTACCTCAAGATCGAGTTGGACCACTTTATCTGAGGCTGTAGTGCTCCAATTTTCTTCATTCTGCACCGCTAGGTCAATTACCGGGAGCAGTTAAAAGTCATAATTTCGTTGAGGCTATACGGTATATATGGGTCTTCACTAAAGATTAAAATGCATACAAGTGACAACAAAAGCTGAAACTATTAATGTTTGTTGCCCAAAACTGGAGAGCGGCAATAGCAGTTGAAACGATGGACTAAAATGTGAAAACTGCATATGTAGATTGACTAGAGTGATCTACCGTGTTTGAGCATCGCTTCAGCGCTGACAAGGTGGGATTAGAGGAAGAACAAGCGGATCAAAGTAATGTATGTATGGGTAAGCTCGGCAAATATTCCCTGTTGCATTGAATCTTTTGTCATACTAGACTGGAATGGGTTTCGCAGTAGAATGAAAAGGAAAGAGAACAACTGACAAGTACACAGATGGAGCAAAAAAAAATGCCAAGAAAATAGCAGCAAAGTGGTCTCGATCAAGCCTGAGAACATAAGTGAAGTTGGGTGCAAAAACTATGGGACGGAAAAACATCTCTACAGAAATCCTAACAGAGACTCGAACTTTAAAATATTAGAATAATAGTGAAGTCGACAATACTATGAAATCTGCAAAGGTAGAGGTTCACTTAACAAAATTCTAATATACATTTTCTTCGGCTTTTCATTGTACTATTACTGGTAAATATCTCTACCATAAACCAATTGGTTCTCCTTTCTTCTGAAGACTAACTAACAAGTGATGAGGCTTTGAAAGTTACTCTATGCTGATGGATATTTCCACGTTCTTAAGTCGCTGCTGCTGCAGTGCGAAGGGGGAAAACTGGAAGGTGATTTCAGGTACTCATTAATGGTGTTAGTCTTGTTTCATTTATTATAATTAAATATCGTTTCTTGGTGTATATTCAGGTATTTATTCCAGGTGTATATTCAGGTATTTATTCCAGGTATGTAAACAAAATAATTGTTTGGTTTATTTCCATAAACTGCCATCAGGGTTATGCACATGCATATTCCTATCCCATTTGTTTAATTTTCTTAACATAATCTAAGTTCGAAGCGCACATTGTTTAAACTACCAAAGGTAACTATTTGGTAAAATAATATTTATTCATCAATTGTGAAGTATATCAATTTCACCCAATCACTAACTCTTTTTTCATATTAGGGAAAAATAAATTAGAGTTCTATATACGAATATCTTTGTAGACATCGTATTAGTATTTTATTGGTTCAAAATCAAAATTTCTTATTCTTCCTTAATTTTTTTTATAAAATAAGGTTTAAGTATTACTTGACGTCACAACCAGAATTATACATCTTCCTCACTTTCGAAACCCAAAAATAAATGCTGATGATATTGCAACATCCACCAAATTCATTTCCAGGCGACTACAGTGTGAATATGTATTTATCCAGTACACGAAGGATTTAGTACATACGTTAGCTAGGCGTATGTCCCAAAACTCTTCACATACTCGATAGTCCGATTTCGACGTTAATAGAACACTCGAAACACCTCTCTTAAGTCTAAGGTTATATTCAAATTTTCTATATACAAATCTGCTGAATAGTATATTTCAACATATCTGATTGTAAGCAGGGAATTTATATATCTCCCCATTTATTTATTTTATCCTATTTGATTACAACCGTTTATTTATATATACCATCTTAAAATTTTCAATGGCAAATCATATACACTATATAGGATTTCTTTAGCATTTTCAAGTTTCAAACAAATCATTTCCAAAACTTGCAATTAAATATCTTACGTGAATTATTACGCCAAATTCCATGTTTCATAAAGAAATTTTTGTTTTAAAAATACGCTTTAAGTATCATGTTATATTTTATTCAATTTAAGTCTACATTTTTTTAACCTCATTTTACCCTTACATGCCTTACCTTACATTTAGTTATGCAGTTCGATTATCCTTCACGGCCTTCGGGAAATTCAATCAAGTCATTTATTCCCAATGTTTCAATTTTACGAGTTTTATTTACATACATTTTATTTTAATATTGTTTATGAATTCATAAATATTTCAATTGATGAAATTTTCTTAACATCGGGCTATAATTTTACACATAACCCAATTTATTCGAGAAACTAAGCATTTGACACTTCGTTATTTATTCAAGTTTTATTCTAAATTCTCATGCCTTACGTTAATCCAGTTCGAGCTACCTTCGAACATAAGTTGAAAGTTGAATGAGCAAACAAACCGAATCGAATGGATTTGTCAAGAATAGGTTAGAAGTATTAGAGAAGATCCACGATTTAAGAACGACCATTTCAAAATATCTTTAAGATAGGACAACTAAAACAAGACTCGTATTTGGGAGATCCAACCAAAAGGAGCTTTCAACAAGAGGGACGAGTTCAAAGGGATTGAAATTTAAAACATAGATATTTTAAAGAAAAGATAAAATTTCAAATTACTTTCATATATATATATATATATATATATATATATATATATATATAGAGAGAGAGAGAGAGAGAGAGAGTCCTTTTCAGAATCCTTTAAAATCATTTAAAATATTTTTATTTCAAAATGCGCTTTATCGGGTATGATTCCATTACGATATCACTCATTTTAGTGTATTTCTACTCCATCTCTAATGAGTGTTTCAACCTCATAAGTTAAGCTTTGTATGAACCAATGCTCTGATACCACACTGTAACGAACTGGCTTTTCGACCGCTCCAAGTCGGTAATTAAACCAACTTGAACCGTTCAAAATGACAGATCGTTATTGCTTGTAAAGTTGAAATACAAATCATCATAGAATCACAGCTACATAACATAAAATATCTTACAGCGGAAGTAAAAATTTGTACAATATTACAAAATCTATTAAATTTACATGTTATCAGAGTACAAAAATAAAGATAGATACAGCGGAAGAATAAATATATAGTCATACTAGTATTTGGTAATGAACAGAGATGGACCAACCAAATATGACATGGTAGATGAACGGCTGGATCTCCAACGAACCTCAAACTCTAACAGATATATCTTCAAGCTAAAATACTCGGTCTGACCCAAGCAATTGCAAGAACAAAACAAACAAAGTACTCGAGTCAGGACTAACATTCTCATATAAGTGAAATAAATCAAATGAAATGTTAACTGAAATGTACAATAACTTAGAGGACGTTTGGGATTCCCGTCCTCTAAGGATCCGCGGAAATAATAAATGTAAAATAGTACGCTATTATTGTAATGTCTATTCAGTAAAGTAAATATACTGAAAATAGCGTAAGCGGGATTACCATATTAACCTTACGCAGTTTATAGGCATCACAGTCCATACAGTATCGTAAATTCACCGAACTGGTGTTATCGGAGGGCACTCCATAGAAAGCAATACTAAATCAAAATCATATGGGGCTCGTATGGGATAAATATAACAAGGCACATGAGGCAACAATGCCTAGGGTAGGATTCTACGAGTTGCACTTCCGGACCAGTGGTAACGCATAGCAGCCACTACCGACCACCTCGGAACACACTCCCAAATCAAAGAGTTGCACCCAAATCAATCACAACAGTAATAGAGATGGTATCGAAGAAGCGTGTCCGATATGAGGTGCGACCTCAATTAGTCACGGTATAGCTCCTGTTTTAGTCATTTTAATTATGACCCGATGGTCAAGGCTATTTCGTCATCGTGTTTGCCTTCTTCGATCCAGACGTTACTTCCAAGCCATCCTGTTGTCGTTCCGATACTCCATCACGTACATAGTTGTTAAAGTGGTATCGGCACTGATAGAGGGTATGCCACTTATCGACTCCGATCTCTTTAACAATCAAATGCTTACATTTTTTTTTCATTCACACCATGGCCATTGAATTTGAAATCATATTTTCAAGTATCGCAAATCAATTTATTTAAGTATTGCCCCAAAATCAATTACACAAATCATTTGTCATTGGTTCGATAATAAAACCAATATTCCCCATTGTTTTAACTTCCAAATTCCATGAAATACTGTTATGACTTGAAAATCCTATACTTCATCCTTTGGATTCACTAGACTGGATTGGACATAGATTTTTTATTTTGAATTAATAAAATACATTTAGAAAAGTTATGTTTTGAAAATAGTATATGTATGTTCAAAGTAATATATAACATATATATAGTTAGAAAGTATTTGTATACTAAATTTAAAGTAAGGTGTGTATATATATATATATAGTTGGAAAAATATATGTAGACTAAACTGAAAGTAATGTATAACATACATACATACATACATATATATATATATATATTGGAAAGTATTAAAAAATTCATATAGCAAAGTAATCAAACCATTTTTATAGCAAAATATTTACAAGATCAAGTAACGAAAAAAATTACTTTTTATGAAATTTAAATTTTATTCAAATAATATTGATCCAATCCAAATCCAAATCCATTTCTCAGAATTTCTTTCACCATCAAAATTTCACCTTTAGATAAATTCCCACTTATTTGGTTCAATTTCAATATTTCATGGTTAAAACGATTTCAAACCAATTTTTACCTTGGATTCGATGCATCAATTTCATATAATAAATCTCAAACAACCTTTAACGTTAGTTGTTAATCGAAATGTGATTTATTAAATTCCAAACTCAAATTCACCATGACTTAGAAAAACATATGCTTTTATATTTGAACTTTAATACTTTTCATTTAAAATCCTTCTTACATTTTCATGGCGAAAATTTCATTAACCAAGATATATCAAAATGAGTTTGGGGAAAAATTTATCAAATCTTTGTAAATCCTTTGCAAGAATCATTAAATTCATTATATGAACATTAAGTTATAAGGATTTTATTCAAATAAATTAAACTTGGTGTTATCTTGCAAAAATCACTTTAAAACTTGTTTGTTACAGATTGGATTTCACAAAATTTTCAAGTAAATATTTGAACCAAATTATCTTTAAAACTTTTTAACGATATATAGGGATTTCATTAAAATTTCTACTTATAAAGTTTATAAAATATTTTATGATACTTTATTTTAATGACTACGGTGTCCGTATAAAATTTCTATCCTATGGTCAAGTGATACGGATTTTTATCACTCAATCCATTCTTTGAAATATTCGAATCCCGGATATATATTATTTCAACCAGCATCCCAAATCGATTCGAATACACAAGGGGTTCGGGTATGTATCATTTCAACCCGTTATGGTTTTTAATCAAAAAGGAACTTGCATGTTGAAGAAAGTAAACATAGCATGTTAAGCATACAACCATAGTGTCATATGAAATAACAGTGTGTGTCGCACGTGCACAACCACGGAGCAAACAAATCTAGAGCATCCTAACATTTCATTCAACATCTCAAATCTTGAATTCACTTACTAAAAATATTAGTCTGTGAGTGAGGAAATCTCACCTTTCGAGCCTAGAAGATAAATGCAAAATTTGACATAAATTCAACCGACGAACCCAAGTCTCTTTTATATATATCGAGAACCACTACAGTTAATCCGGACAACAGAAATCAAAATCAACTCTTTAATGATATGCATGCAAGTATAATTGATAATGAAGGTAAAACTCACCACCTAAGGTTGACCAGATTCAAATCGAACGATATTCCTAAACTCAAGACATGATTGAACTCACAGCCCAAAAAGTGAGCTCCTAGTCTGCACCACTAGTCTTCGTGGCATTAGCTCGACCACCTAGAGTGCTTATTTCGATATGTACATTTCTAAGCAAAGATTCTCCTTCTCTCTTCTCGATTCAGCTCTGTAGGAGGAGCAGGCATCGGATCTGTTTCCAAAGCAGGCGGTTCGAGGCTCAGAGGTGACCGACAGCGAGGGGTAAGGAGGCTTCATTGGAAAAATTTAATGGGAGGGAAAATACTTACAGTGCTCGCGCAACATAAGGAGGAGCTGCTCAGCACGTGAAGGCGCCTTAGTGTGGGTCATGGGTTGGATCTAAAGCGTCGAACGGTGGGGATGGTCTCGGGTTGCGTGGATTTCAAATCGCGGTTCTTCGCGAAGATGGCAGCGCCTGGTTCGAAGTAGTCTGCCCTAAAAGCGACGTCGTAGCTAGAGAGCTGCCGCATCTGGGAGGCTGGACCAACTTTGGTGAATCAATTGGTGGCGAAGACGAAGGAGGCGCAAGCGAAGGGACCCGTAGATGTGATGTTAGAAAGAAATCGAAATTTTGGTACTTCGTTCTTTGATTTGTTTACTGGGGAACATAAGTAATTAAAGAGAGGAAGGCTTTCCCCTTAACTGATGTTTGGTTGACGCAGTGAAGTAAAGAAATTGGTTTGTGTTGAACGGAGAGGAAGCAAAGCACAAATTTTATAACGTTGGGGATGCCGACAGAAGAAGATGTCGAAATCTGCTACAGTTTCAAAATCTTGGTTTTTCTGACAGAACAAGATTTCAATATCTTTGTTTACTGTAGAAGGAGCTGTGCATGACTCAGGAAGAGAAAGCGACGTGGTGTAATATTTCAGAGGAAGAAAGGACACTTGTAAATTTCATTCAACAGAAAGACAAGTGTTAAATTGGCTGAGTATCGTCTACCGTTTCATGGCTTGAATTCAAATTTGTGTTCACTGTTAATTCTCTCCTTTTATTTCGTTAACGTGTTTGATATGTTATGGGTACAAACAATTGGTGCAACGGACGTACTAACAATGCTATTTGTTCTGTTTGCGCTACGGTTAGGCAACACAAAACCATTAAAACTTTAGAAAGTTTAATTTAGAAATTTTTAACTTATTAGATTTGCGAAATCATTATAGTGAACGAAGCATGACTGTATTGGACACATCATCTGCACGTTATACATTCAACATCAATAAATTAAATTCGATTTTAACGCAAGATGCGCGAATTCTTATTTTACAATTTATTTCTTTGTTTTTATTACATTGACCGTATTTCAACTATTGTCGGTTTGGAATAAATTTATACTTAACAATTTGTTCGGAGTAATCCAATTAATTGTTTAAATAAGAATTCAAACTTTACATTTGAAGTCAAGCCTTTACAATAAATTCGATTTCAAATCCTCAACTTATAATGGATTAGATTTTAAATTAATTGAATAATTGTAATATTACTTGTTTCTATAATGTTCATATTAAACCTTGAAAGAATACTAATGTTAACTATTTAGTTTAAACTACATTGTCCATGTTAAAATAAATTTACGAAAAGAACAAATTCAAGCTGGGTTCAAAGTAGATAAAATCCTAAATTCTATGTCAAAAAATACAAATATAAATATTTGTTTTAGCGTTAAATCTTAATTTAATTTACATTTAAAATGTCATAAGGAGCGGTTCGTTACAGAAATGGTTTGCCGGAATTTGATGATCTTACACATTCCGGAAAGTTCAAAACCTGAGCTACAACTTTCTTTTGTGGTGATTTCCAAAATATTACTGTTTAATGGCTCAAAATGCATTTTTATAACGCTGACCTACTCCTAAACTGTGTTTCAAATTTGATATTTAGGGTATTATAATGTAATTCGTTGACATACTTGACATTCTAATGTTTCAATGTACTGAAACATGATTTAAATTAACATGTTATGCTAATTATCCATTACAATAATTTATGTTCATTTGCTTCTTATATGCAACTTATATTTGCATTTGAGATAAAGTGTAGGTTCGTACGGAGCCATTGGATAGATTGATAGCGTTTGCTTGCTTTTGCACGCTCGACTATAAAGAAAATTGATATTATATGCTAGTTAAAAAGGTATGTTTTCGGATTAAATATTGCGAAATATTAATATGTTGTGGTATTTTCCTTGTTTTCGTCTGTTTTGGGATGCCTCTTCGGAGATGTAGATTATTTATTATATTGTATTCGGGTTTTTCGAAACGTCCACCATATAAAGAAGACTCTGCCGAATTTTTTCAAAAATTTCAGAAGAGAAATGGATTTCATATTTTAGTTGACATATTAATACGAGACGTATAGGCACGCGCTTCGCGCGTGGTGATGGCACGCACGGAGCCATTCAACAAAATAAAAATATGTCGTTAGTACATGGTCTGGTATATTTCATGTCCATTTTATTTTTCTGTATATTTATTTGCTCAATAGTTTCTTTTAATTTTCCTATTTTCATTACTGTGCATTAATTTTCTTCTGTTTCTAATTCATGCATGTTAATTCGTGTGACCGTTATTCAAAACATTTATTTTTATTTCTAATTTTAAAAGTTCCATTCTTAATACGCGTGCGCATACTCTTGAAATAAATATTTCCACACATACGCGTGATTTAATTCCATTTACGATGCGCATTTATTTTCGAATTCAAACATACGCGTGATTTAATTCCATTTACGTTACCTTTCTAGATTTAATTTTCTGCTTTCAAATTTTAACATTATTCTCATTTACGTCTCTATTAATGTCATTAATGACGCGCATGGCTAATTAAAGGAACATTGCTATTTAACTTTAACTACTTTCCATTTTTTTTCTTGATTTAATTCCTTTTATCATATGTGTTTGTTTTTAGTAAAGGGCATTTTCGGTAGTTTGCGTGTATACCAAAAAAGTGTGACACCAAACCTATTCCGATTATTAGTAAAGATGTGTTTGTTTTTAGTAAAGGGCATTTTCGGTAGTTTGCGTGTATACCAAAAAAGTGTGACACCAAACCTATTCCGATTATTAGTAAAGATATTCCAATTATTAGTAAAGATAATCAAATAACCTTTTTCTTTTAAAATCCAAAATATATAACTCTTTCATTCTTGTTTAAATATCAAATCTTGTTTAGAAAGTTTTTCATACTCAACTAGTCGGAAAAACTCTTGAAACATTTTTATTTAAAATACCATCACGCTTCCGCTACGCTTCTTTGATTTAGCATATGCATGTTCGAGCTAGTGTCGTTTCCAACATTAATCTTAACATTTTCAGAACCCACTTCTTAAATTTAATATTTTCAAAGATCAAATTTTCCTTGCCTACTTACTATGTAAGGCCCACTTGCTGAGGTTTTGTCAATGTCACGTCATACACAAAGTTATGCTTAAATAAGCAATGTATGGGAGTGTGTTCCGAGGTGGGCGGTAGTTGCTACCATGCGTTACCACCGGTAAAGGCATGCAAATGGTAGAATCCGACCCTGAGTATTCCTCGGTGCCTTGTCATATTTATCCCGATCGAGCCCCCTACGATTTGATTTGACGTTGTCGTATCGCGGCGCATCCCTATGTACCGACGTACTGGTGTTTTATATGTAATGTGTACGACAATGTCTATAAACGGCGTAAGGGTAAAAATGTAATCCGGCTTACGCTATTTTTAAAATATTATACTTTACTGAATGGACATTATTATAATAGCGTATTATACTATATGTATTAGTTCCACGGATCCTTAGAAGATGGAAATCCCAAACGTCTTCTAAGTTACTAATGCATTCCATTTTAACATGTCACTTGAGTTAATTCACTTAATCATAAGTTAGTCGTGTGTGAGAAAACTCACCTTTCGAGGCTTGGAGTTGAATTAAAAAATGACACGATGAGCGAGACTTGATATTAAAAATACAGTGAGCGAAATGTGTTATACATGCAAATGAAAATATAAAACAAATTTAAAATTAAATAAGGTACATTCTTTCACATTAAGCAAATGAGACATCGGTATTGTTTGATTCCACCCATTCTTTTCGCTTGAACAAACTAGGATAAACACTTGTTTTTTTTTTAATTTCAAATTTAATATTTGCCAAGATGGTATACTTGTTCACGCTACTGTTATTTCTTTACAGTTGGATACCAACTGTACCGACACGTCTTTTTGCCCAATTTTTACCGGTAATTAAACCAACTTAAACCGCTCATAAAGACGAATTGTTATGGATACATACATATATTGAACAAAATAGCAGAATTTTTTTTGAATCATACAACATTACATCAGAGTTACATGGAATATCAGAATTACAACATAAACAGCAGAACAAAGGTAAATATACCCTTAGCGGAAGAAATCATATGATAAAGCAGCAGCTCCAAACTCTAGCGTAAACTTCAACTCAGAAAGCGCTCCGAATCTTGCTCCAACGATCTATAACTGCAAAACTAAACTACTAGCTGTCTTATATAATATAAAGCCCTTAAAAATATGCTTTTACATTTAGCATTGGGTTGGGTAAAAATATCTATGTGTTAACACCTTGTGAAACACTTCATGATTTGTCTATAAGGTTTTTGGCGATGTTGTTTATTTCAAAATTTAATAAATGATTTTGAAATGACAATTCTTAAGTAAAAAATAATAGTATTCCCGATTTGGGATAGGGAACGTTTTATAAAATGTTTTATAAAACAGAAAGGATTTCGAGGGCTAAACGCGATGATTTCAAAATGATTTGAAAGTGTATTATGGTTTTACATTGTGGTTCATCGCGTATCCAATTTTGTTACAGTTTGTTATTGATAAACTGTAACGCTCGCCTTTTTTTAACTTGTATAGCAGTATACCACTATTCCAAATGAACCAAATGCAAATATATCAAACAATATAAAACTCCAGCAACATGCATTTCATGTAATATACGGGTGTCTCCAAAATGAAACATAAACATGCTTCAAGCGCATGAAGTACTGAGGCAACAACATGTGCCTAGTGGTGCAAGTTAGCGGGATACATAATAAAATTGCTTCCAGGTTTATATAACAAGGTGTTATGACAATGATCCCCTGACCATCCAACCTTCACATATTATTACGGTGCACTAATATACATGTATATGCTTATAAATATATATATTATTAGTCCAATGGATCAGCAGATTTATAAGTGCATGGGATAGGATTGTTGTGTTCCTAAACTAAAATTGTATATAGAAATGTAAGGCACTAAAGATAATTCAATTAAAACAAATTGTGCATGCAACTGGATGAATGTATGAGCCATATATTGAAACAATTAATGTAGAATATAGAGTACATTAGGATTAGATTGTAAGTAGTTTACTTTTTCCCATAAAAAATTGCGAGTGCGCAATTTTGGTAAGTGGGGAGTCTGTAACAACCCGATCTTCTACGTCCAAATCATACATGAATTTATATAAAAGAATTTAAATTTAGGTTGTAGCAATTTGTTAATTGAACTAATGAATTAAATTAAATTAAATTGTTTACAATATTAAATAATCAAATTTGATATATAAAAAAATGAATTAAATAGGGCGATCGTCTAAAGTAACAAAATTGTTATTGTTTATTATCACTTGGAGGATTTGTGTATTGGCTGTAATATGAATTGAAATTAATTTAATTGTATAGATTTAAATTAGATTATATAAGAAATTAATTGTAAATAACTTAAATATATGTATATGTAGGGAATAAGGCCCAAAGCCCGTAGAAAAGCCAAGTTCTTTCTAGAATAAGGCACGCTTCCTTTTATCAACAAAAGGAAAAAAAAATCGATCGGATTTTCGTGGCCTACGAGATGTCGGCGAACGGAGGCGAAGCACTGCCTGAGGCGCGTGCGAGGTAAAGTGAAATGGATCTTGGCCTGTTGACTATTCTAGCTCAAGCGATGATTCTTTTTATAAATCGGACTTGGTCTGGAGTTGCGCGTGGACGAAGCAACAAAGATTTGATGTTGTGGATGCATCTGGACGCGACGAGGATGACGATAGGCGTGATGAGGATAGTGGTGATTCTCATATGAGCGCGCAAGCTATAATGGAAGAAGTAATTTGAGGACAATGGCTACCGAGTCGATAACACAATAATTCTTGGGTTCGCAGTAAAGGCATTACCAGATTTTAGTCGTCCAATTCGGTGAGTTTCCTCGTCACTCACATCTATGTCTCTATCCATAATAGTTATACCCAAACTCATATTATTATCTGCATTGGATTGAATTATTTGGATGATTGAATTGGTTGGTTTGATGTAGTTGTCGTCTAGTTGTTTATTGGGTGTTCGTATATGGACGGGAAATTGTAAAATTTATTTTCGAAACATATTTGTATAAACGGTTTATTTTGACAATTAATCTACCGTGAAATTACAAATAAGAATGGGAAGCTTATATATAAATTTCTTTGTAGATAATTACAGTTTTTGACACTTTAGATTATGAATTATAGAGTACAACGAAATTTCAAATATTAAATTGTATTCCAAATTATAATTAGACATAAATTTATATTTAATCGCATGTGCGTGTATACATACTTAAGTAAATATTAGCGTTCAGATTACATTATTGATCATTGCATCAGTATACAAAAATTAACTTGATTACATGTATCTTTCAAGGTTATAGTTTAAATTAATTAAATATTTTATCCTATAATATTTCTATTTGGGTTGTTTCACTACTTAAAATATTTTACCATTACACAGAATAAGTCAATTGAGAAGTTGTCATTTTTATTATATTATGAAATAGTTTTTGACAATATTTTATATGTTATCGGATTTATATTTCTGTACAATATATTTTATTGTTTGCACAAATTTCCAATGAAAGTTTATATTTTTCATACATTTATATTAACTTTTGAGAATTATTGTTTGATCTTGTTTATTCATAAATCATGTTGGAATTTTATGTATTCCTTGAATAATTCTTCAATTTCTCTTCATTTGGATAATTACTGGCTTTTTAACCTCGCATGACTTCTTATATTGTGACTGATTCACTGTTGATTTAGTCTGATTGATGATTTGAAAATAATATAGTGACGACACCTTTTATGTAATTTTATCATATTTACATTCTATGTAACGAGAAATTTGAATAAACGGTTTGGTGAAACCGTCTGGTATGGGATATTCGGTATCACCTGTCTGGTTATTCACAAGACTTATTATATAAAGTATTGAAGGGTAAGTGTATTATACGAGCTCGGTTAATTTCTTATTTTGTCTGATTGAAGTTATTGAGTTGAAGTTGTGATTCATGAAATTTTTTGATAGAAGATTTTTGAGTTTTCCAGTGCGGAGTTGATGAGCGGTTAGTAAACCAAGCAGTGAGAACGTGTGGTATGAGACGCACTATTACCACTATTCGAGTTACTAATTATGAGTTGATGACGTATATAAACCATTGTCTATACTGAGAAATCATGAGCGACTATCTCCTTACTGGTACTAGATAGTTCTGAGTGGCTATCGAGGTAGTCCTGAGTAACTATCCTATATTAGACCTGAGAGTCTAACTTATGGAGATCTGAGTATCTTCCATTGCACGCGTCAAAATTGTTTAGTACAGGTATACAATATTTCTATTGCACGTGCGTCGTTGCTGAGTCTCACCAAGGTTGATATGGTTCCATATTATTTTTATGATTTTTCTCATACTTTGATGTGATTTACATATAAGATTCTTGTTTATGATTTCATCATGTTATTGTATTTTGATGGCTTATGAGCTATCGTGTGATTGTGATATTTTGGTGATTTCATAATGCGTTATAACTCTTGAATGAGATTCATTTGAATAAGATTATGTTGTCATTTGCATATGTCTTTATATGGTAATGCTTCCATAATATTTTCGCCATGAGGCATGAATCGTTAATGTCGATATTTGAGTGAACCTAATGATTAGGTTCGTGACTTGAATGATCATTGTGGATTAAATAATGTTGTACCTCTTTATGTTATTATTCTTGTTTAGAGCACCCAAACATTTTATATTAACTTTAATGGATTTAAACATAGACTGACCCGTTTATTATTTATATAATACTCGGGTCTGACTGAGACATTACAGGTTCGGGGACATTGAGACTAGCTTGTATTTATTGGGCTTAGAAGAGTATAGTAACTTAGTATTACATTTATTATCATGTATTTTATGGATTGATGTATATATTAATGTGTAATAGGTAAATGTGTATAAATTGTTAAATATTATACATTATATTTTATTTATCCGATTGACTCTGTGATCTCTGTATTCATGTATATTTTGTATTGTTCTGTCCTAGAGGCACACATATAATTCTTTTGTACCGACATTGAGTACATAAGAGTATGTGATAATTAGGAAATTTTAATACGTACCAGTATTAGTTCAAGATTATTTGCATGTGTGTGCCCCTACAACCTCATTTTCCGTTTTATCTGACAGTATTACTTAGTAATACTCTTGGATAATATGGGTATAGAGGTGGGCGTTACAAAATACATCATAGCAGCATGTACGAGTGTCCAAGGAAGCAAAACAAGAGTGCACAAGGGCACTGAATTAAGGCAAAAAGGGTACAAAGACATAGTGTACAAGTGCAGGTTGTTCAGGAAATCCAAGACAACAAGGGCAGTAAACATTGTTTGCATTTGTAACTTGTCAAGGTATGTGCTGTGTATGTTTAACACCATAAATCATTAAAATGTAAAGCTATGCAGTAAGACCATCAAAGTCCAACCGTGTGTACATAAAAATATTAATATAGCATGTCCAATTTTCATAAGGGGCAAACAAGAAGGCAAGGGTACTAAAATAAGGAATAGTGCACATCAGGTACAGACATGATCATAAGTAAATAGGTCACTATAAGTAACAAGTATAAACAATGCACAATAAGTTCAACTGATCAGATCAAGGACACAACAATACTATAACTGCAAGTGAGATGGCCAATAATGTCATGTTATATTAAAATATAAGTAGATATAGGAATTATTAAGCAATAGGTTTCAAGACACCAAAAGATAGCAGGCGCGCGCGCGCGCAGCGCGCGCGCACACACACATATATATATATATATATATATATATATATATATATATATATATATATATAATATTTAGCATGCAATAGTGTAAACAAGGCGATACAGGCATGACGGCTTAACAGATCATTACAATAACCAAGTGAGATGCTACCAACAAGGCAACACAAGTGAGTGTAATATGTGTGAACAGATTTCCTCGATGTAACAGGTGCTCAAATGAGTGCAACAGGTTCAACTTAATAAAACAGGGTTGTAATGGCAAGTTAAATGACAAATTAACCCAGTAGTTTCAGGCTGGTGGACAATACATATACGGAAATCACCAACAAGTTCAACCAAATAGCAAGACTCATTGAACTCTGTGCAAATATGATGCTCAGCCCGAGGCAGTACAACTTAGCATGCACAAGAGTAAGTCACGATAACAACAAAGGCAACAACTATAGTCAAGGGTCAGTGAGTTTGCAAAATGGTAAAGCAAGGAAACATGAATACAAAGGCCGCACAACCCAAAACTTGTAGCAACAAGTGCTCGAATTTTGAATCTGTCCAAAGTGTCAAATATTATGGTGAATATGGAAATTTGCATATATTATGGAGAGTAACAAGCATATCAAAGTTCAAACGTCCAACAGACAGGAAAAAATCTCCCATCAACCAACCATTATAATTTCAGTTTTAAATTGAAGTTGGAAAACTTGAAATACAGTAAATCATGAGCATAAAACTCACCATGATTACGACCACTAAAAGGGAAGGAAGCACTGAGTTTACGATGTGCCGGGTCTGATTGGAGGTTGTTGCAATGACGGCGAAAGCTGATGACGCGATGGTGAAAGGCGGTGAAACAATTTGGGAAAATGAGTAGGAGGGGGACGATGATCTGGTGCCTAGGCGGGTCGAAGTTGAAGTAAGAGGAAGGCGAGTAGGTGGTTCAATTTGAGGAGGACCGATCGATTTTGGGAGGGCGTGAAAGAGGGATTTGGGATGGAGGTTATCTCGGTTGGAAGAATGAAATGAAAAGGGGACGCAGGAAATAAAACAGGGGACGGTGAAACAAAGATGAGGACAAGTGTTGAGATTTCAGAAATTGAAAGACAAGCGTGTAAATATTTTCTAACATGACTTCAACAAGTGTCAAAGCTTATTAAATAATTAGTTTCCTCAAAAGTGTATACTACTACACTATACAATGTATGCAAGTGTAGTTTATCTATATTTCAAATACATTTCTTAAATTGAATTAAAACCAAATTCAAATTAAACAAATTAAAATATAATTCTTAAGATAAATTGTAATTCAAATACTCAAACAACTATTTCCAAATAATTTAAAATATTAGTAACATTAAATTTTTAATCGAACCATATAATTAAAATATTAAAAATAAATTTGAACTTACAAACTCTTTCAAAACCATGTTAAAATAGATTAGATTAACAAAATCTAAATAAATTTCTTAATATAAACATTAATTTCAATACAAAATTCTAAATTACTACATATTTTAAAACATCGAAAATCTGGATCGTTACAAACTCGCCCCTTAAAACTTTTCATCCTCGAAAAGGAGAGGTTGTAAAAATTGTACTTATATATACAACTTAATACTAAATTTAGTTTTAAACAAAACAAACAATAGGACTTAAAATCTCAAAAAATTTATATAAGTTAAAATTCATCAAAACCGTTTTTATTAAAACCACATTTGGAATAAAACTTAAAGTTAAAGTATGAAATAATTTCTTTGACTTAAGATCCCGGTTTTATTTTCAGATAATTTGAAATGCTATATTTTTCTTTCATACTGAATCATATTTTACTTCGGTATTTAAAAACCAAAATCATTTCAAAAATTTTAAAACATTTTATGATAAAATCATATCAATACATATGTCACCCGTTTGGAAGGTTCTACCCCGATGATAAGGCCTGGGAACTACCTATCATATGCATACAATATTGATAAATGATGTCTCTATGAACCCCAGAGCAGACCATCATCACTCCCTTTTTTTAGTCATAAGTTACCCGAATCAATGGTAACATATAAAATCATTTCATATCCCAAAGTTATAAATCATTTCGCAATAATAATTTATAAATGCTTTCGAATCATAGTATTGTTATTTCAAAACCCTTTAAAATATCAAGATTCAAGTCGTCGAATTTTTCTTTGTTTATAAACTACTTTTATAAACTATTCATCGTATCCAAATAACTTGGAAATCAATTTCCTTTTTCAATAATTGGAAATCTAAATCTGATCATTATGATTTCCTATCTTTCGAAACAAGCATCATACAAATTTAATGTTTTCAAATTCCAAATCAAAAGCTTTTGAAAATCGTTTCAAATCCTTTGAAGTCATATCAAATTTCTTTAGATTAAATTTCACTTTGAATATTTCAAGATTTCCAAATAATTTCTATATTCACATAAGATAAAATCTTTCAACAACCTGAACCAATATCATAGAAACTAATTTATGATTCATATACTTAAATATCCTTCCTTTTCAAAATCACTTGGAATTTTTTTGAAATACCTGGTTAAATAACCAATTCTTTAATTCACATATATTTTATTTGATAAAAAATTTTGAGCAACTCGACAATGGATTTCGAATGGAATCAGGATCTAAGGTCCTATCGGAAGAGGTATCGGAAGCAGGGATTGGAAAAGGAATTTAATATTTTGAAATACTTTATATTTTCAAAATAATTTATCTTTCAAAATACGCACTCTCAAAAGTGATTCTAGTGTAAATTCCACTCATTCTAGGTTGTCATCATCTATCTCTAATGAGTTTTTAAACCCGATAAGCTAAGCTTTGTTAAACCAAAGCACTGATATCATATGTAACGACCTGCATGTTTGATTGCTTCAAGTCGGTAATTAAACCAACTCGAAACATTCACAAAGATAGATTGTTATCGCTTACAGGTTAAAACAAAATAAACAAACAAAATCAAAGATAGAATAATAATATCTCAAAGCATAGTTTCATACAAAAATATCATAGTTTTACAACATTCATTAAACAGTGAAAAACTTTTAAATACATAGATTTAAATTAAACAAAATTTAGTTAAGAATGAACCTAAAGCGAGCGTCTTCACAATAATCTTACTTTGATAGTTGAAGTCTTTAAATCTGCAACCCTTAGGTCTGATCCGAGCGTTCCACGCAAAAACATAAAACACTCAAGTCAGATTAACTTGTCTCAGGTAAGACAACTTCAATAAACACTAAAATATAATAGTTAGTCCTAACTTCAAACATATGTCACATGAAAAATGCACAGTTATTCAATGTCTATTCTTTATTAGTTTATTTTTCTTGGAACTATGATCACAGGAGCCTGCATGCACATAGATGTACATGTGCATGTGTGCACTGCCTCAGCATCCCGAAAATAAAAGATATACAAGTATACATATATGATGAACAGAATCAACTTTAAGGAGCATGTATGGTAACTATTGTAGAAGTGTAGCATGAAACATGGAAGAGTGAATAGGATACGCACATGGTAGTAAAGTGTTCAACAAGCATGGCATGTGTATAGACACAACAGGGTATATTAACATGGCACGATTATCAGGGGTGGTTATAGGTTATTTTTTCGAAAATACTATAGGGTGGTAGGTGTAGTATCTGCAAATAAGAATTATGCAATAAAACAAGAGCAATGGAGTGATTAGGAGAGGCGTGTTAAAATCAAGCAAAATACATCAGAGCAACATGTGCTAGTGTCCAAGGAAGCAAAACAAAAGTGCACAAGAGCACTGAATTAAGGCAAAAAGGGTACAAAGGCATAGTGTGCAAGTGCATGTTGCTCAGGAAATCCAAGACAACAAGGGGCAGTAAACTTTGTTTGTCATGCTAACTTGTCAAGGTGTATGTTGTGTAGGTTTAACACCATAAATCATTAAAATATATATCTATGCAATAAGATCGTCCAAGTCCAACCGTGTGTACATAAAAATATTAATATATTATGTTTAATTTTAATAAGGGTGAGATAAGAAGGCAGAGGTAATGAAATAAGGTATAATGCACATCAGGTACAGACATGGTCACAAGTGAACGGGTCACTGTAAGTAACAAGTATAAACAGTGCAAAATAAGTTCAATTGATCAGATCATGGGCACTACTATACTAAAATTGCAAGTGAGTTGGCCAAATGTGTCATGTTATATTCAATTTTAAGCAGGTATAGGAATTAACATGCAACAGGTTTCAAGACACCAAAAGGTGGCTGCTACATACACACATATATAGAAGATTTAGCATACAACAGTGTAAACAAGGTAGTGCAAGCTAGGGCACCAAATAGTTCATTACAATAAGAAAATGAGATGGTGCAAACATGACAACACAAGTGAGTGTAATATGCGTGAACAAGTTTTCTCAAGGAAACATGGCTCAAATGAGTGCGACAGGTTCAGCTTAATAAAGCAAAGTTGTGATTTCAAGTCAAATGACAAACCAATCCTCAGTTTCAGGATAGTGGACAAAACATATACAGAAATCACCAACAAGTTCAATGAAATAACAAGACTCAATGAACTGAGTGCAAATATGATGCTCAGGCCGAGGCAGTACAACTTAATGTGCACAAGAGTAGGTCACAATAACTATAAAGGTAGAAACTGCAGCCAAGGGTCAGTGAGTTTGCAAAATGGTAAAGAAATGAAATAAGAACACAAAGGCCGCAAAAAAAAACTTGCAGCAACAAGTGCCCAAATTTCGAATGTGTCCAAAGTATCAAATATCATGTTAAGTATGGAATTTTTTTATATATTATTGGGAATAACAAGCATTTCAAAGTTCAAGCATCCAATAGGTTGTTGGCGTAAACCAAAATTAATTAATTATAGTAGTGTCTATTAAAATAAAGAGACATGTCCATTCGTCAACATTCATGTCCATTTGCCAAGAGTCATATCCATTCGTCAAGTGTCATGTCCGTTCAGTGAAGTGTCATGTCTGTTCGATGAAAAGTCATGTTCATTTAATGTTGTATCTATTGAAATGATTTGTAAACCATTATATATATATGTGGTCATTTTAGTTGTGAAGTGAATGAAAAAAAAGAGGTAAGGAAATAAAGTGATAAAATATTCTCTTCTTCCTCCTACAAATTATTGTCTCCTTCCTCCAACAAACTAGTATCATATCTTCTCTACTCCATCAAACTAGTATAAAAACTTCTTAAAAAACCAACAATTTGGTATCAAAGCCAAAAGCCAAAAATAAGATCCAACAAGTGGTATCAGAGCCAAAAGCCAATAGCCAAAAATAAACCCTAACAAGTGGTTTAAACTGAAGTTAGAAAACTTGAAATACAGTAAATCATGAGCATAAAACTCACCATGACAACGATGAATAAAAGGGAAGGAAGCGTTGAGTCTACGATGCGTCAGTCTTAGTGGAGGTGGCTGCGACGATGGCGAAGGCTGGTGATGCGATGGTGAAACAATTTGGGAAAACGAGAAAAAGGAGAATGATGATCTTATGCCTATATGGGTCAAAGTTGAAGTAGGAGAGAGGTGAGTTGGTGGTTTAATTTGAGGAGGGTCAATCGATTTTAGGAGGCCATCAAAGAGGGATTTGGGATGGAGGTTGTCTCGGTTGGAGGAATGAAATGAAAAGGGGATGGAGGAAATAAAAGCAGAGGACGGTGAAATAAAGATAAGGATAAGTGTTGAGATTTCAGTAATAGAATACAAGTGTAAAGATTTTCTAGCATGACCTCAACAATTGTAATGGCCTGAGGCTACGCTTACTTACAATTCATTGATAGCACATTCACTTTGAATGCCACACTATCAGATCCGTTAATCATTAATTGATTTGCAAAAATATAATCTGGATACTATGCTAAGAGAATAAATTCTCCGCCACCATATATATTTATACATACCAACATATGCAATCATTGGAAATATGCTGTCAGATATTCATCCATACAACTTCGTTCTGCGATTGAACGAAACCGAAGGCACAATTTCCATTAATCCATCTTAGGCAATTTCTACCCAGGATCAACAGAAAAACCCCTTGCACTTTACTTCGTCTTCGATTATCTTCATATAATCTGATTCGCAATGCTACTGCAAATACAGAGTGGTTCTCGGATAATAATCCAACCGATCTCTCCATATTGACAACGATATTGGCCAATACTTCGATAGTTAGTTATTTAACTATCGAAGAAAACAAACATCGTTTCAAAGCATCAAACAATCACTAGGCCCCTTAAATTAATATTTCATTAATTAAATCACTTCTTCATTTCCTTATCAATATTTGTTAACCAAATATTTTCAATAATCATCTTGGCCTCTTACACTATTTGGAAAACATTCCCATCTATCACCTTCTTTTATTTTCTATACTTCGAAAATATCTTGTAATTATAATTGGAGAACATTCCAATTACTTATCCCTTTCACGACCGTTCATTTCTATACTTAGGAAATATTTAATATTATATTTCCAAATTTCCACTTAATTGGGTTAAAATGAATGTTGTGTAAAGCATCGTTACAACAACCTAAAATACTACATTCAGCTAAACTCTTTAAGCATCTCTCTTCAAGACTGAATCTTGCTATTTATCAGTTAATAATGAAATCAATCAAGTTGGGGTATAACTATCTCTTAGACCTTGACTGAATAACATATTTAACTTCAAAACAGACAAGACTACTTATCTCAAATAATCAACACCATAAAAACCAATTACTCAATTTTAAACGTGTATATGTTTATCTTTCTAGTTTTACCGGATTTAGTTATAGATTTCCTTTTTTTTTATAATATTCTATTTTAATTTCGTTTTCTTAATGAATCATATATATATCGATATATTGATTTATGGTTATCAAATTATCTTAAAAATATTCTAACTCTTTAAATTTCCCGAAAATTTTGCCAGCACCTCCTTTGTACCGGTCAATAGCTCAAACTCCAACTTGCCTCTCTAGGCCCTTTCCATTCGAAAAGAAAATTTAAAAGCCAAGTGGCTTCCCGATTTGGCGCATAAAAACTCATATGGAATTTAAACGTGTAACTTTTTGTCGGGCACATGAAATATAAACTTCATACACTTCATTCCAAACCTGTCTATCCCGTATATGTCCATTTCCAATTTATTCCAACTCAATCCAATTATTTTTAGCTCAATTTGCTAATTTATCCGTTAATTAGCTCTTTTGCCTATTTCACTTTTTATCCGAACATATCACGTTCAAATATATTTTAACTTGTTTATAAAAAATCGAATTCTAAATTTACCAATCACATTCACTTATACAATGTCCAATTTTGATTCAAAACTCGATTAACTAATTATTCTTCAAATTGGTTAATCCAATTCAATAATTAAAAATCCAATTTTTTGTTTCAAAAATCATTTCATTTATACAACTTGAGTTTGTATTTATATTACAACTTACATCTGGATTTTTAAATTTAAAATCCATATTTTTTTTAACTTAAAATACTTCAATTTTAATTAATAAACAATTATGGTTTTATAATGGTTATGATGCTGCTTTTCTGGAAATTTGATTTTGACATAACTCAAAATCTATTAGACGAAACCCAGAATTTCTCTTCTATTAAAAAACTATTATCTAATCGGCTCGGATGGTTCTTGATTCAAAGAATTCCGACTTAAATTGAGTTCTATATACTGAATTGAAGTTCGAAACGTCAATTTACGAACTACCGTGCTGCGGTGAGTTCGTTTCAATGATATTTAAATATAAATGTTTAAACTTCGTTTAATTTATAAATTTCGCTCTATTCTTATATATTTTAATATATATAAGATCGGCTTTCCAAACCTAAGTTAAACATTTCAATTTTTCTAAATCGTCAATTTTCATAACGCAGTCATAAATTTATTTACAACTCTATATATTTTAAGATCCCAATTCCTTTAGAAATAAATTATTTTAATCGAATTTTGATTATAAATCCTTTGGATTTTTCTAAAATTGGTTTATACTCGAAATTCTGGAATAACATTCGTCGTTCCATTTTCGAAACGATTTCTAATTGACTTTTAAATTCATACTTGAATTTAAAATCTCAAATTATCCCATAATAATTATCCAATTTTATTTATAAACATCGTTTATAAATTTACTTCCTTGTTTTAGATATTAAAACAAGCTCCATTTCAAAATCTAATTGAAAACTGATTCTTATATTTGGAATATTTTATTTTTATAACTGTCATATATAATGTATAATCTATTTTCATATTTAATTTCAATTCTATTTAATACAATTTAAATATCCTTTCTGGATACAATTTATTTTTATAAATTCGACATGGTCGAATTCTAACCATAAATCCTTTTGGATTTATTTTAATTTATATTCCGAACATCGGAATAGATTTCCTCATTTCCCTTTTTAACACGGTTCCCAATTCTCATTTTAAATTCATATTTCAATTTAAATATTTAAATTATCCAAATGATAATTTTTCACCTTTATTTATAAACACCGTTTGTATTACTTGTTTATATAGTTAAACAAGACTTGATTTCGAATTCATTTGAAATTAAATTTCTACCTTGGAAAAATAAATTTCCCTTTTTAAATTCACACTTGTATTTATATTTCCCCAATTATCCAATGATAATTCATTTCACTTCATTTATAAACATCGTTTATAAATTCATTTCAGTTCCCTGATTGTCCAATGATAATCGTTCCATTTTATTTATGAACACCGTTTATAAATTTACTTCAATTCCCTGATTATTTAGTTTACAAACATCATTTATAAATTTAATACTTGTTTTATTTATTCAAAACAAGTTAATATCTTTATAGTTCATTTGAAATTCAAATTCTATTTTAGAAAATATATTTTCCCATTTAAAACTTAAAATTTCCTTATCACGATATTTTTATAAATCAACATTTAGGCCCAGTGATATTTTAAACATCCAAAACACCCAAGTATCAATTAGAGGCTTTTTGACACATCATATAGGATAATATATATATATATATGAATAAACAATAATAAATTTTTAGGAATCTAGTTGGATTCCTCCAACCAGTTTTTCCTGCATCCCCAGATGATAGCCAATATATATATTGTGGGGCGTATAGGTTCATCCACTAATGATACTGCGGGCATCCGCTAATGGTACTGCGGGGACTATCCAATCACCAATATATATAATAACCACAAACACCAAGCCTAAATAACTAATATATTTATATATAATAGGCACAAAAATATTTAAATGCATCCAAGCAGCCAACAATTTATTTTAACGATAAAAACATATTTAAATAAATTTCAGATGAGAATTACTCACCGATATTGGAGTTGTCGAATATCCTGTTTATTCCCAAATCACCGGCTATAAATCTTCTCGAATGAATTCCCACCTCGATGCTATTGAAATCGCTCGATCCATTTCAGAAACAAATTCCCGAACAGTCCAACATATTGCAAACAACCCAAAATTGCACATACCACTTTGGCAATTTGCCAAACACTTCATAGGCAATCCATTCTCCTTCCTTTATCATCACATCCCCTTCCTGATACTACTGTTACAGCACCTAAACTGGCTCCCTTATCATTGCCAACCCCTGCTTCAGTCACCACGACCTCCAACCTCACCAGCATCGATCACCACTGACCAAATCCCAAATGTTTCTGTCAACTACTTACTGCTGCCCACTGCTAAAATAACAACTCTCCCAATACATCCTAAAAATCGAACTCCACTTTTATCCACTGTCGTACTACATACTCACTCCCAGAAAAATATATCCCCCTTTTCAAACCACCGAACTCCAAATCACCTACTGTCAAATCACCACAACATTCAGTAAAATCGCACCTTCCAGTTTCAACCGTTACAGACCTTAATCCCTTCCAATCACATCTAGTCCATCAATGTTGGCCTCCCAAATCACCATCACCCTATTCGAACTTCACCTCAACATCAAAGACCGACTTTTCCAAAAACCCTCAATGCAACTCCAAGCTCGCACCCACATAAACCCTAAAAGTAACATCGCGGTCTTGGAATGATGCTTTATGCTTCCAAAAATCATCCAGATGAAGCTTTACATCAAAATCAGTCCTCATGGATACGAATATGAAATCGAAATCGAATTCGATTTAGGTTTAAGAGATGGTATCAGTTTCATATTACTGGAAAAGGAAATGAAATGGTGATCGATGGTTTTTGTTTGGATTTCGAGTTACAGTAATGAACGGAAATATATGAAGAGGGGTAATCAAGATTCCCATTTGATTTATAACTGCAAACAGAAATGAGAAAGGAAATAGATTGAGGTCGGCCATTAATTATATTTTGAAGCTTTGTAAATCCAGAGGAACGAAAAACAGAAGAGTAGAAAAATAGGTTGCGATTTTATAGAAGGAGAATACTTCGGTATTAAGGAATAGTAGGGTAGCTTAAGGTATAATGTAATTAATTTCGATTTGATTTCTATTTAATGCGATTTGAAATAAAGAGATTTTTATCCTTTTTAAATAGATATCGATTTGGTTTTCGATTTCGATCTTATCCATTACAAATACCCCGGGGTTCATAACATGAAATCATGGACCCATATTTTAACGCAACGACCGCTGTTCAAATGTTATAACGATGTTCTAAACTCAATATAATATATTCTGAAATTTAATTTGAATGTATATATAAAGTAACCATACCAAATCGATATAATTTAATTTAAGCTAAAAAAAAATCAATTCTCTAATAATAAAATATTTTTGTTATTGTCCATATTCAAACAGAATTAATATTGATCATATGAATTGTTTTGATTTTTTTTAACTTCGATTCCAATTATATTTCGTATTACGATAATTAAATATATTCGATATTAGATCGAAATCGATTATTAAATCGATAACTTAATATTAAAATTTATTTATATTATCAACACAATATTTAAAATGATATTAATATTTAAAATAAACTGACCAAAAATCCGGGTCGTTACAAGTGTCCAAGCCTATTAAAGAATTAATTTCCTCAAAAGTGTATACTATTACATTATACTATGTTTACTAGCGTATTTTATCTTTATTTCAAATACATATCTTAAAGTAAATTAAAACAAAATTCAAATTAAATAAATTAAAATATAATTCTTTGGATAAATTGATAATTCAAATATTTAAATAACTATTTCCAAATAGTTTAAAATATCAGTAATGTTTATCAAACCATTTAAATTCAAATATTAAAAATAAATTTTAACTTACCAACTCTTTCAAAACCAAATTAAAATAGATTATATTTACAAATTCTAAATAAATTTCTTAATATAAAAATTAATTTCAATACAAAAATCTAAATTACTGCATATTTTAAAACGTTGAAAATCTTGGGTCATTACAAACTCCCCCTTACAATTTTTCATCCTCGAAAAGGAGAGGTTGTAAAAATTATACTTATATAAACAACTTAATACCAAATTTAGTTTTAAACAAATAAATAATAGGATTTAAAATCTCAAAATCTTCATATAACTTTAAATTCATTTAAACTATTTTTATTAAAACCAAAGTTCGAATAAAACTTAAAGCCAAAGTATGAAATAATTTCTACGACTTAAGATCCCGATTTTATTTTCAAATCATTTGAAATACTATATTTTTCTTTCATACTGAATCATATTTTATTTTAGGATTTCAAAACCAAAATCATTTCGATAATTTTAAAACATTCTTGATAAAATCATATCAATATGTATGTCACCTGTTCTGAAGGTTATAGCCTGATGAAAAGGCATGGGAACGACCTATCATATGCATCCATTATTGCTTAATAATGTCTCTTTGAACCCCAGAGCAGACCATCATCACTCCCATTCTTTAGTCACAAGTTACCTGAATCCTTGCTGACATATATAATCATTTCATATCCCGATGTTATAAACCATTTCACAATAATAATTTATAAATATTTTCAAATCATAGTATTGTTGTGTTTCAAAACCTTTTAATATATCAAGATTCAAATCATCGAAATTTTCTTTGTTTATAAACTACTTTAATAAACTATTCATCATATCCAAATAACTTGGAAATCAAATTGCTTTATCAATAATTGGAAATCTAAATTCGATCAATACTATTTTAATTTTTTCAAAACAAGCATCATACAAATTTAATGTTTTTCAAATTCTAAATCAAATGCTTCAAAAAATCCTTTTAAATCCTTAGAAGTCATATCAAATTTTTTAGATCGAATTTCACTTTGATTATTTCAAGATTTCCAGTTAATTTCTATATTCACATAGGATGTGGACATATAGTTGATCCGTCAGTTTTAGGATCCCATCCTTAACCCAATGACGACATAGTCGCATCTCCACCCAAGCATCGCACCGGTGGTCCGCGATGGCCATGGTGTTAGTTTTTGAGACAAAGGTTCACATCGCATTTTGAAGTGTTGCTTTTGTGGAGTCTCGGCACTGATGAATGTTAGTAATTTTTGGGGCCTAGGCTTTGTCTCTGGATCGCCTTCTCCATGAGGTGGACGTGCTTTCAAGACAGTTGCTTCAAGGTCTACGGTGAAAATGATGCTAGTGCAGGGACTGGTAGGGATCTACCTCAGGTTCTGTGATAGCCATATCGGTGCAGTAATCGGTAGAAGGCTGCCCTTGGGTCCTCATACTTACTGAATTATCTTCGGTCTCGAAACCGAGTTGGCGTGTTTGGATCGTCGCACAACATCGCATGATTGAATTGTAATTGAATTCGAACATAACACAACTGATCGGCATAACGTTTGAGAAGCGAACTTATTTGGACCGACTGCTTGGATATGCACATAAGATGTAGATGTATGGTTGAGATTTCAGTTTCGGGTTCGATTCTTAATCAAATCATGTCGTAATCGTGGTCCGATACAAAAGTTGTGCCAATGATCGGCGATGACTATGGTTTTAGTCATTAAAACTAAAGGCTGTCATCGTGTTTTGGTACTTTGTATGTAGGAATTCTTAGCATCGAGAGATGTCGCATATGACTTCTGCGGTGTTAAGACTTCGTTTATAGACCATCTTCTCCGCACGGTGGTTTTACCCCCAAAAGGTCACTCCGCGGTGGCGGGGAGGATAGCAGTGGTGAGAATGCAGGAATAGGTAAAGGGTTGGTTCCCCCAGGCCTGCCTTTAGTGGTAGTTCCTCAATTATTGCTTCCCGACGTGCCCCAACTGACTGGAAGGTGGATGGAGCATCCGGTAGGGGAAATGGCCATAGCACAGCGAAGAGGAAGCACTCTTTGGAGGAGAGGGCTTACTTTTCGACCCTGTTTTTGCTCTAACGAGGGACGAAAATGTTGGAATGAGTTGCAAACAGGTATTTCTGTTGACGACCTCAGAGTCCACTACGCCATGGAAGGTGTGTCCTTAGTGATCGAGTATCAGGACTCGGCATTGCACTCAGGGTTGAGTTGGTCAAAATTCCACTCTTGAGAGACTTGAGTCAGTCATAGTTCAAGTGGATGAACTTCGCTCTCGATTAGCTCGAGGAGTGCAAAGTTCGAGGGGAACGACTCTAGAGTACGCATAAGCATTGTGTTATCATCTACGTATATTAGTCTGGGATTGGTTGTGCCAAAAGACCGTTGCCAAAGTACAACTAAGAAAAGGTAGGTAGGGCTAAATCCATTGGACTTATGGTGCTTGCCCCTGATTTCAAGGGTAAGTGGTTGGTGAGATTGCTCAGTTACGGTTACAGTACTTTAGACGAAGGTTACATCAAAGTAGATCATGCTGAAAACTTGAGTAGTATGTCAAAGTACATGCTCAGAGATAGTCTACAACTGAAAATTGTGTAACTCAAACAAGATAAGGTGTTGTGGCACAGAAGATCTAAGCCGCTTATTGGTGCTACAATCTTGTTGAGTCGAAGGATGATCCCGGGGGACCTAGAGATGACTGTCCTATTGAGCGAAGTTCATGGTGAGTGTTGGAAGGCTAGAGAACTTCGCTTGGAGAATCTTGTTGGTTCTGTTCAAGACTTCGATGGTAAATGATCTCTTCTAGAAGAGAGTAGTTGTTGAGTGGAGAATTGTTGAGGATGGCCCCATTGTTGTTGTTGTTGTTTTCTTAAGCAGGTTCGTTCGGATGATTAGTATCATTGTTGTCCGAGCTTTGGGCTTCACCTTGATGTGGATTGTGGAGATGCTTGCGTAGAGTAGCTTGATTCCTACATGCGTCTTCTTTGCTTCGGAACTAGTTGGTTTTCTCTTAAAAAGTTCCCAAAGTTTTTGGTTGCTTTCGATCGATCCACGCTCCGAATTCGAAATCAGGTGATACGCCTTAGCAAGCTGGACAAGTACGGTTTGAGGAATACGGTCCTCATCATCGACCAAGGTGGCGTTGAAACTTTCAAGATAGCTTCTGAGAGTCTCAACGGTGCCATGGAAATTTTTCAAGACTAAAAGGATGTCTTTAAGTCTTGTGACGTGCATCCTGAATTGTGCGACTAAACCCCTTACGAGTTGATCGAAAGTTGAGATAGTTCCCGGCAGGAGTCGAGAGAACCATGACAGAGCCACGCCTTGAAGAAAGACGGGGAAGCACTTGCACTAAATGGAGTCAATGGCATGGGGTGAATCCAAATGCCACTTGTGGCTATTAATGAAGTTCCAAGGATCAGAGTTCCCCGAGTAAGCGGTGAGTTTTTGCATGTTAAAGCGTCTAGGCCATTGAGCATTAAGGATAGCTGGAGTGAAGGGGTTATGCCTTGTACTAGTTTCTTAGACGTCGTTGGTGAGCCCCTGCGATTCTCTCACGATCCTATGGACCATGTCAGCGAGAATCAGAGTTTGGATCTCCAGCGGATTCCAACGGTCGTGATCCAGGTGGGTTGTATGCAGCCTAGGGCATCTTCTCAAAGAAAGGACTTCATCATTCTATGACTCTTAAACCTCGATTATATTTCATGGAGGTTGGTTGAGGTGAACTTGGGCTCGGTTAGTTACTTGAAGCGTATGTGCCAAGAAGGACTCATGGCAGTATGAGTCTGCCTAGTGAGAGCTCGAGTGTTAGTCCCTTAGTCGACATAAGGTTCAAGCCGGGAACAGTCAGGATGACGCGTTCCCTCTCTAAAGGTGATTCAGACATTGTAGATGTTGATACTGTGACGAGGGTTTCAGTTATCAGGAGGAGAGAGAAAAGTGGAGCTCAAGGAGACACGATTCGGAGGAGGCTGAACGCACAATTTGCTGGAAAGTGGGAGACATCTCATTGAGTGTATCGTTGGAGTCATTGGATCAACTCCCCGATTTTCCTGACTAGAGCTTCGATATGTTGTTTGGTTTCTTCGAATCTCTTTGTAAGTGAAAGAAGTTGTGCTTGAGTATCTGGGACCTTCGAGGGCCAGAGGTGGTGCTATGTCAACAGTGGCTAAAATGTCGAAAAGAGATCGCTGACGGATTGGAGCATCTTGATCGTCGTTGGACGATCCTCCATGGATAGATTTTCCCTTGTTCTCCATTTTCAAGAAGTTTCCTAGGTGGAATCCGAGTAGCACAATAAACCTATGGTCGAGGATCAGTGGGATAAAATTGGTTTCTTCAAGTTCGAGCGAAGGTATTGGTCGAGGGTGCGCTTTACTTCCTCTACCCAGCGCAAAAAAGTGTTGATGCCGAAAAGTGGTCGCCAACTTTCGAGAGTTCAAAATTCTAAAACTAATTTTCCAAAGCGGAAAAGTATGCAATATGTAATGTAACATGTGGGAATTAAATAACATTTTTTTCATAGTGGTTTGGTTTGGACTGAACCTACGTCCTCTCTGAAGGATTCGCTGATTTTATTCATTATCAAGAGAGTATAACGGAAGACATCAATACAATTGAATAAAATGACAATGAAGTTCTATTGATCCTTTTTGTCGAGATTCTCCACTGTCCAGAAGTGGTCGGGAATTTCCAAGGTCCGGAATATGTTGGGAAGTGGCGGTCTTAGGAAATTCCAAGGTCAGGGATGTGTCGGGAAGTCCTAAGGTCCAAGCAGTGTCAGGTGTTTCCGAGTCCCGGATGTGTTGGGAAGTTACGAGGTCCAGATGTGTCAGGAAGCTTCTGAGGTCCAGGATGTGTCGGGAGGTTCCGGGGTCCGGGCAAAGTCGGGAGGTTCCGTGGTCCGGGAAGAGTCGGGAGGTTCTGAGGTCCGGGCGGAGTCGGAAGGTTCCTGGGTTCGGGCAGAGTGGGGAGGTTTCAGGGGTCTGGTCAAAGTCGGGAGGTAATGGAGTTTGGGCGGAGTCGGGAAGTTTTAGGTTCCAGGTGAAGTCGGGAGGTTCTGGGGTCTAGGCGGAGTCAGAAGGTTCCTGGATCTTAGGCCAAGCAAATGCCAACCCCCTTCAAGTATGTGGTATGGGGTATTTATATGAAGTGGAGTGTATGGGAGTACGTAAGAAATAGGGACATCACAATTGTATGCAAAATTTGGCTAAGTGCCCGGGAGTCATATTGTGAGATATAGGGACATCACAATTGTATGCAAAATTTAGCTAAGTGCTCGGGAGTCATATTTTGTGAATTTCAATATTTGACTAAGTATTCGGGAGTCATATTTTGCAAAATCACAATATATGACTAAGTATTCGAGGACCACAGCAGCAAATTTCGCATCTCGAAGCAGCACCCTAGTGAAAATTGCATCCCAGTGAAGCTCACTGGAAAACTTCGCATCCCACTTGGGGTATACAAAGTCGCATCCCTGGTAGGATGCGCATGTTCACATCCTAGGGGATGCGAAATCGCATCCCGATGGGTTATGAGATTACGCATCCGAGGGGATGCGAAATCACTTCCCGGGGAGGGATGCGAAATTGCATCTCGGTAGGTGTAACACCCCGTAATTCTGTTAATATTAATATTCACAAATTAAAGAATAACTAATCTCAGACGTGAGAATTGTGGGAAACGGGTTGCGCCATTGTGTTCGTCTCGGAATTTTGGTTGAAATAGAGTCTGAGTTTACGTGATTTGGACTTCGTATGAAGGAGATATGGCCATCGGAAGTTTCAGAAAATTCAAAATTCGAAGTCAAACAGGCGAGGCGGGAAATTTCCCGCCCAGCACCTCAGGTCGACTAGGGAGTCGACTGGGCAGTCGACACCCCCAGGACCAGGTTGACTGCGCAGTCGACTTGGGTGTCGATCTGGTCAAGTCGACCAGGTTTTGGTAGAGCCCAATCTTGAGTTGCTGATGTGTCTTTAGGGCTGAGTTGGCTAATTTAACGGTTCAGGTTAGTTCTGAGTTGATCTGACGGTCTAAATAAATCCAAAACTCTATATATACCTAGGTAGTCTCTCACTCTAAATTCACATGAAAAATAGAATAGCCGCCGTCATGCCGTCGCCATGGAACTCAGTGTAGCCACCGCCAACTAAGAAGGAAGAAAGCTAATCAAAACCCTAATTCTACTCAACTCTAAAGCAAATCAAGACTCTCTTTCTTTTCTAATTGTGAGTATGATGATCTTAATAAGATAATTAGCAAACTAATTAGATTAAGATGTGATATGGATCATAAGAAAATGATGTGAATTGTCATATATGTTGTTGTAAACCTTAAGTTATCATGTATGTTGTAAATCCTATGTTATGTGATGATGATATCCTATATGTTGTAAATCATGCTATGATGATATTATATATGTTGCAAGTTTCTATGCTAAGTTGCGATGTTACAAAGCCATGATGTTATTATGTTGTAGTTAGCTTATGAATCATGATGTTGATTATATATAATTGGGCTATGATGATTCACATGATAAATCACATGTACCTATGCAAGTTTAGATTTATTAGTATGTATAATCTCACATATTGTATGACATCTATCTAGATCTAGAATTATGACATCTATTTAGATCTAGAATTATGCTATGACATGTGTGAGTTCTATGTGTTAGATGCTAGTTCACACCATCATTATGTTGCATAAACCACATATGCAAGTTTATACATGAACTTGGTTTATGATCATATTATGTAAGTTATGACATTTAACCAAACAAGTTGACACCTTTAGATCCATGACATGTGTAGTTTTATGCAAGTTTCACCCCTATTATGATTAGATCTATTTTATTTGTCTATATGTTGTGATAATTTATCTTTGTGCTATGAGTTATACTATTCGAGTCTAACGTATATTTTGCATTGAATAAGCGAACGTATAACGTGGGGTAGGGGTAATATTAAGGATTTAATATTAAGAAATTGGGGTGCAATTGATATGATTTTGCATACCGTAAGTGGATGGCCATAATTGAGTCAATTATGGACATCATTAAAATTGGAATTAATTAAGGATTTGAATAGGGATATATTTAAAACTGGGGTAAAAGATTATAAGTGTTAATTAATGCTTAGGACACGAGGTTGGACTCGTATGTGACGTAAAACTGCCCGGACCCGCCCGACAAATCCAGTAGTCACAAATGTCAGCCCAATGTGAGAGGTCCTAGGCCCAAACTAAAGCATAACAGTTGTAAAGACACGAGGTTAGACTCTTTTATGGTATAAGACTGCCCGGACCTGCCCGACGAATCCAGCAGCCATAAATGTCAATCTAATGTGAGAGGTCTTTATAAGGTTATGGCCTTAATGAATTAAGAAATACTTAACCAGATAAACATGTGAGGTGGGACATGGGGGTTAAGTAGGTGCCTTGGGTGGCATGAGGAATCTAGTGGGTGCCTTTAGTGGCATTTGAAATACGATTAGTTAGACTTAACCAAAAACACATGTGAATGAACATGACTAAGAGGGTTAAGTGGGATGTACTAGTGGGGACAAGCTTAGGTGGATAGCTTGTGGTAAGTAAAAGGGGGCCCATTTCAACCAGTAACCCAAACGTATCTTTGTGGGCTCGACCCAAGTCGAGGACGGGACACGCGTACTGGGCTTGACTATAAGAGGCCAAAAGGGTTAGCGGTGGCAACGCAAGTCCAACGGGTTTCATATGCGTGTGTGGACCCGGGCTGGTAGGTAAGATGTTGTTGCATCGTGTAGGTATAAGCCGTGCATCCTCAAGTTGTATCGGGCTGCCACTTTAGGGGAGTGATACACCTCACTGTGGGGCCAGCATGGGTATCTACGAGTAGGGAGCCGATCGAAAGTGGGTAGTGGGGTACTCCTAGCGGAGATAGGGGCAGGCGGCACCTATGTAGTCAGCTAGGGGTACACAAAGCTATTTATATAATTTCTAAGTTCGGTGAGTGGGATCAACCTTTAGGGTGACTGCTGTGGTGCAGTGTAGTAATTATTCGTTAGTATTAGGTGTGCCTTTAACGTTATCTTTATCTGCTCTTCCATACCCAATAGTTCATAGACATTTCCTTGTTTTCCAGCTTATGCCTTAGTCTAGTTATATTGATAATAGTATTGTTAGAATTATCATACTCGCCAGACTTTATGTCTGACCCCCTCCATTTCTATCTTTTTTCCCCCTCCAGGTCCTCAGTGTGGACCCAGCTCTAGTGGAGCTTGATTGGATTACTTTATCTCTCTTTTGGAAAGCTTGGACCGTTGAAGTAAAGTCCAGCTTGTTATCTTCTTTAATTGCTATTTATGTAATGGGATTATGTATTTTGTTTTATCAAGATGGATATTGTACTTGACTCGGATTTATGGTTTTATGATGTAACAAATATGTTTAATTTCCGCTGCATTGAAATAAAGTTTTAGATTTCCAAGTACTACTTATTATCTGTCTTGTTGTAAATTTTCTGTTCTATATTCACTTAAAACCTCCATGGAAGTTAATGCATTCTCTTTGTGAGTGACATTAATGGACGTGGGGTGTTACACGTGGTATAAGAGCTTAAGGTTACCAGAACAGATAAAATTTTTAGAAAAACTATTTTTCTAAAGTATTTTTGGAAGAAATGTTTTCAAAAACATGTCTTGATGAGTAATTTAAAGAGGAAAGTTTTTATGAAAAACATATTCCCCAATAGCCATATATCTTTATCTTTCGAATCCTCCATTTTGAATCTTTCCTTTTTCGTTTCAGCATGGCTGAAGATCTTAACCTTCTGGAGGGTGTAACGATACCAGGATGGTATAGGAGGTTATTAGAGGCTAGGGCCGCTGCAGGTCCAGCCAATGTTCCTCCACCACCAGTTGCTCCCGCTCCTCCTCCTCCCCCCCCCCTCACGCTGATACTTTTGCAAAGACGTGCAAGGAATTTAAGGCTATGGGTGGAAAACCTTTTCAAGGGTCAGAAACGTTTATGGAAGCTAGAGATTGGCTTAAGGAGGTGGAAGAATTGCTAGAAATCTTTGAAGTAGAAGAAGGGAGGAAAGTCAAATTAGCAGCTTGGTTAATGAAGGGAGAGGCCTCGTTTTGGTGGGAGGTCACTAATGGGGAGCGTCCTGTTGATTCTTGGGCGGATTTCAGACGTAGGTTTGAGGCAAAGTTTCTCTCAAGGGCAAAAGAGAATCTATATATGGAAAGGTTCTTGACATTAAAGCAAGGAAGCTGATCAGTGAAAGAATATGTCAACAAATTTAATCAGTTAGCAAGGTTTGGCTTGAACTTAGTGAACACGCCGGAGAAGAAGGCTCTGAGGTTCGTTAAATGCTTGAATGAGCCGTTGCAAGGGTTGCCTATGACCCACATCCCTATGGGGGCCACCTTTGAGAAGCTAGTAGACGTGGCACTCATGCATGAGGAGAAAGGTGCTAATGCTAATAAGGCACCCGAGAAGAAAGGGGATCAGAAGAAACCACAACAGCAAAACAAGAAGGGTGGTAAAGACAATAATGGCAAAGGAAAGAAAAGATGCTTTAACTGTGGGACACCAGGCCATCTCAGCAAGGATTGCAGAAAGAAAAAGAAGACTTGTTGTTTTCACTGTGGTGAAGCGGGACATCTAGTGAAGGACTGCCCAAAGAAGGGGCAGAGGGCAGGGTCTACCTCGGGAGGACAGGTGCAGGCTCTTATGGCACCAGGGCAGGCAAGGGGACAAGTTCAGGATCTCGCGGTCCCACCGCTGCAAGAACGAGGTAGAACCATTTCTGTTGAAAGCTTAGTTTTTCTGTTTGATCATCCTGTCCGTACCTTATTCGATTCGGGCGCATCGCATTCGTTTATCTCTACAACGTTAGTTGAATCACTGCACTTAAACACCAGTTTAATAGAGGATCCCTTAGTTGTTTCGAATCCAATTGGGGGCTCAGCTTATTTGTCCATGATATGTTTGGATTTGAAAATTTCTATACTTAGCGTTGGGTTTAGATGTGATGCTTATGTTTTGGGCTTCACGGACTATGGGCTAATTTTAGGAATGGATTGGTTATCCAGAAATGGGGCTGTTCTTAATTGTGAAAGGAGAGTAGTTAGGCTCATGACTCGCCTTGGCAACACTCTCGAAATCTTTTGTAATCCCATAAATTCCGTTATGCTAAGTTATCTAGAATCGCTTGACGCGTCTGTGGAGAATCTACGATCTGTTAGAGTGGTCCGAGAATACTCGGATGTGTTTGAGGAGGTGAAGGGCTTCCCTCCGAAGCGGGGAAATAGATTTTCGAATATATCTTGTGGATAATGCAAAACCAGTATCTTTGCCAGTACACCACATGGCTCCTCGTGAAAGGAGGGAACTCAATAAGCAAGTGAAGGAGTTGCTTGAGAAGGGGTTCATAAGACGAAGTATATCGAAGTGGGGTGCTCCAGTAGTATTTTCCACGAAGGCGGATGGGTCCCTTAGACTGTGTGTGGACTATAGAGAACTTAATAAGCTTACTAAGAAGAACAGACACCCACTGCCGAGGATTGACGATCTCTTCGATTAGTTAGTTGGCGCCTCAGTGTTTTCGCAGTTGGACTTAGCCACTGGTTTCCATCAGTTGAGAGTGGCTGAGGATAGCATAGACAAGACTGCGTTTAGGACTCCGGACGGTTTCTATGAATGGCTAGTGATGCCCTTCGGTTTGACAAACGCCCCCGCATACTTTGTTGATTTGATGAGTAGGGTTTTTAGGGAGTACCTTAATAAATTCATGGTGGTCTTTGTAGACAACATCTTGATCTTTTCTAAGAATGAAGAAGAGCATGCCCTACATCTTAGGGAAGTGTTGGAGACTCTACGAGCGCATAACCTTAAAGCTAAATTTACTAAGTGTCACTTCTGGAGAGAGGAAGTGCGATTCTTAGGGCACGTGGTTTCCAAAGAAGGGATAGCTGTGGATCCCGCGAAGGTAGTGTCCATCCAAGATTGGAAGGTCCCTAAAAATGCTCCCGAAGTAAGGAGTTTCTTGGGGTTGGCTGGCTACTAGGAAGTTTATCAAAGACTTCGCAAAAATATCAGCTCCATTGACACGTTTGACGAAGAAGAACCTAGTTTTCACATGGGACGTGGATTGTGATGATGCGTTCCAATGTTTAAAGAGAGCTTTGACCTCAGCTCCAGTCGTAGTGCTGCCAGACGGGAGTAAGCCGTTTACTGTTTATACTGATGCTTGTGGGACAGGTCTAGGCGCAGTCTTAATGCAAGAGGGAAGGGTAATAGCCTATGGTAGAAGGCAGTTGAGGGTGCATGAGAAGAATTACCCCACGCATGAGCTAGCCGCAATTGTTTTCGCGCTTAAGTCTTGGCGCCATTATCTTCTTGGCGAGAAATTCGAATTGTTCACTGACCACAAATCTTTAAAATACTTATTCTCTCAGAAGGACTTGAACTTAAGGCAGCAAAGGTGGATGGAGTTCTTAGCGTCCTACGATTTCGAAATAACATATACCCCTGGCAAGGGTAACGTGGTGGCAGACGCCTTAAGTAGGAAAAGGCTGTCCTTGAGTCCGTTGTTTGTTGAACGGCGAAACTTAGAATTCATCTCTAGGTTTGACTTTAGACCTTCCGTTGACTTTGCACCCGGTTTGCTAGCATCCTTGGAGGTCAGACCCATGCTTTTGGGACGGATTGGTGAGGCACAGCGAGACGACCCACAATTGGTTGAGTTAGTAGAAAAGCTCAAAAGAGGGGAGTCATCAAGCCATCTCCGTAGGTATACCCTGGATGATAAGGGGTGGTTACGTAGGGATAGTAGACTTTGTGTACCTCGAGACGAAGGTTTGAGGAAGGCTATTCTTGACGAAGCACATCATTCGAAGATGACCATTCGTCCCGGAGGGGACAAGATGTACAAAGACATGAAGCGAGTTTCCTTTTTGGGCAGGTATGAAGAGGGATGTGGCCGAGTATGTCGCTAGATGCTTGGTGTGCCAACAAGTAAAAGCGGAGCAAAAGAAACCCGGTGGGTTGCTTCACCCATTGGAGGTTCCACTATGGAAGTGGGAAAGTGTCTCGATGGATTTTGTGGATGGATTACCAAGATCAAGGAAGGGTAATACGGGGATTTGGGTTATAGTAGACAGACTTACTAAGAGCGCCCATTTCATTCCCGTGAAGAGTAAGAGGACTTCTCCATGGTTAGCTTCTGTATACCTTCGAGAGATAGTTCGTTTGCATGGTGTTCCTTATAACATAGTAAGTGTCCGTGATCCTATCTTCACTAGCGAATTTTGGAAGAGCTTACAAGAAGCGGTAGGGACTAAGTTATGTTTGAGCACCGCATATCATCCTCAGACGGACGGCCAAACCGAGAGGGTGAATCGTATTCTAGAGGACCTTTTGAGGCTATGTATCCTAGACTTTGGGGGTACATGGGAAGAGCATCTTCCATTGGTGGAGCTCGCATATAATAATAGCTTTTAGTCCAGCATTGGCGTGGCACCTTTCGAAGCTCTTTATGGACGACCTTGTCGTTCACCTACATGTTGGTGGGAATCTACGGATAAGATCTTACTTGGGCCCGATATGATTAGAGAGACTTCGGAGAAGATTGATTTGATTCGAAGGAGGATGAAAGCAGCGCAAGATAGGCAGAAATCTTATGCAGACAAAAGGAGGACAGATCTTGAGTTTGATGTTAAGGATTATCAAAGTGTCTCCATTACGGAATGTTGTTCGCTTCGGGTCCTTTGGGAAATTAGCACCAAGGTTCGTAGGGCCGTTTCCTATTAAGGAGAAGATTGGACAGATGGCGTATAGAGTAGAGTTGCCTGAGAGACTTAGTGGTGTACACGACGTATTCCATGTGTCACATTTGAGGAAGTGCTTGCACGAGACCGCGGAGGTGGTAGAGCCGAACTTGCTTAGAGAGGTGGAGATAGAGCGTGATGCGACGATTTGACGAGCTCCTACGCACATTCTTAGGTCGGAGATCAAGAAGTTGAGGAATCGAGAGGTCAGACTAGTCAAAGTGCAATGGGGAGACGATGAGAGCAACGCTACTTGGGAGACAGAAGCGAAGATGCGTTCGTTGTACCCTTTTCTTTTTGAGGGTATGTCTTTTAATATCTCCTTTATCGCTTAGCTTGTACTTATCTTATCTTTAGTGTGTCCTCTCGCTAGTATCTTTGACCTTTAGTTAGGATAATCCTATGATTGAAACATGTGTTTGAGACATGTTATGTATGATGGATGCAAAGTGGATGCAAGTGTTTGCTAGTGGTTGCTCGTGGATGCACATACACACACTATTAGGCACTAGATCGACTCAGTCACTTCATATTGCATATATATGGATGTATTTAGTAGAATGGATGTATGAGGATTATTTTTTATCATATGGATGCTGCATTCAGATGATGATTGTGCACGCATATAGAGATAATATGTAGCGTTAAGGAACTTTTGCATACATAATGGACGCAAGGCACTATCATGATTTGCATTAAGGAGGTCAACTGAATCAGTGGACCGCCTGATTTTGCATTAGATATGGACATATACACACACTGTGCATTTAAATATGAAAGCATTAGAAGTCTATAAGGATAATGGATGCATGTGTTTGATGGTTGAGTAGATGGACGATTGGATGTTAGGATATACATTCTTCTTGACTTGAAGATTTCGGGGTCGAAATCCTTTTAGGAGGGGAGAATGTAACTCCCCGTAATTCTGTTAATATTAATATTCACAAATTAAAGAATAACTAATCTCAGACGTGAGAATTGTGGGAAACGGGTTGTGCCATTGTGTTCGTCTCGGAATTCTGGTTGAAATAGAGTCCGAGTTTGCTGATTTGGACTTCGTATGAAGGAGATATGGCCATCGGAAGTTTCAGAAAATTCAAAATTCAAAATTCGAAGTCAAACAGGCGAGGCGGGAAATTTCCCGCCCAGCACCCCAGGTCGACAGGGGAGTCGACTGGGCAGTCGATACCCCCAGGACCAGGTCGACTGCGCAGTCGACTTGGGTGTCGACCTGGTCAAGTCGGCCAGGTTTTGGCAGAGCCCAATCTTGAGCAGCTGATGTGTCTTTAGGGCTGAGTTGGCTAATTTAACGGTTCAGGTTAGTTCTGAGTTGATCTGACGGTCTAAATAAATCCTAAACTCTATATATACCTAGGTAGTCTCTCACTCTAAATTCACATGAAAAATAGAGTAGCCGCAGTCATGCCATCGCCATGGAACTCAGTGTAGCCGCCGCCAACTAAGAAGGAAGAAAGCTAATCAAAACCCTAATTCTACTCAACTCTAAAGCAAATCAAGACTCTCTTTCTCTTCTAATTGTGAGTATGATGATCTTAATAAGATTATTAGCAAACTAATTAGATTAAGATGTGATATGGATCATAAGAAAATGATGTGAATTGTCATATATGTTGTTGTAAACCTTATGCTATCATGTATGTTGTAAATCCTATGTTATGTGATGATGATATCCTATATGTTGTAAATCATGCTATGATGATATTATATATGTTGCAAGTTTCTATGCTAAGTTGCAATGTTACAAAGCCATTATGTTATTTTGTTGTAGTTAGCTTATGAATCATGATGTTGATTATATATATTTGGGCTATGATGATTCACATGATAAATCACATGTACCTATGCAAGTTTAGATTTATTAGTATGTATAATCTCACATATTGTATGACATCTATCTAGATCTAGAATTATGACATCTATTTAGATCTAGAATTATGCTATGACATGTGTGAGTTCTATGTGTTAGATGCTAGTTCACACCATCATTATGTTGCATAAACCACATATGCAAGTTTATACATGAACTTGGGTTATGATCATATTATGTAAGTTGTGACATTTAACCAAACAAGTTGACACCTTTAGATCCATGACATGTGTAGTTTTATGCAAGTTTCACCCCTATTATGATTAGATCTATTTTATTTGTCTATATGTTGTGATAATTTATCTTTGTGCTATGAGTTAGACTATTCGAGTCTAACGTATATTTTGCGTTAAATAAGCGAACGTATAACGTGGGGTAGGGGTAATATTAAGGATTTAATATTAAGAAATTGGGGTGCAATTGATATGATTTTGCATACCGTAAGTGGATGGCCATAATTGAGTCAATTATGGGCATCATTAAAATTGGAATTAATTAATGATTTGAATAGGGATATATTTAAAACTGGGATAAAAGATTATAAGTGTTAATCAATGCTTACGACATGAGGTTGGACTCGTTTGTGACGTAAAACTGCCCGGACCCGCCCGACAAATCCAGTAGTCACAAATGTCAGCCCAATGTGAGAGGTCCTAGGCCCAAACTAAAGCATAACAGTTGTAAAGACACAAGGTTAGACTCTTTTATGGTATAAGACTGCCTGGACCCGCCCGGCGAATCCAGCTGCCATAAATGTCAGTCTAATGTGAGAGGTCTTTATATGGTTATGGCCTTAATGAATTAAGAAATACTTAACCAGATAAACATGTGAGGTGGGACATGGGGGTTAAGTAGGTGCCTTAAGTGGCATGAGGAATCTAGTGGGTGCCTTTAGTGGCATTTGAAATACGATTAGTAAGACTTAACCAAACACACATGTGAAAGAACATGACTAAGAGGGTTAAGTGGGATGTACTAGTGGGGACAAGCTTAGGTGGATAGCTTATGGTAAGTAAAAGGGGGCCCATTTCAACCAGTAACCCAAACGTATCTTTGTGGGCTCGACCCAAGTCGAGGACGGGACACACGTACTGGGCTTGACTATAAGAGGCCAAACGGGTTAGCGGTGGCAACGCAAGTCCAACGGGTTTCATATGCGTGTGTGGACCCGGGCTGGTAGGTAAGACGTTGTTGCATCATGTAGGTATAAGCCGTGCATCCTCAAGTTGTATCGGGTTGCCACTTTAGGGGAGTGATACACCCCACTGTGGGGCAAGCACGGGTATCTACGAGTAGGGAGCCAATCGAAAGTGGGTAGTGGGGTACACCTAGCGGAGATAGGGGCAGGCGACACCTATGTAGTCAGCTAGGGGTACACAAAGCTATTTATATAATTTCTAAGTTCGGTGAGTGGGATCAACCTTTAGGGTGAATGGTGTGGTGCAGTGTAGTAATTATTCGTTAGTATTAGGTGTGCCTTTAACGTTATCTTTATCTTCTCTTCCATACCCAATAGTTCATAGACATTTCCTTGTTTTCCAGCTTATGCCTTAGTCTAGTTATTTTGATAATAGTATTGTTAGAATTATCATACTCACCAGACTTCATGTTTGACCCCCTCCATTTCCATCTTTTTTCCCCCTCCAGGTCCTCAGGGTGGACCCAGCTCTAGTGGAGCTTGATTGGATTACTTTATCTCTCTTTTGGAAAGCTTGGACCGTTGAAGTAAAGTCCAGCTTGTTATCTTCTTTAATGGCTATTTATGTAATGGGATTATGTATTTTGTTTTATCAAGATGGATATTGTACTTGACTCTGATTTATGGTTTTATGATGTAACAAACATGTTTAATTTCCGCTGCAATGAAATAAAGTTTTAGATTTCCAAGTGCTACTTATTATCTGTCTTGTTGTAATTTTTCTGTTCTATATTCACTTAAAACCTCTATCGAAGTTAATGCATTCCCTTTGTGAGTGACATTAATGGACGTGGGGTGTTACAGTAGGGACGTGGGATTACATATCCTAAGGGATGCAAAATCGCATCCAGGGGAGGGATGCGAATTGTGTTGAGTGATCTTGTAGGGAAGTGGCTTTTGGGGCCTATTACCCATTTAAAGGGTGTAAAGTTTCTGGGAGGTGAGATGAGGGATTTGATGTCTTTGGAATACAAATTCTTGAGGAAGGCGATATGTATGATTCAAAATGAAGGAGGAGCAGTGTTGGGTGGTCCGCTTTTCGGGATGCGTCACCAGGAGGCGATGTGAAGTGGTGCACAGGCTTTTGAAGCTGATCGGTCGCTGTAGTGCAAGGATTTGGAGAAGTGGTCTGGTGGAGCTAGGTTAAGTTTTCTAAAGTGATCCACCACGCATGATCACGTATTCTGAGGGATCGACGCCTATCAGGTGAGCGATCTTCGATGTTGATGAATTTCGCATCTGACGAATGCAAAATTCTGCTAGTAGCCCAACTTGGGTCTTCTTGTGCCAAAACCATGATTTGCCCAATACGATTACACGGTTCTAAGTGCGTACACTTAATTTGTGACTTTTATTGTTCGAGAGTAGTTTGACGAGCCATGAAAATTGTTCTTGTGCGACCCCATCTTAGCTTGATTCTTTAGTATGTTAACAACACTTCTGGGCCATTGAACCACCCGATGGGTTGAGTCGTGTGGGTTTGGACAGCTTTTGGTAACCGAACCAAAAATACCGGTAAACAAAAAATAAAACCAGTAAATGAGGAAAATTGATGAATGACGAAAGTATAAAAGTCATGCATTATATGTAATATCATTTTGGTCTAAACAATCAACAAGCGAAAGAAGTGTTATAATATAACAATTAGAATTATCTAAAAAAGTATTATGTATAGAACTAATTAATTTCAAAGATCATCCTAAATATAAGAGACAAAATAATAAAGAGAAAAACTTAAACAAAAGACTAAAAAACTGTATGATCTTTTGGAAAATGCTTATGTTTGGAAAGATAACATTCTTTAATGACTATCAAAAAATACCATATTAAAAAAACTTTGGATTAAACCTGTAAAGCATCAAATAGTTGTTTATTTATTAAAATAGAAAAAAAATGTAAAAAATATCATTTTTAGAATAAATTCTGGAGGGTGTGTCTCTTAACTTTAAAACCAAGATTATATATCGATATTATATTAAAAAGATACCCAGGGTTTATATAGGACTAGACATAGGATAATTTCAAACCAGTACAAGAATCATAGTGCTTTATTTCCTTTTAGGTTACTACATTTAATTTTGTCTGCATCTTTATTTTGAGATTGCTTTTGCGGTTATTAATTGCATCAATTTAAGTATAATTCTATTGAGATTTTGAAAGATTCATATAATTATAAAAACACTACCCATCGCCCTCTAGTGTTTGTTTAGCCTTAAGATCCATATTCCTCATTCCCATAAAAAGCTATGCTGAATAGATTGTTGCATTAGAAGGAAGCCGACTTAGAAGCTCATACCAAAGCCAAGATATTTTAACCTTATTTCATGTTGATGGGTATATCCAATAAAGTGAAACGTAGATGGATCAATTAAAAGGTTCAAAAATCTATGACTAAATAGATTGGTGCTTTAGAAGGAAACCAACTTGGGAGCTCAGATAAAGCTAAGATATTTTAACCTTATTTCATTTACATGGATTTATATAATAAAGCGAAACACGGATGGATCAAGTGAAAGGTTCAGAGCTCGATTGTTAGCCCGAGAATTCTCTAAACAATATGGACTAGATTATGATGAAACATTTGTCCAGTCGTGAAGCTTACTAAACTTGAGTCTTACATGCACTTGCTTCCAATAGAGATTGGATTTTATGGCAAGTGGATGTAAAGAATGCATTTTTACATGAAGAGCAAAATCGAGAAATTTTCATGAAATAACCAGTGATGTTTCAGAACTAAGAGCATTGTTAATATGTATGAAAACTAGTAAGGGAACTTTATAGATTAAAGTAGGCAATGAGAGGTTGGTATGGTAATATTGCTATGTTTTTGCTTTATAATGGCTGATAGCATCAGATTCTAGTTTGTTTGTTAAAGCCAGTGGAAATAAGATAGCAAATGTGTTAGTGTATGTGGATGATATACCTATCACAGGTGATTACGAAGAAGAGATTCATAAAATAAAGGAAGATCAAATCTCCTGTACTCAAAATCCTCTATCCCTCTGTACCCAACCAATTAAGACCTCTGATTTTCAACTTTTTGCAATTAAAACCTCAACAGAAAGGGCTTAATTTCAAAAAGGTGCAAATCAGGGAGTTCTGATTGGTTGGGTATTGGGGGATAGAGAATTTTGTGCACATGGGATTTGTGTTCGAATAAAGGAGAACTTATCAACTATCTTTCGGATAAAGAGTTCGGTCAAACAGTGGCGTATGCAGACTTTTAGCTCAATGGAGGCGGAACTACGGAATTTTTTTAAACCAATCTTTCATAATAAAAGTTAACGAATGTTTGATCTGCAAAACTATATCAATATTCAGTTTAGGCATGACAAATTATTACAACATCAAGTATTCACAAACATATTTGTCTAGATTTCATATTTTGAAATAATGTGGCTAATTTCTATGGCTTTTTTGATATATTATATAAGTAAGGAAAAATTCATTTATTCCAGTTTTCAAAACACATAACTAAAATAGGCCATTTTCAAAACTAATTACAAAAATGTGTCACTTTCAGAACAACTGGTGGCATACTAGATACTGCAAGATTTTTTTTCTTTTTTTACAAAGGTGACATCTCAGATGTTGCCTAGTGTGAAATATCATTGGCGGCATCCGAGATAACGCCCTGATACCTTTAGCTGCCCCCCTAACGTTTAATTGTAAAACAAACGACGGCATCTAAGATGTTGTTAGTTGTTCTGAGAGTGGACTATTTCTGCAATTAGTTTTGAAAGCTACCTATTTTTGATATAAGTTTTGAAAATTGGCCTAAATGAATTTTTTTTTGCTATAAGTGATTAACTAGCAGTTATTCATCACATCACCCTCTAAATTTTTGCATAGCTAAGCCTTAATAATTTTCATTATCAGAATACTTTTTCTGACGTATGACTATCATTGCAACTTTAAAAAAAGAAATGTTTCTTCTATTGAATATTTTTTAATAAAAATTCACTGATTCTCCCATACTGGAAACTGGAAATTTGATTGTTAGATCTTAAATTTAGGACGTAGTTGTCAAATTGCATTAAATCGTTTTAATAGAAATTTAAATTATAGATCGAATTTGACAAATTGAATTAATTTTTTTTCCTAGTCACGTGTTCGAAATGAATTACTTGCACTAAGACAAATCATACACAACAATAATTCTACATTAGCTCAAAAGGTTATTAATCTCTTGAAGTTGCATGTCCACACTTCGTAGAAAGACTCAACATGATTATAACAATAAACATTTTTCTTTAAAGCGTGCAATGTGGTCTTTTTAGAAAACAAATAGTCTGATGTCCATGTCAAGAATGAGAAGTACGAAGAAAACCTAACACATACTAATTTTAAATAGCCAATCCCCAAAGCCTCACTTAATTCACAGTAAACTAGAAATATTATTTTTAAAAATCCAGTGGGGTCGGCGACACCACTGGGCCTGCAGTTGGTATGCCCCTATTGTCAAATAAAGCATTTTCTAGAGCTATAGATTAAGCATACTCAAGAAGGAATGTTTATCTGCCCAAAAAACATTCCAAAGAGTTGCTGATGAAGTTCTGAATGCTTTAATGCAAATAATTTCAACTCCAATAGAACAAAACACTAAAAGTAGTGATCATGAAAGGAAAGACTCGGGATAATTATCGACATTTAGAGGGAATCTTTATTTATTTAACATTAACCTGGCCTGATATTTCATATGTAGTGGGCTTTGCGAGTCGGTACATGCAAAATCCTAAGAGACCTCACGTGGAAGCAATCCGACGAATTTTCAGTTATGTAAAGAACACTCTTGGTTACGATTTTATGTATAAGAAAGGTGAAGATTGCAGTCTTGTCGTTTTTGGTGATGCAGATTACGTAGGTTATCCTAACGCTCAAAGATCATCTATGTTTTATGCTTTTATGCTCGAATCTGTAGTAATTCCCTAGTGCAGGAAGAAGTAGCTAATTGTGTGTCTCCGGCCGACACAAGCTGGGTATAGTGTTGCATCAATGGAAGCTCATGAGATTGCTTAAGTTATGTAGTTATAGAAGGATTTATAACAACCAGCGAAGTATATGTTTCATGTGTATTGTGATAACTTGTTATAAGCATGTTTGCATGAGAATCCAATGTTTCATGTGAGAACTAAACATGTGAAGGTGCACTACAATTTTAACAGGGAAATAGTTTTGCAATAGGAGATTGTGTTTGAGCATATCGACATGGAAAATAAAGTGGTAGATTTATTTACTAAAGGCATATGGGTAGATAATTTGAAAGTTTCTACTAGCAGCTAGGAATTGTAGAAAATAAAAAAATAGTCCGGGAGGAGTGTTAAAGTACAACGCTAGATTATTTTACAACTTCTAGTGCAGACATAAGATACGCATACCCATTATAGCCTTACATGTCGTTTAAATATTGAAATAGCCATATCATATATGTTGATATTAATTAATGCTTTGGAAGACACTTTTCTATGAATTTATGAAGTTGTCTCAAAGTCAAAAATTCAAAGCATCTTTTCATTTTGTTGTTGTTGAGTTCCTTTAAGAAATTAAATCATAAACTGTATTGAAATAATTCATATTCTAAACATACACCTATAAAATAGTTTACAAAACTTTACTAAAAAATCATATATTTTAAATATATAAATTTAAATTTTAATGTTCAAGAGTAATAGGAAAATATTAAGTTTTAAGTATTACATCTAGAAGATAAAATTGCGAAATTGAATTTCATACTTACTAGAATTTTCATAAATAAAGAGTAAAGAAATGAGATATTTATTGAATAAATAGTCTGCCATGAAAATAATATCTCAAAACTGTAAGGATAGGAAAATACAATGGTCATTATTTATGAAAATTTGGAAAAATTGTTATTATATCATTAATAATAATTAGATATTAAAAAATATAAGAGCAATTTTTTTTTCAAAATGTCAAAATTATTATGATATCACGTTGATTGGATAACTATATGATAATAACTAAATCTAGTTTGATATATTTCCTATTGATTATTTGTTTTTGATACGTAAGACAAAAGCAAGTCTGGAATATTTCAGAAAATATGGTACATTCCATATCAATTGACTCTAAGTTAATAAATTTTCATTAATAATTTTTTTTTACACTGTATTTAGAAATAGAAGAAGAAAAATTAAGGCCATTAAACACTATTATGTGGATGACGTGAATAGAAAGAAATCAAGGTTCGTTGAGTAGGTTAATGATTATTTTGTATAAAATTTACAATAATTAGAATAACATAAGCTGCTGTGGGATTTGATGCTGAAATTTTGTACAAATAAGAAAACATGTAGAACTAAATATACAATCACATGCTACATGAGTCTTGTGCTTATAAAAAAGAGCTCTTGACTACGTAATTACTAATTACACTTATTTAATATAACATATAGGCATACTAGGAATTATACGTTAAAGATTTCAAATAAGAAATGACAAAGTATCGTAGTGAAGATAAGAAGTTTATCGATGATGTAAATTGTTTATTCATATTTAGCTAACATATGGAATATATTTATTATTAAATATATTTAGGCCTATAATGGTTGCACTATAATTATGAAATATATTCCTGGTTTTATTATAGTTGCAAAATATTTTAGAAATATGGATGAAATAATTGAAAATAAATATGACCTCTCAACATCATAAATAATAGGATTCAGTAACTAAAGAATAGAATAGAAGAATTGGTTATAAGAATGACATAAGCAAAGGTGCCTAGTAGCAAAAAGGTAAACAACATAAAAACACTTATAATAATTTGGATGTAAAGATGTTATTTTATTTTTGAAATAGGTAAATGTTCAATATTAAGACCATAAATAGACGAAAATATGGCATAATTTGAGGTTATATATTAATAATACAAACTTCTAACATTTTATGTGAAAGAGTAAACTACTCAAGTTCATTACCCCAAGTTAACTTAACATCAATTGGGAAGAAAAGGAGTAACTATTTGCAATATGAGGTGTTCTATTGTATTATTCATCGTATTATCCTAGATCTCTTGTCTATCTCTCTTTTTTGTATTATTATCACTTCTATTTTAGTAATGTTTATCTTCTTTTATCTTTAGTTGTCTATAAAATAAATAGAGTTATACGGTTACACATGATAGCTTAGAGAAAATATGTTATTTTAAAGTCATGTTTAAAAAGACGCTATAAGTAAGGAGGACCGCAAACTCGAAACGATTTTGTATTATTTCTTGCAATATTGATTTTATGCAAGACATATATAACAAAATTTCTTTCAGGGTATATAGTAAGAAACATAAGCTCATAAACCTACAATCTACATGTTATTGTCGAAATGCTTTTCATATGAAATAATAATGTGACAGGTGAGTATAAAATAAACTTGAATCTTATATCAACAGAAAGAGTAGCATGACTCTAAGACTATCATATATTATACTTTTACCCTAGTTTATATGTTTAACGTACGCTCTTTTAATTTTTAAGGACTACATTGTATTTAAATGGATCAAATAAGATGCATGAAGAGAGAATGTAAACAAAGCAAGAAAATTTTTGAGATAATTGTTAAACTTAAAGGGGAAGGGATTTGAAATTGGTAATTATTAATTTAATTATTTTAATTATTTTTGAACCAAACTAAAAGCATCCTAAAAAACAACCTTCAACTTCTGAATTATTGATTCCATCAATGTAGACCGAAGTCAAGAACAATTTAAATAGGAAAAAAAATCAATCTTAAATAAAGATTAAACAAAAGTTAGTTAATAATGAGAAAAGGAAATCCTATAACTTTTTTACAATGTCAATATAAAATCAGAATGAAAAAGTTAATTGCTAATAGGTTATATGGTACTAATGGCATTCGTCAAAAGATCAACTCTTCATTGATGCCATTCTTTCCCAAATTAATTGTATGAATAATATATTTGATATCAGTTCTTGAATATTGTTAATCTATCTTTAATTTACACATAAAGAGTGACAGATGTGTGTCTACAGATATATTATGAAAATAATATATTATAATAAAATCAAGAATACAAATTGAAGAATACTTAAAACTAATCATTTAATTCCATAGCTTTTCTGTTACAGATAAATGCAATGACCACAATCATGCTTTCCAATATTAAGAAAATAAACAACATGCACAATATTAGCTTTGGAAAACTGGTATGTAATGACCTTCCTTTATGACCGCTTTAAGTTGGTAATTACACCAACTCAAACTGTTTACAAAGGGATATTGTTAGGGGTAAGAACACATCAGAATAGGAACAAATGAACTTTTATTACTTCACAATAATTTACATCGTATTACATTGATTTATTAGAGTACATATCAGAGTACAAAGAGGAATAACTATATCTATAAGGGGTCCAAATGCTCCTGTCCAGCTCTAGCTCAAATCTAGTATTGCTCCAAGATAGCTCCAGTCTATAACAACTCAACTACAAGTTGCCCGTGTGGAGATATAAGAGCACCTAGAGTTTAGTGGGAAAAACAATAAACTCCGAGTTAGTCATGGGACTGGTGTGAGAAACTTAAAAACAGATTATTTTACATACAACGAGGAAACTCATAAGACCACGCCGTATAAACACAGAATGGATTTTCCCTTATGAATACCAGTGCATAAAATTCGCAATGCTTTTTTAGAAAATGAAGCTATTATAAGGCTCATTCCACATCACACAATGCAAGCGCATACCAATGGGTGAGTTTTTCCCTTACGATAACCACAAATGCTTGATACACGAAAACCATTTGAAATTATTATCATTGCATAGGGAGGAAAACCATTTTATAGGTAGATGTATCAATCTTAGCTAACATAGGTACCTTTATATTATGATGATATATAGGTATACAACTAAAACCGTAATGGTTCATAATGGTGAATTGGATGCCAATAATGACCAAGGCAAAGGATCTTCCTTATTCGATGGGAACTCCTCTAGAGGGTGCACTCTGTGAGAAAACAACTCATGCTTTCTTGACTGCACAAGGTTGGGCCATCTCTGTATGATGATTGTGTTAGATGGAAACACGAATATGACATTCCACGGTTGTAACCAACCTTTAACCGAGCGCTCATTTCCAACATCCGCACAAGTAAATACCTAAGCTCCATACCATGATATCACTTTTTATCTATAAGGGAATGAACATACCCTAATGGGCGCAACCCACATAACCATGCTACCAAAATCATGTTTTAGGTCATTTACTGGGGTGTGAGGCTTGACGAAGTCTCATTACACAAAGCTACGCTTGACCTTAAAGCCATGCTTTGATCATTTGCAGCTCTATCACTTGGCATGCCACACCGCCGTTTCAAATACATAATTGATAATTACTAACTGTATCACCTTCGAGCTCGTAGGTCTTAAAGAAGAGTGTTAAGCTAAGAGAATAAATTCTCTGCCACCAACAAAAATATGTTTAGCGAAAATCAATCAATACATTACAAAACAATGTCAGACATGCATCCATACAAGTCCGCTCTAGGTCTGAACGAAACTGAAGGCACCTTATTCCTCGTACAATAAAGGAGAGAGGCCCTTGCAAATTCGAAAGTCCTCCATGTACGTTCGGACCACTAACACAATATAAATCTCACATGGAAGCTACCCACTTAAGACCATCAGCGAGCAATCATCGCAATGTGAAGGTTTCTTGTCTTCAACACCATCTTCAAAATATCAATTCTTCATCATGTCGTATTATTATTTGGAATGGTTTTTAGAAATAAGTTCAGATCCCGGACTTCCTGAATAATAAGCGTCATTTTAAAATAATATGGATAATTCAAATTTTAGTTAAGTTTCAACCCATCTTAACTTTTGAAACTTCCATTCATCATTAAAATACTTCATTACTTCACTTGAAAGGTTTAATAACGGTCTAATATCAATTAACAAGTTTAAATCTTTCAAAATTAATTTTTATGCAAAAAGCGTTACAAAAAGACTTATTTAACTAGTTCGATTAAAATAAATTTCAAACTTAATATTTTCAATCCATATCACTTTGAAACCATTTATTATGATCATAATTTTTCCATAATTTTAATAATTTTTATGAAGTCTTTTCAGTTGATTTCCATATACGGGTCACCAAACTGTACTACCGCTGTTTTTATTGAAAATTGTTTTGGACATAACTTGAAAATTATGCACTGAAATTGGAAAATTCTTTACCCATTTAAATACAATTATCATAAGTAAGAAAACGCTTTTCTTTTAAGAGAAATCCAATTTAAAACGAATTTATTATGGCAGCTTAAAGTCTAAAGTCGAAATTCACGATTGGTGCTGCGCGACAAGCTCTATTCTAACCGTATTTTATATCTATAATAAAAATAATCTGATTTACCTTCAAATAGTTTAGAAAATTATTTAAAACATATATAATATTATTTGAAAATAGTATTCCATATTTTGAACTTAAAATCAAAAAATTTCTTTTTTAATTAATATTATTATATTATTATTTTTGAAAAATTAATCCTTTGAAAACCAAATTTTCCAGAAATCAATTTAAATAATATATAGGCTATATGAAACAATTAGTTTGAGGTCAAACACTTTTTGTATAATCAAGCTAAACTTCAATTTCCAAATTGACTTCAATTTTAATCGATTAACTTGGACACCTCGTTTAACGTCAAAACCTTCTTTAATAAAATTTTAACCCTTACAAAAGTTTCTCAAAACCATTTCAATTCCACGTCTATCCAATTCCGGATAAAAAATTCCAACTTTCATTTTTCCAATATATTTAAATAAATAAAATATTCATTTATCTTACACGATAAGCATGAGACTTAAACCAATATCCATATATCTTCGTATAAGTGGATATACCATGTGCAGTATGAAGTAGTATCACTACTATCAATCATAGTTTCCATTCATCCATTACGTAGCAAGTATATCACTGTATATACTATAAGCATTCGCTAATCAATGCTTACATAATGATTAACAGTTAAATAACTATCTATTAACATCCATCATCCAAAACATAATAAACAAATATAAGCGTAGAGTTTCTCACCGTGGAGTGCCACTCCACTAATCTTTATCGTAGGTCTGCCGAGCTATACCAGAAGACTACGAGTTAACTTCTGACCCTCACCGACATTGACAAAAATAATAATATTATTACTATAATTATTATTAAATAAAAAATTTATTAAAGAGGGGGAGGAGGCACAAGGGTGGTGATACGGAGGCAGAAGTTTGGTAAGGGGAGGAGGCGCAAGGGTGGTGATAGGGAGGCGCAACTTTGGTAAAGGGGAGGAGGTGATTTTGGCTGAGAGTGGTGGAGGCAAGGTTGGTGTTTGAGGGAGGCTAAGGGGGCCGAAAGGTGTGGGGTCTTAGGCATGGTGTAGGTGGACTAGAGGGGTAGTGATAGGTGGCGCAAATAGGAAAGCGGAGGGGAGTTGGTAGAGGGTTTTTGGATAGGGGTGGAGGAGTGTTTTGGTTGGAAATTTAGGAGGAGGAGGGTAGTGGCAATGGTCGAATACTAATTGAAAAATAAGGAAAAAACAAGATAGGAAAAGGGAGATTTAGACCATGGAAACCATGGCTAATAAGCTTAAGAAAGTGTAGAATGATGAAAAAGTGAAGGGAACGGGTCGTTTTATAAGAGAAGAGGTTAAATGAGGGAATGGCACCTAAAGGGGCAAGTGTAAGTTATCCATGGAGAGAAGCATGCATACGGACAAGTGTCCCATTACTTGTAAACTTAAAGAGGATGGTACATAAGTTAGCGTTTTCTTTAGAATGCTATGAAAACTATATACAACACTTAACAGCAATGCCACCAAAGGTTTTATGCTATATAAAATCATATTTTTTGTTGTAATTTAATTATCTGTCTTGTCTAAAATTCTAGATCATTACATGGTAACTCCCATTTAATTACACTAGAATATTGTAGTAGTATATACATATATATTATAAGTTGGAAAAAATTGATAATATTATAATCGTAACGGAATAAGGGGAAGGGGTGCCAAGAAAGAAACCAACTAAACAACCGGTCCCAAGTTTGGATCCTGCTTGAATCACCTCAACTGGGAGATTACTAATTCCCTCGATAACCACAATATAAAAATCATGAGGCACATACGCACCTATGTTTTTAGGAAATTTTTCAAAAAGGGAGGTGCATTTTGGAGCAAAAACTACCTGCACTTTGCTAGGTACAGCAACCCGTGTAGACTCAATACCAACATCTATGTACTTCCCAACCACCTAAGATATTGTTCTCCCCTTTCCTACTGATACCTGTGCAAGAAGCATAGATTCCCTACCATTCACTAAATCCTTTCAATGTTAATCAACAAGTGATCAAGCAGAGCAAGTTTGATACCACAAGCACTCACATTCGCTTCCGTAGCAACCACATCAGCGTCCAAATGAACATCATAAATAGACCAACGATTTTCGTTTCTCGACAAAGCCAAAAAGGAGGATAGAAAACTATCACCTGAGGCACTGCTTCGACGCGCAGGCGATATATTAATATTGAAGATAAGGCTCGTCATTTTATCGATAAGGGGGTTGGTGGTCTAAATGCTTCAATAGGAAGGACAGGAGCTTTGTTTCGCTGAAGCACAACATTTAAATCCATCAGATCTACTCTAGCATTGGCCGAGATTAAGTCGCTGGATCCATGAGCCGCCGAGTAAAACTGACTAGATCCGATCGTTGACTACTGAGGAGATGTAACTGAACTCACCTTCTTTTTCTTAGGCATATGATGATGGGGAATGCGAAGAGGATCAGTTTGAGTGAAGAAAGGTCGGAAGGAAGACTTTGAAGAGATCAAACGAGATGTGGGTTGTTAATGCTAAAAATGGCGCTAACACACCAAGGCATTTTTTTAACACTTTACAAATAGTTTAGATCTAGAAAAGTGGTAGCCACAAACACAAAAAGTAAGTAAAAACAAGGAGATTTAAAGTGGTTCAGCATAAATTGGCCTACGTCCGTTATTCTCATTATCACCATTGAATTTACAAGGTACATGATTTCTCTTATTTCACTAATTTTCTCTATTTTCACAACATTCTTATCTAGTTCTTCTCTTTACTCTTTTGATTCACTTGAATCCACTATTGAAATGGCTAGATCTCTCTAATTGTGACGATTGTTGATGTAGATCTTCAACAATTGAACACTTGAATGATTTCATGGTGGTTGAGAGGTTGAATCTAGGTTTGGAAGAAGTTTAATGGAGGTTGGAGTGATTTGGAATGGTGGAGAAATGAGTTTTGCAGCACTTCATGGTGGGAAAATTTGGTCTCTTTCATGATGGAAGTGTGAGGGGTATTTATAGGAGTGTTTGCGGAGTGATTAGGTCCAAAAATAGGTGTGCAGGAAGTTGGGTCGTTGGTTGACCCGACTCCTTAGGTCGTTGACCGACCTAGCTGGGAGATCACGGTCTATTCATATTTCACGACCCGAGTATTGGAGCGAGCTGGCACCTTTTGAAGATTAACGACCTGGTTGAGATTGTGATAACGATCTGATTATAAGGCACCTGTGCATGTGGCTTTGTTTCAGCCAATTACAACCCAACATGGTATGTAATTCTCATGATCTAAGGTATACAGAACGACCTTGTAACCTACATTCAAATTAACAACTTGCTTTATCTTTCACAGTCTGACTTTGGTCCACGTGTGCTTCCAATTACTGTTGACGATCAGGATCTTCACGTGTGTGTCTTGACGACCTAGTATGAAGCCGCATCTCACCATTTGCATATTCCCCGAGCCACTATATGTACATATGCCACGTCATCTTAGGATAATGACGACCTAAGAGTATATTGAGCATTAATGATCTGGTTTGTATATAATACGAACTACTTGGTCTCTAAGCAGCACACGCGTCCTCTTAGAAACATGCCACGACCTGGTTGTATTATCTAATAACTGACTTATGTTTTATCCAGCACACATAAGAATCTGTATTCCATGTGGGTTTGCCACGTGCTCCATATTTATCAGCAAATCGACCCATAGGTTTGCCACGTTCTGAAGCACACATGCTCCAATTTGATTATACCGTGACCGACCTGTCCCTAGCCCATGTGAATGTCCTACGACCTGGTTGCAAGTCACGATTCATATAGTAAACTTCGAACCCATGTTGATATCTTGCGCAGCAAGTTATTGTATGCTTCAAATTGTCATTACATGGCATGTAATGACCCTGCTTTTATGCTAGTTTGTTTATGTGCTTGGTCTTCATATTGCCTTTACACACTTCCGGTTCCATCATTTAAATTTATATATGACCCATCTAGATAAACTATCCGACCCATGTGTAATAACATGCACCATCAGTCAATGTATCAGATCCCCCAATTAGTATGGTTGTTGATCTACATATATATTGCAAAAAAATGCATATGGGAATGACATAACCAATTTAAGCGTTGTTAATGCAAATATATCCCATGAGAAAATGTTGTCCAAGTGGTTTCAGCTGGAGCTTTTGATTCATGTAAATAAAACCATCGCTGATCTAAGGTTTCAATCACGTTGATCCATGAGTTATGGTTTAGCAAGTTAATATGTATATAAATGATCCATCTCATCGAACAATAATGATCGATCCTTGCTTTACCATTCAGTCAAAGTATTGTTTTCTGAACCGCGTTTTCACAACGATGTTAACATTTTCCCTCGAAGCTCATGTTTTATATAAAATTTCGAAGATAACGGTTCTCATGACGTTTGATTGGTTCTGATGCTAGTTTGATAAATCATGAACATTTCTCGATTGTTTTGATGGACCATAAACAAGCTACCCAATGGTTTAGTGGGCCGTAATTAATTCACATGATGCTTCGTAAGAGCCCACCTGGAAATTTCTCTTTATATTTTCTTGTGTGCTGCTGTTCACACCCCCATTTAGACTACTGGCCACCTATACTAAAGGCCACCTCTTTTTTGTGTCTCTCTGCTTCTTTACACTACCTAAATTATTCAATTTCTAATCGGCTACAACCTCTGCCTTTAATTCTTCATCATTCCAACAAAACAAAAAAACGTCTTCTTCCTAAATTTTCTCCACTGCTCTATAAGCTTGAAGATTTCCCTAAATTATCAACGCAATTTCGAGCGTCCAATCAACTGATTAACACCATCGAATCGCTCTACAACAACATTCAACTTTACCCTTGTTGTTTTACACCATCGAATCAGCGCGTTTTACGAATCAAATATCTGAAATCACATCGTTTAACAAAAAAATTTAACATACTTCCAGTTTTACATTAATAATAGTGATTGTAAGTTAAGTACAAACTACATACTTCATCAGTTGTAAAATGATCTGTCAAATCAACTTGTGTGCCTTCAACGGCATTTGACCGTTCATCTTGTGGCCTATTTCTATCATCCATATAATTATCAAGTTTATTGTAAATCACATTATCTTCCTACAAAAATCAAATAAAAACAATTAAAATGATTTTTTTTGTAAATTTTGACATATAAATTGTTGTTGTATGAAGAAAACCCTAAAATTCAATACCTTATAATGTCATTCTCTATTACAACGTCATTGAGATTAATGTCTTCCAAACTCGAAGTAGAGAGAAGGGTGAAAGAAAGCTCTTACAAAAATTAATACAAAACCCTTAAAAAAAATCTATAACAATAGAATAGAATATGCAGCATGATATATAAAACTAACCTCTTTTTTGTCTTTATCTTCCACCCTCTGCTCAGCCAAAAAAAATTATTTTTTTCTTATGGTTTAGGTTTTGATATCTGAGAATTTACGTAGTTTGAGAAGAGAAGTGAAGAGAAGAGATAGTATGGCTGTTATTGACTGAGTGAAAAGAAATAAAGTGGTGGTAGGAAGTAGGTAAAAAATAACACAATCTATTAATTTTTTTAAAGGTGGCTAGTAGTTTAAATGGGGGTGTGAATACACTATTTTCTTTACTGGATTTGCGTCTTATTTATTCTGTTTCTTTTTCTTGCCAAAATACTTTTTAATAAGCTTCAGCTTGCTCCAGGTCTAACATTCAAAACAACTTCAGATTGGTTTGAATTAATTTTGGGTTTCCTCCCTAAAATCTGAAACATCGCACTTCCTCAACCACCATGTAGCTTCTTATTACTGGATTTAGAACGTCTTCCTGTTGGAATTTCTATATACTTTATGATTGACCAATCATGAAATTCCATATTTGAATAGATGACCCATATTGATCTAATTGAGAAGAAATTAGAGAAAGCAAAATGAATTAGCAGAAGTCATACCTGAATCCATGGATGTTTACATAGAGAGGATTAACCTAATTAAGTCATGGATTTGATTATCAAACCTGACACAAGCTTCAGATCTGAATCGATAGTTGTTGCTTTCATCAACTGAATCCATGAGTGTTTGTTAAAGAGAATCGACTTGGTTTTGGATCTTCCAAATTGACACAAGTCCAGAATTAAATGTATTTCTTCTGAGGGGATAAAGAGAATACGCTGAAAACTTGTGTAATTTGGAGATCATAACCCCTAATTTATAACAGTGTAATATTTTCAGTTCGGCCCTTCATCAAACTGAAAAATATTCCGGTCTCTACGCATTCCTTCCATGAAAACTGAATAGTTATGCCAATAAATATTATTACCCGATTTGACCACTTTAATTGGCATTCACACCTAAATAGCCTTACACATTATATCTAAATGTATGACCCACATAATTGAAATATTCTAACAATCTACCCTCGGCCACATATTTAGTAACCTTAAATGTGTTTAACTTTATGTGCTCCAAATTCTGCTGTTTATGCCATAAGGTGTCTTCTTAAACAATCTCGTCCATTAACTATGCTGACAAAGGATCAAAGCGTCTTTTGTTATCTTTAATGTAACCAAACCCATCAATGATCACATATATCAACACAATCAAATGAAATAGAACAATCATGGATGCGTAGCATGGAAATTACATGAGATGTGATCATTACATGTCTATTCCAATTGGTCCAACTTTAGTGAGATCAAAATGTTCAATATTTGAACAACCTAGAATGCAAACAATACTTTATTTCTGATCAGATTTTTTTTTTGATATATATATATATATATCTGTAACCGAAGCATAGAGCAATAAGTCATACGATAATACCAAATACAAACTCCCCCGAAACCAAAATATCCTTACATAAAAAATTATGTTGATTGAGCTACATGCTCAGGAAAGACCATAAGTGATAATCTTTTGGTAAGCGGATCCGCCATAATGGAGTTTGTCAAAGTATGCTCTATGAATTATAATATATTTTGCACTCTTCCCTTATTGGAAAATAATATATTCTTTACTGTCATAATGTACTTTAATAATCTTTCAATTCTTTATTAATAACCCACAGTCTTAAGACATAATTTTACAATTATTTTCCATGGTTGGATGGTTGTAATTAAACATGAACAATATTTTCATAGTAATGGAAGCTATAAGTGTTTGCATGACATTTTCCTTATATAGTTCCACTCTATATTATCATTACCTTAAGTGGATCATTTGCAGCAATGACATCCAAAAATTATTCGAGTCGTAATTCTTTATGATCTCCAACAGATTTGATCTTTTATCTATGAGCATATAACCTTTTTTTTATTCTTTAAAGATACTTCGTAACCATTTTGGTTACCAATAGGTGATCCACTTTTAATATTAATAAGATATTTGCCAAGTAACATACACGACACCCATATGTGTATATACTTTAGTATGCATTAAAATTCGTACTGCAAATGCATGAGGAATCACATGCATTTCTTTAGTTTCAAGGATGGTACACTACAACAAAAAACACTTTTCGCAACAGGCAAAATTTGTTGCAGTAGGCCTATTGCAACAGACCCGCGCCTGTTGGTATAGCCGAAGTTGCTAAAAGTTCGCAACATTTTCGGCCTGTTGCAATAAGATGTTGCAGTATATTTTTTCGCAACTAGCTTTTGTTGTTGCAACAGATCCTTTTGCAACAGTGTTTGCCCGTTGCGGTAGATTCATAAATCCGTAAAAAAAACTGCAGCTTATATATATTACATATTAAATGTATTCATTTTATTTGTAATGTATATCAGAGAACGAAACAAACGAACAAAAATTTTATTTTAACAAAGTTTTAATAGTACAAACAATTACAACAAAAATTTCTACAATTTTCATACACCATTCATGTATAACAATTTCTTCTCACATAACACATTTTTTTCGAATAGAGTATTTTCAAATCATATTTCTATTCTATCATACATATATTATAACAAGAGAATAAATATCATCAGTTCACTAGAACAAATCTGCAGTTCATTCTCCACGTTTGCTGTCGATCATAAACATGCTTCAATATACTCTACGTTATTGTCAAGGAAATAACATTTTGTCAGTATGTGAAATGCTTAGGATGAAGGTAATAGCATTATACATAATTTTCACTGAAGCAAACAAGAGAAGACGTACCTTAGCCTTAGAAGAAAGCCAGCATTTTGCGTGTTCTGGTTGAGCATGCTTCTTCAAATATAAGTAAATGTGACAAGACACTCGAGAGAATCGTATCTCCAATTTGCCAGTTATTTCATGGATGAACATAATCTGAGATAACAACGATATGAGCATAATGTAATAAGTGCAAGGATTAACCATTAAGTTTTCCCATAAACCTATATTGGACTAACTCACTGCTACGAAATAAAATTAAGCTTCAACCAAATTATTTTTTTGATTTAAAACAACATATTCAAATAGCCAAACAAATATATTTCGAAGCATTAAAAGCAACTGAAAATAAATATAAGTTCTAATGAGCAAATCGAACTCGCAAAACAGTATAGAAATAAAGCAGCAAAGAGCATACAGAAAACCATCTTCATCAACAAAAAGCTGACATAAAAACAACGGCATACCTTGTTTTTATCTCATGGCTACCAAAGCAGTTTTCCACTAATAGTAACCTTTTCTATCGCTGAACTAAAAGTAAAAAAAGAATGGGTTAGTAAATTTTAATATTTGATAATTAGTCATAAATGAAATTTAAATTTTGATTATACTTTTTTTTTGCTCAAGGAAATCTCTAACATCATGCAGAGTGTATAATGAACATAAAAAATGCTCAAAGTAATCACTAACACCATGCAAGGCGAATTAAACGCAAAAGTTGCACAAAACTAGTGTAATATAAGCATCTACCTAAAAATAAAAATAAATAAAAAAATAGTTGTTTTTCAATTTAACGCACTTCCCTCACCTAACAACACATGATAAAAACATTGTTTTCTATATGCTCTCGATTAAACTAAAGAAGAATGGTCAAACTCTTGATCTTGACAAAGGTCAGAGTATCTGCTTGGAGGAGATCATTCTGGAAACTCACAAATCAACTAGCTTAAATGTTATGCAAACTTATCAACTACTATTGAATGTTTTTAACATGGTTTTGGCACAAGATTATATTCTAACTTTAATCACATGTTAATTATTACGCCAAATTATCCATAAAAAAAAGGTACAAATTGAACCAAGAAAAGGTTTAAATTATCCATAATGACCTGAGGCCTCAGATAATGTTTTCCATGCCAAATGAGTGATGCTTGGAAGCTCCAACCACCATCCCAAAGACCACACATATCTGCATCAATGTTTTACGAGTAATATCAATCCAAGCTTCATGGTTTCCTCAAATACAGAAGCAACAAACATATCTATTATGCGTATGTAGAGGGAACACCATTAAGAACGAAGAATATAGTGCACCTCCAAATAGATTACAAATCAACCTGGATAAGAAATCCCTTTCAATACTTTCAAAGTGTCCTGTGTAGAAAATAAATTACTTTCCCAAAAAGCTCAGATCTAACCAACTGGGAATAAAGATCCTTCCTACTAACATGTCAACAGTTCTTTCACATCAGAAAAATGAAGTTAGTTAATGACAAGTGGATAAATCCAACAATTGAAAGGAAAATAGTGGAAAACAAAGATTTGCAATTCATATGCTTTCTGGAAGATGGAATATAAAAGGTTCTTGTGTTGCACGAGTTCTTTCGCGTTGATTTTTTTTCACCTCACACAATTTCTTTCGCCTTCATCCTTTTCCTTCACGCAGGCTTTGTTTTTTTAACAAATTATATATACTTTTACTATTCCCAGCCATTTGCTTCAACATTAACACCAAAACACTAATAAAAAATTAAAATTAAAATGTATTCAAAGATAAATCGACTTATCTTCTTTGCAGGAACGGAAATAGAAGCGGGAAATTCTCGAATGTTGGGAAGAAGGGTTCGCGATGGAAGATTAAGGACAACCGCCTTCGATACTCTTCTTTACTAGCTGTTTCGTCATAGCTGCATGGATGCCGAAGTACAAATGGGTGGAACAGACATATAAGAGCTTTCGTTTCGTGCTTGGTGTAAGAGAGAAGTGATTCGTTTTTAGGTTTTGGGATGTTTCAGAAATTAGGGATTTTGAGAAATTAGGGATCTGGAGAAAAGAAGAGTATGTTTATTTAGAGCATCGGGTTTTCATAGAGCGGGAAACGAAAAATGGAAGCGGGATTATAATTTCTTTTGGATGGATCGTGCTATAACATTGGGTGTGAAATCTGATGTTGCACAGTAAAAAACCGTACAGGAAAAAATCGTGTGTTCTGGAGGAGGAACTAGCCGGTTGAAATAGTAAATTTCTTTTTGGACCTATGCTAAATAATAAATTAATTTACTTACAATTGAATATTAAACATTAAACATTAGTAATTATCAATTATAAATATTAAATACACAGTAATAAAAATACATATTAACATTAATTATCAATTAAAATTATTAAATTATTAATTCGTACTTTTATTAAAATATTAATTACGACAAATACTAAGAAATTATTAAAGTATTAATTCATATTAATTAATTATCATTACTTAATACTATTATATTATAACTAAATGTTATTTCGCACTATTGTATTCAATATTAATTATGTTTACCAAAGGTGAGGGAAAAAATAATTTTTAAAAGCATATTTTTTTCAACTAGCTTTACCAGTTGTAAAGTAATACAGTTATTGCAAGTGACGAAAACAGTTGATGAAAATATTTTTTTGCAACAAGTTTGGAAGCGCAGTTGCAAATAATATGTTTGTTGCAACTGTTACGAAACTATTAATTAATTCATAAAAATACCTCTATCAAATACAAATTATAAATTAACTCATGCTAGAAATTACTATTAACTATTAATTATTCCTTAACAGTAACATTAATCAATTGTCGTTTATTTATTTAATATGAATATATTAATTGCTTTTTATTTATTTAATACTTAAACATATTCATATTTCAAATTAATTATTAATTATTATCCATTAATTTTTATTATTAATTTATTATTATTTAATAATTATTTATCTATTTTTATTAATTTTTAATTGTTAATTATTAATTATTATTATTTTAATTATCAGTTATAAATATCACTTTATGATACTTAAATTTTATTATTAATTTATTAATCTTAATTATTATATAATTACAAGTAATTAACCATTTAATAGTTACTATTTAAAATTAATTATCAAAAGTTAATCATCAAAAGCTTATACTTATTTTTAGTATGTTTTTCGCAATTGGCTTTACCAGTTGTAAAAAAAATACAGTTACTACAACTGGCGAAAACAATTGCTAAAAATATTTATTCGCAACTGGCTAGAAAGCGCAGTTGCAAATAATATGTCTATTGCAAGTGTTATGGAAGCACAGTTGCTAAAAATATGTTTTCGCAACAGGAAGGGAAGTGCAGTTGCTAAAAATATGTTTTTCGCAACAGAAAAAAAGACCTATTGCTAAATCTTATCAATTGCAACTGCTATAAAAGGTCTGTTGCTAAATATCATTTATTGCAACTTTCATTTATTGCCTGTTGCAAATAGCTAGCTGCAGTAGGGTATTTTTCTTGTAGTGGTATCACTTATCTATTTTTGTAGGAGAAAAATAAATAAATAAACTGAATCGCAGTTTACATACCAAACGTTTTTAAGCACTTATCTTCCAAATTCTTTTGTAATAATCCAAATAACAACCAACGAACAATAATTGTATATTTGAATTCCAAATACAAAAGACTAATCCATAAGTTGATTTCTTAAGTAGTTTCATCAATGCCTCCATTGAGAAACATGACTTCAATTTCCATCGGATAGTGCTCAAAAGTACATGATACAATAAGCTCCAAAGTGATTCTAAAGAATCATCTACTAAGTTCAAAAGAAACATTCTTTAAAGAAAATAAAAATTCTTTTCAAGAATAGTGTTGTCATAAAAGTCCCTTATAGAATTCCATATTACCCACTTGATCCCTTTTGGCTTTGAGTAGTTATTCAAAACCATTGATCTTGTTACTTAAGTTAGAGGGAAATTTCAAACTTTATTATGCATATAGATTTATACTATATGTACTTATCTTAAATCCACATTTTTTCTAAATTAGTACTGTACATGGATTGATGTAGGTCCACAGAATTATCTTTACCAATCCAATATTTATCTTTATGGAGAAATACTACATGATCATATGAAATAGCATTCCTTTCCTTTTAGGTGGATTTCCTTAGTGATCTTGCATTTTGAGGTTGGTGAGTCTGTTTTCTTGAAACTGTAAACCTTAATTTGGAGAATAATTTCTTTACCATTGTCTTATTATGCTTCCTAATTTACTTCTTGTTAATGAAAGGATACAAACCCTATACATTATTGGAAGATGTAACTATAATTGAGTTAAAAAATAATGATTCTCTTAAATAAATAAATAAAACAATGTTTTATACTTAATTGATAATATGTTTAACATTGTTAATTTTAGTTCTTAATTGGTTTCTTGTTAGTGAAATGAAAAAAAAAATCATACAAATTACCCAAAGAAGGAACTGTAGTTGAATCGGAGATGATTCTCTTTAAAGACAATGATTATACTTTATTTCGCCTCCCAAATTCAACATCCTCAAGAAGTTGTTGCATTTCCCATCATTAAACTTTTCTTTGGTGTGGGTTCATAAATTTATACCTTTAAAATCGCTTAGAATATCAACAAATTATTTTCCACCTTTTTGATATCTCAATTTAGAATTCCTTAATTAGCCAAAATATATAATTATATCAGTCATCAAAACAAAATGTGAGATATCATTACAAAAGCTAGCAGACATAACTTACATGTTAGACATTAAGAGCTTTAATTACATAAATGTTTGAATTTATCCATTAATCCACATTATTATTTTTTAATGAACAATAATAACCTATTATGTTCATATTAGGAATATAAAACCGAAATTTGTCTAATTGACAACATAAAATAAATTCAAACAATTCAACTAAAATCTCAATAATTACTTAAAGAAATATCTAATATACTTTTCCTTATATGTTTGCATATTTTATTAAAAAAATAACTATAAATACATCTGTATGTTATTTCTTTTCTTCTAGATTCTTAGCGACTTCATTGTCTTCATTTATACATTTATTTACAATGTATGTCAAATGAGTACTTCCAACATTATCATGCTTCATATTTCTTATTTTTACCATAAATCAAAATAAACTCAATAAGGGAACACTTTATTCTTAAATTATTATTTTACAATAATAATATTCGTAAAATAGCTATTGCACCAAAAATTAATAATAATTTGAGTACTTTTGACTTTTGAAGCAAGAATTTTTTCTATATAGTACTCATTTATGTTTCTTTTACTTTTACTTTGTGGAATCAAGCACCACAAATTATGCTTGTTTCCCCTTATTGTTTCCACAAAGCGCTTTCCATTCTCAGTAGATAACTTATCAAAATTAGTTATCCTTATGTAGCACATCGTTGAAAAATTTATACAATACTTCACTATATAATCCTTTTACTCTTATTGTTTGAGTTATACCATCTTTCAATATTCTTTTTAATATCAAAAGAACATTTAACTGTAAAAGGTTTGAATAAGACCCCCTTAATTGCAAGAGCTAGATCTATGAATTCAAGGGAAGACAATGTATCATCTTACTATTCCTTATACATAGTCTCATACAAGATGAGAATGCACTTAAAATTGGCAGATACTTTAGCCAAATTGGCTGAAAATTGAACAAAAACAAAGCTTGACCTTGTATGCTCATAGCCAAAGTTTAGCCGTAGTAAATTCAAATAATTAGTTAGTCTCTTATCAAGATACCTAGTACACATTGATATCAAGTCTTTGGATAGTAATATCAACTGTAAGTGGTACTCTTGTTATAATAATCAAACACTGACAATAAACTCAAGTCAAATAACAACCTTCCTTTGGGTCGATTAATTATTCACTTGAAAAACTTTATAATTGTCATGTATTTATCATCACACATGTGTAAGTGATACAGCCAAATATTATCCATCCATTGGGTCGATTAATACTTGCATGAATAACTACACACAAATATCAAACTTTTTCATGAATAACCAAAATAATAGAGGTCACTTTGGTGACATGTTTATTCCAATCAGATCAATACGAGTGTAAGATATTTACATTTATAAAGAGACACTAGAATTATATTTGAATTTATTTTTTATTGTTTGCACAGTGCGCCTTAAGTGCCATAAAACACTCAAAAAATGTTTTACGTCCATGTAAGAGTTAAAATTTTCAGAGCAAAACTCTTACTGTAGCATTAAATGTGTTAGTCATAGCTATTTTAATCTTTTTCTTTAGGCATGTGGCTATATTCATGACATTCCCTTAATAAATATGATAAAATTTATCATAAATAAACTACATAACAAATGTCATAAATTAATGCCAGAATTAATGCCACATAAAAATTACATATAAATGACACAGTAAATGTCGTGCTAAATAACATCCATGAACATAATAGTTATGATGTATATCTGACCATAGTATAGCTACACAAAATGCTACTATGTCATTTTTCTCTTTTGCTTTATTATTGGAATACTTAACTAAGCCATAAATAATGCAGTATAGATAAACATGCAACCAGTTGCTCCTTTTATTTTATGCTAACTGAAACATGAAAGAGCAATATATCTTCCACATGCGCCATACATATAAAATATATGTATTTAATAAACATAAATGCATAGAAAAAAGTCATTTCTTATTCCTAATAAAAACATGCTAAATTACTTAATTTCCATGACTGAAGCATTTAACGCATTTATGATATTACCATAACAACCACAATTAATGTATTTATAACATTAAAAAATAAATGCAATGGACCGTTATGTGACAAAAAAATGTAAATCAACATTATAGCAAATTGGTTTAATTGCAAATATATATAAAACAATGGAACAAAATCATTTCATCTCAGATCTAGGCATGCATACATATCTCAAAATGAGCAAACTTGATTCAAAATTTCTAAAATATGCCAAACACCATATATATAATTGTATGTCCAAATTAATTAAATCAAATAGCTAGATTCATATTTCATTGCATAAATGCTTCTAGGTTATAAAAACCATTCTACACCATCAATAAACATTAAAGGAAAACAATTGCTCATACATATCCAAAAATTTCATTTATACTGAAATCCATAAGTAATTAAGAATGATATGCATTAACTTGTGATGTTATGACTAACAAAAGGTTGTTTTCCAAATTTAAAGAGATTCAGATTATTTTCTAAAATAAAATTAATGACTTTAAAAATTTAACCATTTAGATCTAGGGTGCTACTATTCACACCTCGGTTTACACTTCCGGCTGCTAAACTAAAAGCACCCCAAATATTTCAAATCCTTTTCTGGCCACCGTGTAAGTTAAAAACCTAAAAATGGAGAGGCCACCAGAAGCTACCTCTACACGAACACTTCCTTCCTCACTTAGAGCTCTTGCACTGCGAATCAAATACTCAAAGTCAAATAGTTCAAGAAAAAATTAACATAATCCATTTTCATAACCATATTAGCAATTTTAATTTTAATAAACAAGCACTTACTTCGTCGGTTGTGAAATGATTTGTCGCCAATCAACATTTCTATCTTTTGAGACATTTGATCGAACATTTTGCTTTATATTATCACAACCATCATGTTTATCATCCAATTTATCATCATTCAAATACTTCATCTATCAAACGACCAAAAAAAGTATCAATTCGTAAAAGACGTTATGTAAGTTATACAGATAAAAATACTACTAATCAAAACTTACATTGTTATTCTCTATTACAATGTCTTCAAATTTAATGTCCTCCAAGCATGAAATTTCCAGCATAGTGGAATTTTTTTCCTAAAATACAATGAAAAAAAATCTAACCATTAAAAAAATCAAAACAACATGTTCTATATTATAATAAAAAACAATAAAAATCAAGCAATTCTAACCTCTTTTTTATTTTTGTCTTCCATCTCTAATAGGCATAAAAGAATATTGACTTTTATTAGGGCTTATGATGTGAAATTGTAGAGAAGTACGTGTTTTTTAGGAGCAGTACGGTGGTGAATGACTAAGTGAAGGAATAAGATATGGTGGCCAGAAGAAAATAAAAAATAATCATTTGTATTAAATTTATATAGTTGGCCGGAAGTGTAAATCGGGGTGTGAACAGTAGCACCCTAGATCTATCTATCGAAACCAAAAGAGTTTCACAAGTTAGCCCTTAATTTTCAATACAAGAAATGGTACTAAATCAAAACCAAATCTTCACAAAAAAAAAAGTAATTTTCCCAATGAAATCAATAATGGGTGGCTCTGATACCACTTGTTGGAATTTCTATATACTTTATGATTGACCAATCATGAAATTCCATATCTAAATCGATGACTCATATTGATCTAATTGAGAAGAAATTAGGGAAATTAAAATGAATTAGCGGAAGTCATACCTAAAACCATAGATGTTTACATAGAGAGGATTAACCTAATTAAGTCATGGACTTGATTATCAAAACCGACACAAGCTTCAAATCTGAATCGATAATTGCTGCTTTCAGCAACTAAATCCATGAGTGTTTGTTAAAAAGAATCGACTTGGTTTTGGATCTTCCAAATTAACACAAGTCCAGAATTAAATGTATTTCTTCTTAGGGGATAAAGAGAATACGTTGAAAACTTGTGTAATTTGGGAATCATAACCCCTAATTTATAGTAGTGTAATATTTTCAGTTCGGTCCTTCATCATACTAAAAAAATCTTCCGATCTCTACGCATTCCTTCCATGACAGCTGAATAGTTATGGCAATAAATATTGTTACCTGATTTGACCACTTTTAGTTGGCATTCACTTCCAACCTTCTTTTACATCTGAACCGCCTTACTGTCATCAGTAATTTGTGAGTCTTCCGAAGCCAAGGTCTGGCCATCTCGATGTACTGAGAGTTTGGGAGCAAGTAGCTGAATTTCTTACTACAGTTTGGATTCGGCAATCCATTTTTTTTACAACTCTTGTATCATGGCTTGCATACTGAAGCAGCAAAGTTTGATCGTATTGGTCTGCAGTTAAAATTGAATTTATTGATTCCATAGTTTGTGCTGAACAAAGATTTGGATCTGGAATTTCTTTAATGTTCTTTGCTGTTTGATTTTGATCTAATACCTACAAGCTGTTTGCTAAGCAGATTGAGATCCGAATATCTTTGGTAGGTCATATTTCCAATCTGAGTTCGATGAACTATTGTCTAATTAATCGGTTATGGTTTGAAATCTGCCGTTGCAATCTCTAGTTTTTCCCAGGCTTTCCATTCACTTGAGAATTTGAATCTGATTGAATCGTGGTTTGAATTGAAATCGGAAGCTTCATGGCTTTTGATATTTGGCGTGATGTCATTTACTCTTAGGTCAGCAACACCTTGAGTTTTGGATTTTTATCCTTCAAATGGATTTGGCAATCTCATTGTTTTCTTTTGATCGGTGTTCTAAGGTTTAGTGCAGCTGAATTATTCGAGTTGTCTTAATCTTTGAGATATGTTCAACTCTAAGTTTTAACTATAAAACTGATCTTTTGCTTTGATTTATTACTTCAAGAGCTTAGGATTGACTTTCAACACTTCATTGTTTGAGATGTCAGAGCCTTATAAAACTGATCTTGGTTGAAGTTTGACCTGTGCGTGCATCCAAGTTTCGACCTTCTACCAAATTTAACGAATCTGTTGTGATAATGTAAAGCCTCTTTTGTTGATTGCATTTTATGGTTGAATATGTATTTGGCAAGATGCTTTTCGAAACACTTAAATCTGATGCTGATCTTGTGCCTTTCGATCCGTGCTTTACAACTTAGCCATTTAGAATTCAGTCTAGCATGCTCTCCAATTTTCTTAATATAGTACAATTTACCTATGTTATGGAAACTTTGTAAATCAATTTTTTTTTTTTTTTTTTTTTTTTTTTTTTTTTTTTTTTTTTTTTGGCACAAATCATTGTGTCAAATCTTTGAACAAGACTTGCGATGAATCAGACCATACCCAGCATACAAGTTCTTTGCTAATGAAGCACAAAATTGCCTTTTTTTTGCGCTCTTATGTGATGTTCTGTGCGTTTTAATGAACTTCTTTTCAAGTATTGCACACATTTACTTTTAATTTGGGATGCTGATCTCCTTTAGTTTGACGATGATCCATACCTTCATGTTAGTGTGCGATCCAAGCTCCCAAATCGTTGAACGTTCAGTCCCCTCCGGTCATCGTACGACCTGTCTTGACAGGTCATCAAACGACCTGACATGTTAGATCGATGAGCTACATGACTTAGGCAGATCGTTGCACGTCCTGTCTTGTTAGGTCGTTGGACAACCTACTTGACTAATTCGTTAGGCGACCTGAGTTTTGACATTTAAAGCTCACTTTTGAAGTTAATCACATTCAACCATCTTGGTCTTTAAACAATTCACATTTATGTCTTGAGAATTGAACACCTTTATGGCTTGTTTCATGTCTTACAACAACAACAAACACTTGTGTGTTTTTGGACTTATACTTCGTCATCGACCGTCCATATCAATAACGGGTTAGTTAATCATTAAAAATTTAACTACAACGACTTTTATGAATTTTGTGACTGGGACTGAATGACGTGCCTATACCATTATTTGCATAGGTACGACATCCTAATCCAAGTTCGCAATGACACTTGAGATTTTCTATTTGATATATATACATACACACACACCCATTACAACTTTCAAGCTTTGCTTCTCTAATGACTTGTATAATTCTGTACGACGGTTTATGTTTTACGAAATGTGTACATGTACTTTGTTGAAAAAATGAAGTTCCATGCGTAGAGTGAATACCAGACAGAATACTAGTTACCATTCTGGAAAGGAAATCACTTCTGCTTTAACTGGAGCTTCAATTTGAATTTTTGAGGCTAGAGCGACTATAGAACTTTTGAATTGCAAGGAATTTGTTGATTGTCCATCTTTGTTCCTGTTGTAGTAGCTTAGCTGGATTCAGACATTATGGATCATCTTGGGTTCTATAAAACTTTGAATCTCAATCTTTCAACGACTTTGGATTCAGACATTGAGGATCATCCTGGCCTCCTTTTATTGTTGCTGTGAGTCATGTTGACGTATCGAGCATATCAATTATGTCGATCTTTCTTCGTGACCCGTATTTTGAAGGCGAGGTCATTCTTTGCCAAAAATTTTCAAGACGAGATCCTATATTTGTTGCACTCCAGTCCACTTATTTACAAGTGTATTTCCTTCTTCGATGAGTGCAAATTATTTTTTGGCTTGTTGCAATGTCGTGATGGACCCGTGGTATGTTTTTCAAGCATTATCCAACTCTTATGTGGTTGTGTTGCCCTCATACCAGGGGTCGTCACGAGCTGCAAAAGCTAGATGTGATTAACTTGCCGAGTTTCCCTGATTGTAGTTGACGTGCTAGGAAGAAAATTGAGGTGGCTTTTTTCTTAGCACCCTCCCTTTATTTTGTAGTTTAAGGACAATGTGGTAAGATATGGAAAATCAGAGGTAATTTGCATGTACGATTGGATAGAACGATTTTTTTCCAGAAATTCTATTTACCTGAAGAACGACTTCGTGTCCTATCGTTGGAGTCAACTATCGTAAGGGAGAAACCTTTTATTTCCAATCCATGGATCCCGACTGTTGACAGAGCCAGAGAGAAGGTTCTCTATATTCCTTTTTGGACTTATTTTTCTAGCATTCCTTCTGTTCTGCAATCATTAATGGGCCTGAATTTGTTACCCAATCAACTTAGGAAATTAATGTGTTTTGATGCAAACACTGTTGCAAGAGATAAGCTATTTTATGCTAAAGCCTTAATTGAAATATCCCTTGATAAACCTCTCCCAAACTCGATCAAAGTTAGAGTTGATGATGATTTTGTGGTTGAGGTGAGAGTTAGATATAGCTAGAAACCTGACATTTGTGCTACTTTCCACTCTTTTGACCACCTTTAGGACTCTTGTGTCCCTCATGCTCAGTCCTCTTTGCGGACCCCCATCCACAACCTACTGTTGTGAAGTGTGTTCCCATGTTTCGACCCATTCTTGTTACATCACCTTTGGTACATCCAACCGTGATACCGCCTCTTTCATCTCCTCCTCCCGAGGAAGATCTTCTCCCTCCGATCGACAAGATTGTCTAATTCCGTGATGAGCTTACGTGGGTACATCCTCCTTATGATATGCGTTTTTGTCCAAGTGAAGATACTTATCTCAAATTTGTGAGTAAAATTGGTGGTGAAGGTCATAAACTATACTATCATGCAAAAGGCGAGGAAGTTGTTCTTTTTAAGGATAGAATTAACGGTGAGAGGAAAATTTCTCTTTTCACAGATTTGTGCTGGTATACGGAATTTGTACCTCGTCTTGCTTCTCTTTTTTCTAGATATGTGCACCGATCTGGGCCTAACAATGCCAGCAGCTCCTTCACCACTGGTATGGAGGCTAGTCGGATGTCTCTTTTTTTGTTTTTTTGTAGTCTAGATATATAGTCTAGCTCCTGCTCTGTAGACAAGTATAGTCCTAGTGGACGGATCACCTTAAAAACTGACTGAAGTAAATTGGCAATCTGCCAACCTCCTGTACCTTTTTGTTTTTATTATTTATTATAATAATAAGTGTTATGGATCACTATAAAAACCGGTCGGATTTGCTAAAAAAGACAAATTGATAAATAACTTGAAAAATAATCCATATATTCTTTATATTATTGATAAATAACTTATAAACCCTGCATCAACTAAAATACAAATAATAAAGTAAATAGTATGAGGTTACGTAATACTAATGGCACTCTTAAAACGTTAATACTGTCATTAATAACATTCTTTTTCACATTAAGTGTATGAATAATATAATAGATGTCAGCTTGGAAATATTGACAAATTCCTTTAGTCTACACACACAAACACAAACACACATATTAATTAACAAATCAATTAATAAAATAATAAGTTTTAAAGTTGTTAAAATTTAGCAACGAGACTTATACCATTGGGTTCATTTTGCTTTTTTGGTAAATTTACATATTTGGTTTGTGAGAAGGATGTAAAATGAAGAAGTTGTGACTCACTATTAGAACTAGTGGCTACAACGTCAGTGCTTTAACATCAGTTACTAAAACCAACGATGTCAAAGGAAGTTTTAACATCAATGTTTTTTTATCGATGTTAAAAGTTTTCATAGACATCACTTATTAAAATAGCTGATGTCTATTACTTTGTTTTAAAAAAATTCTTTAGACATCACCCTTTTAACATCAATTGGTAAAACCATCGATGTCTACCTTTTAACTGTTTCTTTAAACATCGGTTGTAAAAACAACCAATGTCTATCTTTTAAAAAAATCCCTATTAACTTCAGCCGCGAAAGAATGCTTCTCCCAAAATCATTTCTCATGGCTTCTGTAACAACCCGGAAATTCTTAGCAAATTAAAAATTTTTATTTTGGCGATTTTAATGGATTTTGAATATTTAAAATGATTTATTTTAAATAATGACGACAAGAAATTTATTTTGAATAGAATTAGAAGTATATATTTATATAGATCATCATTAGAATATAAATACTTATTTTTAAATATAAAAGGAATTGAAAATGGCGCTGTAGTTTGAAATTTCGATTTCGAATTTCAATTGAATGTGCATGATTCAAAATAAACCGGATTTTAGCGAAACCAAAGATATTTGAATCCATTTGTAAATATATTTCAAACGAATCCGAAAAATTGAAATTTCATAGCGGGAATCAAAAGTTACGTCCAGCTGAAAATTCAGAATAGTCGCTATGGAATTTTGGCCCTTAAAAATGGAAATTTTGCAAACGGCCTTCATTTTCGACGAAACCACCTTTGTTGGATCCGGGATGTCAAATTATTACTAGATTCCAATTTTCATAATTTTCTGAATCAATATGTGAGCGTGAAAAATTTAAACGTGTTTTAACAGTTTTAGTCAATTTCGATCGACCAGAAAATGGTCATTTCTCAAACGGTCTCGGAATTTGACGAAATTAGTTTTGTTAGAACGGTATCGTCAATACAAAGCTAGAAATAATTCTTTTGGAATTTTTAGAATCAGTATGTGGCCCCAGTAAATTAAAATGTACGTTTGAATTGAATATATATATTTATATTTATATTTTGAATTTGATAAAAACTGATCGTAACAGCCGAATTGGCTTGCGTAACATATCCCATTGTGTTCGGAATGGGGGTTATTACCTAGAGGCGACAGTCGTTGGGTTCGATTTAGGGTTTGAATGAAAAGTCAACTTTTAGAAAAATTAAATAATATAAATATACCCTCCTCTCTAAACCTAACCCTCCCAAATCAAAATAAACCTGTGCCCCCTTTTCTCGTCAACCGTCACTACGGCGATCGCGCCCCCTGACGCGCCATCATCGGCAGTTCCTCCAGCCGCCATCTCCCTCTCTGCGCGCCTCGCCTCCATCTTCCCTCTACTCCACCTTGGACCGTCGCCCTAGCCCCCTTCTCCACCAAAACCTGTCGCTCAGGCCAGCGCCCGCCACCTCCGGCCCCACCACGGCCAGCGCCACCCTCTTCCACCACCAGCGTGCCCTAGCGCCGCCACCCACCACCCTAGTCAGTCCGTGGACCCTCCTTCCTTATAAAAACCGGATTTTTAAATTGTTAAAGCCCCGAAACCCCACTTCTTCGTTGCTCCGGCCAATGTGGCACCACCGCCGACCGATAGTGACTCTCCCGTGCTTCCTCCACCACGTGACTGATGAAATGTGAGTTTTTAATTAATTAATTTATTTTAATTTAAGTTATTCTCAGTTTTAAAATAATACCGCGATTAAAAATCTTATTTTTAATGTATTTAACAATATGTTAGGGAGTGGTTTTTCTATATATAGATATGAGAGAAAGATTTAATTTTTGGCTAAGTAAAGCTATGATTTTTATTCATATAATGTTATGATTTTTAGTTATGAAAAAATATAGTCTTTAGTAGATAAAAATGTGATTTTTATCTACATAGTAGCATAATCAAAATATGATTGTTATATATTAGAAGTGGCGATAAAAATATGATCTTTATATGGAAAGAGAACTTATAAAAATGTGATTCCTATTTTAAAGTAGCGATATAAAAATATAATTTTTATTCATGAAGTGATATCATAAAAATGTGATTTTTATATATGTAGTGAATACGGACAACGAAAGTGACAAAAGGAAACACGGCAAGATTTTCTACATATGAAGAGTCGCTGTGTTTGGTTTAGCTAATCAGTGAGAACTTCTCACTTTAATTCTTGTTTTCTAGTTAAAAATATATACTAGGATGCAGACGATGCTTAGCAGCACCCGACACCCGTTGTCCACAGACCATGGACGACTTGTTTGATTTTGTTGTGTGGTGAAAATTGATTGTGATATGGAATGAATGGAAATATATTCATGTGTTGAAATAAATATTTTATTGTTAAAAATATAATTTTTTACGGGTATGTGAATAAAATAAATATTCATTTACAAATCAGACGATTTGTTTATGTACGCCCATTTGTAGGATATTGATTGGGACGATAAATTTTACACATCGCCCAATTGCACAAATAAAAATTTGTGTTTGTTGACTGAAACCCCACACGAGTGTTGGGATGATATTTGACATACACTAATCTCGATTGTTTAGTTGTATGTCAATCGATAGGTCGATAGACAGTTGTGTAGTACACTTTGGACGATGGTTGATTATTTACCATTGCTATTATATGCATGTGTTATATGGAAACCATATAATTAACATTATATGGTAATTATTGGGCCTTATTCCAATTGGAAAAATAAAGAATATTATAAAATATAGATTCATGTAACATCCCCGAAAATCTGAGTCAGTTTAAAAATTTTAATTTGGCTATTTTAGTGGATTATAAATATTTAAAATAGATTATATTAAATAATAACGACGAAAAGTATGTTTGAATCGAAATATAGTTATATACGTATATCTATATATATATATACTCTCCTCGTTCACAAACCATGGACGATATATATTGGTTGTGATATTGTTTGGATTATTGGTTGATGTGAAATTTGGTGAATATCATGAATGATTGACTGTGGTTGAAATCCCAATAGGATTAGTATATGGGAAAATTCGTCTGCGTACGAACTAGATATTGAAAATCCCCATTGTCAAAAGCTGCGAGGCTTTAAGGTAGAGCGAGGAGCCGTACTTGGGACGGTGTCGGTTTTAACTACCCTGCCGTTATGCTACCGAAATTTTCAATAAAATTCATGTGTTAAATTATTTTCATGTGTTAAAACTATATTCATGTGTTGAATAGAAATTCATGTGTTGAATAGAAATTCATGTGTTGAATGAAGTTCATGTATTGAATAAATTCTTTGAAAGATAAAAAATAACATTTTTATTATATATATAAACTATATAAAATATTAGTATTTTAAATAAATTGTTTTAACACCAAAAATAACATTTTTACCTTATGTATGAACTATATAAAATAATCGTGTTTTGAAATAAATTGTTTTACAATAAAAATCACATTTTTATTATATATATAAACTATAGAAAGCATTCATGTGTTGAATAAAGGACTAGAACGATAAAAACATATTTTTATCGTATGTGTGAAGTCGAAAACATTCATGTGTTGAATATATAGATTGAACAATAAAATCTACATTTTTATTGTGAATATAAAGTGCTAAAAATATTCGTGGGTTGAATAAATATTTTTGATGATAAAAATATCATTTTAATCATGTAAACGACTCGCTAAAAATACACAATTGTTGAAATAAATATTTTTTTGCTATGAATATTATTTTTACATGTGTATGAACTAAATAAAATAGTCATGCGTTGAAAGATATTTTTGTTCGCTAAAAATATCATTTTTATATGAAATATGAATTGTTAAAAATAATGATGTGTTGAAATAAATACCTGTTGGATAAAAATATCATTTTTATCAAATATATGAAGTGAATATGGTTTTGAAATCGAAGAATGAATTATATATATATATATATATATATATATATAAATAATTAAAATAAATCGAATAACGAAGCTACAGTTCGTATTTTGAAACCGTGATTTCAAACGATTAGTGCGGGAGATCCGACCATCGGATTTTCCCGAAACCGAAACCGTTGGGTTCGCTTTGGAAATATCTTTCTAATGACACCAGCTTTGTAAAGATCCAACGGTTAGATTGTTTGGAATGTTTAATTCAAATCTGAAGAAAAACAACACCAGAATTGATTATATTTATATATTTAAAAATATAATTAAATTAAATCGAATAACGACGCTGTAGTTCGTATTTTGAAATCGTAACTTCAAACGATTGTACTGGGAGATCTGACCGTCGGATTTTTCCAAAACTGAAACCGTTGGATTCAATTTGAAAAGATCTTTCTAATGATATAAAATTTGTGAAGATCCAACGTTTAGATTTTCAGATATGTGTAAATCAAATCTGAATAAAAACAGCGCCACGGCCGCGTTATGGCCTGAAGCGCCGTTTGAATGAATTGGCTATTTTTAAATAACTAAAAATAGCAATAAATCGTGATAAAATATTATAAACGATATGGAGTGGAAATAAACTGAATTTGCTCGGTTTATTTGATATTTGATGGTTGAATGTGTTTGACGTGAAAATTACATTAAAGAACAGAATTATTGATGTCGAATAATTTAACCACTGAAATGAATTGATTTGAATTCTAAATATACGTGAATTATTTGAAAAGGACGAGTTAATTCTCATTTTAAATAATTGATCGACGATCAGAAGTCGAAGATATGAAGACGGTGCAAGACCGATGATCTTCACGTCGAATGGAGGGGTGCTACTGATGCTCATGATAGGAGTAGCTACCTTGAAGGGGCTGAAGTAGTAGCCGTCCGGATGTACTTGTTGATTATACGGATGTGCGAGGTATTAAGTGCCTCCGGTTTCGTTCAGACCCAGAACGAACTTGTAAATGGACTGTGTGTCTGACATTGGATTTTGTTCTGTGCTGATTGATCTCTATTAAATATATATTTGTTTGGCGGCGGAGAATATATTCTCTTGCTTAACGCCCTTCTCTGAGACGTACGAGCTCAGAGGTTATATATCGATAGAAATCAGTCGCATGGAGTGAATTTCCTGTGTGGCATGCCTAAGTGGCAGATGATCAAGGCTTTAGTTGAAAAGCAAAGTCTTGTGGTTGATGATCAAAGCACGGCCTGTGTGGCATAGCTTTGCGTATAGCATTGTTTCGCGAGTCTCACACCCCGGTATGAGCCAGAAACGGGAGAAGGACTTCAGGGAGGGCATGCGTTTCCTTCTAGTTAGGAGTGGTGCTTTGGGTTTTTCACGCCCGGGTATTTTACTTATGTGGATGATGGAAAGCGAGGCCTCGGTTGCTTCGGTCTCTTCGGAGCCGATGGTGTGGTCGGATATGTCCAGTGACGCCCCATAGGGCAGGGAAACGCAGTGTTCAGGAATTTTAATCCACATCGAGTGGACCAGCCCTGACGATCCTAGGCTTGACTGAGTACTTGCCTGAGACACGGGCTAGAGCATCTCGAATTCGGTAAGGACTATCCCTTGCCTTGGTTCATGACGGAAATCCAATTTCCAAATACGATACCGTGCGGTTTTGATTGTATACCTATATATGGCAACATGATATATGGTACCCATGTCGTCTATGATTGAAATTGTTTTTGAAACATATAAACACTAGCAATAATATCAAATGATTTGTTTTACTCGTATCAAGCATATTTTGGCCATTATAAGGTAAAACTCTATCCTCCGGTTTGTGTTGCATTACGTGAAGGGAACCGAGTCTTATAATGGCTTCATTTTTATAAAAAGCATTGCGATGTTTAGAAGATTTACTTGTTTTAAAGCACTGACAATCCAATGGAGTAAACCCATTCCGCGAAAGTGGCGTGGTCCTGTGATTGGCCATATTATAAAGTAAGTTAAGTAGATTTCTCATACCAGTCCCATGACTGACTCGTAGTTTGTTTCACTTGCAAACTCGGGTGCCCCTTTTTCTACACGGGCAACCTTGTATTCAGGTTTTAGCAGGCTCTTTCTGGATAGCTGGAGCTGAAGATGGATTCTATCATTTATCTCTTTTTATACTGTTCAGCTCCTGTTGTACATATTATGTTTTCTTTTCCACTGTAGACATTTTATGTAAAGCTGAACTGTATTTTGTACTAAGTATGATCCTGTATACTGTGTAACTCTGATGATTATGTTTATCCAGTGTATTCTATTGTACATTATCTGGTGTATTTATTTATTTATGTTCTGTTGTTATCTGTTTATGTGTTATATTCCAAAGATTACCCTTGCCACTATCGTACGGGGTTTGGGGTCGTCATAATTCATGTGTTGAATAGAATAAATATTCATGTGTTGAATAAAATATTTATACAATAAAATTCACATTTTTATTAAAAGTAAGAATTAATAAATATTCATGTGTTGAATAAAGTATATATTCATGGGTTGAAGAAAATATTCATTTGTTGAATAGAATAACGAAGTTATTGAAATATATAAAGCCGTGTTGATTAGACATGCGCCATTTAGACGCGAACGATATTTATATTGATTATATTCGTTTTTATAACGAATGTAGAAAAGGAAGGGATTTCAAAATATAACGTTTTGAAAATATTATCATTTATATATTAATGATACGGAATATTCAATTTTGATTTAAAATTGAATATGAAGTTGAAATTGTTCTAAAATTGAATTTAAAATGAATTATAAAATACGTTTAGAATTGAAATCGAGGAAGTATATAATATATATATATTATATATATATATATATATATATATTAAATGGCCTGAATAGAACGCGCCGTGTCGCGGTAGTTCACGAGTTTCGACCATTGACTTCGAATTGACGTTACGGGAGATCTGACAGTCGGATTCTCCTAAAACCAGAACCGTTGGGTTCGTATCGAAACGAGATTTCCAATAAATATTAGAAATTTGAAATCTAACGGTTGGATTTGGAATTATGTCCAAATCAAATTTGGAAAAGGTCGCTGTAAGTGCAGTTCGACGACTGTTATTGGAAATCAACTATACGAGCCTTGATAAAATTATTAAAAATATCAATAATTTGTGTAAAATCATAATAAATAATTTAGAAAGAATTGGGGTGAAAAATCCCATATTTAAAAAGGATAAAAATATATTTTTATCGAAATGAACTAGTTATGAACTAGAATTATAATCCAATATTTTTGAATAAATAAATTGGATTTGAAGTGGTTTTAAAAATAATCAGAATTTCCAATATACGAATTGGAATGGATTTGAATCGAAATTAACTTCTGAATACTTCGATGTTGGATTTCGTGATTATACAGATATGGTTGTGGAAATTTAAAAGATATATGTATATCGTTATTTCCAATACGATATTTGTTGGTTTCAGAATTTGATATTGAATATAAGCTGATATATTTTCTATTCAGAGCCTTGTATTTAATATCAAATGGGATTTTGGGCTCGACGTGAATGGTGTCTTAAATAACACTGTTCTTGGACCCAGTTTAGAAAAGAATAAATCTTTTAATTAAGATTTAGTGAAATTGTCCAGTTAATTAGAATTTAATTGGAATTGAATTTAAATTGGATTTTGGGGTTTATCGTGAGCGGTGTTTTGAATAACACCTGTTCTTTAACCCGATTAACAATGGAAAGTGATTTTGGGTTTATCGTGAGCCGTGTTTTAGATGACATTGGTTCTTTAACCCAGTTAAAGACAGGATATTGATTTTTGGGAAGATTAAAACTAAGTGGAGTTTTAATTAATCTTTAATTAGATTAAAGTGATCGAGAATGGAGTATCACCAGTTTTGCTCCTAGCGATAGTTAAATCTTTAATTAGATTTGAATATGAAATGGAAATTAATATTTACCGATAACACCGTGGTGTTAGATATGGTGTATTACCAGTTTTTCTCCATGGGATGAACAGGTTGGGATTGGGAAATAAAATAAATGATTACTTCGGTGTAGTTTGCTAATCCCGACTAGTTTGGAAAACCTTAACATGGTTCGAAATGATATCCAAAGGAAGATTAAAGAATAAATTTAGAAGAATTTGTCTTTGATAAAATTAATGGGATCCTTTCCCTAAGAATGTGAATATTTGAATAAAGAATATTCTGAATTTGAATGAGGCGTATGTTGTGTTTGTGTAACATTTGTTTATTATATACGCGGGTTATTCGGAAAGGCCAGGTTTATACCCATTCTGAATAACTGATTCGACGATAAGCCGATGATGAAGATGGTGGTTGAAGACCGGAGGTCTTCACATTGTTTGGATGATTACTGATGATCTTGATTGGGCTGTACACCCAAGAGGAGGGAATCAGTTGGTGATCGTCCAGACGTACTTGGAGACCGATGGATATGCGAGGAATAAGGTTCCTCCGGTTTCATCTAGACCCCGAACGAACTTGTCAATGGACTGTGTGTCTGACATTGGATTTTATTCTGTGTGATTGAATTATATTAAATATATATCTGTTTGGCGGCGGAGAATTTATTCTCTTGCTTAATGCCCTTCTCTGAGACGTACAAGCTCAGAGGTTGTGTATTGATTGATATCAATCACATGGCATGAATTACCTATGTGGCATGCCTAAGTGGCAGATGATCAAGGCTTCTGTTGAAAAGCAAAGTCTTGTGGTTGATGATCAAAGCACGGCCTATGTGGCACAGCTTTGTGTATAGCGTTAATTTGAGAGCCTCACACCTCGGTATGAGTCAAAAACGGGATAGTGACTACAGGGAGAGCACGACGTTTATTTCTAGCTATGGGTGATGTCAGTGACCTACCAACCCTGACATTTATATACTTTTTACCGGTGTGGTTGTTGGATGCGAGGCGCCTCGGATATAGGTCTGATAGGACCGGGAAACGTGTGTTCAGGAATACTAATCCTCAAAAGTAAGAGAGGACCGGTCCTGAAGATCCAGGATCGCTGTGTGTGGTCCTAAGACATTTGCTAGAGTGTGTCGAACGGAGAGGAGCTTGCCCCTTACCTCGACTCATGACGAAAATCCAATTTCCAATACGTGATATTTCGGTTTTGATTGTAGAGCCTAGTATTGGCGACATGATATATGGTACCCATGTCGCCTATGATTGATACATTTATATTTGAAGTTGTTTTCTTCACTTATAGTAATAATAAAAGATGAAATTTAGCGTACCAAGCATTCTTTAGCTGTTATAAGGTAAAACCCTATCCTCCGGCTTGCATTGCATTGTGTGATGGGACCTGGGTTTTATAATAGCTTCATTTTCTTTATTTAGCATTGCGCTGTTGTTATATGCACTGGTATTCTTGGGGTAAAAACTCGTTCCATGTTATACGGCGTGGTCCCTTGATTTACCTAACTTTAAAATAAAGATTAATAACTGTTTTAGTTCTCACACCAGTCACATGACTGACATGGAGTTTATTGTTTTAACCTAATTAAACCCTGGATGCTCTTTTTTTCCGCACGGGAAGCTAGTGGTTGGGTTTTGCAGATTTATATTCACAGGATCCTGCACTACAACCAAAATACCTTTTTATAGCGTTTAAAAGGTGCTATTAAAGGATATTATGGCGTTTTTATAAACGCTGTATATTAACATGCTGTAATATGTCAGGGGTCTTTAATAGCAACCTAATAATCGCTATAAAAAACTGTTGGATCTAGATTAACCCTAGAGGGGGGATGATAGGGTTTATCACAGTTTTTAACTGAATTAAAAATCTAACAGGATATATAATAATAAACAGATCACAGAATATAGCAGAAACAGAAATACGGAAAATAAATAACACACAGATATACCCAGCTTCGGCAAAACCCTGCCTACTGCTGCATTTCTAAGGTTTCTACTAGGTGATAGAACAGATCCCGCATACAAGACCATGTACACTCGCAAACCCTGCTCCTATTCTAACCCTACGCTCAAAAGCCCTAGACTGGTCTATATCCACTAGACCGGATTTTTCCCTAGTTTTACAGACACTAGTAAACTGTCAGTTAATCCCTAACTGATTCCCTAGTATTTTACAGACACTAGAAACTGATCGGTTTGGTTTACAACTCAAAACAATTTAAAAAACAACAACATTTAAAACAAAATAAAAACCCAAGCCTTTATAAAGAAAAGAAAATTAATCTCCCTTTTTTCTTGGATAGGCGGCCAACTTTGTTTGAGTACAGTACTTCACTTTAGCCCAATCTCTTTTGTTACTCTCTGGAAAAATGGCGGCTTCTAGGGTTTCCTTCTGAATAGTGGCAATTGACTTTAGGGTTTTGATTCTCTTTCAATCTGAAGGCTGCCGCTCTGTCATGTGATGATCTTGAGTTATTCAGTGGCTATCCTCTTCGATCGAAACGTTGATGATCGTTGATTTGGATCCAAGTAATCTCCTTTTTTCTGGTATGAATTTAATTCGGATTTTTTGCTTTTAGCTTGTTCGAACTTGGATTGTTTTTTTGTTTCGATCCTCTTTGCCGATGAGGAATATGGTGTATAATATAGGATTAGAAAAATCCTTTAACACCTCTGATTTCATTAATGTGACTTGATCGATTTTGCTCGTGGTTTACCCTTTTGATTTTTCTGATAAATTCGGCCTTTGATGGTTATGAATTGTTTCCTTGACTGATTTGCTCCTTTTGGCTTAATCACCCATTGTTGTTGCGTGATTGTTGTGATGAATATGGACTTGTCTTTCTGCCCCTCGAATAATTCTGGATTTGTTCCTTGCGTGTTTTTAAAACATTGTTTCCTGAATTGAATTTGGTTTTGAAATGTTGCCAAAAATTTCTTCACTGAATTTCTGGAAGTATATTTGAGTATGCCATATATGATTTGCTTAATTCCTGGAAATTGCATAACAGGCAAATTTGAAATACTTGCCATATATTCCTCTTTATCTTCAATCCCTGATTTCTGAACATGTTTTTAAAAAAAACTTGCCAAGGAAAACTTTAATGTTTCTAAAAAATTAAATGCTTTCTTGCCAAAATGTTTTGCTGTCATCTTGGACACACTTGAATTGACTTTGTTACTTGCCAATTTTTGTTGAATGACTGTTGCCAAACATGATATGTGATTTCTCAAAAACTTGCCAAACAACAAATGTTTGTTGACTGAAAATACTTCAACTTCTGATTAAATACTTGCTTAGTATTAAACAGAATTCCATTCTTGGCTCCCCTTGATTTACAATCACATGTAATTATGCATGTTCATGCTGATTGTACCATATGCCAAATATATATATGCAATTTCCTGAACATATTTAGGCATTGATTTTGCACTGACTTTTCTGGCTTTGTCAAACACTGATTGAATATTCTGTTTTGAGTGTATGAACCATTTGGTATGCATGCATGATTTCAGAAAGCAATAAAAGATGATTTCTTGCCTGAAATCAATATACTGATTCTCCAAACTTGTTTGCATGTAGAATTCTTTATGCACTTGTGTTTTGGTCTAAAAAACCTTAACTTAGCATTTTGTACTTGAGCTTGGCTGTTTTGTTATGGCTCAACCACTTTGACCTTGACATTGAGTTGAAACATCATTTGCACATGTGTATTTTCCTTGCCACTAACATGTATAAAATGCTGCTTTTGTTGATGCTTGTCTCGGCCCATCCATGTTTACTCCATATGTATCCTGCTGTGTTAATGCTGAGGTGAACTCATGTGTGCATTTGGTATTGATGTTCCCTTGATCATTCAGCTTTGTACTTGCCAGTACATATATTTGCTACTCCATGATATACTGTACATGAAGCTTTTGTGTTCGACCTATGTTGCATTGCATTCACTTTTGCTTGGCCATGTATGCTTGCATAACTCTTGTGTTGGCCTGTTTCACCCATGCATTCAGATTAGCTGAACCACCATGATCTGTCAATGCACCTATACTTGAACCATGCTGCACCAGTTTACTTGAAACATGTTTAACTTATCTTGATCTATGTTGATGTTCCATGCTGATATGAGCTGTTTTATGCTGCTCTTGAGTTATCTTGAATTTGACCTTATTATATGTTGACCTGAAACATGCTTCGACCATGTTATTGTGTTCACTGACTTGCATGTATACATATGTTTATATATACACGTATGTGTATATATATATATGTGTGCATGTATATATGTTTTGCTTTCGTGATGCTCATCCATGTATGACTTGTCTGTTGCACTGAGTCGAGCAGGTCCACGTGGCTTGTAACGACCACGGTTTTTCTAACCATTTGATTTGATGTTTAAATTTGGTATAAACATTGATTTTGAATTTAAATGGTTTGAATTTAATAAAATTGAATATTATATTAGTTAATTAATATAAATAATAATTTAATTTCGAAATAGTCGAAATTGGCCGAATTTGCAATATTATGTGATTTGGTAATATGAAGAGATTTACTTAAGTTATATTTGATTTTATTTACGATTTTGTTTATAAGCGTTGTTTGAATGTTTAAATTATAATTTTAATTATAGAACGAGCTGTAGTGGCGCGGCTGTTCACAATACGGCGTTTTGAATTTCAATTAGTCGTACAGGATCCGATATAAGTCGGATTTCTATGAAATGAGAAACGTTAGGACCATATTGATGATAATTTTCATATGAAAGAGAAAATTTCAGATTTCGTGTTATAGTTTGTTATTTATGGCCAGATCAAATTTTCAAATAGTCGCTGTGGAAATCGTTATTTAAAATATATGAGTTAAAATGGCCGTTTTGCAAACGTACTCAAATTTCGACGAAATCAGTTTCATTGGGACCGTATCGCTAAATTATTGTACGGTGTTGAATGGCGTGGCAAACCGATGTCGTATGTGCCCACGGTAGCCATAAACGCTCGTTCATTTTCTATAACGCGAATTAAATTAATAAAGAGAGATTTGAGGGTAATTTGAGCAGACAATCAAATTAGGTCGCGAAAACAATTCCGTTGAGTTCGTATCGTCGATTTTAGTCAGGATAGGTATATAGTTTGTTATTTTTGAAGACCGGTTAAATTGGTGTTCGAAATGGCAGTGTGGTACGCGTAAAAATAGTCTACTGGGGAAACAGTCTCCGAATGCGACGAGACTGGTGCCGTTGGGTTCGTATTGCAAAATTATTGTAGGATTTCAAAGTTTCAAATTTATTTGATTTAGCTAGTGACCGTGAAAAATTAAAATGCGCGTTTATTCCTGGTTTTATAAAGGAAATTTTTCCTAACGAAGTCGGAATTCGACGAAACTTGTCCCTTTGAGACCGGAATACCTTTTTACATTAAGATTGGTTTTTTTATCAGAAGACAGAGGTCATTTGTGGTGGTTTTGATGTGTTACTTCACGACGAAGTATCGTTTAATAATAAATTAATAAAAATATTAAAATAATATAAATAAAAAAAAAATTATATTTTCTCCTATATAATACCACCAGAGGCACCCTAATTCCCAAATCGCTGCCTATTCCATTTTCTCTCGTCTAAACCAATTTCGTCACTTAAATGCCCAACTTTTAATTCAAACAATCCCACTAAAAAAATCCTATAAATTCAAATATTACGCGAATGGGATACTGCTAGTTTAAGGCTTGGTCTAGGGTAAGTTTGATGCTGTTCGATCAAGTATTGGGTGGGCAAAATGGAAAGAGTTGCTGTATAGGTTACTATGGAAGTCGAGTTCGGTTTTTGGAGGCGTGAGGGTTCAATAGTTCACCGGAGGGGACATCGTTAGGTCGAGGTGAAGCTGGAGGGACGGCGGAGGTGTTGGTGTGGGACTGGTGGGGTCCAGTGTTAGGAAGGGCCCACGGTGAAGGTTTAAACGAAGAGGGGCTGCTGTTGTTTTGTTCAAAGCGGTTTTCGGTTTTCAAGGGCGTGGAGGATCTGTAGTTCACCAGAGGTGACTGGGTTTAGTTGAGATCGAAGCCAGGAGGACAGGGTTGTCATGGTGGAGGTCCGGTGGTCTCCGACCAACCGGAGGCGGAGCAGTTAACGGTTGAACGGCGGTGTTTCAGTGGGTAGGTTGGTGGATCTGGGTTCGATTTGTTTGGGATTGGGTGTCGAACCTGAGGCGTTGGTCTCGGGGAGGGTCCTGAGGCGTTAGCAGATGAGGTGGAGCCCGGTCTGGTGGCCGGAGTGACGATCGATGATGGGTTTTGTGATCTAAATTGTGGGTTAAAGCAGAAAGAAGAGTAAAGGAAATGGATTTTTGTGAGAAGAAAAAAGGTATCGGCTTGGGAAAAAAAATAAACAGAAAGGTGGACAACGAGTATTCCAGGGTGGAAGCATTCAACGACTGGATTAAGGAAAGGTATTACCTGTGTAATTCAACGTTGACTAGGATTTGGTAAAAACTAATGGTCATTATAATAATAAAATGGTTTAAATTGAAAATCAAACCGGTTGTTGAGGAATGTGGTTTCAAGCAAAAAGGTCGGACCTTAGTTTTGGATTTTGAAAAGTTTATTACACCTTAACATTTATAATGGTAATTAAATGTTAAAAATATAATTAGTAAATTTAAATAATTTTTAATTTATACTAAATATTGTAAGTCGTGTAATTTTATCGTTCGTGAACAGAATTTGACAAACCAACTGCCGATGAGTTCGTATCGACGGTGCCAACATATATGAACTGGAATGAAGTGATTCAAAGGACGCTGGAATTTTATATAGTTTTAAATGTCAGTTTAAAACTGTGTAAATCAACGCATCAGCATCAGAAACAAAACAGGTGAGTTAATTCTCACACCTTCTGGAATCCTGTGATGTGGTAAATTCATATTAAAATATAATTTACCCTTAAAAATGATAAATTGGTTGATTGGTTGCTATTGGCTGTTTATTGTCTGACTGATTGCTGTTATTAAAATTACATCGTTTGAAATTTACTTCATACATAGTTATGAATGTTTAACAAGCTGTGGTGCAGGGAAGAACAGGTTGGAGGGATCCGACTGGATTCCTCAAATATTATATATGTTGTTTGTTTGTTTTATATCGTTGATGTTTGAACAGATTGAACCCATATGTTAGAAAAACATGTTTTGAACATGATGGTTGCATGGATATTCACCTGTGTTGTGTTTAAAATCAACCGACAGTGTTGATTTGGTAATTGGCAGTGAATGGCCTAAAATGGGTGTTTTAGACGTCGGTGTTACAGTTCGATGAAACGACGCAGTTTAAAGTTATAAATTATTTTATAACTAAACTGAAGCTGTTCAGTTATTTTATACGAGAAAATTAAATAAGAATTGATAAATAAATATTTTTGTCGATTTTATAAAAGGATTAAAATACAAGTTTCTAAACTTAACGAACGGCGAAAATATTAGTTATCTTTGATTAACTATAATTCAAAATAATTCTTCTATCGTTGATGTTAATAAAGTTAATTATTCTTATTTAGTTAAGAGTAATTGAAGTGATGGTTTTAATTGGAATTCAATGGAAAGGTGATTAGTTGGAGTTATGATTTGGTCAAGGAAGACGATAAGACTGTAAAAGAGATGTATAATCAAAATGTTCAAATAAAATTGGTAAATGAAATTCGTAAGTGAACATAGAGTGTTAAATAAGATTTTTTTCTTCTAAATGGTTAAATTGAGTAGAGGTAAATGCAATTTAAAGAAAATGTTAAGAGAGATGAAAATATAATGGAATATGGTAATGGTATTTAAGTTGAAATATAAGGAGTTGTTTAATCTTGTATAAAGGAATCGAAGCGAGGTATAGCAAGGTTTTTTTTTAAACCAAGCGATAACTTTGAAAGGTTAAATAATGGTTTAAACGAAACATTACAATTGGAATAAAAGATTTCAAAGGCAAGGGGGAACACATATAGTGATTCTGGTTAAAGGCTGGTAAAGGGGATTTATTAAACCCAAAGGTTATAGGTGGAATTGTGGTTTAAGATTTAAAATGTGTTTTAGTGAAAACTTACTCAATTAAGGGAATTAAGTAAAAAGGGATTATTAAACGATGATTTCAAATATGAGAAATGGTTTATAAAACCCGACTTGAAATCAAGGTGGTAACTAGATTTAATATAAGGGTTTAAGTTATAAACTAATATTATTCTGAGATAAGAACGTTGTCGATCAAGGTCTGAGAGGTAACTAAAATACCCCAACTTGATTGGCTTCACTATTGTCGAGAAATGGTATTAGTTGGAGCGAGGAAAGGTGTTGAAATGGGTTTTACCCTATATGAGGAATATCAAACTATAATGCAAGGTTTTGGGAAATAAATAATATTGCAATAATAGTTTCAAAGGGAATAAGAATATTGTTTTCAAATTATAGTGAATATTGTTTATTCAATTAGAGTTGATCAAATATAGTTAGAGTTAAGCAAAACATAGTTATTCAGGAAAGGTTTTCCATTGCGTACGACTGCTAGCGTAATTCGCAGGGCTGCAGATAGCCTACGGCGGTCGGATGTTTCCTGAGGGAATCGGGCGTAACCATTGTGATCGCTGTGATCTAGAGTCAAGCGAATGGAGTTAAGTCAATATTAGTTAATCAATAGGAGTAATCAAGTTAAGTTAGTCAAGTTAAATAAGTTGAGGTTAGTCAAGTTAGAGTTAATTAATCAAATAAATCATTCAGAGTTAATCAGAGGAAATTTGGTTAAATACATTTTAAGAGGTCAAGTTGTGTTAAGTGTTGAATCAGCAAACTGATGTTATTCACACAATTGTTATTCGATAGTTAAATCACCGACTATCGAAGTTGACCAATACGATTGTTGGTATGGAAAGACCGAGATCGAATTCTTATTCGAAAACCATTCCGACCAACAAATACGTGGAAATATCAGAAGATGATCGTGGTGGAGCATTGAAGACTGTGGATTTTCATAAACGGAAGGACTGCTAATAATCTCTGGTTAGCTCCCAAAGATAAACTGTGGTTCTGTCAGGATTGGAATCTACAGGTTGCAAGGACTTCTCGCTACTGATCCATGGGGTGATTCCTATATGAGATGCAGTAGGAGAGTGCCTTCGGTTCATCCTGTTCCTGGATGACTTGTATGGACGAGTGTCTGACAGAGTATTTCCAAAGGGGTCACGTATATTGATTTTCTACAAACGTATCTCTGTTGGTGGCGGAGAAGGCTGTACACCTTCTTTGGCTTAACGCTCAGAGTATTTTTGTGGTAATCAACATTTAGTGATATCTGGCGAATCTGACGATGTGGCATTCAAAGTGTATGGTGGCCAGATATTCGAGAGGAATTCTAGCCTCAAGCCTCATCAACCGGGAGATGACAAAAATCGGGCAGGCAGCATGGCTATGTGGGTCGCTCCCATTAGGGTGTATGATCACCTATCTAGAGAAATTCCATTTGCTTCTTTAATCTATGTCTGATGTTGTCCCTATTCGGGCAGGCAGTTGCTGATCCCAACCGTCGGCGATATACATTCGATACACTCAAGCGAAATGAGTGGTCGGTCATGTGAGGGCCGGGTTGCAAGACGTTCTTGTTGAACCCAGTGTATTCGCCTCTAGAGATACACGTGCGGAAGGTGGTCCCATACCTTGTCAAGGTTGGAATCCGATATCCAATAAGCGCCCGCGGTTTTGGTTTGTATACTATATATGGGGAGCGTGAGATGCAAGCGTTCCTCTAGAGTGATATTTATTTGTATTTAGACATTATGATAATAACAGATTAAAGTATGATTTCGAAAATGGTTTGGATTATAGTAAGGAAAAAACCGTCCGTGTTTATGTGTGGACGGGTCTTACTATTATCCTTTGATTTCAGAAAGGATTTTCCAAAGTTAAACAAGTGTGTGTTATGTGAATTTATCACTGATAGTATTCCAGACTGACCCGGTGTATTTTGTTTTAAATCAAATGTGCTCGGGTCAGACCGAGTATGTTCCAGGTTAGGTTCGCTTGGAGTTTTCAGGTGCTGGAAGCAAACGGCTTCACCGCTAGATATATACATATATCTTTCCGCTGTGATTGATGAATGTTGTACTCTGAGGATTGGTATGTATATACAATTCTTTTAAAGAAATTTGTTATATTATATTTTATTCGTTCCGCTGTGAGATCCTGATGTGTTCTCCTTCTTTCTTCTATTCTAATATTCTTTCTTCCTTTTCTCACCCTCTAACTTCTTTCTATTGACAATCTAGGGGTTCGATACTTGGGTTTTCGGCAAGCGATACGGGTTGATGTATTGTTGTCGAAGGCTCGAGCGTCGAGCATTTTCCCTGGGTCGTTACATGGCTACTCCTCAATTTCACACTGGCTTGGCGAGGCAGTGCACATGTGTATATATATATACACGTGTGTATATGCAGCCATCCAGAATAGATTTCCATGTCCCTGCATTGAATATACATACTGTCTACCTTGTGGTATTTACAGTGTATCACTGTGAATATCATAAGCTGTCTAGACACAGATTGATGGTTTTATAAATCAGATCAAGTCATGAAAAATGATGAAAAACACACCAGAAATCTGAGGCAAATAAAATTTTAAAATAAAATTTATATTCGCATGTATTCAGTTTTATTTCTATTGCAGTATACTGTGTGTGTGTTTCATGTGACAGGTAAGCAGGTGATGACTGGATTGACTATAAGCAGTGAACACAGAAGATTGAAGCAGTAGTGTATATAAGTGTCAGTGAAAGAATGAGTCTGTATATATATAAATGAGTGTTGAGTGATTTAGTAAGGAGCAGTGTATGAAAAAGAAAGTGTATAATGAAATGAAATGTATCAGTGGATTTGTACAAATAGAGGAGTATAAAATATGTATTGTTTGATATTGAAATAAAATATTCTATTTAAATAAAATATTGTGAATATTTAAATTTTTGTACAGTTGTATTTTATTTAAATAGAAATATTATATTCATGTCTGTTGTGTAGTATATGAAACAGTACAATTACAAACACATATATTATAATATATATTTGGTTGTTATCATCAAACAAAAAACATATAATTGTGTATACAACACTGTTATATACAACAATCTCCCCCTTTTGATGATGACAAACAAATATAAGATTTTGAGCATAAATGTGTTTGAAAAAAAATGAAATATATATTACTCCCCCTATTTGAATGCTCCCCCTACAAGTGTGCATGAGTGAAAGAATTGAAAATTAATAATTTTTCAAAATTAAAATATTTATAAAATATTCGCTCATAAATCAAAATCTCAACCCATTCTCCCCCTTTTGTTATCATCAAAAGGATACAGAAATTAAAATATAGATGAAAATTGACCAAAAAAATATAATTTCAGCTTAGAGGAAGAACAATCATCATAAATCTCAATCAGTCAAACAAAAATCATAATATTCTAAGAACAGGTGGCATATTTCACATTGTAGAGAATGACGGTTTTACGATGAATTTTATATAAAATGGAGAGAGTTAAAAAAAATGATTTCCAATTATTTAAAAAAAATTGTAAAATTGAGCACAAAAACAGTGATGGATTTGGACTATAGTTAATAATTCAGTTTAAGTGACAAAATCTAATAATCTCAAATCCCAATACCTATCAATCAACAAATCATAATATGCATAATATTTCAACATATTCCACAAATAGAAGATGGATGGATAGGCTGGTTTTTATACACAAAGGAGAATTTCAGATCAATTTCAATTTATAGAACAATATTTCCTTTTTCTTTTTATTTTATTTTATTTAAGAGCACACTGACATGCATAACCAGAGCTTGGATTTTTAAATGAGGTCAGTCGCAGCTTAAATTCTAAGTTGTTTCATAACCATGCATGACCAGAGCTTGGATTTTTAAATGAGGTTAGAGACACACTTATGTATTAATTATATATTTTATCATTTTCAGCTTTAAATAGAAAAACTCCTCGGTATATACAACCAATATGAATGATACCAACGTGGTAGATACAGAAATGAACTGTGAAATAAATTTCTAAATTAATTATATTATGAAATATGCTCGACTATACCAGAATCATTGAAAATTTTCAATTATCACTAATTCTGAATAATAACATAACCATAATTCCATCACAAATATTTTCACTGTTTATTCAAGATGATGATTTTAAAATATATTAACTCTCCACACAAATATAAACGACATGATGGATGGTAGAAGGATGATAGGTAATGAAGATGGTCGTGAAATAATTGCCAGTTCAAAGATATTATAATAAATATTCAACCATCATGAAAATCCAAATAAAATCTCCTCTTGTTGTGGAATATACTGCAGTCACAATTCATCACAATTTCAAAATCTGATAATAATTTTAATGAATTATAAATACTGTTCAATTTGGATATTGATTTCAATTTCTGAAAGAACAATCAATAAATAATTTTAAAATTGAAAATCAATTACAAGAGGAATTTATACAGATTTATACAAGGGAAAAAAATGTGTATGGTGTCTATACAAAGTGAAAATTCAAGACATATGGATGAAAAAGCTGATACCAATTGTAGTCTCCCTTATCGAGGAATTTATTCACACCCTAGATATCTCAGATTAAAGAAATTTCAAACACAAAGCCCAAGTAGACAAAACTAACAAATTTGGCACTTTTATCAGAGCTGCAGACAAGAACAAGCAATTATTTGAAGAACAGTATCAGAGCAGGAAACAGACCATAAACAAGCAATTACAGAATATTTTCAAAACAATATCAGATGGGTGAAACAAATATAAGGCGCTTCTGATACCACTTGGTGTCTCCATTTACGAGGAATTTTAACATGATACTGAACAAGAATGTCATAGACAAAAAGAATTATTAAGTACCAAGCCCAAACAAACGAGATAATAGATTATGCACATGTATCAGAGCAGCAAGCATGAGATTCCAAAACAAACATTTTTCAAAACAGTATCAGAGCAACACCGTAGAAACAGTTTCAAATCAGACTTGTTAAGATGTTGGTCACACAAGATGATTCCTGATCCAATGATTAAAAATACCGTTTATTTTAAAATTATTTGATGAATATAAAGATATCAGGATTCACTGAATCGATCACACCAGATTATTAATTTCACATTCAAGATATGTGTGTGATTCAGTAAATCAATAATTTCAAATGATTTTAAACAAACAAATATTTAAATCAATTAGCCATGGAATAACAAAGAGTTTCAAGACCGATTTTTTAAAGAATTTTTCCAAATTATTTCTGACAAGCACAAAGAATTTTTCAGCATATTTACATCAATTTTGAAAGATAATTCATGATCCAAAAATATTTATTTGAAATCACTTGAAACAATGTCAAGTTTGAGATATAAAGAATTATTCACACAAGATTGGTAATTTCAATTTTTAAGTGGAGCGTGATATTCAAAATATCTAGAATCTCAAATGATTTCAAACAAAAAAACTAATTTCAATCATAATAATCATGAATAATGATGAAATTTCAAGATGCATCACTGATTCAAGACAGATCAAAAAATATCCAAGCCAATCTAAAAACCAATGAAATTATCACAACTGTGAAATAATAATGTGCTGTAATGAGTATAAATTTTCAAGCCTTTCTAAAATGAATTAGAAGAACCTCAGAACAGCAGAGATGTGTGAGATTTCAATTGTTTTTCAGATCTTCAAAAAAATTTAGAATTCATTTTAACAGTGTTCAAGATATGACAAGAAAACGTCAACACCGTTAGGAATTCAGAAAACAGAAAATGAACTTCAAAACAATTGCAGAAAAAAAATCAGTATCTGGAAATGATTAAAAATATCAGAGTTCTATACACGCAAAACAAATTTCCAAAATATCATGAATACTGCAATTCTAGAAGCACAAAAAAATATGGCAGTGATAAATCAAATCAGAATAGACAGAAGAAAGAGATAGAAGGGAGAAGAAGAAGAAATAAACAAAAGAAAAAAATCAAAACAGAAAATATTTACAGAGGTGAGTTTAGAGATCAAACCAGAATCCAATGTAAATCAGAATCTCTAACTCAATAGATTTGGCTAAGGAGTTGTGAATGATTCCATGTTATGAAGCAGTTTGAATTCAGTTTCTCTTTCTGCACAACAGCTCCTCAGCCTCCACTGGTACCTAACAAATGAAGGGATCGAGTGGTCTAACAAAAGTAGTAAAACCACTCACAGTTATATTTGTACGTTTTGGTACCCAAACCTGTTTGTATAACAAACCATCAGAATTAACCTTTGTACCCTTAGGAACCCAAATCTGTTTGAACTTGACGAGGCCCGTTTTATTTTTAGGAATCCAAAAAAGTTTAAAAAGTTTCTTATGAAACAATTTCTCATCACAACTTTGATTCCAAAAACCTTTGAAATTTTTAGAGTTCAAATTTTCAAAGTAGTTCTTTCCAAAACAGTTTGAGGGATTTTTCAAATCATTTCAATTTTGTTTTCAAAAAACATCATTTTTCCCGAAGCCAAGACCAGATTTATTTCCAATAGAAACTTGGTTTTGTAATAGCATATTCAACGATTTTTCCCCATTAGAAAATTTATCCAAAGTTGATTCTAATCGTTGAATTTTGAATTTTAGATTAATATTTTCTTTTAATAAATTTGAGCAATTATTTATAGCGATCTTCTGTTCAACATTGGACTGTTTCAAAACCAAATTCTCATTTTCAAGCAATTTAATTTTGGCTTGGGATTCAGAAATTTCAAGTTCAAATCATTTTTGTTTTTCAGATTCAAAATTCTTGGATTTTTCAATCTCATTTTCAAGTTCTTTCAAAACCAAACCACTTTTCACCAAATTTTCATTTTCAACAATTTCAAATTTGGAATATATATCTGTTTTAAAATTTTCAAATTCCTTTTGCAGAAGGTTATTTAAATTTGATAACTCAATCTTGTTCTCATTTAAGATCAAAATTTCATATTCAAACTTTTGAATATTTTTCTTGAGATGAACAAGATTGGTTTTCAATTTCAAACAATTTTTGCAAACTGAAATTGAAGAATTTTTAACATATTCAAGTTGTGATTCCAAATCATCAATTTTGCTGGTCAACTCAAAATTCTTAGATTTCAGAGACTTATTTTTCAGTTGGAGTTTATCAACAGATTTTGTTAAATCAAGACACATGTAAACCAGATCTTCATATGAGAAATTCTCTGTTTCATCATTTGTTGATTCTCCATCAACTGATCCATCTGAATTTTCATCTGTAAGGCTAGTTAAGCATACATCTGAAGCTTAGTTGACTTTTTGGGGTTTTGAGTTGCAGTTGTCAATTTGTCCATACTTCGTATTAAGAGCTATCCAGATTTCCTGCGCAGTTAAACAATGTGAGATCAGACTGTATTGATCATCATCAAGATAAGAATATAGAATATGTGTAGCACGAGAATTAAAAACTTTATCTACCATATCGTACCCATTGATAATAACATCCCAACATTTAATATTAACATATTTTAGATAAAATTCCATTCTGGATTTCCAGTTTAAAAAATCTGTTCCAGTGAAAACAGTTGGAGATGAACTGGACTGACTCTCACTAAACTGACAACTAGGATTACCCATGTCTCTAGAGTTAAAGAAAAAGAACCTTGCTCTGATACCACTTGTTGGATCTAGATTAACCCTAGCGGGGGGGGGGGGTGAATAGGGTTTATCATAGTTTTTAACTGAATTAAAAATCTAACGGGATATATAATAATAAACAGATCACTGAATATAGCAGAAACAAAAATACAGAAAATAAATAACACACAGATATACCCAGCTTTGGCAAAACCCTGCCTACTGCTGCATTTCTAAGGTTTCTACTAGGTGATAGAACATAACCCGCATACAAGACCATGTACACTCGCATACCCTGCTCCTATTCTAACCCTACGCTCAAAAGCCCTAGACTGGTCTATATCCACTAGACCGAATTTTCCCTAGTTTTACAGATACTAGTAAACTGTCAGTTAATCCCTAACTGATTCCCTAGTATTTTACAGACACTAGAAACTGATCGGTTTGGTTTACAACTCAAAACAATTTAAAAAACAACAACATTTAAAACAAAATAAAAACCCTAGCCTTTATAAAGAAAAAAAAATTAATCTCCCCTTTTTCTTGGATAGGCCGGCCAACTTTGTTAGAGTACACTACTTCACTTTAGCCCGATCTCTTCTGTTACTCTCTGGAAAAATGGCGGCTTCTAGGGTTTCCTTCTGAATAGTGGCAATTGACTTTAGGGTTTTGATTCTCTTTCAATCTGAGGGCCGCCGCTCTGTCGTGTGATGATCTTGAGTTATTCAGTGGCTATCCTCTTCGATCGAAACGTTGATGATCGTTGATTTGGATCCAAGTAATCTCCTTTTTTCTGGTATGAATTTAATTCGGATTTTTTGCTTTTAGCTTGTTCGAACTTGGATTGTTTTGTTGTTTCGGTCCTCTTTGCCGATGAGGAATATGGTGTATAATATAGGATTAGAAAAATCCTTTAACACCTCTGATTTCATTAATGTGACTTGATCGATTTTGCTCGTGGTTTACCCTTTTGCTTTTTCTGATAAATTCGGCCTTTGATGGTTTTGAATTGTTTCCTTGACTGATTTGCTGTGGCTTTCCCCTTTTGTCTTAATCACCTATTGTTGTTGCGTGATTGTTGTGATGAATCTGGACTTGTCTTTCTGCCCCTCGAATAATTCTGGATTTGTTCCTTGCGTGTTTTTAAAACATTGTTTCCTGAATTGAATTTGGTTTTGAAATGTTGCCAAAAATTTCTTCACTGAATTTCTGGAAGTATATTTGAGTATGCCATATATGATTTGGTTAATTCCTGGAAATTGCATAACAAGAAAATTTGAAATACTTGCCGTATATTCCTCTTTATCTTCAATCCTTGATTTCTGAACATGTTTTTAAAAAAACTTGCCAAGGAAAACTTTAATGTTTCTAAAAAATTAAATGCTTTCTTGCCAAAATGTTTTGCTGTCATCTTGGACACACTTGAATTGACTTTGTTACTTGCCAATTTTTGTTGAATGACTGTTGCCAAACATGATATGTGATTTCTCAAAAACTTGCCAAACAACAAATGTTTGTTGACTGAAAATACTTCAACTTCTGATTAAATACTTGCTTAGTATTAAACAGAATTCCATTCTTGGCTCCCCTTGATTTACAATCACAGTAATTATGCATGTTCATGCTGATTGTATCATATGCCAAATATATATATGCAATTTCCTAAACATATTTGGGCATTGATTTTGCACTGACTTTTCTGGCTTTGTCAAACACTGATTGAATATTCTGTTTTGAGTGTATGTACCATTTGGTATGCATGCATGATTTCAGAAAGCAATAAAAGATGATTTCTTGCTTGAAATCAATATACTGATTCTCCAAACTTGTTTGCATGTAGAATTCTTTATGCACTTGTGTTTTGGTCTAAAAACCCTTAACTTAGCATTTTGTACTTGAGCTTGGCTGTTTTGTTATGGCTCAACCACTTTGACCTTGACATTGAGTTGAAACATCATTTGCACATGTGTATTTGCCTTGCCACTAACATGTATAAAATGCTGCTTTTGTTGATGCTTGTCTCGACCCATCCATGTTTACTCCATATGTATCCTGCTGTGTTAATGCTGAGGTGAACTCATGTGTGCATTTGGTATTGATGTTCCCTTGACCATTCAGCTTTGTACTTGCCAGTACATATATTTGCAACTCCATGATATACTGTACATGAAGCTTTTGTGTTCGACCTATGTTGCATTGCATTCACTTTTGCTTGGCCATGTATGCTTGCATAACTCTTGTGTTGGCCTGTTTCACCCATGCATTCAGATTAGCTGAACCACCATGATCTGTCAATGCACCTTTACTTGAACCATGCTGCACCAGTTTACTTGAAACATGTTTAACTTGTCTTGATCTATGTTGATGTTCCATGCTGATATGAGCTGTTTTATGCTGCACTTGAGTTATCTTGAATTTGACCTTATTATATGTTGAGCTGAAACATGCTTCGACCATGTTGTTGTGTTCACTGACTTGCATGTATACATATGTGTATATACACACGTATGTGTGTGTGTGTATATATATATATATATGCATGTATATATGTTTTGCTTTCGTGATGCTCATCCATGTATGACTTGTCTGTTGCACTGAGTCGAGCAGGTCCACGTGGCTACTCCTCAATTTCACACTGGCTTGGCGAGGCAGTGCACATGTGTATATATATACACATGTGTATATGCAGCCATCCAGAATAGATTTCCATGTCCCTGCATTGAATATACATACTGTCTACCTTGTGGCATTTGCAGTGTATCACTGTGAATATCACAAGCTGTCTAGACACAGATTGATGGTTTTATAAATCAGATCAAGTCATGAAAAATGATGAGAAACACACCAAAAATCTGAGGCAAATAAAATTTTAAAATAAAATTTATATTCGCATGTATTCAGTTTTATTTCTATTGCAGTATACTGTGTGTGTGTGTGTGTGTCATGGGACAGATAAGCAGGTGATGACTGGATTGACTGTAAGCAGTGAAGACAGAAGATTAAAGCAGTAGTGTATATAAGTGTCAGTGAAAGAATGAGTCTGTATATAAATAAATGAGTGTTGAGTGATTTAGTAAGGAGCAGTGTATGAAAAAGAAAGCGTATAATGAAATGAAATGTATCAGTGGATTTGTACAAATAGAGGAGTATAAAATATGTATTGTTTGATATTGAAATAAAATATTCTATTTAAATAAAATATTGTGAATATTTAAATTTTTGTACAGTTATATTTTATTTAAATAGAAATATTATATTCATGTCTGTTGTGTAGTATATGAAACAGTACAATTACAAACACATATATAATAATATATATTTGGTTGTTATCATCAAACAAAAAACATATAATTGTGTATGCAACACTGTTATATACAACAAAAACGTGCTATAAATGATGTTACTCATAGCGTTTCAAAATTGCTATTAAATGGACGACCTGCACCATATAAAATCTTATCTATAGCGTTTTTTGCTTGCTGTAAAACTTTAATGCAGAGTTGTGGTTTAAACTGCTAATATTTATGACATCATTTAATTGCTATTTATAGCAACCATAAACGCAATTGGTAAATATTGCTTGAATATTATAGCAACTACAGGTGCTATAAAAATTCCGTAGTCTGATTATTATAGCAACTACACACGTTGTAGAAATTTCATAGCCTTGTTATTATAGCAACTATAAATGCTATAGAAACACCATAGAAAGTTTAATTTAGTATTTTATAGCATTATTTACATGCAATGAAAGCTGTTAAATTATTACAGAATATTTTTATTGCACTAGCACAATGCTATAGTATGTATAGCCATTATTAAAAGAATTTCATACGCAATATTAAGCATATAATATTTATGATCAAAACATTTGTCATAGACAATTCGAAGCATATTAATATTTGTGATCAAAAGTAACAATTCTTACAATCGTTGCTAACCAAAACAATACATATAATTAAAAGAACAATTTATACAACCGTGGCTAACCAAAACGATACTAGTAAAAGTAAAGGTGTATGAACATTGACGCAAAATACATTTGAAGGAGAATGAGCGCAACAACGAATTTTTTTCATGCCTTTGACCATATCGTAAACCTGTCAAAAAAAAAAAAAAAAATTTGATTTGTCATTAGTCATAAAATTCGAACATGCAAGGTTTAATGTTTAGTATAAGAAAGTACATTGGTCCTCTGAAACTAGTACAAACTAAAAAAATTGATTTGTCATGTTCTAATGGGATGCCCTGGAATTTAACAAAACTTGGCAGATGCATTTTCATGTGTCAATCACATATTCCAATGCAACAAATATGACATGTTCCCTGATTCAACAAATGCTGGTATGATTCACAGGGTGATAAAATCACAATATCTGGCATTCAAATCTAATGAGCAATGACTATCTATCTTAGGCTGAGCAAAAGAGTGCATATGCACTGATACAACATGATAACTTTGTTAATATTTTATAATTTATTATTATTATTGTTATTATAAGCTTGATTAATTATTATAAACATGCTAATATTTGTCTTCTAATACTATTATAATCTATGTTTACAGTTATAAGTTGTTTTTCAGTTAAAATAACCACGTTTGCCGCACAAAAATGTGAGACCCTATGAAGTACTAATTATCATTTTATTTCATTAGTACTATTCATTAAAGCAACTAAAAAAAATTGAATAGTTACTCCAATTTAATATGTTCTTATAATCAATCAAAAAAAAAAAAAAAAAAAAAAACTGGTACGTATAGCTGCTGTTCTGTAGCAGCAGCCTAGGTACATGCAATACAAAAATAATGCAACCAAGGAATAGAATGGAAAAAAAACAAGAAGCCATATATATGCGGTGTAATTTCATCTCATAATCTAAAGTGTGACAACATAAAAATAACAAGGAATATATAGACTGCAATGCTAGCCTTACCTCGTACAACAAGCTAGCAACATAGAGAGCCGAAAGCGGTGTCAGTTCAGCAGTTTTTAGGACAACAGTCTTACCACAAGCTAGCGGGCGTAGGTCCAAAAGAAAATCTGGTACATAGTTTTATTCATAGTGTTGCCGAAACTTCCGGTGGTGAATCATTCTCCCATCATATTTGTTTACCCTATTTACACATATAACATGATTAGCATTCACACATCAAGAAATTCAAGTTAATGGACCTGACTCTGGTGGTGCAAGACCAAACTGTTGAGCACTTGAGTATTCAGTCCCATCGATCTACTACATCAGGAATGTGGATGTTCAATCACATGATGGCAGTTCTGATCTTCACAGTGGCATGCCAGAGCATTTTTTTTTATATGGAGATGATTGTGGCCATTTGGCTACAGGACAGGATACATAAGAGATGAATGCAATCGTACAGGAAAACAATGACATGTCTTCAGCTAGCCTAGACGCTCCGGTTCGGTCTATCACACTTGAGTATAAAGCACCGGTTCCTATTCAGACATACGCATGGGTAGCAACCTCTTTAAGTAACACATCAGCAGCTGAAATGTTAGATAACAAGACTAGAAAACATGCATCTGACATCATTGTTAATGCTCATACCTTTGACATTTTCTGCAAATTCAGATAGAACATAGAATGTTAGCTTTTGAAGGCAATTAACCTGATTCAAAACACAACAATGACTTGGTGCAGAATTAAAGGTAAGTATGACCTTTGAATCTTCAGAAGCGGAATCTTCAGAATTAAAGGTAAATATGACCTTTGAATTAAAGGTATGTATGCAGATTTGATGGTACTTACCAATCCCAATTTTAGAGAACCTAATAGCAAAAACTTTAAAACCTGTGCCGCCTGGGTTGAAATAAAACGTTTCTTGATATCCTATAATGATCACAATGTTCGTGTGAGCAAAAACACGGGACACACAAATTACTAAAAAGCTAACTCAAAACGAATAATAATGAAGTAAATCGCAAACCTGGTCCATCAGCTTGCGAACTTTAAATACTTATTTGGACCACTAGCCCTGTATACAGTTAGTAAGATAATAAGGCTAAATTAACTGTACGTATTATACAGACAACAATGATGCAAATATTGTGTTCTGTGGCTGTGTTCCAGAAATATTTCTAAGGGAAACATTCATTATATGTCCTATCTCAGATGATCTTCACCTTACAAATGATATATAGACATTTGAATCAAATGTTGTTTTACGATTATATAGCACCGTTTATCTGGTATGTTAGCATTGGAGACGAATGCTCCGATAATTCAAAGAATGTAGTAACTATATGGCAAAACAACAGAATACAACTGCAAGTCTTTTGCTAATTGCTACATATAAAAAGCTATGAAGAAAACTGCATTACCTGAAAGAGTTCTCGACAGAGGTCCAAAGTAAGTAAAAAAAAATAAAAATAAAAATTGCAAAAGAAAGCTATTTTCGACTAGAATTGAACTACTGTAAGACAACAATCAGTTGAGGTCAATGACTTCATATTATGAATCATTTTTTCTGAAGGAATAGCGTTTTTATGTGTGATATTGCCACAGGTTGCTGACACTGAAACAAAACAAGCATGACAAACCCCAAAGAAACTGATAATCTAATAATCCTAGTTTCACCATGTTGTGTCCCGAAACCGTTACTCCAGTTAAATTTTCAGAAGTGGAATCTTCCTCAGTTTCTAAAGGCATGACATCAAGAACGGTTGTTTGGAGAATCGGTAGAAAAGATTCTTTGGGGCAATATTGCACTTTGGATGAAACCAATGGCAACTGAACACCATCTAGGAAAGGTTTGTAGTTTGTACTGTGTGCATAAAGTTAAAATGGGAATGACAGAGACCAACAAATGTTAACTGTACACAAAATGTTTATTTAATGAAAACTTACACTTGTAGTCGATCCGAAGCAAATATATAAATAATCTTTAAGTACACTTATCCAGTACTTCCCTAAAATATTTGAGCTGCCAGAGAACTGAGGTATCAAGTGCAAATACTCTTGAGAAATACCATCCTGATCCTGAAGAAACTGGTGCACATAACTCTTGATAGAAGCATGGGCAGCCAGAAGTCGTATTTTTATCTACACGTATCAAATAGCAAGAGCGCAATGTAAATAGTATATATTTTTGTATTAAAAAAAATAATTGAAAAGAAAAAGTGATCCCTAATATCCACATTTTGATAAAGAATGATACCTTGCAAGCAACCCATTCAGCAAAAGATGGATAGTACAAGCCATTAATATCAGTTAGTGGGTGTGAAATCAACGAGAACATACGATTGAGGGCAACCCGATCACCACTTATAATGCTCTGATTTTTTTTTCAACAAGATATCATATGAATGACACAAGCCTATGCACGAAGTATTTGATATATCATATCATACCTTGGTTGCCAACTCAAGACCAGCTTCTAGAAGGAGAGGACCATTTTATTTTGTTTTCTCACGAGTCAAATGGATTAATAGAGTAACCCATGGTTACCACACCCAACACACTCAATAAACAAATTTATCAGCTGGCCTTGATTACTGTTTCGTGCTGAATCAAGGGGTCATGTCATGTTTCGAATCTGTCATACGATTCGATCAAACCATAAATAGTAACAAAGTACAAGATTAATTCTAATCTGAAAAAACAGAAATCCATACACCAACAATCATTCCCTTATAAATTTAGTTATACTTCAATAGACATGAAATAAATCTTGATGATATATCGCATATTTCTTGAAATTACAATACCTTCTCCATTATAATACTTAAGAGCCTCACACCGATGGGCTGCATGCTTTCAAAAGGCCCAGTGCTTATCTGAGAAGAATATAAAATATCATTTGTTCATATTACACAAATAAATCAATATCAAGCACATTTAGTACTGATGGTTAGACCTGATATGCAAGTGACACTAATTCTTATAGGTGAAGAACGAGGCAATCATCCGAAGAAGCTTGTCCATCAGTACGTAGCAGCTTCCTTGCTAAAGAGAGGTCAAAATGAGCAGATTCTGTTTCAACAGCTATTGGCAAATAGCTCAAGCACCTGAACAGTAAATAAATCACATGCTTTGAGATTATTTCAAAACATACGAAAAAAAAAAAATCAAAGGGATTGTCACTAGACAACTTCTTAGCTGGAGATGTATCAAAAATATAAACAAAAGGGTAACGAAGCAAAGCCATATTTGAAATGGAAGAGATAAATAAACTGATTTCTAATTAAGGTATCAAAGTATTTTGATGAAGCGTTAAGCGCTATAAAATTTTAAAAGTGGAAGCACTCTCATAAGCGGCACTACTTAAAATGACAAAGTCATTAGACGCTTGGTCGTCAATTTAAAAAACAAATGGAATTTAGGGAGCTTAATAAAGCCTAAAAGCAAACCTCGAACAACATATAGTATACCGAAACCACCTAGAAAAACCAAGGGTGAAGTTGCTGTTGGAATTCGTAAGTATTGAATGAAATATACTTTTTCCATTAAGCGAACAGGTGCGACTGTTAAGTGAAAGGATGTGACTATTAGAAGCATATTTTTCCGCGAAAAGACACTTTGCGAAAAGACACTTCGTGAAAAGACACTTCGCGAAAAGTCACTTCGTGAAAAGACACTTTCTTTCACCAACGGTCATATCTCAGCGAAAAGACACTTCGCGAAAAGACACTTCACGAAAAGACACTTCGCGAAAATACACTTCATTTCGCCAAAAGGTTACATTTCAGCAAAAAGACACTTCGCGAAAAGACACATACTTTCATAGAAAGTGATGCGTCTGTATGAAGAGGTACGAGTATGACCGTTCAAAAGAGACGCAATCGTACGAAGAGGTACGGGTGCGACCATTCAGAAGAGATGCGACCGTACGAAGAGGTACGGGTGCGACCGTTCGAAGGGATGCGGATAAACTATAAATAAGAAGGAAACCTAGTCACTTTCCTCGCTGAATTTCCAATCCGAACTTCCTTCTCTCTTCTTTAATACTCTTATAAATAATCACAGAGTGACATACTTATTACAATATCGTGCAGAATACGTCTGTTGTATCTTGGGAGAATTTTGACATAAAATTCTTAAGGAAATTGTTACGACAAGCCCCAGACATCATCGGGTTAGACTTCTAGTTTATTTGTATATTTATATACATTATTCTATAATCTCTCCTTTCTCTATGTTGTGCTATTTCTTAAAATAGTATAACGTTGTTGTTGTAAATTGATTATAACATACTTATTGCGAATATTGAATTCCAGAGTAGTGGAAATTCAACTTATAAACTTGTGCGACGAGTTTAGAATTGATTATTCTCTGTTTTGGTATGCTAAACGTATAACATCTTAAGAATTTTATATCTGTTTTCTTACTAAAACAGAGATGACAACAGTTGTTTTGTCAACAAAGGCTGAGGTAGAAAACCAGTTAAATAAAAAGATCTAGATATTGAGATCTGATCGAGGTGGAGAATTTGAATCACCATTTGAACAATTCTGTGCAGAAAATGGAATAATTCATCAAACAATAGCCTCATATTCACCACAATAAATTGTGTTGCCAAGAGAAAGGATAGAACATTAGAAGATATGATTAATGTGATGCTATTGACCTCTGGCTTACCGACGAACTTGTGGAGGGAGGCCTTAAATATGTCTAATCATATTTTAAACAAGGTTCCTCACAATAAAACAGAAACACTTCCATATGATTTATGGAAAGGGCATAAACCAATCTTTAAATACCTCAAAGTGTAGGGGTGCCTGGCAAAGGAAGCAATGTCATCTTCTGAATCTGCATGTTGGAAAGAAGCAATTCAAAGTGAGATTGATTCAATTCTAAGTAATAAAACTTGGGAAATTGTAGATATTCCACCTGGAATAAAACCAATTGGCTGCAAATGGATTTTCAAGAAGAAAATGAAACCCGATGGCTTTATCGATAAATATAAAGCCAGATAAGTAGCCAAAGGATATCGTCAAAAAGAAGGTGTAGACTTCTTTGATACTTATTCACCAGTTACACGAATAACCTCAATAAGAATGCTAATAGCAATTGCATCCATTTATATTCTAGAGATTCATCAAATGGATGTAAAGACAGCATTGTTAAATGGCGATCTCGATGAAGAGATCTTCATGGAGCAAGCAGAAGGTTTCATTTCAAAACGAAATGAAAACAAAGTCTGTAGATTAGTAAAATCATTATATGGACTAAAACAAGCTCCAAAACAATGGCACGCAAAATTTGATAGTGTCACGATGAAAAATGGTTTTCGTATAAATGAATGTGATAAGTGTGTTTATTATAAACAAGTTGGACAATCATATGTAATGATTTGTCTATATGTAGACGATATGTTAATATTTGGTCCGAATACCCAAGTAATAGAGTCCATAAAGAAAATGTTAATTAACAATTTTGATACGAAAGACTTAGGAGTTGCAGACGTTATTTTGGGAATTAAGATAATAGGAAAACGTAATGGAATTGAATTATCTCAGTCACACTATGTAGATAAAGTGATTGAAAGATTTCAAGAATTTGGAATTAAAGGAGCACAAATACCTTTTAATCCATCAGAAGTACTACATAACAACACTAAGAAGAGTGTAATACAACTGGAATATTCTCGTGTAATAGGATGTCTAATGTATCTTATGATTTGCACAAGACCCGATATAGCTTATGCAGTAAGTCAATTAAGCAGATATACAAGCAATCAAGGAGAAGAACACTGGAAAGCACTAATGGGAGTGCTTGATACTTAAAAAATACCACAAAATATTCCTTACATTATAGGAAATATCCTGCTGTCTTAAAAGGATATAGTGATGCAAACTGGATTGCCGATTCAGAGGAACCAAAATCAACTAGTGGTTATGTATTTACCCTAACAGGGGCTGCAATGTCATGGAAATCTTCTAAACAGACATGCATAGCTCGATCCACTATGGAATCAGAGTTCATAGCACAAGATAAAGCAGGCGAAGAAGCAGAATGACTTCGTCATTTTTAAGAAGATATCCCATTCTAGCCTAAACATGTACCGGCCATATGCATACACTGTGATAACCAAGCAACGCTAAGTAGAGTGCATAATTTTGTGTATAATGGAAAGTCACGACATATTCGTAGACACCATAACACAGTTCGGCAGTTACTCTCAAATGGAACTATTTCCATAGATTATGTGAGAACAAATGATAACCTAGCGGATCCGTTTACTAAAGGTTTATCAAGAGAGAAAATTAACTGCGCATCGAGGGGAATGGGTTTAAAAGCCTAAACCAACAAGAGTTTCCTTATACGGAAACCTATCCTAGCAACTAGAGATCCCACGGACTAGGATCAATAGGCAAACCAGTTATGATTAACTCAAGACGTAATGCATTTGTTTGGACATAGTCCTATTCCATTCCTATGATGCACAACATAAATGCATGCCTACAGAAGAATTGATAGGTTAAAACTATGTTTTTTAATGATGGCCATATCTTGTAAATAACAAGTGGAGTATATGTAGGATACTCTTAATGGTTGCGATCACCTATGTTAGTGTAAGATGGGTCGGCTCTATGAGAATATTCAAGGCTTTTATTCTCTATAACACTCGCAGAACCAAGTAAGTGTTCAGGACCAAAATGAACACAACTAAGAGATTGGATGAGATGGGAACCGATGCTTCGTAGAACTTATTGACTGGATATACAATAACGGCTGATGGTTCAAGATGAAATAATTCAACGATTAGCCAAGTAGATCCGATAAGTTTTAACTAGAGAAAGTTCAAAGTGAAATATCCACTTATCCACGATAAAGCATTATTCCATATGTACTCTGTGATATTTCGCTTTGTGTGGGGGAAAAGAATATTATCATTCATGTGGGGGGATTGTTGGAATTCATAAGCATTATTCCATTAAGCGAACATGTGAGACTGCTAAGTGAAAGGATGTGACTATTAGAAGCATGCTTTTCCCCAAAAAGACATTTTGCGAAAAGACACTTCGTGAAAAGACGCTTCACGAAAAGAAACTTCGCGAAAAGACACTTCCTTTCATCAACGGTCATATTTTCCAATGGTCATATCTTAGCGAAAAGACACTTCACAAAAAGCCACTTCACGAAAAGACACTTCACGAAAAGACACTTCCTTTCATAGAAAGAGATGCGTCTGTACGAAGAGGTACGAGTACGACCGTTCGAAAGAGATGCAATCGTACGAAGAGGTACGGGTGCGACCGTTCAGAAGAGATGCGACCGTACGAAGAGGTACTGGTGCGACCGTTCGAAGGGATGCGGATGAACTATAAATAAGGAGGAAACCTGATCACTTTTCTCACTGAATTTCCAATCCGAACTTCCTTCTCTCTTCTTTAATACTCTTATAAATAATCACAGAGTGACATACTCATTACAATCTCGCGCAGAATACGTCTGTTGTATCTTGGGAGAATTTAGAAGTAAAATTCTTAATGAAATTGTTACGACATGCCTCAAACATCATCGGGTTAGACTTCTAGTTTATTTGTATATTTATGTACATTATTCTATAATCTCTCCTTTCTCTATGTTGTGCTATTTCTTAAAATAGTATAACGTTGTTGTTGTAAATTGATTACAACATACTTATTGTGAATATTGAATTCCAAAGTAGTGGAAATTCAACTTATAAACTTGTGCGACGAGTTTAGAATTGATTATTCTCTGTTTTGGTATACTAGACGTATAACAGTTGCATTTTAAGAGTTAGATACATCAAGCATAGACATGCTAACCCACACATGAACACACATCAAGAACAGTGTCAAAATAATAAATAAATAAAAGCTAAATCCATCATGCATGCGTTAGCAAGCACCGTTATCGGTTACCGATTGAGTGAGTCTGATTGTTTATAGTTAGGTGCAAATGAAGAGCTACAATTGGGTGGTAGCTATCTAATTGTAAAACTTGGGAACTTGGGTGCAAATGAGTAGGCTATAGCCATACTCAAATGGTTCAATGTAGAGGCCGGACGGTGCATGAATATCAAATGCAGATGATTTTTGTTATCCTGTGCGAAGCGGTTCAAAGTTTAAACAGTTTCGATGTAAAAGCTTATGTTGGACATTTCAAACTTCTTACGCCATGTAGCTATTTTCAAATCCAAGCATGTGCATATATAATAATCGACACTAAATGCCTATGTTAGTTGACTTTAAAACGAGCATTTTTCAATAAACAAAAGATGTTTGACATGTTTACAGGTATCCAACCTATCATTTTTTATATTAGAAATTCCATTACATGTAAACTGTAAAAGATGTCGGGCTGCAATAATTATGTGAGTGGAAGATAAATCACTGTTCAATGTCAAATATTACTTTTGGTTCTATTTCCTAATATGAACTGTGCTTGTGACTTTCTCTACCAAATTGGTACAAATTGCGATCTTACTTTCCGAAAGATAACAAATAAAGGCCAGAATTGATGGACAAATATATTACATACCTAAAAGATCTTAATATATTCTATAGAGAATCAACATCAGGAGTTCATAGATATCTAATCATAAATTTAATTCGCCAGAAACCAATAAGGAATGTCAAAATTAACACCTATGGTTTACTCTATTTGTTTTGCAGATATGTTTCTCATTCGCTAAAATTCAGTTATAGTAAAATGTATTAAACCAACTACTTCTAATCAAATTTTCAGACCTCATACAAGCTTGATTTGATCAAGTGGCCACAGAGAAGTCTCCTTAATTATATGGTTTTGTACTACTTAATAAGATCAGTCCGGTTTAATTAGAAAATTAACCATAAAATAAATAATTCCTTTGATTGTATGTGTAGAACAAACACAACAAAGGGAAAAGGAAAAAAGAAACATAAACAAATGTGTATTAAGTTGTTACTTTATGTATTCAATAAATTTCTAATCAAACAGTTTTTTCACATTTAATAATATTAGATGAAAACATAAAAGATCAATAATAGTACATAAAGCATTTAAGATCACAGTTAAGAAATTTTCTATCCTCTAAATAAGTAATGATATAATAACACTTGTGAAGGTCAAGCCAGAAAGGTTATAAGCAACATGGCCCGACGTGATCTTGTTTACGCCCTCTTTGGCTTGAACTTCACAAGTAAGTTACCATATTATTATCATTTTAGACGACAGGAAAAATGCTTGATTGACTATTATTCAACTTGTTTTGGGCACTTTTTTTAGTTTTATTCTAAAATTATGAACTAGAACTTGATGAATAACACATAATATAACAAATTAAAAATATTTGTAAATGCACATTTGAGTACAACTGATATATATCACATATTTGTACTGTCAGTTGGTGGTAATCTCCTATTATAATATAGACTATAAGTACTCTTTTGTGCTTGAGGATCACTCGTACTTTAAAAAAAAAACTAATCAAAAAAAAATTACATGTATTTCAATTTTTGTGTTGTATTCATGTAATTGGCTGATATAATTGTTTAATTGTTGATCTGATATGTAAACCTGTGCCATTGATCGATATTAAGTAATACAAATTTATTTAATTAACAAGCCTGTCATTTTCAGTAATCACGTGATTAAACCAAGCCTGTATGAAATCTTAAAAGGGGAAAAATGATTTTAGTAGTACATGTAATATGATTTCCTTTTCACGCATTTAGACTTGAATTATTAAGTATTCACCGTGTCGTTCAGGCTGCAAACAATTATAATTTATAAACATATTCCTATAATAATACAAGAGTAAGGATCGTATCTTTTAAAGAACATGAAGACAAAATTTCGATTGTTCAAATAAATAATACATGGAAAAGCTAGTAACAAAATAATTGAATAGATTAAGAGAGATTTTTTTTTAAAATGTTTACAAGGTGTCACTCTTGATAATAACAAGTACTTAATATAGTCAAAACCAAAATGACTTTGATACAAGCAGCAAAATGAATTTATAGAAAAGGAATTATCAAACTATGAAATATAGACAACCAGCGTGAAGGTCAGGAGGGACAAGAAATGTAAAGCAATCGAATTATCGTAGCACGAACCAGGCTTCCAATCCTAAGAAAATATTAATAGATAAATACATCTCAGAAAGCTATGTACAAAACCTTGTTCAAGTGAGTTACGATCCAATGGAAAGTTAATGATTGGCTTCTTCCATGTCTAATAATTCACATTTCTAACAGTCAGAAAACTGATTTGATGCAAATAGTATCTGATTGCAAATTTTACAAGCCTGCTTAAGCAGAACTGGATCAAATCAAATACCAAAAAAAAAAACTTCTAAAAAAGAAAACTCAGGTGTATTTGTATCCTAATTATCTCAACAAAAAAGATCCATTTTTTTTAATAAAAAACAATAATACTAAGCTGATAAGGGTAAGCATATACTCAACATCAGTTTCTTCGTTGAGCATACTAAACAAGTTTTCCTCAATCTTCTCATTCACCATTACAGTCTGAAATGTGAACAAGTAAAAAATGTAAAGCACTATAGAATGCTTAGGTTCTGACTTCTGCATTAGGAAATTCGAGTCATGAATATTTAAAAACAAATTAGGGTTGAGCATATGTGAATTTATATTATGTTTCTATTCAAAGCAAGCGACATATATGTAGAAAATCATTCTTCCACTAAGGGCATTGATACTTCTCACCATTTACTCGTATTAGTGTGATTGAGATTAATCGGAATACTTAATCTGAGTCAAAAATTTATTTACTTTTCTTCGTTTACAATCCTTATCCACAATCATCATATACTTTATTGATAGTCGGTGATGATCATATCTGACATGCTTATCATTATGAATTTAGTTGTAATGAATGAAATCGCTTATATGCAATCATTAAATTTGTAAATATTCTTACCGGATCCTTAATAATTAGGTGTCTCAAAGTTGATACTGCAAGGTACCTAAGATTTGGCTGAACAGAACAAATCTAGCTCGTTATGTAACAAATAAAGAAACCAGCAAACAATAAACAAGCTAGCAAATGGACATAGTGAGTACCTATCTTGAAAAGAGGGTAGGAGGAAGGTTAAGCACATGAGTATGCACATACATGGCTTGTGGAGCAAAAAGAACAAGTTGCAGAGTAAACCTAACCGATCTTATACAATATCAAAATCAAACATCTTATCTTGTCACCGATAAAGAGGGCCAAAAAGCAATATATTTCTCTTTGTTACTAGAAGAGTGCATGCAATGAACACGATTAAGTAAAAACATACTCAAGAACGGTTGGTGTTTCTTGGCAGGAACTTATTTATGTAATAACAGACTGAAAAAACAATGATTCTTGGGAGGAACTTATTTCTGTAAGAACAGTTGAGTTAGCTGAATTTTGTAATTAACTAAAAAGCTAACTCAAAACAAATAATAATGAAGTAAATCGCGGACCATTCCATATATCATTTCTACATATGCATTATGCAGTGAGTTGTTGCTTGAAAAGCAGTGCAGGATACTTGGCTTCGACTTGGTGTAACGAATCCACTCAACTAGCCAAATTTCCATTCACAAAGTTAAGGTCACACCCTGAGGAGTTTCCATTCACAAAGTGGTGCGCTGTGGAACCATGCCTGCTGCACCACTGCCTTTCAAAGTAAGCTGAAGAAGCAATAATAATGTAGATGCATTCAACAACCAATATGCTAAGACATTGTTATTGTCATAAGTCTCAATGGCATGTCCAATTGTCTGGAGTATTCGGTCAAAAACACTAGTGCGCTCGACCTCAAATGACCTACACAGAAGAAGGCATTTGTATGTTATACATGCAGCAACAAGTCTGTTCTCTACAAAACCAAGGTGTTGTGCTATGCACCTTATTAAGAGATCTTGTTTTTCTTGTTGTTGAGTGTGTTTATAAATTACGATTACCAGTAAAAGAAAAATTAACCAAATTAGGGTTTGAGTAGCAATACATAGAAGCATTCAATTCAAATAAACTATATTTTAAGCTAGCATCAAATAGCACAAACATGACAAATACAATCAATTAACACCAAATAAAATCCTAACCCTAATAGACAATAATTTAAGATCTTTTAATTATATCATTTTAGATAAACAAAACTAATCTAGTTGTGAGAAATGCAAGCAACAAATCCTAGGTATCAGAAAATAAATTTGTTAATACCTTTAAGAAGGAGCGTTTACTGATCGATGTCGGAAGAGACACAAGCGAGAAAATCACAGCGATGAAGGGCTAGAGATTACTAGTCGAGAGCCACAATGAAGGTTCTCCTAATCGATGAGGGAATGGGAAAGAAAGGGGGAAGGCAACAGGAAGTAGTCCAAAAAAGGCGGCTGAGAAAATATTTCGTTTCCCGCTTATAAATTTTGATGTTTCACTCTTTTATGGCGCAAGCTTACGTCATTTATATTTGATTGTCTGGATGACGGGAATAATGATAGCAGGTCAACGTTTGAATGTCATGTGGACTGCAATTAATAACCATTTTTCTCGTAATGCTGGTTTACAGCTGGAATGATACTCGGAAAGCTCTGTATCCGTGTATTTCTTTCAGCTGAGCTTTGTATTATTTTTCTGCTACTATGTATTTAAATGTAATTTAAATCTCTAATATTTATCAAATGTGTAATATTTATTCATACTCTATATACTCTTGTACTCTGATGGAATTGTTGTAATAAGCAATGAAATGTTCTTTTGTTTGCATTCCAATTTGTCGTATTCTCAAAACAATCAGTGGTTTCGAACGGTCTTGGTCAGTTTAGCGATCGATTCGGATCGAGCAAAATTCCTTGTTGCTACATTTGGTATCGGAGCTTTGGTTTACAGAGATCGAGAACAAGACACATTAGAACTAAACGAAAGAATTCATCAGAGATTGGAATAGTAATATCCAATGAGAATGACTCGTTAGAGATGGGATCAGTAGTGTCCTAGAACGAGTGTAAAGAGTGAAATTTTTGAAATAAAAATTTGAAAACAAATTTTGTTTAGAAAATTTAAACCATTTTATACGTATTTGAATATTTTATTTGCATTGAATTTGGACAATCTAGTATATGAAGATTTCGCTTATACGCGTCATGAACGTATATTCGAAGTCCCAAATATACTGGATAGATATAGAATCACACTCTAGTCGTCCGGAGATGATTCTACTGATGACGTACGACATCAGTAGTTTATGTTCGAGTTTTGAAGGTGAGATATCTATATATTTCCATTAGACTGGTGTGAGAACCAAAACTAGATAGGATTATTGTTGTGAATTGGCATCAAAAACATGATTTTATGTGTATATGTACCAAAATTATGAATTTGAAACGATAATCCACTAATTGATTGCTGATTGTGTTGTTTGATTATTGGTTTCATTTATTAAAATTTTGAACCATTTATCCTAATGGAACCAAATTTAGAACTGAATTGAAAATTAGTTGAATTTGCATATATGTACATGTATATACATTGAACAGGTCATAGCAAGGAGGCTAGAGAAGAGGAATAAAATTGTTTGGCCGACAAATAGGTACATGTTTATTGTGTTTCTTGGGATTTTGATGATTTATGAGCCGATTGGCTAGACGCTTGGCTTTTTCTTTTTCTTTCGGATTGGTGAAGGCTTTGGGAGGCTATTTGAAATATCCCGATGCTCCCGGTGCAGGGGAGGTTATGGCGAAAATTTTCGAAAATTTAGGGTGTTAGCCAAATTTTTGAAAAAACTGAAAAGTTCTTAGAAACTGGAAAGTTGAAGAACTTAAGCCATAAAGAAAACAATGGAAGTTGAGTTGGTTTGTAAAACAACTTTCAGCTCTGTTCCTTTTCGAGGAAGAAAAGATTTTAAGTGGGGGAGATTGTAACAACCCGGAAATTCTGAGCCAATTTAAAGTTTTTATTTTGGCGATTTTAATGGATTTTGAATATTTAAAATAATTTATTTTAAATAATGATGGCCAGAAATTTATTCTGAATAGAATTAGAAGTATATATTTTTATAGATTGTCGTTAGAATATTAATATTTGCTTTTAAATATAAAAGGAATTGAAAATGGCGCTGTAGTTTGAAATTTCGATTTCGAATTTTAAATGAATGTGCAGGATTCAAAATAAAATGGATTTTAGCAAAACCAAAAATATTTGAATCCATTTGAAAATATCTTTCCAGCGAATCCGAAAAATTGAAATTTCATAGCGGGAATCAAAAGTTATGTCCAGCTGAAAGTTCAGAATAGTCGCTATGGAATTTTGCTTCTTAAAATATGTAAATTTTGCAAACGACCTTCATTTTCGGCGAAACCACTTTTATTGTATCCGGGATGTCAAACTATTACTATATTCCAATTTTCATAATTTTCTGAGTCAATATGTGAGTGTGGCGAAGTTAAACGTGTTTTAACAGTTTCAGTCAATTTCGATCGACCAGAAAATGGCCATTTTTCAAATGGTCTCGGAATTTGACGAAATTAGTTTTGTTAGAACCGTAACGTCAATACAAAGCTAGAAATAATTTTTCTGGAATTTTTAGAATCAGTATGTGGCCCGGTAAATTAAAATGTACGTTTGAATTGAATATATATAGATTTATATTTTGAATTTAATAAAAACTAGTCGTAACAGCCGAATTGGCTTGCGTAACATATCCCATTGTGTTCGAAATGTGGTTAATTAGCTAGAGGCGACAGTCGTTGGGTTTGATTTAGGGTTTGAATGAGAAGTCAACTTTTAGAAAAATTAAATAAATAAATAATATAAATATACCCTCCTGTCTAAACCTAACCCTCCCAAATCAAAATAAACCCGTGCCCCCTTTTCTCATCATCCGCCACAACGGCGATCGTGCCCCCTGACGCGCTTTAATCGGCAGTTCCTCCAGCCGCCATCTCCCCCTCTGCGCGCCCCGTCTCCATCTTCCCTCTCCTCCACCAAGGACCGTCGCCCTAACCCCCTTCTCCACCAAAACCCGTTGCTCAGTCCAGCGCCCGCCACTTCCGGCCCCACCACGGCCAGCGCCACCCCCTGCCGCCACCAACATGTCCTAGCGCCGCCACCCACCACCCCAATCAGTCCGTGACCCTCCTTCCTTATAAAAACCAAAATTTTAAATTGTTAAAGTCCCGAAACCCCACTTCTTCACTGCTCCGGCCAATGTGGCACCACCGCCGACCGATAGTGGCTCTCCTGTGACTCCTCCAACCACGTAAATGATGAAATGTGAGTTTTTAATTAATTAATTTATTTTAATTTGAGTTATTCTCAGTTTTAATATAATACCGCAATTAAAAATCTGATTTTTAATGTATTTAACAATATGTAAGGGAGTGGTTTTTCTATATATAGATATGAGAGAAAGATTTAATTTTTGACTAAGTAAAGCTATGATTTTTATTCATATAAAGTTATGATTTTTATTTATGAAAAAAAAAATCTTTAGTAGATAAAAATGTGATTTTTATCTACATAGTAGCATAATCAGAATATGATTTTTATATATTAGAAGTGGCGATAAAAATATGATCTTTATATGGAAAGAGAACTTATAAAATGTGACTCCTATTTTAAAGTAGCGATATAAAATAATAATTTTTATACATGAAGTGATATCATAAAAATGTGATTTTTATATATGTAGTGAATACGGACAACGAAAGTGACAAAAGGAAACACGACAAGATTTTCTACATATGAAGAGTTGCGGTGTTTGGTTTAGCTAATCGGTGAGAACTTCTCACTTTAATTCTTGTTTTCTAGTTAAAAATATATACTAGGATGCAGATGGTGCTTAGCAGCACCCGACACCCGTTGTCCACAGACCATGGACGACTTGTTTGATTTTGTTGTGTGGTGAAAATTGATTGTGATATGGAATGAATGGAAATATATTCATGTGTTGAAATAAATATTTTATTATTAAAAATATAATTTTTAGCGGATATGTGAATAAAATGAATATTCATTTACAAATTAGACGATTTGTTTATGTACACCCATTTGAAGGATACTGATTGGGACGATAAATTTTACACATCGCCCAACTGCACAAATAAAAATCTGTGTTTGTTGACTGAAACCCCACATGGGTGTTGGGATGATATTTGACCTATACTAATCCTGATTGTTTAGTTGTATGTCAATCGATAGGTCGATAGACAGTTGTGTAGTGCACTTTGGAAGATGGTTGATTATTTACCATTGCTATTATATACATGTGTTGTATGGAAACCATATAATTAACATTATATGGTAATTGATTGGACCTCATTCCAATTGGGAAAATAAAGAATATTATAAAATATAGATTCATGTGTTGAATAGAATAAATATTCATGTATTGAATAAAATATTTATACAATAAAATTCACATTTTTATTGTAAGTAAGAATTAATAAATTTTCATGTGTTGAATAAAGTATATATTCATGGGTTGAAGAAAATATTCATTAGTTGAATAGAATAACGAAGTTATTGAAATATATAAAGCCGTGTTGATTAGATATGCGTCATTTGACGCAAATGATATTTATATCAATTATATTCATTTTTATAATGAATATAGAAAAGGAAGGGATTTCAAAATATAATGTTTTGAAAATATTATCATTTATATATTAATGATATGGAATATTCAATTTTGGTTAAAAATTGAATAAGAAGTTGAAATTGTTTTGAAAACGAATTATAAAATACGTTTAGAATTGAAATCGAGGAATTATTTATAATATATATATTAAATGGCCTGAATAGAACGCGGCGCCGCGGTAGTTCGCGAATTTCGACCATTGACTTCGAATTGACGTTACGGGAGATCCGACCGTCGGATTCTCCTGAAACTGGAACCGTTGGGTTCGTATCGAAAAGAGCTTTCCAATAAATATTAGAAATTTGAAATCTAACGGTTGGATTTGGAATTATGTCCAAATAAAATTTGGAAAAGGTCGCTATAAGTGCAGTTCAACGACCGTTATTGGAAATCAACTATATGAGCCTTGATAAAATTATTAAAAATATCAATATTTTGTGTAAAATCATAATAAATGATTTAGAAAGAATTGGGGTGAAAAATCCCATATTTAAAAAGGATAAAAATATATTTTTATCGAAATGAACTAGTTATAAACTAGAATTATAATCCAATATTTTTGAATAAATAAATTGGATTTGAAGTGGTTTTAAAAATAATCAGAATTTCCAATATACGAATTGGACTGGATTTGAATCGAAATTATCTTCGGAATATGTCGATGTTGGATTTCGTGATTATACAGATATGGTTGTGGAAATTTGAAAGATATATTTATATCGTTATTTCCAATACGATATTTGTTGGTTTCAGAATTTGATATTGAATATAAGTTGATATATTTTCTATTCAGAGCCTTGTATTTAATATCAAATGGGATTTTGGGCTTGTCGTGAATGATGTTTTAAATAACACTGTTCTTTGACCCAGTTTAGAAAAGAATAAATCTTTTAATTAAGATTTAGTGAAATTGTCCAGTTAATTAGTATTTAATTGGAATTGAATTTAAATTGGTTTTTGGGGTTTATCGTGAGCGGTGTTTTGAATAACACCCGTTCTTTAACCTGATTAACAATGGAAAGTGATTTTGGGTTTATCGTGAACCATGTTTTAGATGACATTGGTTCTTTAACCCAGTTAAAGACATGATATTGATTTTTGGGAAGATTAAAACTAAGTGGAGTTTTAATGAATCTTTAATTAGATTAAATTGATCGAGGATGGAGTATCACCAGTTTTGCTCCAAGCGATAGTTAAATCTTTAATTAGATATGAATGTGAAATGGTAATTAATATTTACCGATAACACCATGGTGTTAGATATGGAATATTACCAGTTTTTCACCATGGTATGAATAGGTTGGGATTGGGAAATAAAATAAATGATTACTTCGGTGTGGTTCGCTAATCCCGACTAGTTTGGAAAACCTTAACATAGTTTGAAATGATATCCAAAGGAAGATTAAAGAATAAATTTAGAAGAATTTATCTTTGATAAAATTAATGGGAACCTTTCCCCAATAATGTGAATATTTGAATAAAGAATATTCTGAATTGGAATGAGGCGTATGTTGTGTTTGTGTAACATTTGTTTATTATATACGCGGGTTATTCGGAAAGGTTGGGTTTATACCTATTCTGAATAACTGATTCGACGATAAGTCGAAGATGAAGACGGTGGTTGAAGACCGGAGGTCTTCACATCGTTTGGGTGATTACTGATGATCTTGATTGGGTTGTGCACCCAAGAGGAGGGAATCAGTTGGTGATCATCCAGACGTACTTGGAGACCGATGGATATGCGAGGAATAAGGTTCCTCCGGTTTCGTTCAGACCCAGAAGGATAAGCAAAGTCTTGTGGTTGATGATCAAAGCACGGCCTATGTGGCACAGCTTTGTGTATAGCGTTAATTCGCGAGCCTCACACCTCGGTATGAGTCAAAAATGGGATAGTGACTGCAGGGAGAGCACGACGTTTCTTTCTAGCTATGGGTGATGTCAGTGACCTACCAGCCCTGACATTTATATACTTTTTACCTGTGTGGTTGTTGGATGCGAGGCGCCTCAGATATAGGTCTGATAGGACCGTGAAACATGTGTTCAGGAATACTAATCCTCAAAAGTTAGAGAGGACCGGCCCTGAAGATCCAGGATCACTGTGTGTGGCCCTGAGACATTTGCTAGAGTGTCTCGAACGGAGTGGAGCTTGCCTCTTGCCTCGACTCATGACAGAAATCCAATTTCCAATACGTGATATTTCGGTTTTGATTATAGAGCCCAGTATTGGCGACAAGATATATGGTATCCATGCCGCCTATGATTGATACATTTATATTTGAAGTTGTTTTCTTCACTTATAGTAATAATAAAAGATGAAATTTAGCATATCAAGCATTCTTTGGCTATTATAAGGTAAAACCCTATCCTCCGGCTTGCATTGCATCGTGTGATGGGACCTGGGTCTTATAATAGCTTCATTTTCTTTATTTAGCATTGCGCTGTTGTTATATGCACTAGTATTCTTGGGGTAAAATCCTGTTCTGTGTTATACGGCATGGTCCGTTGATTTACCTAACTTTAAAATAAAGATTAATGACTGTTTTAGTTCTCACACCAGTCACATGACTGAGCTGGAGTTTATTGTTTTAACCTAAACTCTGGGTGCCCTTATTTTCCGCACGGGCAGCTAGTGGTTGGGTTTTGCAGATTTATATTCACAGGATCCTGGTTTATAGCTTGAATGATACTTGGAAAGCTCTGTATCCGTGTATTTCTTTCCGTTGTGCTTTGTATTATTTTTTCGCTGCTATGTATTTAAATGTAATTTAAATCTACGATATTTATCAAATGTGTAATATTTATTCATACTCTGTATATTCTTGTACTGTAACAAACCTGAATTTTGGGGCCAATTTAAAATTTATTTTAAGTGATTTTAAATGAGTTTTGATATTTAGAATAATCTATTTTAAATAATAATGATCACAAATTTGGTTCAAATCGAAGTTAGAATGAATAAATTAATTTTAATTATAAAAAGAGTTAGAAATAGCGCGGTAGTTTGAAAAGTCAAACTTGAACTTTGAATGACCGTACAGGACGCAAAATTTAACGGATTTTAGTGAAACCAAAAATATTAGAATCTATTTAAAAATATATTTCCAACGAATCCGAAAAATCGAAATTTCATAGCGGAAATCAAAAGTTATGGCCAATTCAATTTTTACAAAGGCAGCTAGGTAATTTGCATAGGTCAATACAGCTACTTTTCACATACGAAGGAAATTGAACTCGAAACCACTTCCATTGAGTCTGGAATGACGTTTCTACATTTAAGAAGTATAAACACTTATATATTTGGAGTTTCGAAAATTATTTGTTTAAAAATGTATTTTTAATATAAAATATATAGCCATAGAAAATAGTGATTTTTCAAACAGTGTCTGTTTATGACGAAACCCTTTTGTTGGATTCGGAATATTAAATTATTGCTAGGTTTCAAATTTTAGAATTTTCCAAGCTAGTACGTGAGCGTGGCAAAAGAAACAGTATTTAGTCAGTTTCGGTCAAAATTAATCGACTGAAAAATAGCCATTTTTTAAAATGTCTCAGAATTCAATGAAATAAATTTTGTTGGGTTCGTATCATCAAAACAGAGCTAAAAATGATTTTTTGGTAATTTTTAGAATTAAAATATAATTATAATTGATTTTTCAGTGTAAACGGGCAAATTTTTTACTTTAAAAATTCATTAAAAATTCATATGAGCTCCGAATTGAACGAAATTAATTTTCATAGGTCTGCAGCATCAAAACATAGCGAAATATATTTTTCGAGAATTTTTGAAGTTAATTTGTGACCTCGTGAATTTTCATGTACGGTATACATTAAAATATTAATAAAATAATATAATTATTCCAAAACTCATAATAAATTTCGGAATTGGGTCCTGTAACATGTTCCATTGCGTTCAGAAGGCCTCAAAACCTTAAGAACGACAGTAAGCAGGCCTAAATCGGAGTTCGGACCAAAACGGGCCTTAACGGACTAATTAAATTATTAAATAATGATTAGGAAAACCTAAATAATATTATAAAACCCGAAATATCCTGTTCATCGTCCTCTACATCGTGTTTTTCAGCCGACATATGCAGGCCAAAGAACCCATCATGGCCGAATTTTCAAACTTCGATTTCTCTCTCATTTCTCAACGAAATTTAGCGTGTGAGTACTCGTTTCGAAGCTCTTCCCGAGCTCTTTCTTCTCCGACAAGAACCACCTCAAATCGTGCCCTGTCGAAGCCACCATACCCCTCCAAAGTCGCGGCCTTTGCGCCCCCACCGCGCCACCCATGTTGAGCTGCACCTCCTCCAATTCCTGTGAAGATAGCCCTCTCCAAGCTCTTCCACCTCCAACAAACGGTTCGTGAAACCATCGCCTATAACTCCAGAAAATCGCAATCAAAGTTTTGAACGTTCTAAGGTAATTTTTATTTCAGAATTTGCGACGCTTTTAGGCATGACTGCAGCAGTTGTTAAAAGTCAGTATATTTAAAACATTGATAACTAATGCGTATGAACTCCGATTCTGAAAATTTCAGAACCGTTAGATCCGTGACAACGAGTGGGATCTGCTGTGATTGGTTGGAGCATTCTGAAAATTATTTGGATTTATTATTATTCTAATCCAAACAAGGTGAGAGTTCCTTTATTTGAAACTTAATAAAATTAAATTATTTAATTACTTTGTATGATTCAGATCTGTTTGTTTGGTCGTGTTTGATGATGATTGTTCTATGATTGAGTAGCTAGTATAGATCCATTTGATTTTCATGCTTATACCATGTCATGTTATCACTTTGGATTGATATTAAATTGATCTAATTTTCAATTTAAAATAAAATGACATAAAATGGTCACTACTCATATGTTATCGTTTGTGTTAGGATTGGATTGATTTAATTTATCATCAAAGAAATTTGATTATCGCTATCACATGTTATCGCTTGTGTTAGGATTTGGGTTGATCAAACTTATAGATATGAAAATTTACATCGTATGATTCATTGACATTTATTATGTTGATGTTAATATAGGGAATTTACACCGCAAGACAAAATTTACATTTTTATTTGTAAATATAAAATAGGAATCCACTGTAAGATGAAATTAACATCTTTATGTTAGTAATAAAAAGTAATTTCACCGTATGTTAATTAACATTTTATTTAATGTTAACATTAAGTAATTTTCCATATGTTAATTAATATTTTATTTAATGTTAATATTAAGAAATTGCACTGCACGAAAGTTTAACATTATTTGTAATGTTAATAATAAGTATTTTACCGCACGTGGAAATTAACATTATTTGTAATGTTAATAATAAGTATTTTACCGCATGCGGAAATTAACATTTTTAATGTTAATATTAAAGTATTTTTACCGTAGGATGAAATTAACATTTTTAATGTTAATCAAAAAGTATTTCACCGTAGGATGTAAATTAACATTTTTTTTAATGTTAATAGTATAAAATTCAACCGCAGAATGCAATTAACATTTTTTTTATGTTAATATTAATGAGAAATTTTATCATGGGATGAATTAACATTATTCTAAATGTTAATATTAATAGAAATGTTAATATTAAAAAAGTAATTTGACCATAGTATGTTATTAACATTTCTAATGTTAGTATTAATAAGAAATAACATCGTATGAGAAGTTTAACATTTTTGTTAATGTTAAATAAATAAGAAATAACATCGTATGAGAAATTTAACATTTTTGTTAATGTTAAAAATAAGAAATTTCATCATATGACAAATTTAACATATTTGTTAATGTTAGAATTTTGCGTTGACATAAATTTACATCTTATTATGTAAATTTAATGTTAGAATTTTGCGTTGACATAAAATTTACATCCTATTATGTAAATGAAATGTTAGAATTTGGTGTTGACATAAATTTTACATTTTATTATGTAAATTAACGTTAGAATTTCACCGTATGAAAAGTTTACATTTTTATTAATGTTAATATATATGAACATTCACCGTAGGAGGAGTTTACATTTTTATTTATGTAAATAAAAGAAATTTTTACCGTATGAAAATTTACATATTTATTAATGTAAATTAAAGAGCATATTTAACCGTAGGATTTGTTAATATTATTTTTAATATTAATATATGTGAATATTAACCGTAGGGTTTGTTAACATTATTTTTAATGTTAATACATGAAAATTTCACCGTAGAAAGATTTACATTAATTTTAATGTATAAAAGGAATGGACTTTACATTGTATTTAAAGAGTAAAATTTACATTGTAAAGAAGAGTGGATTTTATATTGTAACTTGAGAATGGAAGTTTACATTTTGTTTAACACAAATTAAATAGAAATGTGACAAGAGTGAAATTTACATTTTCTTAATATTAATATGATAGAATTTTCACCGTATGTGAAATTTACATTTTCTTAATGTAAATATGATAGAATTTTCACCGTATGTGAAATTTACATGTAAATATATATGAATTTCATCGTATGTACTTTTTACATTATTTTTTTTAATGTAAATTAAATTTTAATTACAACGTAGGAACTTTGCATTATTTTATAAGGTAAATAATAAAAAGGGATTTTCACTGTATGAAATTAACATTATTTTCAATGTTGATAAAAAAAATTATACCGTAGGAAATTAACATTATTTATAAGGTTAATATAAAGGAATGGCATAGTGGGATGAATTGACGTTATTTATGATGTTAATAAAAAGAAAATCTACTGTAGGATGAATTACATTTATTTATGTAATTTATCAATGAAATTAGACCGCATGACATGAATTACATTTATTTATGTAATTTATAAAAGAAATTAGACCACATGACATAAATTACATTTATTTATGTAATTTATGAATAAATGAAGCCCGCATAATATAAAATACATTTTTATGTGTATTTTATGAATGAATTAACATCACATGAAATAAAATACATTTTTATATGTATTTTATGAATGAATTAAGACCTCATGAAATAAAATACATTTTTATATGTATTTTATGAATGAATTAAGACCTCATAAAATAAATTACATTTTTATATGTATTTTATGAATGAATTAACATCGCATTAAATAAAATACATTTGTATATGCATTTTATGAATGAGTTAAGATTGCATGAAATAAATTACATTTTATTTTATAATTTATGAATGAAATTAGTCCGCATAAAGTAAATTACATTTTTATATGTAATTTATGAATGAATTTGCATCGTATGACATAAATTACATATTATTATGTAAATTATGAATGAATTTAACTCGCATGAATGAAATTTCATTCTATTCTATGAAATGAATGTATGGATTTACTTTGTAAATAAAGATTACATTTATATAATGTAAACAAGAAGTAGGATTCACATTGTAAATAAAATTTATATTTTTATATGTACTTAAGAACGATGAATTATAAATTACACTTTACATGTAAGAAGGAATCGGACGATGAAATATGATTTACATTTTACCGTAAATTAAAGAAATTAAAAGAATCAAAAAGGAAGAATTCATCATTCAAGTATGATTTGCATTTCTCTGTAAATGAAGGGATAAAAGGATAAAGAATGAAAATATACTTAAGAATAAAGAGTTAAACGGGTTACGTTTATATATTTACATATAAATATAATTAAAATTAAACGAATCGAGCGCGGTAGTTCGCGTTTTAAAATTATATCTTTAAATGACTATACAAGAAGATCCGACCGTCGGATTTTCTTGAGACTAAAACCGCTAGGACCGTCTTGGAGAAATCTTTCCAACGATATATAATATGTCAAAATCCAACGGTTAGATTTTGAGATATGTGAAAATCAAAATTGATTGAAAATAGCACCAGAATCGATATTGACTTGAATCGTCGTGGATTTAAGATTTAGTTATTTTTAATTAAATAAAATAGAAAATAATCGTTATAAATTAGAAATAACGATAAGGAAGAGTTTTCAATATATATATATATATATATATACGAAGATTATTTGGAAAGGCCGAGTTAATCTCATTCCAAATAATCAAAACGACGATGAAAATTGAAGAAGAAGACGACTAATGAAGACCGTCAATCTTCCCCTCAGGAAGACAGCGATTGAGGCTTTGAATTGATTTGCTCCCAATTCGAGGTCATGATCGTCGTCCGAACGAACATGTTGATTGAACGGATTTGGCTTTCGTTCAGACCTAGAGCATAAGCGTAAATGGATTGCATGTCTGACGTGGTATTCCTTTACACTGTATCTATTGATCTCTGCTAAACATATATCTGTTTGGTGTTTTACACTTCTCTGAGACGTACGAGCTCAGAGGTTATATGTTGGCAGAAATCAATGATATGGTATGGATTGACGATGTGGCATGCCAAGATGCATGTGATCAAGGCTTTGTTGAAAAGCAGGCCTTGTGGGATGATCAAAGCATAGCCTGTTTAGGCATAGCTTTGTGTATGACGTGACTTCACGAGCCTCACACACCGGTGGAGTCTAAAACGGGAGAAGGGAACGCAGGGAGTGCACACGTTTCTTTCTAGCTAGAGTGGTGCCAGGGACCTACCAGCGCTGGCATTTATTCATTGTGGTTGTTGGATTTTTCAAGGCCTCGATTTATGTGGTCGCCACTGGCCGTATTATAGGTCCAAAAGGACCGGGGAGCGTGTGTTCAGGAATTGCCAATCCATTAAGCGTTAACGTATGGACCGACCCTGCAGGATCCAAGGGTTGGACAGAGTACCAATCCTGGGGCATTGCTAGAGTGTCTCGAATCGGTAAGGAGCTCCTCCCTAGCCTTGACTCAGATGGAAATCCAAATTCCAAATACGACCCTGCCGTTTTGATTGTATTACTAGTATGGAGATATAGTAGGATGGGGCACTATGTTTCCTAGGATTGATACATTTATTTTGAAATGTTTTTATTATACACTAATAATAATATTAAACTCGTATTTGCCGTACTTAGCATGTTTAATCACCATAAGGGAAAACTCTATCCTCTGGTGTGCGTTGCATTGTGTGATGGGACTTGAGTCTTATGGTGATTCCATTTTTCTAAAAAGCATTGCGATGTTGTACGTTCTGACACTTTAAATTATGCACGACAATCCATTGAGTAAACCCATTCCGCATTAGCGGCGTGGTCTTTGGATTTGTCATATTATTGTTAGTAAACTAGTTATGAATTCTCATACCAGTCCCACGACTGACCCGTAGTTTGTTTCACCTTTTTGCAAACTCGGGTGCCCTCTTTTCTACACGGGCAGCCAAGTAAACAGGTTCATTCTTTGCTTGGAGTCTTGTCTTGGAGTTGCTCATTATCTTTGCTTGGATTTGCTTTTGCGGAGAGGTGATGACTTGGAGCTTTGAGGACAGCTATCATTTATTTCTATTGCATTTTTCTATCTTTAAGTTCAGACATTAGACTTGTTTCATTTCGTATTGCTTATTTTGAGAGTTGGAACTTATTTCCATTTCTGCAAACTTGATGTAATAATTTGGAATTCTGTGACTGTTGGGATTCTGTGGTTTATGACATTATATTTCCACTGCTATAATGTTATTATTCTATGGTTTTTCCTCTGCTATGTTGTATCAGTGATGTGTATTGTTATATTTATGTTGTATTCCATATGATTATTCCTTACTTTCACCCAGTGGAAGTTTGGGGTCATCACATGTACTCTGATGGAATTGTTGTAATAAGCAATGAAATGTTCTTCTGTTTGCATTCCAATTTGTCGTGTTCTCAAAAAAATCAGGGGTTTCGAACGGTCTTGGTCGGTTTAGCGATCGATTCGGATTAAGTGAAATTCCTTGTTGCTACACCTTCTCTTCTTTAAAAAAATGGCAAATGAAACTATCCACCGATTTCTCCAGCGCCTCACCTCGTCCAAACCTCCTCGCTACCACCTCCAAATCGCGAGCCGCCACTAGCAGTCAAGCAAGAATGCAAGTGTAAGCATTGTGAGATATTTCCCAAAATCCATATCCCCTTCCAAAATTCTAGAGCTGCCACTAACATCAGTATTTCCCTGTATAATAAATATCGTATCAACTCTGATATTTTTGTAATAAAAGTGTTCCTTGTGAGATATTGTGTTATCTATTTTTTATGTGATTCTGTGAGTTTATTTTATTTGACATTGTGATTCCGTATGTTTATTCTATTTGACATCATTTTCATTTTTTATGTAGTGTCAGTGTTAGTTGTTTGCATCATATAGTTATTATAAGTTGATATGTATAATTAAAATGACAATAATTTATTACAAATAACCGATGTAAAAAACTAAAGACATCAGGAAAAGCTCAAAAAAATGATGTTCAAATGCAACGACCCGCCTTCTTTCCTGGTTTTCACTAGCAATTAAACCGACTCAAATCGCTCATGATGACGGATTATTAGGGGTACTTATACATTTGCACAAAAGTAACAGAACATTTCCATTATCATTACCATAATATTAGATCAGAATACAACGATTACACAGCGAAAAATACTAAACTCGGCGGAAGAATATGAATGCTTCAAGATATAATATCTCTAGCTAAAATCCAAAATCCTGCTCTAACCAACCCCAACACTAAATATGTAAATCAAACTACTAGGCTGGCCGTGTAGAAAATTATGGTCACCCAGAGTTTAGGTGTACGAACTATTAACTCCAAGTCAGTCATGAGACTGACGTAAGAGCTTAAAATATTTGTTTATCGGGTTTCCTAAAAGTTTGCTAATTCACCGGACCACGTTGCTAAGTATGGAACAAGTTTATTCCGTTTGAGTACTAATGCATAGAAATTCGCAATGACTTCGGAAAAATGAACATAAGGTCTCGCGCCATACACAATGCAAACCACACTTGGGTGAATTTCTCCATACGATAGTCAAAAAATGCGTTGATACATGAAAATCCTCTTTCATATTATTATTAATGCATAGTGTGAGAAACCTTTCGAAGATAAGTATACTAATCTAGCTAGCATAATGCTGCATCCTATTATACTGACATAATCGTGCTAGTAACCAGCATGCTATACAGTTAAAAGCGCACGGGCTCGTATTGGAGATTGGGTTTCCAACAAATCACCAGGCAAAGGAATTCCTTATCGAACCGAATTTGAACATCTCTAAAGGGATGTCCGAGGATCAACAATGATGCTCATTATGCTACAAAAGGCTGATTTATCCCTAACTGGATAACTTAGATTACGCCTTAGTGTGTCACCTCCTAGTCGTTACCAACCTTTAAATTGGGATCCCTCACCAACACGGAAGTGGATGTTTATCACATAGGTTAATACCTGGCCTTTATACACGGTACACCTTTTATCCTGAAGGAGATGCTTACCTATGTCCTAGCTGCATATTTCCTGTTTCGGCCATTTTCTAGGGTGTGAGGCTTGTCGAGGTCACGATATACACAAAGCTACGCTTTAATAAGCCATGCTTTGATCAACAATTGCTCATCACTTAAGTATGCCACATTGTCCTTCCACCACACGTAACTAATATCTATTTATATATAACCTCTAAGCTCATACATCTTAGAGAACAGTGTTAAGCTAAGAGAATAAATTCTCCTCCATCAAAAAGATATATATATTTAATAGAGATCAGTGCTACGTAGTTAATTACAATGTCAGACAATATTCCGTACAAGTTCTTTCTGGGTCTGAACGAAACAAAAATTCGAAATTCCTCCAAATACATCCAAACTACTTGCCACTTAACTGATATAAAAGCTATCTACAAATGAAAGCGACCCATTTGGGACATTCAACAAGACACCCTTTCTATATGTAGGGTCTCGGTCTTCAATACCGTTTTCAATTGCTTCATAACGTCGTATAATTATTAGGAATGGTTCGGACATAAATATGATCCCGGTCTTTTGAAATAATAAGTGCAATTAAAAAAAAACAATTATGGATCACACGGGCTTTCAAAAAAATCTCCTTCGATTTAGATTTTGTTAATTAAAACTTCTTCAAACCCATTCTCAAATCACCTTTAAAAAGTCCATATTTCAAAAATTCATCTCATAACTCTTCTCTTTAAAACACACCGTATAAATCCAAGATAAATTAGTTCAAAAAAATCTCAATTAACTCTTCCATTTGATGATTTATTATCCAAATCTAGTTTCTTTTGAAAATTGTTAATCCACATTTCATAATTTCAAATAAAGTTTCCGTTTAAAACAATTTCCTAACATTCAATTCTTTGATCTAAATTAAAAGATTTTATTACTTTTCAAATTTCTTGCTTGTAATTTCCTCAAATCTAATATTTGATTAAATTCCTAATTACAATATGAATTTCCAAAACTCAATATCACTGGGTTTCAAGAATGATATTATTATAGATAGTATCCACAACAAAACTCAAATCAATCGATATTGAACATAAGTTACATAGAAATTGTATCTGCCTATTTTCGATATCAGTTCTCATAATCAATGAATACTATAAGCAAAACAATCGTAAAATTATCTTCCAAATTCCTCGGATAATGTATGTTTACACCACGGAATTTCATATCAAATATCCGAAGATTATTTCTATCCAACTTATCTCAATGAAATCGGGAAACCCTTATCTTAGTACGAAAATTAATCAAACCCCCTGATATTAGATCTGGATTGAAATTCATCAACTTATCCTCAATATTAATCTCCATATCCAAACCATACTATAGAAGAATAACGATTACTACCTTCTAAATTCCTCAGATAGTAAGAGTCATCATCTACAATGATAATATCAAACATTCGAAGATTCATCTCTAACCATATCAAATTTATATAAAATTGGAAAACCTTTTTTATATTAAGTAAATCAATTTAAATTCCATATAAAATATTTTAAACTTTTGAAAACATTCCACAAATCATTTAAAAATGATTACTAAAATTTCGGAAAACATTTTGCGGGTTAAAAACTTCAAAACAAAGTACTTTTCAAAGAAGCATTAAAATAGCATTAAAAACGTTACAAAACAGTTATATTGGCTAATTTGATCAAAGAAACCTTTTTATTATCCAAAACTAAAATTTTCCAATTCAAAACACTTTCAAATAATTTATAATGATTTTGCAAAAAAATCCGTATTTTTAAAACATTAAAAATTGCCATTTATAGTTACGGTCGACAAACTACAGTTACACGGACCTTTCCCAAAACCATTTTAAACATAACTTGAAAACTATTCATCGAAATTTGAAAACTTCATTTTCATTTGAAAATCAATGTTATTTGAAAGCAAACATTTTTTTTAACTGAAATCCTATTTAAAATGCTCAAGTTATAAGCGTTTAAAATTATTGGTTGAAATTCGCGAATTGTCATTGTGCGACACGTCCTATTCATGCCAAATAGCATCATATATTAAAAATATGTCTGAATTACTTCAAAAGGATTATATGCCTTTATAAACATATATAAATTCATTTGAAAATGATATTTCAACAATTTAACTTCAATTTAAATTTGAACTCAAAATTGAATAATATAATATAACAAAATAATACTATTTTTCAAAGACTAGCCCGATTGACTTCAAAATTTGCAGAAGCTCATAAGAAAATAATATAAGACCATTTACGAAATTGGTTTGAGTTAAAAAAAATTCTAGATAGGAAAATCAAAGTTCACTTTTTCAAAATAAACCCCGTGTTCTACGTTTAAAAAAAACTTTATTTCACATCAAAAACTCATTTAACAAAATGTTCTCCTTTATGAAAATTGTTTAGTACCATTCCATTTAATTTATAAACTATTTCAAATTCAAATTTGAAAATAAATACAACATCAACAAAGCCATATATCCCAAACAAGTTGGGGTTGGCTAGATATGGAACCGAAAATAAAAATAAAAATAAAAGGAGTAATACTGATAATAATATGTATATAGGGGTTTAAAATGACCAAACAGATAAAAAGACGTCTGATAAAGGATTTTTTTTTTAAAAAGTAAAAAGGTTCAACAAAAGTGAAATAAAGTCTAAAGCAGTAATAAAAAGTAAAAAGGTTCAACAGAAGTGAAATAAAGTCTAACATAAGTAAGAGAGGCTAAGTTTTTACGTTGGTTTGCCAAGCCTATCACAACCCTCCTCCTTTACCCTGGCTTGGGACAGGATGCATAGATACTACAAAGGTGGAGTTAAATTTGAAAATAAATTTTTCAAAACAAATTTTCAATATTATAATAATATAATATTATTTACGTTTTCGACTATGGAGGAGATTTAACCAATCAACGATGCAATGCCACAATTGCAATGTCATAGTGTGTGTAAAACAACATCAACAACCATCATAAACATCCATAACAACGATCATCAACATTATTAAATAAATAATAACTGTGCACAAGCATTATAACACTAATGCTTACATAGTGTGTTTATGTGTTCTAATCTACGCAACCATCATCCATCAAACAATCATCAACCATTATCCATCCATAACCAAATTAATTAACACTAGTTAATTATAATCTAATTAATCTTTACTAATTAACGTTTACAAACCAGTGTATAAATTTAAGAGTTTTCACCTTCATAGCTTTCCAATCTTCCGTAGGCGAGCCTAGCGGATGCCGTCGCTTTAACCTTTCTAACTTGAAAAAATAGCTATTTTCCTTCGCGTTTTCGGACTAGCTACACTCTGGTTATGGAAAAATGGCCAACTAATGTTATAGAGAATCTTTTCTCTTTAATTAAAAAATAATAATTTTTAAATTATGGTCATTTTTTAGGGAGAAATGGCTGAAATAGGGAATGTGTTTCTCAGGTTTAACAAAAACTGCTAGAAAATATGCTCCTCGAAGATTTAGGTTTTTGGAATAATTAGGCTTAGAATTTGGAAAAGATCTCAATTAAAAAGATTTAGCCACTAAGAAAACATAATTTGAAAAAAATATGATTTGGATTAATTTTGGAGGAGTTATGGACCCTACAAGTTGCTGGCATGAGCGGAGGTGGAGGAAAAGATGGGGTGGTTGCTACGGATTTGGAGGGAAGGAGGTAGCCGAACATTGGCCAATGAAAAATACGCCATAGATTGCATACGACAACCCCAGAGAAGTGATGCGGGAAGTGCAAAAAATATTGCTATAGGCCAAAAATGATTTGTGGCAACACTTTCTTGGGGTTGCCTATTGCCGCATTGCCTTAGAGTCAAAGGCAACGTCATTGCTATCCTAAGGTAACATCGCTACAGGTGTTGCTACAGGTACTAAATTTACAAAAATCTAGGGACCACCAAATTCGGAATCCCGGGATCATGGAATCCTGTTGTGCTACTAAAATCTATAGCCAGGTCTACGGAATCCTGTTTTGGGGCCCACATGCATTAATTTATGGCAACATTATATCATAGCTACGACAACATTTAATATTACATACTGTATCATTATATCATAGCTATTGCAACATCATGTAACATACTGCAACATAGTTGCATTTAACATCACACATTGAAATTAATAAACAACTTTTCATTTCAAATTAACCAGTAACACAAGTACTACTTAGTCAACTACAGAATAACAAAACATAGCCAACAAATTCAGTTTTACAGAGTACTTACAAACACAGCATGTACTAAATTCATGTTTACATCGAACTAAAACAGTCTCAAATTAATAAAGCGCAAGCCTCTAGTGCATTCAGTACCTTTACTGCCTCCTTCAACTGCAAAATAAGGCAGTTTCAAAAGTCATGCATTTCAGCAAATGCCTTTAGTATAACTAATGCATTTCAGCACAACCAAAGTCATGCATGCCTCAGTTACAAACTGACGCAATGCCTCGTTTACATTACAACATAAAATGGAAGACATACATGCCTCAGTTGTATTTCAGCATAAACTATGGCCATAGTATAACTGATTTGCACTTCAGCACAAAGACATTCAGCACAAACTATGGCCAGAGTTACTTTTCTGCATAGAGTTGCATTTCACAATCTATAACTGAATTGCAAATTGATTCAATTATTCAGTTTGTTCAAAGCACAAACGATATTAAGGAATGCAATAGTATTCCTGAGGCACTGCTTTAGTGTGATACAATTTGAAGAAATGCCTCTTTTTTCTTTAGTAAAAATTTAGACATGCCACGACTCGTTCGAGTACAAACTCAACCATTGCATCAATTACGAATTGACATGATCACTGCTAATTGAAGAGAAAATAAAATTCTTAAAATTCTGTAGTTCATTACTGAAGCATCAGTCTTGTACATGATCAATTACATACACCATTGAACTACAGAATTGTAAAAATTAGAATGATGCTTCAGCAAACGGAAATTGTAAGAATTCTAAAGCATACCTCCAACAAACCATAAAAATAAGCAAAAATACATACAAGTAGTGTGTCTGTATACGATCTCCGATTTGCACAATTTGTAAGGGCCTTGGACTACAAAAACATGAAATTAAGAAGCCTTGTTTTTCACTTTGCTAGGTGGAAGGCGGATTCGTCTTATTGGGACATCATCTCTGCACAAACGAACATCAAAATCTTGATTTCCCATTCTATAAGCAGGATGGATACCATTTAAGTCTTCATTTTCATATTCTCTTTCGAGTTCACACCTTTCTTTCAGCAATTTCTTGATAACATTGTGGCACATCTTATCAATTGGATATTCTATATAAAACACATGTTTTACTTGTGAAGCCATAACATAAGGATCAGATTTATGGCACAATCGATTAAAATTGACATGAGTCAGCCCATACAAATCTTTCTCTTTTTGGTACCAACAACACTTAAATAAAACCACAATAATTCTCCATAATAATCTAGTTCTAATATTTATTCAATTGATCCATAGTAATTAACTTCACCAAACAATGGATTTAGATCTTTCAAACTTGCAAAGCTAGTAGTCAAGGCTGTCAAAAATACCCCACTGTTTTGTGTTGTACATTTGGCATCTCTAAACCTTGTATTAAATCTGTATCCATTGATAACATATCCAGTAAACCGCTTAGCTGTTGGAAGAGGCCACATTGCAAGCAGTTGTACTTCTTTTGAAATGTCCTTCTTTTTCCCAAACTCTTCCTCTAACCATTACCCAAATTCTTCACTGTGTTCCCTCTCTCTCTTTTATATTTTTTTGATGATGCATGACCATTAGTTAAAGCTTGATGTTCCCTAGAAGGAAGACCATGTTAATAAAAGATAGAAACAAATTTGGATGGATCTATTACTAAAGCTGATACTGACCATACCAATTTTTTTTGTATATATGAGAACATAGCTTAAGTATAAATCATGCCTGAAATCCCTGAAAGTGCTGAAACTTGGAATTTACAACTACCACTACGTGAGGCTAGAATCAATAACATGTTTGTAGATTGTTTAAAAGAACTAATTTTGCTGGCAAAAGGATAACATCAAAAATAGTTTTTTTTTAAATCTAGTTGACATCATTTCACAAGCTACGCGAAGAATATTATTACTGATGTTATCCAAACTTGTCCACTTTTCTAGTTAAATAAACCACCGTAAGCTTTAATTGCATAAAATTCCATCTTCCAGGTTCAAAAAGGAAAACATTATTTATTATGAAAAAGGTGAAGCAAAGGAAAAAAATGCAAGGAACAAAATAACTAATAAAGGATTCATAAAGATAGGGATAATACTTCAATACTTACTAAAATAAAAATAAAAATACTTACCCAAGTAAACTCTCTATTTCCTTGTTACCACAATTGAATAAAATGTAACGGTGACATTCCTTCCATTGAGAATTTTTAAGATTAATAGCTTTCCCATCTTTGTTTCTTCTTGTGTCAATAGGATATTCCAGATTTTGTGGACATGTTTCAAATTGCATTTTTCCTGCTCCATCGCTACCTAAGAACCTTGAACAAAATATCAAGCATTCCTCTGCAGATAAGCTTTAGCAATGGACGCCTCGGGTTTACTTTTGTTGCGAACATATGATTTCAGTTTACAAAGATAACGCTCGGTAGGAAACATACAACGAACATGTGTAGGCCCACCATATTCAAGTTCCTTGCATAAATGAACTAGCAAGTGCCCCATTGTATCGAAGAAAGCATTTGGGAATATCATCTCAAATTGACAAAGAATTTCCACAATTTCCTTTTGTAGCCTCTTGAGATCAGCCAAATCGATACTTTTACTCTGAACACTTCACAGAAATGCACCTAATCTTATCATAGGTATTGCAACTTCAGGTTTTATAGATTTCTTCACGGCAAACTGCATCAAGCAGTGGAGAAGAAAATGAGCATCATGGCTCTTATACCCTGCAATTTCCTCTCTTTCTTGTATACATGCCGGCTAATATCAGCTGCACAACCATAAGCCAGTTTAGCATTCTCCAACACTGAGCAAAATTGTTCTTTCTCCTTGTTCATCATTTCAGATATGGCAGCCCTCATCTCAAGGTAATTCCCATCAGTTGATAGAATCGGATGAAGGACCTCCCTGATGTCTATCTTTTGTAAATCATACCGATCATTTAAATGGTCTTTCGACTTCCCATCAATATTTAGTAAAGTACCAAGTATGTTATCATAAACATTTTTCTCTATGTGCATAACATCAAGGTTATGTCGACATACATTTTGACTCCAATATGGTAAATTAAAAAATATTGACTTTTTTTGAAAGGAGATTCATTATATGCTTCTTGACCCCTTTCTTCCCAAAAATATTTTCATAACCAGCCAACAATTCTTCAATGTCAGTCCCGGATAAAATACCGGGAGGTGTTCCCATTTAAATTTCACCATCGAACCTTTTCTTATCAAACCTCCACTTTTGTCCCGGGTCTAAAAATTTCCTATGATTTATGTAGCACATTTTTTTTTACTATGTTTCAAGTAAGTTGAAGAAGTATCGAAATGGCATACGGGACAAGCTAAATAACCCTTCGTTCTCTAGCCGGATAACATTGCATACCCCAAAAAGTCACTGATCGTCCATAACATGCTAGCACGTAATGTGAAATTATCACCAGTGAAGGCATCATAAGTTTGTATGCCAAGACCCCATAATTCTTTTAATTCTGCGATAAGAGGCTATATGTAGACATCAGTGTAATTGTTAGGAGACTCTGGACCAGGGTTAAGGTTGAAAGTATCAAATTTTTTATCTTCATGCATAACCAAGATGGAAGGTTATAATTTAACAATACGATCAACCATGTGTTGTGATGTGTAGTCATTGTATGAAAAGGACTGAATCCATCAGATGCTACCCCTAACCTGATATTTCTGTTTTCTGATGAAAAATGAGGATAATTGGCATCCATCGTCTTCCATACCTCGCCTTAGCTGGATGTCGAAGTCTGCCATCATTTTTTCGTCCCACTACATGTCATAACATAAGTTCTGTGTATTCCTTGGACATGAACATCCTTTGCAACCTTGGTTTTAGTGGAAAATAATGCATCACCTTTGCTAGTATTTTGTGAATCTGCTTCTCCGAATCTTTGTCAATAGCCAGTTTCTCTTCCGGTATAACCCATCTTGAAAAACCACAACTTTTGCAGTTATTTTCCTTTTCATTTTCTGCCCAATATAGCATGCAGTCATTTGTACATGCATGTATTCCTTGGTAATAGAGGCCTAAATCTTTAATGATATTTTTTGTAGCATTGAAAGATGAAGGGATGTGGAAAAGCTTCTTTCATCAACTCTAATAAATCGCTGAATGCAGACTCAGTGATTCTATGTAGGATTTTAAAGAATAAAGCTTGAGAATGAAACTTAATCAAGAAAATTTAGTACACCCGGGATATAATGGATGTTTTCCCACTTCAACACATTGACGAAAATTTCTAGCATCGACATCTATTCCATTTGACACATTAGAAGTTCCATCTTCATTGTTCTACATATTTCCACAAGTACGTTGCAACATCTCATCAAGATTATCTCCAAAATTTATTCCTGATTCACAGTACATATCGTTATCTCTCCTTTCAAGATTTAAACAGAAAACCTCACAAACCCATTTCATGAACAATTCAGATGGACCATTCCAAATAAGATAGTTGTAGACTACTTCTTGACAATGCCACTTGCGATTATGACACTTTTTGCAAGGGCATGTAATTTCATAACCTACGACAAATCTAGAAAAAGTATTTCGAATAAAAAGTTTCACTCCACTGATGTACCCTTCACTGAACTTAGGAGTTCTGCCCTTAGTATTTCCTCGTCATTCATTGAGTGATACCTTAAAGCATAAATTAGGCACAAGTAATGCAGTAGATTATGCAACAAAACAATCAAATTAGGAAAAATTGAAATATACATTGAGTGATACCTTAAGCAGCAGATTAAATCGAATCCCTAACCGAAATCTGAAACCCAAATGAACCCCAACTGAAGACCTAATTGAAACACCGAAGCCCTAATTGAACTTGAACTCGAACCTACCCTAATCGAACCCCAATTAAGCTTGTAAACTTGAACTTTTAGCCCTAATTGAACATGAGATTGAGTGTTTGAGAGGTTGAGCGACAGAGTATTTTGTTAAATTTCAATTGAAACTTTCAATATTTTGTTAGTTTCCCCCTTTGTTTTTGCTTCCCGCTGTAAACATTATTTAGCGCACGAATTGCTAATATGGACTAAATATTATTTCACATGGATCGCTAACCTGGACCGTTGGATCGTGTTGACGCGAACTGATAATTTTATTCACGTGGCTATTGAAACACATGTTGATATATATGCTAACACATTTAAGCGTGCATTGTAAGCGACAAAAAACAACATAGCAATGACAACATTGTAGCTAGCAACACCATGGATTTTAATTGCGATAGGTCATCTATGGCGTAGTGGAAGGAGGAATCCATAGCTTAAATGGAGGAAGAGAGGTGTAGAGTGGTGTGAAAAATGGTGTGTATAGTACCCTTTTTATAGCCTCAAATGGAGGGTATTTTGGTCCATGTGCCAAGGACAAATGTCCTTGCCTAAAGCTTCCTATTATGCATATTGCCACATCTCTAAACCACCATTCACAAAGCGTGGGCTTGCCAAAACCATTGGATTAAAACCATGTGCAAATTGGCAAACTCTTTGCCACGCTTATAAGCTAATTCGCAACGCCTCTCAACCGTTATTAATTTCAAGTGTTTTAGTTCATCATTAAAGCATTTAGACATTCGACGATTAATACAACGAAATACGACAATATCTTACATATTATCGACAAACTTTTGATGATGTTTTATTTAACAAATTTAATTATAAATCATGTTTCAACAATCATTACTTAACAATGATATTCGACAAAAGGTTACTTAAAAATAATTTCATCGATTAAACATTAATGATTATTATTATCAAATGTTAACAACTTATTTAAAATAACTTTTCTTATTGTATTACCTATATTATTTCATTCATTTATGAGATAAAAATATATTTATTCATTTAATTAGAAAGAACCCATTTAAAATAGTTTTATAAATACCTATTAGAAAATCTTGTTATAACAAAACTCGATAAATTCTTTATTAAAAATTATACCATCATATTTTCAAAAAAAAATCAATATTTAAAGTATTATTCAAACATATTTATGTTTAGTACAATTATTTCAAATCCATTTTTATATTATATTATATCCATTTATTATTCGGAAAATCCAATTTATATCCAGAAAATTTAGTTTTCAATTGGTTAAAAATTCTGGATCGTCACATTCACCCTTCCGTAAAGCTTTTCATCCTAGAAAAGGAAATGAGGTTAAATCAAATTTTTTCTCCTATACGAACTCAAGTTTTTAAAAATTCTGTGCCAAACTTTTGCCCTCACAATGGAAATGCCAGGGAATACTCCATAAATCCAGACAACTATATCTACAATGTTCCTAAACAATGATCTCCAATTATTTAATCGACCATTGTATCCGACATGTCATCCACTGGCCAAAAACTGCTTATGTTTAATTGGCCCTACAAGGAAATTTTGTTGAAAAGCCCATGTTATTCTCCACTTAACTTACTGGCTTATCCCTTACTAATTGGTTTACCTAGCATAATTCTTATGACTCTATTAACTTTTCAAGACCTCGCTTATCTATTCAAGTTCACATTAATTTACCAAACATTTTCAAACAATTGTCTAAATGGGTTTAGGTATGTATTGACGTATCAACCAGAATCGTATATTTATCCCACTTTTGAAACTCGAAAATATATATTGATGATGCTGCAATCACCAACAAAATCATCTTCAAGCTACTAGAATGTGATTCTATATTTATCTAGTATACTTAAGACTTCGTATATACATTAGCTAGGTGTATATTCAAAATCATCTTATACTTGATAGTCCAACCTCAAATACCCAAGCTCTTATTGTTATTTTAATTTCTAACCATATTTATTAGTTTTTTCAGAGGAGAGTTACTAATACTTTAACAAATTTAACCCAAGTTCATCTCTTAATGTGAATTGTAATATATATTAATCCCAAAACTTAATCCAATTTACGCGGAAGGCGCTCTATCATAGTACTCCAAAAAGTCAATCTAGGGTATTACTAACCCTATTTCTAATAAGTTCATTTTTATGGGATATTACTAATACTAACTTTGATGGGTCCTTTCTCTTTTGTTCAAATGAATCATACCCTAAAGCTTTATATAAACCAAAGCTCTAATACCACATTGTAACGACCCTCCTTTTTTCCTAGTTTTCACCAGTAATTAAACCAACTCAAACAGTTTTTAAATACGGATTGTTAGGGGTACTCACACATTTGTACAAAAGTAAAAGAACTTTTCCATTATCATCACAATAATATTACACTAGAGTACGACGGTTACACAGTGGAAAATACTAGCGAACAATATGAATGCTCCAAAATATAATAGCTTCAACTAAAATCCAGAGTCCTGCTCTAATCAAATCCAATGCTAATCTTGGAAATCAAACTAATAGGCTGCCTGCATGGAAAACTAAGGGCACACAGAGTTTAGGTATAGGAACAATAAACTCCAGGTTAGTCATGGGCTCGTGTGAGAACTCAAAATAGTTGTTTTTAAGGTTTATTTTAAAGTTAGGTAATTTAACGGAACACGCAGCTAAATATGGAACGGGTTTACTCCATGTTAATACTAGTGCATAGAAATTCATCGCGCCATACACACAATGCAAATGCACACTAGGGCGAGGTTTCTCTTTATGATAGTCAAAAAATGCTTTGATACGTGAAAATCCACTGTCATATTATTATTAGTGCATAGTGTGAAAAAGCTTAAAACAAGTACATTAATCTAGCCAGCATAATGCCCCGTCCCATTATACTAACGTAATCATGCCAGTAACCAGTAGGCAATGCAATCAAAAGCGTACGGGCTCGTAGTGAAGACGGGTTTCCAACAACTGACCATGCAAAGATATTTTTTACCAAACCATATTAGAACACCTCTAGAGGGATGTTCGAGGATCAACATTAATGCTCCTCATGCTACAAGTCTACGTTATCCCAAAATGGATAACTTAGAGTATGCCTAAGTGTGTCACCTCCCGGTCATAACCAACCATTAAACCGGGATCTTACACCAACACAACCACAAAAGTAGATGTTTACAACATAGGTTAATACCTCGGCTCCATACCATGGGACGCCTTTTATCTAGAAGGAGATGGCTACCCATGTCCTTGCTGCATCTTTTCTGTTTCGGCCATTTTCGGAGGTATGAGTCATGTCGAGGTCACGATATACACAAAGCTATACTTCAATAAGCCGTGCTTTGATCATCAACATCTCATCACTTAAGTATTCCAAATTTCCCATTCACCACACATAAATGATATCTATCAATATGTAACCTCTAAACTCATACGCCTTAGAGAAGAGTGTTAAGCAAAGAGATTAAATTCTCTACCACCAAATAGATATACATATTTAATAGAGATCAGTGCTATGCAGTCAATTAAAATATCAGACACACAATCCATACAAGATCGTTCTGGATCTGAATGAAATCAAGATCCAAAATTCCTCCAAATACATCCAGACTACTTGCACTTAATTGATATAAAATCCGTCTACAAATCGGAGCGACCCGAGAGAATCAACAAACCGCCTTTTCGATGTTAAGGGTCCTGGTCTTTAGTACCGATCTCTTCAGTTGCTTCATAACGTCGTATTATTATTTGGAATGGTCTTAGACATAAATTTGATCCTGATCTTTCCAAATAATAAGCATAATTTAAAAAAAGCCACAATCATGGATTACACGGGCTTTCAACCAAATCTCCTTCCATCTTGGATTTTGTTAATTTAAACTTCTTTAAAGCCATTCTCAAATTATTTTTAACAAAATCCATATTTCAAAAATTCATTTCATAACTTTCCCTTTAAAACACACACTTTAAATCCAAGATAAATTAGTTTAAAAATATCTTAATTAACTCTTCTGTTTGATGACTTGTTATCTAAATCCAGTTTCTATTGAAGGTCCTTAATCCATATATTGTAATTTCTACCATAGTTTCCATTTAAAACGATTTCCCATTATCCAATTCTTTAATCATAATTAAAAGATTATAATTCTCTCCAAATTCCTTATTTTTAATTTCCTCAAATTAAATATTTTATTAAATTCCTAATTACGATATGAATTTCCACAAATCAATCTCAATGGGTTTCAAGAATGATATTACTGAAATACCATCCACAACAAACCCAAAACAGTCGATATTGAACGTAAGTTACATAGAAATTGTATCTACTTATATTGATATCAATTATCATAATCAACAAACACTATAAGCAAAATAACGATATAAATATCTTCCAAATTCCTCATATAGTATACATTTACACCACGAAATTTCATATCAAATATCCGAAGATTATTTCTATCCAACTTATGTCAATGGAATCGGAAAACCCTAATCTTAGTTCGAAAATTATCAAACCCCTTGATATTAGATCTGAATAAAAATTCATCAACTTATCCTCAATATTAATCTTGGTATATAACCCATACTATAAGTGAAATAACGGTTCAGTGATAATATCAAACATCCGAAGATTCTTCTCTAATCATATCCAATTTATTTATAATTGGAAAACCCTTTTTATATTAAAAATATCAATCTAAATTCGATATAAATTTTTTTAAACCTTTGAAAACATTCCATAAATCATTTAAAAATGATTAGTTAAAGTTTGAAAAACAGTTTGCGGGTTGAAAACTTCAAAACATATTACTTTTCAAAAAAGCATTACAACAGCGTTAAAAACGTTACAAAACAGTTATATTGGTTAATTTGATCAAAAAAAACCTTTTAATATCTAAAAGTAAAACTCTCCAATTTAAAACATTTTTAAATAGTTTACAATGATTTTACAAAAAAAAACATATTTTTAAAATTTTAAAATAGCTTTTTGTATTTACGTTCGACGAACTATACATATAGCGACCCTTTCCAAAACCATTTTAAACATAAAAAAGTTTGAAAACTTCATTTTCATTTGAAAACCATTGTTATTTGAAAGAAAATGTTTTTAGTTTCGCATAAATTTGACTTAAAACGCTCAAGTTATAAGCGTTCAAAGTTATCGATCGAAATTCACGAACTGTCGCTACGCAACACGTTCTATCCAAACCAAATGGCGTCGTATATTTAAATTATGTCTGATTTACTTCCAAAACGATTATATACTTTTATAAACATATATAAATTTATTTGGAAATTATATTTCAACTTTTTAACTTCAATTTCGATTTGAAGTCAAAATCGAATAATATAATATTATTATAATAATAAAATAATACAATTTTCCAAAAACTAGTCCGATTGGCTTCAAAATTTGTAGAAGTTTATAAGAAAATAATATAAGACCACATAAGAAAATAATATAAGACCATTTACGAAATCGGTTTGAATTAAAATGTGACGGCACGCCCCGTACCAGCCGACATTTCCAATCAAAGTGCGCTGTGCCAATGCCCGACTAGCACAGGACGGTCGCCAAAGAAAGGAAAACAAGGGAATTTGAACTAACAAGGAACCTGTAGAATGTCTCACAGCGCATGGGATAAAATATAATAATAACATAACTTTGACATAAAACAGGCGAGACAGTGCATAAGCTGAATGAAGACTAAACCATCATAGCAGCGGAAATCCAAAATACAGCTTATCATCCAAATCAACATTATTACAACTTTGAAATACTGTCTCTAAAGCAAATGAAAGAGGTACACTATTAATGCCCAAAGTAGTGACCAGCAACAACACAGGGATAATATATATATATATATATATATATATCTCATACGTGGAAGCCTCCAACTCATCTCCGGTACAACTACTCGTGCACACTCACCTGTCATGTCTCTAGTCTGCTAGTTTAAGAGCACCCAGAGTAATAAGAAGAGACATAAAAATTTGGGTCAGACAAAAGTCTGGTATGAGCGATAAGCAGCAAAACAGAACAATAACATGTATACATAACCATACCTGAACCTGGACCTACAACCAAAGAGCTAGCACAACAGGATGTATAATAATCTAAGGTGACACTAACACATGGTGTAAAGATACGGGGGAGGGGTTTGCATGTCATAGTGATGTCAAACAATCAAGCATAGCAACCATCCTCACATCTCACACTCAGTGCGTAAAGCATACGATATCCACCACTTTGATCACCCTATCCTTTGTTACGATCACTCTGTCCCATGGAGTCGTCATGACTCCACTCCACTGATTCGTAACCACTAATACTTTTCTATGACCACTCTGCCTCATGAAGTCATGATGACTCCACTGCACTGGCTCATAGTCATGCTACGATCATTCTGCCCCCATGGAGTAACAACTACCCACTGCACTGATCCGTAGCCTAACATCCGTCTTAGTGGTGAATCAAAGTAGTGGACGTCTCCTGAGTTCTAACTTCCTATTTGGACTACCTTTGCATCTTGGGTTTTGGTCATCATCTTGCTTCGATCTCCATTTGGTTCATGATCATCACTTGGGTTCGATTCGTGATATACAACTCATGCCAAGCTACTCGGTTCGGTTCAGATGTACGTCTTCGGTTCGACTAGTGGCACACTCTGGCTCCGACTCATGGAAATGTCCAGTCCAGTTCGTAGGACACTGGTTCAGCTCGTGCAAGGCCATCTAGGTCGGGTCGTGATGTCCTCCCTCTGGCGGTTCGGACCGCAAGCTTGAGTCGGTTCGGAGTTTCTGGTTCGTGGTGCTCCGGTTCGTGATCCTTCATCTAGGGTGGTTCGTGCCATACAGTTCGAGTGCATCTCCAAAGCAATGGCTCACGGCTCGGGTCGGTCTTGGGGGTCACGAACGGGTCGGCTCATGGGGTCTAGACCGGATCGGATCGTGGCACCTTGGTCACGAACCAGTTCGGTTCGAGTTTCCTGCACTTGTTCCAGCAACTGTTTACGCCATACGATGGCGTTTTCGTAAAAATCTAACAATTCTAGACAATAACAAAACATACCAAACAATAAGAGCAACATGTAGAAGCGACCATAAACATCAAAACAACGATTTTACAAGTTAAAATGGATCAAACCTATCCAAAACCCATATTTTCCCCTTAATCATGTTTAACCATAACTGATGATAGAACAAGCAAAACATATCCAAATTAACCCAAATTTCTAACAGAGGCATAAAATAATATTTTGGAATTTATAAATATTTTTCCAAATTTTTCTGAGTTATAATTTCGCTAATTAACACTAATCACCCCTAATTAACCGTAATTAGTGAAAAACAATGCAAATCACTCACCTTAGCCACAAATAAAATATCAAATCTGAAAAATCCACTATTTGGGTCGAATTCTAATGCCTAGAAACAGCTCCAACTCTGATTTGGTGCTATTTCTCCTTGATTTGACATAGATTAGCTTAATCCTTGATTAGAGAGCGATTTGGGATGAAATTAGAAGGTGAAAGCCATTGCTATTGTTTCTAAGAGGTAAATGGTGGCTAGAAAACTGAAATAGAATGAAAAACTAACTCATTTCAGCCTCCCCATAACCCCAATCCCGAAATGGGTTATGGACCTAGCTGCTAATCACCCTAATTAGGCCCGGTTAAGTTGTTTTTCACCTTCCAAACCTTACTTCAGCCATATCTCCCAAATGCTAAGTCTGTTTGATCAATGTGACCACTCTACGGAAAGGTAAACCATCATCTGGATCCAATGGAAGTGGTTTTAAGTCAAAACTCCTTAACAATCTAAAGTTATAGGCAAAAAAAGATTCGCCAAAGGTAAACGGTCATTCAAAAATCGGCAAAAATCGTGAAAATGGTAAATGACTCCAATAGTCATTTCCCAAAGTTACACGACCATACGACCTCATATTGAAAAGAAATAAATATTCTACGATTCTTCGATACGTAGAATGTGGGTCGTTACACTCTCTCCCCCTTAAGAAATTTCGCCCCCGAAATTCCTTAACCAAAAACATACAAAAGTGTTCTGCATGCCCATTAGTTATTCACAAACCATTGAACATACACAACAAGCACATCAAGTCTATCCTAGCATGCGGAATAACTAAATCGCAATTTAAAATCTTACCAGGAAAAGAGTTCTGGATACGACTTCCTTATGCTCTCCTCTGTTTCCCAAGTACATTCATTTTCATTCTCGCCCCACTGAACGTTGATCAGTTTCAACGCCTTCCTTCGAAGTTGCTTCGTATCGCTCTCGATAATACGAATAGGCTTGCAATTCTCAACCGCCTTGGGTTCTACTTCGATGTCATCCAACTGATCCGGTGAAATAGTCCTATCGGGGTCGTGCACGAACTTCCTTACTGGGAAACATGAAATACGTTGTGAACTCCTGCCATCTTGTTAGGTAATTCAACTTTATATGTTAAATTCTCAACTTGTTCGTTAACTGGGAATGGGCCAAAAAATCTTGGTTTTAACTTGCCTCTCCCGCCAAATCGAATCACGCTCTTTAACAGAAAAATCTTGACAAACACCAAGTCGCCAGTGGAGAATTTTAGATCTCTTCTCCTCTTATCAACATAACTCTTCCGCCTATCTTGAGAAGTCTTCATTCACTGTTGGATAACCTTGATCTTATCTGAGATTTCCCTTATCACATCTGGCCCAAGCAAAAATTTCTCACCGATTTCCAACCAACATGATGGTGAGTTGCACAGTCTTCCGTACAAGGCTTCAAATGGAGCCATACCAATACTGGACTGATAACTATTATTATATGAGAATTCAACCAGATGTAAACGGTCATTCCATGACCCTCCGAAATCTAATATGCAAGCTCGCAAGTGATCTTCTAACATACGATTCACCCTCTCTGTTTGACCATCGGTTTGAGGATGGTATACTGTACTGAGATGTAATTCTGATCCTAAGGCCTCTTGTAAGCTCTTCCAAAATCCACTAGTGAACAACGGATCTCGGTCACTTACAATGCCTTTGGGTAACCCATGAAATCTCACTACCCACTTCATATACAGTTCTGCTAACTTAGCTGCTGTTCTATTCGACTTGACGGGTATAAACCTTGCACTCTTGGTCAATCGGTCCACAATCACCCAAATACTATCATGGCCCGATCTAGTCCTTGGTAACCCATCAACGAAATCCATTGAGACTTGTTCCCATTTCCATCTGGAATTTCTAATGGTTGCAACAAACCACTAGGTTTCTTTTGCTCAGCTTTAACTAGCTGGCAGTTCATGCATTTGGATATAAACTTCCCAACGTCTCTTTTCATCGCTTCCTAGTATTAGATCTGCATCATGTCTCGCTACATTTTATTACCACCAGGATGTATAGTCAGTTTTGAGAGATGACATTCTCTAAGCACTTCATCTCTTAATCCATTGATATTGGGTACAACCAGTCCACCATCCTTTCGAAGCCATCCTTCTTGATCAAGCCCATACTTGTTCATTTCCTCACTGTCGATACCCATTTCAAATTTGGAGATGATTTATAATAGGTTAGGATCGTCCCTCTGACTGGAACCAATCCGCTCAATAAAAGTGGGTTTGATCATCAAACTTGCTAACATTTCTGGATCTAATTCGCATATGGTCTGAAATCGTACCCTGCGATATACTCCAGTTGCTTCCACTCAAGAAACATAGCCCCTAAACTGGCATGTCTTATACTCAATGCATTACCTACTGCATTGCCCTTTCTAGGTGTATATGCGATATCGAAATCATAGGAAGCCAAGAATTCTAACCATCTTTGCTGTCGGAGATTTAGATCCTTCTGAGAGAAGAGATACTTTAACGATTTATGATCGGTAAACAACTCGAATCTTTATCCTAAGAGATAATGTCTCCACATCTTCAACATGAACACGATCGCTGCCAATTCCAAATCATGGGTAGGATATCTTTTCTCATGCGGTTTCAGTTGCCGATTAGCGTAAGCTACTACCCTATGTCTTTGCATCAACACAACACTTAGTCTGGTACCACAGACATCCGTGTATATTGTTATCTCTTCATTCCCTTTAGGAATGACTAACACGGGTGCATGCGTCAACTTTTCCTTTAGACTCTTAAATGCATTTTCACAATTTCCGTCCCAGACGAAATCTTGATTCTTCTTGGTCAACTGAGTTAACGGTGCCGATATCTTGGAGAAGTCTTGGATAAACTTACGATAATATCCAGCTAATCCCAATAAACTTCTTACGTCTGTTGCATTCCTGGGAGTAGACCAATCTTGTTCCGTGGCCACCTTTGCAGGATCCATGGTAATACCATTCTCTGAAACAACATGGCCTAAGAATCTCACTTCCCTCCTCCAGAAGTGACATTTAGAAAACTTCGCTTTCAATTGGTGTTTCCTCAACACCTCCACCACTATCCTCAAATGTTCCTTGTGTTCTTCCTTTGTCCTTGAGTAAACAAGTATATCGTCCATGAACACAAGAACAAACTTATTCAATTGGTCCTTGAATACCCTATTCATAATATCCACAAAATATGCTGGTGCATTGGTCAACCTGAATGGCATGACCAACCACTCATAGAATCCAGACGGCGTCCGAAATGCCGTTTTAGGAATACTCTCAGCTACTACTCGGAGCTGATGAAATCCTGTCGCGAGGTCCAATTGGGAGAACACCCTTGCTCCCTCCAGTTGATCAAACAAATCATCTATCCGTGGAAGAGGATACTTATTCTTCCTAGTCATTTTATTCAACTCGCAATAATCCACACAAAAACGAAGTGAACCATCTTCCTTAATGGAAAATACGATTGGTGCTCCTCACTCGGAGACACTTCTTCTTATAAATCCTTTCTTCAAAAGATCGCTTACTTGCACCCCGAGCTCTCGCTGCTCCCTTGGTGCCATACGACGAAGTGGCATCACTATAGGTCTGACATCTTTCACTAAATCAATACAGAACTCAATCTCTCGGTGTGGTGGAAGTCCGGTCACTTCCTCGAAGATATCTGGATATTGGCCAGCAACGGGAATTCCTGCTAACTCGTCCTGTGGGATGTCGAGGGAATTTAGAAAACTAGCCATCACCTCATCACTAGGTAGGCCACCAATCACTACCCTCCGCCCATCATCCACCCTAATAGTCATCGAAAATCGCTCATAGTCTACCACCACCACGTATCTTTGGAGCCAATCGACTCCCAAAATAATACCAAACCCAATAAAGCCCAAAACAAATTAATCATAAGCAAACATACATCCATGACTCGATAAGACCAAATTTTGACAAATCGTACTAAGGCTAGTCGAACCACCAATCGGGTTCGTCACTGCTAAAGGTCTATCGGCTATCTCGGGTTCCAATCCCAACTTATCTACCAGGTCACTAGATATGAAGGAACGGGAAGCCCCAGTATCAAATAGTACTCGAACGGGAACATCATAAACAGAAAGCATACCTTAAATGACGACATTCTTTCCTTTCTCCGCCGCAGTTGGGGCATTCGATGAAGAAGGAACAACATTAATAGCATATGCTTTCACAATCTGCTTCTCTTTAGGGGGTTGCGGACATTTATCCTTTTGATGTCCCACTTGGCTGCAGTTGAAGCACTTCCTGTCCGCTGGCTTTGCTCGACATTCTTTAGCATAATGGCCATTCTTGCCACAGCTAAAGCACTCAACATCTTTCTTACTCTTTTTCTGACCATCCTTAGCTTGGTTCTGCTTCCTCTTATTCTTGGAATTATTCTTGCCTCCACCGCTTGCCTGCGGCTTTGGCCCCTCTGCCGATGCAACAACGACTTCAGTCTTAGGCTTAGGATAAAGGCTCTCCGATCTCAGTGCTTTCCCAACAATCGATTCAAAAGTCTCATCAATATAGTTTATAAGCCTTTCCTCTAAGTACTGATCTAAGCCCGTTATGAACTTCTCATTCTTCTTCTCGGGAGTGTCAATAAGGGATAATCCATACTTCGATAAAGTATCGAACTCAGCAACATATTCCGAGACTACCCTACCACTCTGTTTAAGCTCCAAGAACTTCCTTAACAACTCTGACTTCTAACCAACTGGGACAAACTTATCACTGAATCGGGCCTTGAACTGATCCCAAGTAACTTGATCCTCAAGGGTAGCTTCCTTAATAGCATTCCACCAATTCATAACTAGTCCTTGCAGCTGATGGGATGCTAGCTTCCTCTTCATCGCTTTCTCAATTCCTAGATCTTCGAAGATACACTCACAACTATCAAGCCAATCTTGAACTTCTGTAGCCGATTCTGTTCCGTGGAATGGCTTCCCACCAAGATAGTGTAGTCCTTACAGAGCTTGGCGAAATCGGCCCTAGGCGCCTGCACCGCTGCACCACCACCATTTGCAGCATTAGGAGCTGTCCTCTAAACATCCCTATGAATCTCTCTCATGAAGTCAGTAATCATCGTCCTCATATCAAAATCATTCCCATTATTAGCTCCTCTACCAGTACCCCTCATATGTCAGCTCATCGTTTAATCTGTAAGGAGAAAACGATTACCCATCTCTTCAGTGGTGCCAGTGCAGTGCAACTTCATCCCTAGATATACTAATAGTTCATATAACTTTTGAAAACCGAAATATCACAAATACGCACTCTCATATACGTACTATCTCTCCCTGGTGTCTTCCCCTAGGTTAACTACACAACCTAGAGTTCTGATACCAAGTGTGACGGCCGCCCTGCACTAGCCGACGTTTCCAATGAAAGTGCATTGTGCCAATGCCGACTACCACGGGACGGTTGCCAAAGAAAGGAAAAGAAGGGAATTTGAACTAACAATGAACCTGTAGAATGTCTCACAGTGCATGGGATATAATATAATAATAACATAACTTTATAAAACAGGCGAGACAATGCATAAGCTGAATGAAAACTAAACTATCATAGCAGCGGAAATCCAAAATACAGCTTATCATCCAAATCAACATTATTAAAACTTTGAAATACTATCTCTAAAGAAAAAGAAAGAGGTACACTACTAGTGCCCAAAGTAGTGACCGGTAACAACGCAGGGAGAATATATATATATATATATATATATATATATCATACGTGGAAGCCTCCTGCTCATCTCCGGTATAGCTACTCATGCACAATCACCTATCATGTCTCTAGTCTACCCGTTTAAGAGCACCCAGAGTAATAAGAAGAGACATAAAACTCTAGGTCAGACAAAAGTTTGGTATGAGCGATAAGAAGCAAAATAGAACAATAACAGGTATACATAACCATACCTGAACCTGGACCTGCAAGCAACGAGTTAGCACAACAGGATGTACAGTACTCTAAGGTGACACTTACACATGGTGTAAAGATACGGGGGAGGGGTGTGCATGTCATAGTGATGTTAAACAGTCAAGCATAGCAACCATCCTCACATTTCTCACTCAGTGCGTAAAGCATACGATATCACCCTATCCTTTGTTATGATCACTCTACCCCATGGAGTCACGACGACTCCACTTCACTGATACGTAACCACTAATACTTTGTTATGTCCACTCTGCCCCATGAAGTCATGACGACTCCACTGCACTGGCTCATAGCTATGCTACGATCACTCTGCCCCATGGAGTAATTACTACCCGACTGCACTGATCCGTAGCCTAACATCCGTCTTGGTGGTGAATCAAAGTTGTGGACGTCGATAGCCCCTTAGCACACGTCCCACAGCAAAGCCCAACTCATGAAGTTAACTCGTTGGTTCCCAACTGGATCCTGAGTTCTAACTTCCTATTTGGACTACCTTTGCATCTCAGGTTTTGGTCATTATCTTGCTTCAATCTCCATTTGGTTCATGATCATCACTTGGGTTCGATTCATGATATACATGAAACACCCCACCTCTGTTAAGGTCACTCAGAAAGGGTAACTTTGGTGGAGGTTTATAAGTAAAATCCACAGATAAACTCAAGACAGATATAAATACACATATTTTAAACAGCAGAAACCAAACAGACTTTTATTTCATCAATATGTGTTCCAACAAAACATTTCCATATTTGTCTCAAAATACTTCCATCATTACAACCTCATAACTGTCTTGATTATTAAGGAAGCATAAAACATAAATAAAGTGACAAAAATCCCCATAGTGATATCCAAAACCATAATCCGAGCAAAAGAGATCCAAATCATACATCTACGGTCTTGGGGCTTGTAAAGAGTCTGACTGAGCTAAGCTGTTTTCTCCCTGTGGACCTGGGGAGGGGGGGGGGACGAAAGAAAATAAGACAAAAAGAAAATAGAGTCAGACATAAAGCTTGAGTAAATCTAGTAACTCTTTAGTATGTGAATAAGAAAAGGGCATGATAGACATAAACTGAAAATAGGAAAGTGTCACAAGCTAAGGCAGTTTTGAATGTACTACCGCACCCATACTATATCTCTACACCTACTTGAGTTTATCCTAACTGGCACCCCATGTTGAGGGTGAAGTAATCCCCATTTTCTAAAGATCAGCTCCTACTCACGTTAACATGTGTCACACGGCCCCCAAGAGTTGTAGATACCTATGCTGGTCCCACCATGGGGTGTATTAAGACCCATGGTAGCGGCTCTGACACAAATTCTAGAAGGCATAGGTTATACTACTGGTGTCCCTAGTGCCCTGGTTGTCTGCTCCGGAGTATGTGCATTCCCGCACCCCGTTAGACATACACCGTGCACCCACCGCCGTCGCTTGACCGCTTACAATCAGCCCAGTAATCGTGCCCCACCCTGCCTAGTTTCAGGTTAACGTTGATACCTAACTTGGGTTACTGCTGAAACGGGTCCCTCGTTACCAGGATTTTCTAGTCAAACATGTTAAGTGGTTAAGTGTCTGTATTTACCTAACCCCACCCATCAATTCTTGTTAACATGTTGAATTTGGTTAAGTGTTATAGTTGACTTAACCCTACCATCTGTCCCTAGCCTCTTAGAGCACCTGACCACTCACATTAGACAGATATTGCTACTGTTACTGGATGTGCTGGTCGGTTCCGGGCAGGTTTACACCGTAGCTCAGTCTAACCTCGGGTCATTATTGGGCTCAATGCTTAACCACCCCACATTGGAGAGGTATTGTTGTGACTACTGGACAGCCGGGCAGGTCCGGGCAGATTTACATCACAACTCAATCCAACCCCGAGTTAAGCATATCGTTTTTTCTAAATTTACATATTTTATTACTTCTCAATTGTATGTAATTGTCATATCTTTTATTCTTGGATATAACAATTCATACCGCTTAAATGTCATTGTCATTGACATGTGCCAAAAATGCCAACTTATATCCTTAATGTTTTACAACCAACATTATTACCCCCGTTTGTACGTTCGCAACATTATAACATGTGTTGGGCTTAACACAATTCAACCCAACTTTATGAACGCAAGGAAAGGGGAAATCAAGCACATGTAACATTTTACAATACATAATGGTGTGTGGCGCATGAACTTGCAATTTAGCGATTCAACAAACATATAATATGGGTCATGTGAACTTGCATTCAAATCAAAGTATAACTAAGTAGGTGACATATGAAATGGCATAGTTTAGGATAATACAAACTTGTGCTTAAACATGTTTAACTTGGCATAATGTCAACCACAAAACTAGCATGTTGTATATTCACCAAAATGTTCAATTATAACATCTAATCACATAGCCTATTTCAACATGAACTTGCATAGTTTATGAAACCCAAACGATACTTAACATAGATCCAATTATACTTCCAAATAAACATAAGAATGATATCATAGGTTTTGGGTCATGTAGGCATAAAAGGTTTCAAATCTAGAACATGTTTACATAAGCCTTAATTTAGACTTAGTGAATGTATATGGTCCATGTCATAGGCGTAAACAAAAAGGGGTCAAATTCTAGTTTTTGTCATAAACTTGCAAGTGCCATTGTTTTTCATATGCAATTGTTATTAGGCTTGCATTAATCAATTTATGCCATGAATATCAATACATAGGTCATAATAGAATCATTACAATACACAGAAATTTGTATCATACAACAACACAATTCTATTTTCATTTACATCGAATCACATCACAGTTTTTATTCATATTCTGAAAGGTCACTATACTTACAATGAATGCAGAATCTTGAATTCTGGATTCTGAATTCTGAATTCTGAAATTGAGATGCGCTCCTTTGGGTAGACTAACGTTGCGTTGATTAATTTGATAAAACTTTTATCTTCTTCTTAATTTAATTCGTCTCTAAGCTTTTCTCTCTTGACGGCTATGCTCAATTCCTCCCTGGCAGCAGGACGACTGCTTTCTTATTTTTTTGTGTGAATTTTCAGTTGAGACTTAGGGTATATTTATAGATTTTTAAATTGTTTTGAGCCGTTAGATGAAGACAGGAGGAATCTAGACCATACAAAGTTCAAAGAGCCAATCAAGAGGTGACATGTTAGCCATAGTGACACACAGAGCCACAGAAATTCGAGCCAGAGCCAGACCTAGCCAGCCAGGCCGACCAGGCAGGTCGACTGGCAGGTCGACTCCCAGGTTGACACCATGGTCGACCCTATGGTCGACCTGGTCTCTGGGCGGGAGTTTTCCCGCCCAGCCCAGTTTGAACCTGAAATTCGAATTTCGAATTTTAATCTAAGCTGTTTGAATTTAAATTCTATTCTGAAACTTCCGAAGGTCATAACTTCTTCGTATGGAGTCCGATTCACGCAAACTCGGACTCTATCTCAAGCAGAATTCCGAGATGAACGCAATGGCATAACCCATTTCCCTTAATTCTTTCATTTAGAATTATTTACACTTTAATTTATGAATCTTAACGTTATAGAATTCACGGGGTGTTACATTCTCCCCCCTTAAAAGGATTTCGTCCCCGAAATCTTCAAGTTAGGAAGAATGTATATCCTACCATCCAATAGTCCATCTACTCAACCAACAAACATAGGCGTCCACGGTCCTTAAAAGACTTCTAATGCTTCATGATCATATGCATAGTGTGTGTACATGTCCTTATCTAATGCAGAAATCAGGCGGTCTACTGATTCAGTTGACCTCCTTAATGCGAATCATGTAAGTGTCATGTATCCATTATGTATGCAAAATTTTCCTACTCATAATTCTATATGAGTGCACAACTATTCATACAAATGCGACGACCATATGATAGCATGTCAAGTTTCAACCATATACAAATGAGAGTACATATATATGCATATGCAATATGAAGTGACTGAGCCGATCTATAACCTAGGGTGTGTGTGTATATGCATCCATGAGCAACCACTAGCAATCACTAGCAACCATTTGCAGCCATCATCCATAACATGTTTTCAAACACATGTTTGCATCCATTTGTTTTCTACCTAAGGAGTTAGGAAAAGGACCGAGGAGGTATACTTAAAAAGATAGATAAAGAATAACTTAAGGAAAAAGAGAGATCAAAGATGTACCCTCGAAAAGAAGAGGGTAGGCAGCGCATATTCTGTCCTTAGTTTCCCAAGTCGCGTCTTCCTCGGCGTCGCTCCACTGAACTTTAACGAGTTTGACTTCGCGGTTGCGTAGCTTTTTCACTTCAGTTCTTAATATGCGGGTTGGAACTTTTCTCACAATTGCTTCACGTTCCACTTCAGCTTCTTCTAGATTGCTAGGTTCCACCACTTCCTCAGACTCATGCAAACACTTCCGAAGGTGAGAAACATGAAAGACGTTGTGAACTCCGGCCAGTCTCTTGGGTAGCTCTAATCTATAAGCCATCTTCCCAACCTTCTCGATGATAGGAAATGGTCCTACAAATCTTGGTGCTAGTTTTCCTGCGGATCCAAAGAGAACGACGTTCCTTAAAGGAGATACCTTAAGGAAAACCCTGTCCCCAACCTCAAACCCACGGTCGGTCCTTCTTTTGTCGGCGTAGGATTTCTGTCTGTTTTGGGCAGTCTTTATTCTCCTACGTATCAAGTCCACTTTCTCTAAAGTCTCTCGAATCATGTCTGGCCCAAGTATAAGCTTATTTGTAGACTCCCACCAACAAGTTGGTGATTTGCACGGTCTTCCATACAGGGCTTCGAAGGGTGCCATACAGATGGTAGCTTGGTATCTGTTGTTGTAGGCAAATTCCACTAAAGGAAGGTGATCTTCCCACGTCCCTCCAAAGTCAAGAACGCAAAGTCTCAAAAGATACTCTAAAACTCTATTCACCCTTTCGTCTGGCCATTGGTTAGGGGGTGATAGGCCGTGCTCAAACATAACTGTGTGCCTACAGCTTCTTGCAGACTTTGCCAAAACTCACTTGTGAAGATAGCGTCTCGGTCACTAACAATGCTGGAGGGTATCCCATGGAGTCGAACTATTTCCTTGAGATAAAGAGATGCTAGAGATGAGGCAGTCCTTTTACTTTTGATAGGTATGAAGTGGGCGCTCTTAGTAAGCCTATCCACTATTACCCAAATGCTAGTATTGCCTCTTCTTGACCTAGGTAGTCCATCAATGAAGTCCATTGAAATGCTCTCCCACTACCATTATAGGACCTCTAAAGGATAAAGTAGTCCTCCAGGCTTCTTTTATTCCGCCTTGACCTGTTGGTAGGTCATGCACTTAGAAACGAAATCTGCCACGTCTGGCTTCATGCCACTCCAAAAGAAAGTCCTTTTTATATCCTTGTACATCTTATCACCACCAGGATGTATAGTCATCTTGGAATGATGCGCTTCCTAGAGAACCTTCTTTGTCAACTCCCTTGCTTGTGGGATGCATAATCTTCCATCTCGCCTCAGCAATCCCTTATCATCGATGGCGTATCTACTGAGGTGACTAGAAGTCTCACCCCTAATAAGTTTATCAATAACATCAACAAGCTGAGGGTCTTCACGTTGTGCGACTCCTATTGAGTCCAAGAGAGTAGGGCGTACTTCGAGAGATGCTAACAAACCCGGTACAAAATCTGAGGAGGGCCTAAAGTTAAAACTGGCTATATACTCCAAGCTTTGCCTTTCCACAAAAAGCGAGCTTAAGGTCAGTTTCTTTCGGCTAAACGCGTCTGCTACTACGTTGCCTTTGCCGGGAGTATAGGAAATTTCAAAGTCATATGAGGCAAGAAACTCCATCCATCTTTGCTGCCTCAAGTTAAGATCCTTCTGCGAGAAGAGATATTTCAATGATTTATGGTCAGTGTATAATTCGAACTTCTCACCTAGGAGAAAATGGCGCCAAGACTTAACCGCAAAGATAATAGCGGCTAACTCAAGATCGTGGGTTGGGTAGTTCTTTTCATGAACTTTCAATTGTCTTCCGCCATAAGCTACTACCCTTCCTTCTTGCATTAGAACAGCGCCTAGTCCTATTCTACATGCATCTGTGTATACTGTGAACATTTTGCCTCCATATAGCAAAGTAAGAACTGGGGCTCTTGTAAGAGCCCTTTTTAATCGTTGGAAAGCAAACACGCAGTCCAAATCCCAAGTGAACGCCAGATTCTTTTTTGTTAGCCTTGTGAGTGGGGCTGAGATTTTCGCGAAATCCCTAATAAACTTTCGGTTGCATTTCTTGGTGTCTTCCAATCTTGCACTGCCACCACTTTCGCGGGGTCCACAGCCAACCCCTCTTTGGACACTATATGCCCCAGAAATCTTACATCCTTTCTCCAAAAGTGGCACTTGGAGAATTTGGCTTTTAGTTGATGTGAACGGAGAGTTTCCATGATTTCTTTTAGATGCTGAGCACGCTCTTCCTCATTCTTTGAGAAGATTAAGATATCATCTACGAAGACAACGACAAATTTGTTGAGGAATTCTCTGAACACCCTGCTCATTAGGTCCACGAAATAAGCGGGTGCGTTTGTCAAGCCGAAAGGCATGACAAGCCACTCGAAGAAACCGTCCGGGGTTCTGAATGCTGTCATATCAGTGCTATCTTCGGCTACTCTTAGCTAATGGAACCCAGTTGCCAGATCAAGTTGGGAGAAGACCGTCGCACCTACAAGCTGATCAAACAAATCGTCGATTCGGGGAAGAGGGTGCCTGTTTTTTCTTAGTCAATTTGTTTAACTCCCTATAGTCGACGCAAAGGCGAAGCGAACCGTCCGCTTTGGTTGCGAACACCATTGGAGCATGCCATTCTGAAATGCTCCGTCTAATGAACCCCTTTTCGAGAAGTTCTTTAACCTGCTTACTGAGCTCCCTTCTCTCCTTTGGAGCCATGTGTCTGACAGGTAAAGCTACAGGCTTTGAATTATCACAAGATATATGCGGAAGTCTATTTCCCGCCTCGGAGGTAAGCCTTTCACCTCCTCAAAGACATCCAGATATTCCCAGACTACTCTAGCTGATTTCAAATTCTCATCAGAAGCATCAAGCGACTCTAGATAACTAAGCATAACAGATTCAAGGGATTACAAGAAATTTCTAGAGCGTTACCAAGCCGAGTCAAGAGCCTAACTACTCTTTTCTCACAATCAAGGATGGCACCATTACTGGATAACCAGTCCATGCCTAAGATCAAACCATATCCCGAGAAGCCTAAGACAAAGACATTACAACTAAACTCAACGCTGAGAATAGATATTTTCAAACCCAAACAAACCATTGACAAGTAAGCGGAGCCCCCAATTGGATTTGAAACTACTAAGGGATCTTCTACCATACTAGTGTCTAGATGTAGAGATTCTACTAAGGCAGATGAAATAAAAGAGTGCGATGCACCAGAGTTAAAAAGTGTGCGAATTGGATGATCATAAAGATAGACTACACTTTCTACAGAAATATTACTACCTCGTTCCTGCTGAGGTGCCACTAGCGCATGAACCTGACCCCCTGAAGTGGATCCAGTTTTCTGTCCCTGCCCTTTCTTCTTTGGGCAGTCCCTAGCCATGTGTCCAGCCTCGCCGCAATGGAAGCAAGTAGCACTCATCTTCCTCTTCTTCTTTCTACAGTCGTTCATCACATGTCCAACAATGCCACAGAAATAACATTTCCTTTTCTCACGTGTCTTGTTATTATTGTTGTGGTCCTTTCCTTTTTGACTATTATCCGTCTTCTTGTTCGGCGATTCTTCCGGTTGTTGGTTCACATAGAGGAGGAGGAGGAGGAGGAGTAAAAGCATCTGTAGCTGGGGAGTAAGGTCCCCAGACATACTGAAACAGAAAGGAAAAATTCAAAACGAAGGATAGGGAGAGATAGATAGGGCACGTGGCTTTGGGGGATTTTGTCTTTTTTAAAAATATAACACTTTTTCTTGGAAAAAAATGCTTCTTTAAACTTCCTTTTTGAAAACAATTTCAAAAACCTTTATCTTATCTGGTAAACCTATGCTCTGATACCAAGTGAAACACCCCACCTCCGTTAAGGTCACTCACAAAGGGAATGCCATAACTTTGGTTGAGGTTTATAAGTAAAAGCCACAGATAAACTCAAGACAGATATAAATACACATATTTTAAACAGCGGAAACCAAACAGACTTTTATTTCATCAATTTGTGTTCACAAAACATTTCTATATTTGTCTCAAAATACTTCCATCACTACAACCTCATAACTGTCTTGATTATTAAAGAAGCATAAAAACATAAATAAAGTGACAAAAATCCCCATAGTGATATCCAAAGCCATAATCCGAGCAAAAGAGATCCAAATCATACATCTACGGTCTTGGAGCTTGTAAAGAGTCTAACTAAGCTGAGCTGTTTCCTCCCTGTGGACCTAGGGAGGGGGGAACGAAAGAAAAGAAGACATAAAGCCTGAGTAAATCTAGTAACTCTTCAGTATGTGAATAAGAAAAGGGCATGATAGACATAAACTGAAAATAGGAAAGTGTCACAAGCTAAGGCAGTGTCGAATGTACTATCGCACCCATACTATATCTCTACACCTACTTGAGTTTATCCTAACTGGCACCCCATGCTGAGGGTGAAGTGATCACCATTTTCTAAAGATCGGCTCTTACTCGCGTTAACATGTGTCATACGGCCCCCAAGAGTCGTAGATACCTATGCTAGTCCCACCATGGGGTGTATCAAGACCCATGGTGGCGGCCCAGACACAAATTCTAGAAGGTATAGGTTATACTACTGGTGTCTCTAATGCCCTGGTTGTCTGCTCCGGAGTGTGTGCACGCCTGCACCCCGTTAGACCTACACTATGCACCCACCGCCGTCGTTTGACCACTTACAATCAGCCCAGTAATCGTGCCCCACCCTGCCTAGTTTCAGGGTACCGTTGATACCTAACTTGGGTTACTGCTGAAACGGGTCCCTCGTTACCAGGATTTTCTAGTCAAACATGTTAAGTGGTTAAGTGTCTGTATTTACCTAACCCCACCCATCAATTCTTGTTAACATATTGAATTTGGTTAAGTGTTATAGTTGACTTAACCCTACCATCTGTCCCTAGCCTCTTAGAGCACCTGACCACTCACATTAGACAGATATTGCTACGGTTACTGAATGTGTCGGTCGGTTCCGGGCAGGTTTACACCGTAGCTCAGTCTAACCTCGGGTCATTATTGGGCTCAATGCTTAACCACCCACATTGGATAGGTATTGTTGTGACTACTGACAGCCGGGCGGGTCCGGGCAGATTTACATCACAACTCAATCCAACCTCAAGTTAAGCATATCGTGTTTTCTAAATTTACATATTTTATTACTTCTCAATTATATGTAAAGGTCATATCTTTTATTCTTGGTATAACAATTCATACCGCTTAAATATCATTGTCATTGGCATGTGCCAAACATGCCAACATATATTCTTAATGTTTTACACCCAACGTTATTACCCCCGTTTGTACGTTCGCAACATTATAACATGTGTTGGGCTTAACACAATTCAACCCAACTTTATAAACGTGAGGAAAGGGGAAATCAAGCACATGTAACATTTTACAATACATAAAGGTGTGTGGCTCATGAACTTGCAATTTAGCTATTCAACTAACATATAATATGGGTCATGTGAACTTGCGTTCAAATCAAAGTATAACTAAGTAGGTGACATACGAAATGGCATAGTTTAGGCTAATACAAACTTGTGTTTAAACATGTTTAGCTTGGCATAATGTCAACCACAAAAATAGCATGTTGTTTATTCACCAAAATGTTCAATTATAACATCTAATCACATAGCCTATTTCAACATGAACTTGCATAGTTTATGAAACCCAAACTTAACATAGATCCAATTATACTTGCAAATAAACATAAGAATGATATCATAGGTTTTGGGTTATGTAGGCATAAAAGGTTTCAAATCTAGAACATATTTGCATAAGCCTTAATTTAGACTTAGTGAATGTATATGGTCCATGTCATAGGCATAAACAAAAAGGGATCAAATTCTAGTTTTTGCCATAAACTTGCAAGTGCCATTGTTTTTCATATACAATTGTTAATAGGCTTGCATCAATCAATTTATGCCACAAATATCAATGCACAAGTCATAATAGAATCATTACAATACACAGAAATTTGTATCATACAACAACACAATTCTGTTTTCATTTACATCGAATCACATCATAGTTTTTATTCATATTCTAAAAGGTCACTATACTTACAACGAATGCAGAATCTTGAATTCTGGATTCTGAATTCTGAAATTGAGATGCGCTCCTTTGGGTAGACTAACATTGCATTGATTAATTTGATTAAACTTTTATCTTCTTCTTAATTTGATTCGTCTCTAAGCTTTTCTCTCTTGACGGCTGTGCTCAATTCCTCCCTGGCAGCATGACGACTCCTTTCTTATTTTTTTGCGTGAATTTTCTGTAACAACCCGCAAATTCTGAACCAATTAAAAAATTTTATTTTAGAAAATAAAAATGAATTTTGAGGATATAATATAGTTTATTATTAATAATAAAGGCTAGAATTTATTTTAATTGAAGTTAGAACGAATAAATTTAATTTATATATAAATGGAGTTAGAAATGGCGCGGTAGTTTTAAAATTTGATTTTAAACTTTAACTGAATGCACATGATTCAAAATAAATTAGAATTGAGTGAAACCAGAAATATTTAAATCTGTTTAATCATATCTTTCTAACAAATCTGAAAAATTGAAATTTCATAGCGGAAATCAAAAGTTATGACCAATTAAATATTTAGAAAGGTCGCTTTAGAATATATATATATATATATATATATATATATATTATAATGGCGCGAAAGGCTACTTTTCACATATGAAGGAATTTCGACTCGAAACCACTTCCATTGAGTTCGGAATGATGTTTCTGAATTAAAAACAGTAAACACTTATATATTTTAAGTTTCGGAAATTTATTTGTTTAAAAATGTGTTTTTAATATTAAATATATTGGCCTTGAAAAATAGTCATTTTTCAAACGACCTCCGTTTTCGACGAAACCACTTTTGTTGGAACTGGAATGTCAAATTATTGCTAGGTTTCAATTTTCAGAATTTTTCGAATTAATATGTGAGCGTGGCAAGAGAAAATGTGTTTTGACTATTTATAGTTAAATTTAAACTCCTTAAAAATAGTCATTTTTCAAACAGTCTCAGAATTCGACGAAAATAATTTTGTTGGATTCCTATCGTCATAAGAAAGCTAAAAATATATTTTTTTAGAATTTTCTGAGGTCATATGTGGCCCCGGCATATTTTAGTGTACAGTCAATATTTAATTAATTAATTTTAATGCAATTTTAAATAAAAATCGTACAGATTTCGGAATTGGGCCACGGGACCTATCCCATTGCGTTCAGAAGGGGTCAAAACCTTCAGAACGACAGTAAGCAGGCCCAAATCAGAGAAAGTCCGAAAATCCACCTTTTAAGCACAATTTTCGAGATTTAATATTAAAATATTATTAAAATATTCAGGCCGAAACCCTAACCCTAATTTCAGCCGCCACCTAAACCGAAGGCCAGAAATCTCGTAATTTCAAATGCTCATAACTTTTGATCCGCTCAACGAAAATCGACAAACTTTGTACCAAATCGAAGCTCTCGGAGAGATCTTTCAATCCATATGGTCAAGATCGGGTTTTGGTTCATGGATTTCACGAATTCTGGACTGAAACGTGGTGGATTCGAGTTCGATTTTCGAGGCGAGGAGGAGGCCGAGTTGGGTGGCTTTCTGGGCGTTGGTGGCTTCCGGGCGGGGCGTCGGAGTGGCGAGGTCTGATCGGCGGTCGGGTGATGCTAAGGGGGCGCGCGCAGAAGGAGGATGGCGTGATATGGGTTCGGCAGGGAATGCAACGAAGAAGAATGAAGTATTTTTTTTATGATATTTTATTAATTTACTATTTAATTTATGCGATCTTTAAAAATTAATATCTCTTTCATACTAGGTCCGATTGACGAACCGTAAGTTGCGTTGGACTTGTCTTTCCGTGATCTTCGCGATGGCGAAGACCAGAGCTGATTCCGAGACAGTTGAATTTTCAGCCAAAATTCAATGTGAGAATTCAAATTTTTATTATTTAATTAATTATTAATTTATTTTCTTGCTTTAAAATAATTGTCTGATGATGTTAATTCAGATCTGGATTGTTATGTATTGTATGAATCGTTGATTGTGGCTTGTAATATGTTTGTTGTTCATGTTGTACTAGATTCGCATTAAAATTTCATATTTTATTGAATTTTATTTGCATTTAGAAGATTTACTCTAAATTCAGTTTTAAATCATATTTATTTCAGATCCAGTTGTAAAAATTTATTTTATGTTATTAAAACATAATTTCTGTTTTTCTGAAATGAACAATAGAATTGAAATGACAAATAAAAACTCATTTTTATTTGTTGATATTACCATAAGAATCTGAACGACAAATAAAAGCTTATTTTATTTGTTGATATTACAATAGAATTTGATCGACAAATAAAAATCATTTTTATTTGTTAATATTACTATAAGATTTGAACAACAAATAAATACTTATTTTTATTTGTTGATTTTACAAAAAAAATCAAATGACAAATAAAAACTCCTTTTTTATTTGTTGACATTACAATGCAAATTGGACGACGAATAAAATTTCATTTTTTATATTTTTTTATATTACAACATAGATTGTTTAACAAATAAAATCTTAATTTTATTTGTTTACATAACAACAGAATTTGGTCAACGAACAAAACATAATTTTATTTTGTTTACTTTACATTAGAATGTAAACAACGAATAAAACTTTATTTTTATTTATTTTCTTTGCAATAGAAATTGAACGACAAATAAAACATTACTTTTATTTGTTTATATTACAACAGAAATGGGTTAACAAATAAAATCTTATTTTTATTTGTTTACCTTTCAACAGAATTTGGACGACAAATAAAATATTATTTTTATCTGTCTATTTACAATAGAAATTTAACAATGAATAAAATATATTTTTATTTGTTTACATTAAAAAGAATGGATTAAGAAGATTACATTTTTAACGTGCACTATTTACATTAAAAAGAGTGGATTAAAAAGCATATATTTTAATAAGAAATTGTTTCATAATTAAAATTACATTTTTCTATGTAATGAAAGGGTGAATTGTTACCGTATGATCAAAATTACATTTTCCTATGTAATTAAAACGGGAATTTGTATCGTATGATTAAAATTGCAATTTTCTTTGTAATTAAGATCGCATAATAGAAATTACATTTTTCTATGTAATTTATATAGGAATTTACATCGCATAATAGAAATGACATTTTTATATGAAATTAAAGCATGAATGTGCATTGTAGGAAAAAAATTACATTTTTTTACATGTAATTTAGATATTAGAATAAAAATTACACTTTTAATGTAATTAAAATGTGAATTTACACTGTATGATAAAAATTACATTTTTATATGTAATTTAGAGGTGAATTTACATCGTATGATATAATTTACATTTGTCTATGTAAATAAAATATGAATTTACATGGTAAATTAAAAATATATATTTTTGTTAATTAAAAACGATTAAACCAAAAACATACATTTTTGGTTATTCAAACGAGTTAAACAAAATAAACATTTTTGTCATTAAAAAGAGTTACATCAAAATATACATTTTTAGGCATTGAGTAGGATTACATTTTATTGTAACATTGTTTATAATAAAACGGTCTTTTATTTGTGTTCTTAAACACAAATAAAACATAATAAAATAAAAGTACATTTTTATTTGTGTTCCCCAACGCAAATATAATATGATTTTTAAGTGGCGCATTTTTATTTGCATTTTTCAATGCAAATATAACATGAAAACAAAAGTTCACATTTTGTTTACATTCCACAATGCAAACAATACATGGAAAGAAAAAAATATATTTTTGATTGCATGCTACAATGCAAACGAAACGTAGAAAATAGAAATACATTTTTTTATTTGCATTCTATCATGCAAATAAAACAAGAAGATAAAAATCACATTTTTTTGTTTGCAACTTTAGTTGCAAACAAACAAGAAAATGAGAATTACATTTTTGGTTTGCAAATTTAGATTCAAACAAATTTATTCAAAGACAAAGGTTACATTTTTGTTGCATGGTTTAAATGCGAACAAAGCATTAAAATCAATGTTACCTTTTTATTTATTTATTTACTTCACTTGATGTAAGTAAACATAAAATAAGGAGTTGTTCTATTATTTACATTTCTACTACATTTTTATTTGCATTACTCAACGCAAATAAACAGGAGAATAAAAGATACAGTTTCATTTGCAATCCTTAATGCAAATAAATTATGAAATGAATTGAAATAAAAGATTTTATTTTATCGTCGCTTTTATTTCCATAAATGAACGTAACATAAAGACTTCATTTGTTCATTGTTTTCAAATAAAAAGATTGTACATTTAAAATTTACATTTTTTTATGTAATTTATATTTCAATAAATAGAAATAAAGAGTTCATTTTTATTGACATTTTACATGCGGTAGAAATAATAGAAACAAAAAAAAACATTTTTATCGTGTGTTATATATTGTGTATTACACTGCCATAGACAAGTTACCTGACTTGTTTATGTGATTGGGTCAAGTGCACTAATGAATTTATTATTTGTTTGTTGGCTGAGACCCCACACAGGTGTTGGGATGAAAATGAACATACACTAATCCCAATATTTAGTTGTATGTTGATCGTTAGATCGACAGGCTGCGATGAGCGTTATTATTTAATTTTAACGCTTACACAGTAGAAATTACACTTTGGATGAAAATGGATGAATTGATGATTATCTATTTTATTGTCATATGTATGATGTGTGTTAAATCCATATAGTCCAAAATTATATGGTAAATGATTGAGTCGCTTTTCGATTCCAGTGTTCTTTTAAATAATAATATTCTTACATTAGAAATTCTTTTTATATAAAGAATATATTTTAATATAAAAATATTTTTTTAATCAAGTATATGTTAAAACAAAGAATATTTGTAAAAGATAAAGAATTTGTAATATAAAGAATGCTTCTCAATTAGAGTCTTTATATAAAGAATATTTTTATGATTATTTTAAAATATGGTTTTAAAAGATTACTAACATTTGCAATTATATTTTGTGATATGAAATGAATTGAGATGTGAAGTGGATTTATCGTGGACGATGTTTTAAACGACATTTGTCTTTTAATCCAATTTACATTGAAATTATTATTTGGAATTTATAAATCTAATTTACAGATTTAAAAAGGCATTCTCTAATAATCAAGTTTTCCAATTTAATATATTAAAATTGGAATTAAGTAGAAATTCGATTGGTAATAATCGAGGTGGGCTTCTGTAGTAGAAGACCGATATTATGTATGGAATTTAAGAGGCTTTGCCGTTATTCCATGTATATTGTTGTCCGATACAGAAATTCATATCGATTATGTATTGATTTGATTTCTCTGAAATTCCTTATTTTAGAAATCGATTTGCGGGTTTATCGTGAACTGTGTTTTAAAGAACACTAGTTCTTTAACCCGTTTTGAGACAAGAATTATTCCATAAAATAAATGATCTTATAATAATGATTTTTGATATTAAATCAAAATTAGAGTTTTAATAAATCTTTTAAGGAAGATTTAAGATTTTATTTTCAAAGATTATCTTTGATAAAATTAATGAGAATCCTTTAATATGAATATTCTTATTAAAAGAATATTCGGAGTTGAAATGTGGCGTAATGTGTGATTTTCCAATATTTGATTTTTAATCACAAAATACACGAGTTATTCAGAAAGATCGGGTTAACCCATTCTGAATAATCCTCACGACGATCAAGAGTCGAAGATGAAGACGGTGGTTGAAGACCGAAGGTTTTCACATCGTTGGGATGGTGATGACTGGTATCTTGAATTGGGACTGTACATCCCAAGGCAAGGTATTTGGTAATGATCGTCCAAACGTATTTGGAGATCGACGGACACGTTGTTTCGCTCAGACCCAGAGCGGACTTGTAAATGGATTGCGTGTCTGACATTGTATTCCTTTCTACTGTATTTGTTGAACGCTACCGATTATATATTCCTGTTTGGTGGTGAAGAATTTATTCTTTACTTATCACCCTTCTCTAAGACGTATGAGCTTAGAGGTTATATATATATATTGGTAGATGATCAATAATATGGTAGGGTCTGACGATGTGACATGCTAAGATGCAAATGATCAAGGCTTTGTTGAAAAGCAGGCCTTATGGCTGATGATCAAAGCATAGCCTATTTAGGCATAGCTTTGTGTATAACGTGACTTCGCGGGCCTCATACCCCGGTATGTGTCAAAAACGGGATTAGGACTGCAGGGAGTGCACACGTTTCTTTCTAGCTAGTGGTCTTTGGGCTTTAACACGGCCCAACATTTTACTTATGTGGATTTTGGATTGAGGTACCTCGGGTTTTTTTTATAGGCCGGAAGTGGTCATACTATAGGTCCAAAGGGACCGCGAAACGTGTGTTCAGGAATTGCCAATCCACTACCATTAGGTAGGGACCGGCCCTGAAGATCCAAGGGTTCACTGCGTGGGATCCTGACATTTGCTAGAGTGTCTCGAATCGGAAGAGGACATCCCTAACCTCGATTTCATGACAGAAAACCAATTTCCAATACGACATCTCGTTTTCGATTGTATAACTAGTGTGGCGACATAGTAGGATGGGGTACTATGCCGTCTAAGATTAATACATTTATATTTAAATTTTTTTAGATTTATATACACACTAATAATAGTATCGTTTTTTTTTCGTATCAAGCATCTTTTGACCGTTATAAGGTAAAACCCTATCCTCTGGTGTGCGTTGCATTGTGTGATGGGACCTGGGTCTTATAATGGTTTCATTTTTGTAAAAAGCATTATGTTATTTGACGATTTACTTTAATTATGCACTGGCAATCCAATGGAGTAAACCCATTCCGCGTTAGCGGCGTGGTCCTATGATTAGCCTACTTATTAGATAAGTTAAGTTAAGAATTCTCACACCAGTCCCACGACTGACCTGTAGTTTGTTTCACTTTGCAAACTCGGGTGCCCTCTTTCCACATGGGCAGTCGAGTAGCTTTTTGCAGATATAGTTAAGCAGGATCCTGGATTGAAGCCAGAAGCTAGGTCCAGAGTATTGATGGTCTTCCGCTGAGATTAGTTCCGCTGCAATGTATTTAATTTATTGTAAATGTATCTTCCGCTGTATTATTATCGATGTACTCTGATATATTCTGTACTCTGATGTAACATTTATTATTGATGTTATAAAAGTCTGTATTGTTGTTCTGATGTGTTGTATGCCCAAAGTTAACGTACGCGGGTTTTGAACGATCTTGATCGATCTTGCGATCGATTGGGGTCGGGCGAAATCCGGGTCGTTACATTTTCAGTTGAGACTTAGGGTGTATTTATAGATTTTTAAATTGTTTTGAGCCGTCAGATGAAGACAGGAGGAATCTAGATCATACAAAGTTCAAAGAGCCAATCAAGAGGTGACATGTCAGCCCTAGTGACACACAGAGCCACAGAAATTCGAGCCAGAGCCAGACCTAGCCAACCAGGTCGACCAGGCAGGTCGACTGGCAGGTCGACACTATGGTCGACCTGAGGTGGCCAGGTCGACACCATGGTCGACCTGGGGAGGCCAGGTCGACACCATGGTCGACCCTATGGTCGACCTGGTCTCCGGGCGGGAATTTTCCCGCCCAGCCCAGTTTGAACCTAAAATTCGAATTTCGAATTTTAAACCGAGCTGTTTGAATTTAAATTCTATTCTGAAACTTCCGAAGGTCATAACTTCTTCATACGGAGTCCGATTCACGCAAACTCAGATTCTATCTCAAGCAGAATTCCGAGACGAACCCAATGGCGTAACCCATTTGCCTTAGTTCTTTCATTTAGAATTAATTACACTTTAATTTGTGAAGCTTAACGTTATAGAATTCATGGGGTGTTAAAATACAACTCATGCCAAGCTCCTCGGTTCGGTTCGGATGTACATCTTCGGTTTGGCTCGAGGCACGCTCTGGCTCCGGCTCGTGGCAACGTCCAATCCGATTTGCGGGACACCGGTTCGGATCGTGCAAGGCCATCCAGGTTGTGTCGTGATTTCCTCCATCTAGCGGTTCGGACCGCAAGCTCGAGTCGGTTCGGAGTTTCTGGTTCATGGTGCTCCGGTTCGTGATCCTTCATCTAGGGTGGTTCGTGCTATACGGTTTGAGTGCATCTCTAGAGCAATGGCTAACGGCTTGAGTCGGTCTTGGGGGTCACGAACAGGTCGGCTCATGGGGTCTTGACCGGATCGGATCGTGGCACCTTGCTCATGAACCGGTTCGGTTTGGGTTTCCTGCACTTGTTCCAGCAACTGTTTACGTCATACGACGGCGTTTTCGACCAATCTAACAATTCTAGACAATCACAAAACATACCAAACAGTCATAGCAACATGTAGAAGTGACCATAAACATCAAAACAACGATTTTACAAGTTAAAATGGATCAAACCTACCCAAAACCCATATTTTCCCCTTAATCATGTTTAACCATAACTAATGATAGGACTCATAAAACATATCCAAATTAACCCAAATTTCTAAATAGGCATAAAATAACATTTCGGAATTTTTAAATATTTTTCCGAATTTTTCTGAGTTATAATTCCGCTAATTAACACTAATCACCCCTAATTAACCGTAATTAGTGAAAAACAATGCAAATCACTCACCTAAGCCACAAATAAAATATCAAATCTGAAAACTCCATTGTTTGGGTCGAATTCTAATGCCTAGCAGTAGCTCCAACTCTGATTTAGTGCTATTTCTCCTTGATTTGACATAGATTAGCTTAATCCTTGATTAGAGAGTGATTTGGGATGAAATTAGAAGGTGGAGGCCATTGTTAGGGTTTCTAAGAGGTAAATGGCAGCTAGAAAACTAAAATAGAATGAAAAACTAACTCATTTCAGCCTCTCCATAACCCTAATCCCGAAATGGGTTATAGGTCTAGCTGTTAATCACCCTAATTAGGCCCGGTTAAGCTGTTTTTCACCTTCCAAACCTTATCTCAACCATATCTCCCAAACGGTAAGTCCGTTTGATCAATGTGACCACTCTACGGAAAAGTAAACTATCGTCCGGATCCAATGGAAGTGGTTTCAGGTTAAAACTCCTTACCAATCAGAAGTTATAGGTGAAACAAGATTCGCTAGTGGTAAAACGGTCATTTAAAAATCGGCAAAAATCGTGAACGTGGTAAATAACCCCAATAGTCGTTCCCTAAGTTTACACGACCATACAACCTCATATGCAAAAGAAATAAATATTCTACGATCCTTCGATACGTAGAATGTGGGTCGTTACATAAAACATTTTCTAAATAGGAAAACCAAAATTCACTTATTCAAAATGAAACCCCATTTTCATCGTTTTAAAACAAAACCTTATTTAACGTCAAAACTCGTTTAACAAAACGTTCTCCTCTACGAAAATTATTTGTATACCGTTCCACTTCCTTTCCAAACTATTTCAAATTTGAAAATAAAATTTCAAACCAAAATTTTCAATACTATAATACTATAATATTATTTATGTTTTCGACTATGGAGGAGATTTAATCGTTTACCGATGCAATACCATAATTGCAGTGTCATAGTGTGTGTGAAACAATATCAACAACCATCATCAGCATTATTAAATAAATAATATCTGTGCACAAGTCTTATAACAAAAACGCTTAAATTGCGTGTTTGTGTGTTCTAATCTATGCAACAATCATCCATCAAACAATTATCAACCTTTATCCATCCATAACCAAATTAATTAACACAAGTTAATTATTATCTAATTAATCTTTGCTGATTAACATTTACCAACTAATGTATACATTTAAGAGTTCTCACCCTCATAGCTTTCCAATCTTCGGTGGGTGATCCTAGTGGACACCGTCGAGTAGAACTTCCATGCACCGTCACTTTAACCTTTCTGACATGAAAAACAGAATATCTTCCTTCAAGTTTTTTGACTAGATACACTGGATTTCGAAAGTGCCCAACTACAAAGTTGTATAGAATTATTTTCTCTCCAATTTAAAAAAATCCAACTCCGATCATTTTTGAGGGAGATATGCTCGAAATAGTGGAGGTGTTTCCCAGGTTCAACAAAAACAGCCAGAAAATATGCTCCTCAAAAATTCAGGTTTTTGGAATAGTTAGGCTCACAATTTGGAAAAGTGTTCAACTACAAAGTTGTAGCCACTAAAAATATACACAACTTTAAAAAAATTGTATGATGCGAGTTAAATTTCGAGGTCTTATGGACCCCACAAGTTAATGGACTAAACGGAGGTGGAGGAAAAGATGGTGTGGTGGCACCAGATACGGAAGGAAGGAGGAGGAGGCTGAACATTGGCCAAATGGAGGAGGATTCCATGGCTGAAACGGAGGAGGAGAGGATGAGGAGAAGAAATTGGGAGAGTGTTGTGAAAAATGGTGTGTATGGCACCCTTTTTATAGCCTCAAATAGAGGGTATTTTGGTCCATTTGCGAAGGTCACATGTCCTTGCCTAAAGCTTCCTATATATGCGTAATGCTACATCTCTAAACCACCATTCACAAACCATGGGCATGCCAAAATCATGGGCCTAAATCTGTGTTCAAATTTGCAACACTAATTACCAAGCTTATAAGCGTTACTAATTCGCAATACCTCACACTCGTTGCCAATTTCAAGTGTTTTAGTTCATCATTTAAACATCCGACGATTAATGCAACGGAACACGACAATATCTAATATATTATCGAAAAAATTTTGACGATGTTTTATTTAACAAATTAAATTATAAATCATGTTTTAATAATTAGTACTTAACAAATGAAATTCGACAAAAGGTTGCTTAAAAATAATTTCATCGACAAACATTAACAATTATTATTATCAAATGTTAACAAATTATTTAAAATAACTTTTCTCATTGTATTACCCATATATATAAATATTTCAATCATTTATAACTTTAAAATTATATTTATTCATTTAATTAGTAAGAGCCCATTTAAAAATAATTTTATAAATACGTATTAGAAAATCTTGTTATAGTAAAACTCAATAAATTCTTTATTAAAAATTATACCATCATATTTTTAGAAAATCAATATTTAAAATATTTTCCAAACATAGTTATGCTTATTATAATTATTTTGAACCCATTTTTAAATTATATTAAATCCATTTAATATTCAAAAAAATTAGTTTTCAATTGGTTAAAATTTTCAATTGTCACATCAAAAGCACCTAAAACATCAGCTAATTAAAACAAGACTGATAAAAACTTGGTAAAAACCCATCTTATACATCGTATAACCTAATAAAAACATTGTCTAAAGACATCTTAGACATCAGTCAAAAACCAATGTGAAAGACCTTGAACATTCTCTACACTCGCAAAGACATCGGTCGAAAAACTCTTAAACATCCTCCAAAAACCGATGTTGTAGCCTATATTTCTAGTAGTGACTATTTGAAAATTAGAATAAAATCAATATATACATATACATACATACATACATATATATATATATATATATGGATCGGGTCAACTCAGCCTATAGCCAAGCTAACCTTGGATCAAGCCGAGCGATAATGGGTCCACCCACCCCTTTAATTTGCGCAGATCGCTCCTAGGCATGATGATAGCGAACAAATGTTGTTTCTGCATGTTATATTGCTATGTTTACATGTTTTCATTGGTTTATTTTCAAAACTAAGATGACGTAGATTGATTTCTTTGGTCGTATAACGTGGCTCGCTTGGATTTAATCCATAATCTAACAGCCTAAGATTTTTAGCCTAACCTATAAATCGACCTCTACACTATACTCATTCCTCACAACATAATCTATTCCCCTATATGATTCTCTATCTCTTGAGATGGACCTAACCTAAAAAATTAAGTGAAAATATTTACAAAAATAAATATTTTTACACACATATTTTGGAGGTGGGATCTACAAGGGCCATGGAGGAATGCTTTGACCATGTTGAGTTTAATAATTATTTAAATTTTTGGTATTTTAGAGTAAATAGGTGTTATAATAGTTGTAGAGTTTTTGTAGCTTTTCTTCATAGTTTTATTTACATTTTTTCTTATAGTTTTTATTTATTTTCTATAAATTAGCAGATTTTTGTAAGTTTCTTTCTTTAAAGTTATTTCTATAGTTTTTTTTAACCTTTTTCTTATAGTTTTGTTTAATTCATATTTAGATATTGTAAGATATCTACCAGTCTACTTCCCCTTTCTAAGACTGATTTTATAGTTTTGTGTTTATTTTTGGCTACGTCCAAAATACTCCTGAATTCGTAAATAATAACACATTGAACGATTGATTTAATCCTAAGACTATTTACAATTCTCTTATTTTCCGCACAAGGGAAAATAGAACTAAAGCAAAGTTATGCAATTGGGGAATAAAAGTTTAAATCTTAAGTGAATGCAAAATATGGAGCTGTAATTAAAAAGGGATTTGGACTGAAATAGGGAAACTTAGTATAATTTTCTATTAAAATATAACATAGGTCATAATTGAAAAGGATTGAATAACTTTGCATAAGTAATATTATGATATATTGTTAGACACGTAAAGAATCATAATGAGCAAATTTGATTCAGATGTAAATATAACTTGAGGTTAAAGATGAATGAAATTGGTTACTATTAGAATGAACTTAAAACTGATGTTAATTTTAATAAGCACATATTTGTGGTTGTTAGTTCCGGTAGCATATGCTTGATTAGGGAAAATAAGTGGTCGGAGAAAAAGTCCTAGATCACGGAAAGTCTAGCCAGGACCGCAAATTAGTATATTTGTTTTCTAGGACCTGTATAAATAGCATTCCCTTTTAGGTATTCCATTGGTGATCTCATAGACGATGGATGGCTGAGACTAGGCATGCTTATGCTTATCAGGGGTAGATACGGGGTCAACAGATATATAGCTTTGTGTATGGTGCATTCCGATAGTAGGAAAATAAGTCACTACCACTACAACAAAAAAAACTTTTCGAAATAGGCAATATTTTTTGCAGTAGACCCATTGCAACAGACCCGCACTCGTCTCTATATCTGGAGTTGTAAAAAGTCAGTCCGTTTTCGCAACAGTTCTTGCCAGTTGCAATGAGAGGTTGCGGTATACCTTTTTGCAATTGGCCTTTATTGTTGCAACAGATCCTTTTGCAACAACAAATGACAGTTGTAAACCAATAATAGGCATTCGACAAACAAGATACTGCAACTACTTTTGGCAGTTGCAGTAAATTAAAGCACAACTGTTATTGACGGTTCCAAATGACTCAACTACAACTGACAGTTACAGATGCTACATACAATTCACCAAAACATAATTCAATAATTTACTACAATAATGATAAGATATGTTAGGACGAAATAAATATACATTCCAAAAGACATTGACAAAACAATAGATTCATTAGCTTTTAGAAAATTCCAAAAAATTAGTTGAAATTACATTCAAAGTTTAGCATAGTAACAAACGTGATCCATACATAATATAGACGCATATCGCATTAACAATTTCAAAATATAGTACAACATAACACCTTAAAGCAAAAAAGCACATACTACTCTAGTGATACAAAGTCTTTGTGCCAAGCCACAGTTGTTCAACGACCTCTTTAATGGTCTACATCTCCGAATTTGGCCTTAGTAGAAATGCTTCAGGATCCACTGCTACATTAACCGATACCTTCCAAAAGCAATACAATACACATTAAGCTTCTAATTTTAACACAGACAATGAAATCATGAACCAACATAATATGGGAAAAAAGTGGATTAGACATACATAAAAATGAACACTTTATAATTCTAGCGATATTAGTATACTTCAACGAGTTGGGAATTATAATTTTAAAAGGATAGCAACTTTGAAAGAAGTACATAGTTACAACACACCCATTGCAGACTGAAGGAAAAAAGAATAACAGATTCCAAATAGTAATGCTTAACGGTTTCAAATATCATGGTTCTACATTACGTCACATAATATGCAGATGAAAATGAAATCGTTGTCTTTGTTGGAGAAGCTTTTAACAAAGATTATAAAACGACCCAAACTTCCCCGTAAAGGAAATCCCGGATTGAGTTGAGAACACGACAAATCAAAACATAAACAGAAGAACATTTCATTGCTTATTACAACAATTACATCAGAGTACAAGAATATAACAGAGTATGAATAAATAATATACATTTGACAAATATCAGAGACTTAAATTACATTTCAATACATAGCAGCGGAAAAATAATACATAACACAACTGTAAGAAATACACGGATACAGAGCGTTCCGAATATAGCCCCAGCTGTAAACGAGGATCCTGTGAATATAATATCTGTAAAACCAAAACTCCTAGCTGCTCGTGTGGAAAATAGGAGCACCCAGAGTTTAGGTTAAAACAATAAACTCTCAGTCAGTCATGTGACTGCTGTGAGAACTAAAATAATTATTTAAAACATTACTTTAAAATCAGATATATCAAGAGACCACGCCGTATAACGCGGAACGGGTTTCCTCTCAAGAATACCAGTGCATATAACAAAACAACGCAATGCTTTTTAGAAAAATGAAGCTATTATAAGACTCAGGTCCCATCACACAATGCAACGCAAGCCGTAGGATAAAGTTTTACCTTATAATATCCAAACATGCTTGGTACATTTAAAACAAATCATTTTGATACTATTATAAGTGCATAGTGTCAAAACCAACTTTAGATATAAATGTGCCAATCATAGACAACATAGTTCCTCATCCTACTATGTCGCCATATTAGTCCTATAATTAAAACCGAAATGTCCCGTATTGGAAACTGGATTTCCGTCATGAGTCGAGGAAAGGAATCGTCCTCACCGGCTTCGAGACACTCTAGCAAATGCCTTAGGATTCCTAGCAAGGAACCCTGGATCCTACAGGGCCGGTCCTCCCTTACATTTGAGGAATATTTCTTCCTGAACACATGTTTCCCGGTCCTATAGGACCTATCCATCGGCTCCGTCATAACCGATATATCTGAGGCGCCTCGCTTTTCATCATCCACATAGGTAAAAATAAACAAATGTCTGGGCTCCATACCATGACACCACCCATAGCTAGAAGGAAACGTCATGTCCTCCCTGCGTCTCTGATCTCGTTTTCGACTCATACCGAGGTGTGAGGCTTGCGAATTAATGCTATACATAAAGCTATGCCCTTTTAGGCCATGCTTCGATCATCAACCACAAGATTCTTCTTTTCAACAGAAGCCTTGACCATTTGCATATCAGCATGACACACTGACAATTCACGCCATGCAACTGATGTCAATCGATATATAACCTCTGAGCTGGTACGTCTTAGAGAAGGGTGTTAAGCATGAGAATAAATTCTCCGCCACCAAACAAATATATATTTACTAGAGATCAATCAACACAGAATAAAATCCAATGTCAGACACACACATCCATTTAATAGTTCGTTCTGGGTCTAAACAAAACCGGAGGCACCTTATTCCTCGTCTCATGTCCAATACAGGGGAGAGGTCCTCGCATATCCGGTCAATATCCAAGTACATCTGGATGATCACCACTTATTACCTTGTCTTGGGTGTACCACCCAATCAAGACATCATTAAATATCCAAACGATGTGAAGACCTCCGGTCTTCAACCACCATCTTCATCGCCGACTTATCGTCGAATCATTTATTCCGAATGGGTATAAACCCGGCCTTTCCGAATAACTCATGTATATAATAAACAAGTGCTACACAAAAACAACATACGCCTCATTCTAATTTAGAATATTCTTTTATTCAAATATTAACATCCTTTGGGAAAGGTTCACGTTAATTTTATCAAAGATAAATTCTTTAAATTTATTCTTTAATCCTCCTTTGGATATCATTTGTAAACCAAATTAAAGTTTATCAACTAGTCTGGATTATCGAACCATACCGAAGTAATCATTTCTTTTATTATCCCAATCCCAACCTATTCATCCCATGGAGCAAAACTTGTAATACTCCATATCTAACACCACGGTGTTATCGGTAAAATTAATTACCATTTTATGTTCAAATCTATAAAGATTTAACTATCGCCTAGAGTAAAACTGGTGGTACTCCATTCTTGATCATTTCCCGAATTTGATAATTTGAATTATCACATTCTCATTTCAATCTAATTAAAGATTCATTAAAACTCCACTTAGTTTTAATCTTCTCAAAAATCAATATTAATGATTATTTAAGTTTGGGATATCAAACATGTCGCATCAACAATCTACATCGCACCATTGATTTCTGTCGATATATAACCTCTAAGCTCGTACATCTTAGAGAAGGGTGTTAAGAAAGAGAATAAATTCTCTGCCACCAAACAGATATATATTTAGCAGAGATCAACCATACAGTTCGAAATAGAATGTTAGATATGTAATCCTTTCTTTAACTAGGTTAAAGAACTAATGTCATTTAAAACACAGTTCACGATAAACCCAAATCACATTCCATTGTAATGGAATCTTCACGGAAAACAAATCAATATATAATCGATATCAATTTCCATATCCGACTAATAATATAAATGAAATAACAACAAAGCCTTTTAAATTCCGTATCTATTAACAGTCTTCCTCAACAGAAGCTTACTTCGATTATTATCAAATCGAATTACATTCAATTGCAATTTATTGTATAAATCGGAAAACTTTACTTTTGAAAATTCCCGTTAAATCTTAATGAAAAGATTTATAAATTCAAAATCACATTTCACTATTAATCGGGTTAAAGAACAAATGTCGTTAAAAACACAGTTCACAATAAACCCAATTCACATTCCATTTTATTCCAAATAAATGTTAATTAACTGGAAACTCTAATACTCTTAATTAAAAGATTTATTCTTTTCTCAAATAGATTAAGAACAACGCTAATAAAGACACCGTTCACGACAAATCCAAAATCCAATTTGATATCAAATGCAAGGATGTGAATAGAAATTATATCGGCTTATATTCAGTATCAAATTCTGAAACCAACAAATATCGTATTGGAAATAACGATATAAATATATGTTCCAAATTTCCATAAAAATATCTGTATAATCACGGAATCCAATATTGAAATATTTCGAAGATGATTTCCATTCAAATCCATTCTAGTTCATATATTGGAAATTCTGATTATATTAAAACCATTAACAAATTCAATTTATTTTATTTTAAAAAAAATTGGATTTCAAATCTAGTTAATAACCAGTTCATTTTGATAAAAATATATTTTATCTTTCCAAATATGGAATTTTTCATACCAGTTCTTTTCAAATCATTTATTATGATTTTATACAAATTATTAGTATTTTTAATAATTTTATTAAGGCCCTTTCAGTCGATTTCCATAAACGATCATCGAACTGCACTTACAACGATCTTTTCCAAATTTGATTTAGACATAATTCCAAATACAACTGTTAGATTTCAAATCTCTTATATTCGTTTAAAAGCTCTTTTCAATACGAACCCCACGGTTCTAGTTTTAGGAGAATCCAACGGTCGGATCTCCCATAATGTCAATTCGAAGTCAATGGTCGAAATTCGCGAACGGTCGCGGCGCGTTCTATTTAGGCCATTAAATATATATAATATATATACATTATATATATTTCGTCGATTTCCATTTAAAATGTATTTTATGAATCATTTTAAATTCGTTATAAAAACGATTCTAATTTCATTTTCAATTTTAAATCAAAATTGAATTTTCCTTATCATTATAATATATAAATGATAATATTTTCAAAATATCAGATTTTGAAATCATTTCCTTTTCGATGTTTATTATAAAATTGAATAAAATCGATATAAATATTGTCCATGTCAAAATGGTGATAATCTGATCAACACGGCTTCATATATTTCAATATTTTCGTGTCCATCCCAAATCGGACATCAAAATCATATTTTGATCCATTAATGAATATTATTTTAAAATATTAGTTATTTTAAAATATTCATTATTCATCATTTTAAGATATTTGTTAATTTAAAATATTCGTTATTTCCGAATTGAAATCAGACACAATCAATTACCATATAATTTTATTTATATGGATTTCATATACACATGTGTACAAAGATAATCAAACACAGTCAACCATCATCTAGAGTGCGTTACACAACTGCATAAGCGTTAAATATAAATAATTACTGCTTAAAACAGTTTCTCAACCTATCGATTGACATATAAATAAACAATTGGGATTAGTGTATGTCAAATATCATCCTAATACCCGAGTGGGCTTTCAACCAACAAATATTGCTTATTATTTGTGCAGTTGGGCAATGTGTAAAATTATCGTCGCAATCAATATCAGTCAAATGAATGTATATAAACAAATCACCCTATTTATAAATGAATATTTATTTTCATTCATATACTCGTTAAAAATTATTTTTTTAATGATAAAATATTTATTTCAACATATGAATATTTTATACAGTTCATTTATGCAATAAAAATGATATTTTTATTGTTATAACATTTTTAGAAAATTTCGGCAGCATAACGGCGCGATACCAAAACCAGAATAAGGTCTAACCTTATCCCTTGCCTAATACTTGCTCACGCTATACACAAACCAAATTCAATCAATTCCATTCACATCCTAAACCAAGTTCAAACAAATAAATCACTCAAAACAAACAACCAAACATCTGTGGTTTCAAACAATGGTGTCAGGTGCTACTAAGCACCGTCTGCATCCTAGTATATATTTAACTGTAAACAAAATTAGAGTGGGAAGTTCTCACCTTTGGTTTCCACTCCTCCATTCTTTATTTCTGAATGGTTTGGATTTGATTCCATCGCAATCTATTTCACGCGGTTTTATATTAAAAATCATATTTTAATAACGCTATATTATATAAAAAAATCTCATCTCCACAATGCCATGTATACATTAAAAATCGTATTTTTACAATGTTATTTCATATATAAAAATTGTATTTTTATATCGCTACTTCATATATAAAATTATATTTTTATATGTTATTCATATAAATAAAAACCAAAATTTTATTTCGCTATTCAAATAATAGAAATCGAATTTTTATATCGCCTGAATAATAAAAATCGAATTTTTAATTTGCTACGCATATAAAAAACATATTTTTTATATCTCTAATTATGTAATAAAAATCATATTTTTACAACGCTACTTATGTAATAATGATCATATTTTTACAACGCTACGTATGTGATAAAGTCATATTTTTACAACGCTACTTATGTGATAAAGATCATATTTTTTGCAGCGCTACTTATGTAATAAAAATCACATTTTTACAACGCTACTTATGTAATAAAAATCAAATTTTTATTTCAACTCTATATATATAAAAATCGGATTTTTATTTCGCTATTCTATATATAAAAATCAAATTTTTATCTTCTCTTTATAAATAAAAAAATCATATTTTTATTTCACTATTCTATATATAAAAATCAAATTTTTATCTTCGCTTTATATATATAAATCATATTTTTATTTCTATGTTATCTACATAAAAATTATATTTTTATGCGATGTTATATTTAATAAAATCATATTTTTATTATGATGCTTAAATTACAAAAATCACATTTTTATTATAATGTTAAATACCTATAAAAACTGATTTCAAAAATATGTTTTTAACATATAAAAACTGATTTTAAAAAAAAATATTTTAAACATAAAAAAAGTCAGATTTAAAAATAAAAATAAAACAAAAAAACTCACCTTTATTGGTCTGGACGTCGACTGCGCCAAAGGGGGAAGCGGAGGCGTGCGCTGGAGTCGAGGAGGTGGTGGCAGCGGTCTGCGTGGCCGGAATTAGGGTGTGGCGGCAGCTTTTGATTGGGTGCGTGGTTTTTGAGTGAAGGAGGAGCAATGGAAGGGGAGGAGGGTCAGGGAAGGAGGCGGTTAGTCATGGGGGAGGGGGCGGCAAGCCGCGGTGGCGGTGGACCTAAACGGAGGAGGTCGACAGGATGATTCGGTCTTTTTTTAATTTCGTGCGTTGACTGAATGAGGGAGAGGAAGGGGAATTTGAATTTATATATTAATTTAATTATTTAAATGTTTTATTCTTAGAAAAGTTAGTTTTTCATTCGAGCCCCAAATCGAACCCAACAACTGTCATCCCTAGCTAATTACCCCCATTCCAAACACAACGAGATATGTCCCATAAGCCAATTCCATCGTTTCAATCAGTTTTCCTTTAAATAAAAATATAAATTAATATATATTCCATTTGAACATACATTTTAATTTATCGGAGGCACATACTAACTTCAAAAATTCCAGAAAAATAAATCTAGTTATGTTTTGACGATATGGTACTAACAAAACTAATTTCATCGAATTTGGAGACCGTTTGAAAAATGGTCATTTTCCAGTCGATTAAATTCAAACTGAAATTGCCAAACACGCTTATATTCTCCACGCTCACATATTAATTACAAAAATTGTGAAAATTGGAATCTAGAAATAATTCAATATTCCGGATCCAACAAAAGTGGTTTCGTCGAAAATGGAGGTCATTTGCAAAATCGCTATTTTTAAGGGCTGTGTATTATATAAAATTCCAAAGCGACTATTCTGAATTTTCAACTGGACATGACTTTTTATTTCCGTTATGAAATCTAGATTTTTCACATTCGTTGGAAAGACATTTTCAAATAAATTCAAATATTTCTGGTTTTACTGAAATTCGATTTATTTTGAATCATGTACATTCATTTGAAATTTGAAATTGAATTTTCAAACTACCGCGCCATTTCAAGCTCGTTTTATAAATAAAATTTATTTATTCATTATAACTTCGATTTAAATAAATTTTTAGTCGTTATTATTTAAAATAAATCATTTAAATATTCAGAATTCAATAAATTAGCTAAAATAAAAATTTTAAATTAGTTCTGATTTTCCGGGTTGTTACAATCTCCCCCACTTAAAATCTTTTCGTCCTCGAAAAGGAACGGAGCTGAAAGTTGTTTAACTAACCAACTCAACTTTCATTCTTGCTTTCATTCTTCAACTTTTCAGATTTTAAGAATTTTCTAATTTCTCAAAAATTTGGCTAACACCCTAAATTTTTGAAAAGTTTCGCCATAACCTCCTTTTTACGGGGAGACATTTAAAACCGCAACTAGCCACACAGGGCCCTCATCATCCAAAAAGAAATAGCCAAGCGGCTAGCCAATCGGCTTATAAAATCATCCAAACCCAATAAATTAGTAAAAATGTACCTATTTGTCGGGAATACAATTTTATTCCTCTTCTTAGCCTCCTTGCTATGACCTGTTCATTATATACACATGTACATATAAGCAATTGCAATCAATTTTCATGTCAGTTCCATATTTGATTCAATTAAGCTTAATGGTTCAAAATTTTAGTTAATCAAACCAATAATCAAACAACACAATCAGCAATCAATTAGTTGATTATCGTTTCAAACACATTACTTTTTTATATATACGAAAAACATATTTTTAGTGTTGAATCACAACAAATAACCCTATCTAGTTTTGGTTCTCACACCAGTCAATTGGAAATATATAGATATCCCACTTTTGAAGCTCGAACATAAATGTTGATGGTGACATGCCATCATTAGAATCATCTCCGGGCGACTAGAGTGTGATTCTATATATATCCAGTATATTTGAGGCTTTGAATACACATTAATTATGCGTATATTCAAAATCTTCATATACTCGATTGTCCAAAATCAATTTAAAATAAATATTCACATACCAATACTGGACATAAAATTTTAAAATAAATTGGATTTTAAAAATTTTCACTCTTCACACTCGTTCCAGGGCACTACTGATCCCATCTCTAATGAGTCTTTCTCATTGGATATTACTAATCCAATGTAACGACACGGATTTCGCTCGGAACTAATCGATCGCTAAATCGACCAAGACCGTTCGAATCTCGCATATGCTAACTCTGGGTATACAACACATCAGAATAAATAACAGAAGACTTTTATAAACATCATAATAATGTTACATCAGAGACAGAATATCAGAGTATATCGAAATATAATACACAGTGGAAGATAAATTTACATAAATGTAATACAGTGCACAACGGAAATATAAACTACACAGCGGAAGACTATCAATACTCTAGACATGACTTTTTGCTTCAATCCAGAATCCTGCTAAACATATCTGCAAAATAAATCTACTCGACTGCCCGTGTCGAAAAAAGGGGCACCCGAGTTTGCAAGGGAAAAGCAAATTACAGGTCAGTCATGGGACTGGTGTGAGAAACTCTAAACAGTTATAACCTTATATAAATCATATGGAAAATCACATGACCACGCCGCTAACGTGGAACGGGTTTACCCCCATGAATGCTAGTGTATAAACAACAATCAATATAGATATATGGATCTACTATGCATCAATCAACATGCAATATCCCAATCTACCCACTTAGATTAATCACTACACTTAGATTTTCCAAATCCGATTCAATTTATAGAAATTATTCCTTTGGATTTTATTCCCGATTTCTTATTTCAAATCATTTGAAATACATATCTTACTTTCTATGTCAAAGTAGATTTCACTTCGGGATCTCAAATCAAATCGTTTGGAAATATGAATTCCAAAACATAACAATGCATAAAAACGAGTATGCAACCAAATATCGTGCTCCCCATCGACAAGGCAAAGGGTACGCACTTCGCAACTCGATATATAAATGTGCACCTACCCCACATAGGAGTAGGCTACACCGACGATGCACCTACCCCACATAGGATCAGGCTACACCGACCTCTCACCCATACTTTTAGTCTCAGGGTCACCCGACTCTTTAGCCACATACTAAATCATTTCATATCCCGAAGTAGGGAAAATCATTTCACAACATAATAATCACAAGTACTTTCAAAATATAGTACTTCACATCAGCAATTCACACATATGATCAGTCACTATTAATCACATAACCTTTGAGCTCGTACATCTCAAAGAAGGGTGTTAAGCAAGAGAATAAATTCTCCGCCACCAAACAGATACATCATCAATATCAACTAATCGAATATGCGATGAACCACAATGTAACATATAATATAATTCTAAATCGTTTTAGAAATCATCGGGTTTGGGCCTCGAAATCCTGTCTGTTTTATAAACCATTTTATAAAACATTCCCTATCCAAAATCGGGAATACATTTCTTTCCACTTAAGAAAAATATCATTTCACAATCATTCATTAAATTTGAAATAAACACAACATCGCTAAACTCATTATCGTCAAATCGTGAAGTGTTTCACAAGGTGTTAACCCACCGATATCTTTACCCAACCCAATGCTAAATGTAAAAGCATATTCTCCTCATAAACTAGTCGAGCACCATCCAAACAATCAATTAACCACAATCAATATCAACAACTAAGTAAATTTGGTTCAATCACATCACATATTTTGGTATATTTAATTACCATTCATTCATTCAGATCTAATTAAAGATTTATTCAAACCTCAATTGGTTTCATCTCTAAAATCATTTCATATTGATTGTTCTACATTTTGGAAATTAATCCTGCTTTTACGCGGGTTAAAAAACTAATGTCATTTAAACACAGTTCACGACAAACCCCAAATCCAATTTATTTATTTATAATCACTGTATTATTTTTCTAGTTAATAACTAGTTCGTTTCGATAAAAATATATATTTATCTTTTCAAATATGGAATTTTTCATCCCAATTCTTTCTAAATCATTTATTATGATTTTACACAAATTATCGATATTTTTATTTATTTTATCAAGGCCCGTACAGTCGATTTTCATAAATGGCCATCGAACTGCACTTATAGCGACCTTTTCCAAATTTGATTTGGGCATAATTCCAAATCCAACCGTTAGATTTCAAATTTCTAATATTCATTGGAAATCTCTTTTCGATACGAACCGAACGGTTCCGGTTTCAGGAGAATCCGACGGTCGGATCTCCCGTAATGTCCGTTCGAAGTCAATGGTCGAAATTCGTGAACTGCCGCAGCGCGGCGCGTTCTATTCAGGCCATTATATTATATATATAATATATATATTTCGTCGATTTCTATTTAAAAAGAAATTTATAAATCGTTTCAAATTCGTTTTCAGAACGATTTCAACTTCATATTCAATTTCTAATCAAAATTGAATATTCCATAGGGTGCGTTTTTTTGAGGTCCCTATTAAGTTTCAAAATATAAAAAAAACCCGGTCATAAACTTATTGTAAATTAGGTCCCTGTTTTCAAAACTTATAAAATAATAATATAAAAAAAATAAAAAAAATTCGTAAATTGGTAATAAAATAATTTATGCATTATACAAAAAATTCAGTTCAAAAAACAACAAAAATAATGTCAGAAAGAAGAAAACAGCAAAAAAACAGAAAAAACTGCAGTTAAATGCATAATATTATGCACCTTTTTGATTTTATTGCATGCAAATATGCAATTATTGCAGTTCTTCCAGCGGATAGATTTAACATAATTTTTCAGTTCATTTTTATTTGCATCCAAATGTGCAAATTTCTCAAAAAAATGCACACATGTGTGCAACATTTTTATAGGATAAAAAGTAGGGACCTAATTTATAAAAAAAACAAAGTTCTGAAAATTTTTAAACCCGCCCCCTATTTTATTTTTTCCGCCTTTTTGTATTTTTTTTTTAAAATGTGCGTACGTTCATAAAAAATTTTCTAAAATATGGAAATAATGTCAGGAATCTACGGAAATCGAAAAAAAATAGTTGCATACATTTATGCAATTATTACTGATAATTGCATATATGTATGCAACTTTTCTGCAAGCTTTTTTCAGATTAAAATCTGAAAATAAACCTGCACAAATGTATGCAAGTATTTGAAATTTTTGCGCACATGTATGCATTTATTTGCATGAATAAAAATCAACGAAGATGTATGTAGTGAAAAATATGCACGAATGTATGCAGGAAAGTGATATATGTGCATACTATTATGCATTTAACTGGAAATTTCGTTTTTTTTGTTTTTTTTTATTTTTGACGCCTTCGTTGATGGTTTTTTGTTCTGAATTTTTAGTGTTTACATGTTTTATTTAAATACGAATTTACGTGATTTTTTTATATTTTTTTATATTTTTTTGATGACTTTTCAGAAAATAGGGACCTAATTTACAATAAGTTTATGACCGGATGTGAGCCTAATTAAGTTTCAAAATAGGGATGTGAGCCTAATATTCACTATTCCATATACACGACAATTTTATACAGTGTATATATATGTTAAAAATTATATTTTTAACAATCAAATAATTTTCACAATTCATATATATATATATATATCATTTTCATTTCATATATATATCGTTTTCACATTTCATATATATAATATTTTCACTTTTCATATATACAATGTTTTCACTTTTCAATATATACGATATTTTCACTTTTCAATATATACGATATTTTCACTTTTCAATATATACGATATCTTCACTTTCAATATATATATATATATATATGTATTATTTTCACTTTCAATATATACGATATCTTCACTTTTCAATATATACGATATTTTCACTTTTCAATATATACGATAACTTCACTTTCAATTTATATATATATATATCATTTTCACTTTTCAATATATACGATATCTTCACTTTCAATATATATATTATTTTCACTTTTCAATATATACGATATTTTCACTTTTCAATATATACGATATCTTCACTTTTCAATATATACGATATCTTCACTTTCAATATATATATTATTTTCACTTTCAATATATATATCATTTCAAATCACGATCAATTTTCACATAGAATACAACCAAACAGACAAGTCGTCCATGGTCTGTGGACGACGGGGAACAGTTCATATATGCAGTTATGAAATAAATAACTGTAAAGAAAATTATAGTGAGAGAATTCTCACTTTGACTGGTTTTGAATTTTCCTCAATTTTTTGTTAGCTTCATTTCTGATCTAGCCAATTCCATTGTGCAGAGCTCTTCAAGACGGTTCTAACGGATCCAAGATCATCAAATTCTGGATTGATTTGCAAGAGATATAGGCTTTTAAACAATAAATTACAATAATAAACTTAATTAATATAATTAATTTAATTAATATGCCCTAATCACATTTCTTAATCGTTCTTCCTCAATTGTCGTTCCAGGCAACAACAAAGAACCCCACGGCTTCGACTTCTTTAAGCGCATGCGCACGCTTCTTTATGCGATCGGACCTTGATCTGGAGGTGCCTCATCGTAGCCAAGACCGTCGGCAACCTCCTCCCCGAATAGCTGGAGATCCGACGCTTCCTGCGCTCCAAAATGTTGTGCGAACGGGCCTCATTTCAGCTCGAAAACCGAGCTACTCAAACTGTGAAATTTGATCAAATACGTATCAAATAAAAGATCTGGCGATGCACTTGATTTTTGTTTTGATGTTTTGAATCTATTCGCATTTTGATGGTAGAATTTGGGGATTGAAGGATCGACGTTTTCAGCCCTCAATTTATGGGTGGCGGCTGTTGTGTATGAAGCTAGGGTTTTAGGATATTTATAGCCCTTTTATAATTAATTTATTGATATTTAATTCTCCAAATACTTGTTTAACATCTCGAACTCTAAACGAACTCAAATGACTGTCGCGCCTAGCTAATTACCCTCATTCCAAACACAATGGGATATGTTTCGTAACCCGATGCGGATGTTACGATAGGTTTCCATCAAAATTAAAATATAAATCTATATATATTCAATTTGAACGTACATTTTAAATTACTGGGGCCACATACTGATTCAGAAAATTCCAATAAAATATTTTCTAGCTTCGTATTGACGATACCGTCCTAACAAAACTGATTTCGTCGAATTCTGAGACCGCTTGAAAAATGGTCCATTTCTGGTCGATCCAATTTAAGTGTAATTGACCAAAACACGTTTTCTATTGCCACGCTCACATATTGACTTCAAAAATTATGAAATTTGAAACCTAGCAATCACTTCACATCCCAGATCCAACAAAAGTGGTTTAGTCGAATTCCGAGGTCGTTTGCAAAATGGCCATTTTCAAGGCCTTTATATATATTAAAATATATATAAATTCCACAGCGACTTTTCTGAATTTTAAACTGGACAAATCTTTTAACTTCTAAAGTGAAATCTCAGTTCCTTACTTCCGTTAGAAAGATATGATTAAACAAATTCGCATATTTCTTGTTTCGTTCAATTTTGACTTATATTGAATTCTGTGTATTCATTTGAACTTTGAAATCAAATTTTCAAACTACCGCGCCATTTTAGGCTCGTTATATAATTTAAAATAAATTCATTCGTTTTAACTTCATCGATAATAAATTTTTCGTCGTTATTATTTAAATAAACCATTTTAAATACTCAAAATTCATTAAAATTGCCAAAATAAAAATTTTAAATTGGCCCAGAATTTCCGGGTTGTTACAATCTCCCCTACTTAAAACTTTTCGTCCCCAAAAAGGAACGAAGCTGAAAGTTGTTCTACTAATCAACTCAACTTCCAGTTTTTCCGTTACGGCTTAAGTTCTTCAACTTTTCAGTTTCTAAGAACTTTTCAAATTTTTCAAAAAATTTGGCTAACACCCTAAATTTTCGAAAAATTTCGCCATTACCTCCCCTGCACTAGGAGCACCGGAAAAATCCCGAAATTGCCATACAGGCCCTCTGATCTCAAAAAGAAAAAGAAAAAGCCAAGCGGCTAGCCAATCGGCTCATAAAATCATCATCACCCAAACAAAGCAGTAAACTATGGTAAACATGTACCTATTTGTCGGGCAAACAATTTTATTCTCTGCTCTAACCTCCTTGCAATGACCTGTTCAATGTAAGTACATGTATATGCATGCATTTGCAACCAATTTTCAATACAGTTTACTATTTGGTTCAATTTGTATACAATTTGGCCTAATTGGTTCCTTCAATTTAAATGTTGATTTTATTAGTTAACTAATAATCAAACAACATAACCAACAATCAATTAATTGATTAGATTTTTCAAATATATAACTTTATATATTTAAAATCATATTTTCTAAAACCAAATTATATATATAATCACAAATACGTTATTTATAGACAAATAACTCTCGACTCATTCTAGGGCATTTCTAACCCCATCGCTAACGAGTCACTCATTCTAGAATGCTACTGATTCTATCTCTAATGAGGATTCTTTTATAGGGCATTACTAATCCTACCTCTGATGAGTCTTTTGTTCAGTTCTAACGAGTTGTACCCAAAGATTTGAGTTAACCAAAGCTCTAATACCAGCTGTAACGACACAGATTTCGCCTGGACCTAATCGATTGCTAAATCGACCAAGACCGTTCGAATCCCACATACGCTAACTCTAGATATACAACACATCAGAATAAATAACAGAAGACTTTTATAAACATCATAATAATGTTACATCAGAGTACAGAATATCAGAGTATATCGAAATATAATACATAGTGGAAGATAAATTTACATAAATGTAATACAGTGCACAGCGGAAATATAAACTACACAGCGGAAGACTATCAATACTCTGGACACGGCTTTTCGTTTCGATCCAGAATCCCGCTAAACATATCTGCAAAATAAAACTACTCGACTACCCGTGTGGAAAATAGGGGCACCCGAGTTTGCAAGAGAAAAGCAAACTACAGGTCAGTCATGGGACTGGTGTGAGAAACTCTAAACAGTTATAACCATATATAAATCATATGGCAAATCACAGGACCACGTCGCTAACGCGGAACGGGTTTACCCCCATGAATGCTAGTGTATAAACAACAATCAATATAGATATATGGATCTACTATGCATCAATCAACATGTAATATCCCAATCTACCCACTTAGATTAATCACTACACTTAGATTTTCCAAATCCGATTCAATTTTCAGAAATTATTCCTTTGGATTTTATTCCCGATTTCTTATTTCAAATCATTTGAAATACATATCATACTTTCTATATCAAAGTAGATTTCACTTCGGGATCTCAAATCAAATCGTTTGGAAATATGAATTCCAAAACATAACAATGCATAAAAACGAGTATGCAACCAAATATCGTGCTCCCCATCGACAAGGCAAAGGGTACGCACCTCGCAACTCGATATATAAATGTGCACCTACCCCACATAGGAGTAGGATACACCGACGATGCACCTACCCCACATAGGAGCAGGCTACACCGACCTCTCACCCATACTTTTAGTCTCAGGGTCACCCGACTCTTTAGCCACATACTAAATCATTTCATATCCCAAAGTAGGGAAAATCATTTCACAACATAATAATCACAAGTACTTTCAAAATATAGTACTTTACATTAGCAATGCAGACATATGATCAGTCACTATTAATCACATAACATTTGAGCTTGTACGTCTCAAAGAAGGGTGTTAAGCAAGAGAATAAATTCTCCGCCACTAAACAGATACATCACTGATAGCAACTAATCGAATATGCGATGAAACACAATGTAACATATAATACAATTCTAAATCATTTTAGAAATCATCGGGTTTTGGGCCTCGAAATCCTTTCTGTTTTATAGAACATTTTTATAAAACATTCCCTATCCCAAATCCGGAATACATTTCTTTTCACTTAAGAAAAATATCATTTCACAATCATTCATTAAATTTGAAATAAACACAACATCGCTAAACACCTTATCGTCAAATCGTGAAGTGTTTCACAAGGTGTTAGCCCACCGATATCTTTACCCAACCCAATTCTAAATGTAAAATCATATTCTTCTCATAAACTAGTCGAGCACCATCCAAACAATCAATCAACCACAATCAATATCAACAACTAAGTAAATTTGGTTTAATCACATCACATATTTTGGTATATTTAATTACCATTCATTCATTCAGATCTAATTAAAGATTTATTCAAACCTCAATTGGTTTCATCTCTAAAATCATTTCATATTGATTGTTCTACATTTTGGAAATTAATCCTGCTTTTACGCGGGTTAAAGAACTAATGTCATTTAAACACAGTTCACGACAAACCCCAAATCCAATTTATTTATTTATAATCACTGGATTATTTTTCTAGTTAATAACTAGTTCGTTTCGATAAAAATATATATATTTATCTTTTAAAATATGGAATTTTTCATCCTAATTCTTTCTAAATCATTTATTATGATTTTACACAAATTATCAATATTTTTATTTATTTTATCAAGGCCCGTACAGTCGATTTTCATAAACGGCCATCGAACTGCACTTGTAATGACCTTTTCCAAATTTGATTTGGGCATAATTCCAAATCCAACCGTTAGATTTCAAATTTCTAATATTCATTGGAAATATCTTTTCGATACGAACCCAACGGTTCCGGTTTCAGGAGAATCTGACGGTCGGATCTCCCGTAATTTCCGTTCGAAATCAATGGTCAAAATTCGCGAACTGCCGCAGCGTGACGCGTTCTATTCAGGCCTTTATATTATATATATAATATATATAATATGTATAATATATATTTCGTCGATTTCTATTTAAAACGAATTTTATAAATCGTTTCAAATTCGTTTTCAAAACGATTTCAACTTCATATTCAGTTTCTAATCAAAATTGAATATTCCATATAAACGACAATTTTATACAGTGTATATATATGTTAAAAATTATATTTTTAACAATCAAATCATTTTCACAATTCATATATATATATATATATATATCATTTTCATCATATATATATATATATATATCGTTTTCACATTTCATGTATATAATATTTTCACTTTTCATATATACAATGTTTTCACTTTTCAATATATACGATATTTTCACTTTTCAATATATACGATATCTTCACTTTCAATATATATATTATTTTCACTTTCAATATATACAATATCTTCACTTTTCAATATATACGATATTTTCACTTTTCAATATATACGATATCTTCACTTTCAATATATATATCATTTTCACTTTTCAATATATACGATATCTTCACTTTCAATATATATATTATTTTCACTTTTCAATATATACGATATTTTCACTTTTCAATATATACGATATCTTAACTTCTCAATATATACGATATCTTCACTTTCAATATATATATTATTTTCACTTTCAATATATATATCATTTCACATCACGATCAATTTTCATACAGAATACAACCAAACAGACAAGTCGTCCATGGTCTGTGGACGACGGGGAACAGTTCATATATGCAGTTATGAAATAAATAACTATATAGAAAATTATAGTGAGAGAATTCTCACTTTGACTGGTTTTGAATTTTCCTCAATTTTTTGTTTGCTTCGTTTCTGATCTAGCCAATTCCATTGTGTAGAGCTCTTCAAGACGGTTCTAACAGACCCAAGATCATCAAATTCTGAATTGATTTGCAAGAGATATGGGGTTTTAAACAATAAATTACAATAATAAACTTAATTAATTTAATTAACATGCCCTAATCACATTTCTTAATCGTTCTTCCTTAATTGTCATTGCAGGCGACAACATAGAAACCCATGGCTCCGACTTCTTTAAGCGCATGCGCATGCTTCTTTATGCGACCATCGTAGCCAAGACCGTCGGCAACCTCCTCCTCGAACAGCTGGAGATCCGACGCTTCCCTGCGCTCTAAAATGTTGTGTGAACGGGCCTCATTTCAGCTCGAAAATCGAGCTACTCAAGCTACTAAATTTGATCAAATACGTATCAAATTAAAGATCTGGCGATGCACTTGATTTTTGTTTTGATGTTTTGAATCGATTCGCATTTTGATGGAAGAATTTGGGGATTGAAGGGTGGACGTTTTCAGCCCTCAATTTATGGGTGGCGGCTGTTGTGTATGAAGCTAGGGTTTTAGGATATTTATAGCCCTTTTACAATTAATTTATTGATATTTAATTCTCCAAATACTTGTTTAACGTCTCAAACTGTAAACGAACTCCAATGACTGTCACCCCTAGCTAATTACCCTCATTCCAAACAAAATGGGATATGTTTCGTAACCCGATTCGGCTGTTACGATAGGTTTCCATCAAAATTAAAATATAAATCTATATATATTCAATTTGAATGTACATTTTAAATTACCGGGGCCACATACTGATTCGGAAAATTCCAAAAAAATATTTTCTTGCTTTGTATTGACTATACGGTCCTAACAAAACTGATTTCGTCGAATTCTGAGACCGTTTGAAAAATGGTCCATTTCTGGTTGATCCAATTTAACTATAATTGACCAAAACACGTTTTCTTTTGCCACGCTCACATATTGACTTCAAAAATTATGAAATTTGAAAACAAGCAATCACTTCACATCCCGGATCCAACAAAAGTGGTTTCGTCAAATTCAGAGGTCGTTTGCAAAATGGCCATTTTCAAGGCCTTTATATATATTAAAATATATATAACTTCCGCAGCGACTTTTCTGAATTTTAAACTGGACATATCTTTCAACTTCTAAAGTGAAATCTCAGTTCGTTACTTCCGTTAGAAAGATATGATTAAACAGATTCAAATATTTCTTGTTTCGTTCAATTCTGACTTATATTGAATTCTGTATATTCATTTGAACTTTGAAATCGAATTTTCAAACTACGGCGCCATTTTAGGCTCGTTATATAATTTAAAATAGTTCATTCGTTTTAACTTCGTCGATAATAAATTTTTCGTCGTTATTATTTAAAATAAACCATTTTAAATATTCAAAATTCATTAAAATTGCCAAAATAAAAAATTTAAATTGGCCCAGAATTTCCGGGTTGTTACATCCAATCTCTGATTAATTCTTTCGTTTGGTTCTAATATGTCTTGTTCTCGAGCTCTGTAAACCAAAGCTCAGATACCAACTAAAATGACTCAAACTTCCCCGTAAAGGAAAGCCCGGATTGAGTTGAGAAAGCGACAAATCAAAATATAAACAGAAGAACATTTCATTGCTTATTACAACAATTACATTAGAGTACAAGAATATACCAGAGTATGAATAAATAATATACATTTGACAAATATCAGAGATTTAAATTTCATTTCAATATGTAGCAGTAGAAAAATAACACATAATACAACTGTAAGAAATACATGGATATATAGCATTCTGAATATAGCTCCAGCTGTAAACCAGGATCTTGTGAATATAATATCTATAAAACCAAAACTCCTAACTGCCCGTGTGGAAAATAGGGGCACTTAGAGTTTATTTTAAAACAATAAACTCCAGGTCAGTCATGTGACTGGTGTGAGAACTAAAATAGTTATTTAAAACTTTACTTTAAAATCATATACATCAAGGGACTATACCGTATAACACGGAACGGGTTTCCTCCCAAGAATACCAGTGCAAATAACAAAACAGCGCAATGCTTTTTGGAAAAATGAAGCTATTATAAGACTCAGGTCCCATCACAAGTTGCAACGCAAGCCGAAGGATAGAGTTTTACCTTATAATAGCCAAACATGTTTGGTACATTTAAAACAAATCATTTTGATACTATTATAAGTGTATAGTGTCAAAATCAACTTCAAATATAAATGTATTAATCATAGACGGCATGGTCCCCATCCTACTATGTCGCCATACTAGTTCTACAATTAAAACCAAAATGTCAAATATTGGAAATTGGATTTCCGTCATGAGTCGAGCTAAGGGATCGTCCTCACCAGCTTCGAGACACTCTAGCAAATGCCTCAGGATTCCTCGCAAGGAACCCTGGAACCTACAGGGCCAGTCCTCCTTTACGTTTGAGAATTAGTTATTCCTGAACACACGCTTCCCGGTCCTATAGGACCTATCCATCGGCTCCGTAGTAACCGATATATCTAAGGCGCCTCGCTATCCATCATCTATATAGGTAAAAATAGATAAATGTATGGGCCCCATACCATGACACCACCCATAGCTAGAAGGAAAAGTCATGTCCTCTATATGTTCCTGATCTCGTTTTTGACTCATACAAAGGTGTGAGGCTCGCGAATCAATGCTATACACAAAGTTATGCCCTTTAAGGTTGTGCTTTGATCATCAACCACAAGACTATGCTTTTCAACAGAAGCCTTGATCATTTTGCATCTCAGCATGCCACACTGACAATTCACGCCATGCAACTGATGTCCATCGATATATAACCTCTGGAGCTAATTCTCCGCCACCAAACAGATATATATTTAATAGAGATCAATCAACATATAATAAAATCAAACGTCAGACACACATCCATTTAATAGTTCGTTCTGGGTCTGAACAAAACCGGAGGCACCTTATTCCTCGTCCTGTGTCCAATACAGGAGAGAGGTCCTCTCATATCTGGTCGATCACCAAGTACGTCTGGATTATCACCACTTATTACCTTGTCTTGGGTGTACCGCCCAATCAAGACATCAGTAATCATCCAAACGGTGTGAAGACCTTCGGTCTTCAACCACCGTCTTCATCGTCGACTTATCGTCGAATCAATTATTCAGAATGGGTATAAACCCTGCCTTTCTGAATAACTCGCAAATATAATAAACAAGTGCTACACAAACACAACATATGCCTCATTCCAATTCAGAAAATTCTTTTGATCAAATATTCACATCCTTTGGGAAAGGTTCCCATTAATTTTATCAAAGATAATTATTCTTTAATCTTCCTTTGGATATCATTTCTAAACCAAATTAAGGTTTATCAACTAGTCGGGATTATCGAACCATACCGAAGTAATCATTTCTTTTATTATCCCAATCCCAACCTATTCATCCCATGAAGCAAAACTGGTAATACTCCATATCTAACACCACGGTATTATTGGTAAAATTAATTACCTTTTTACATTCAAATCTAATTAAAGATTTAACTATCGCCTAGAGTAAAATGGTGGTACTCCATTCTCGATCATTTCCCGAATTTGATAATTTAAATTATCACATTCTCATTTCAATCTAATTAAAGATTCATTAAAACTCCACTTAGTTTTAATCTTCCCAAAAATCAATATTAGTGATTATTTATGTTTGGAAAATCAAACATGTCGCATTAACAATCTACACCGTACCATTGATTTCTGCCGATATGTAACCTCTAAGCTCGTAAGTCTTAGAGAAGGGTATTAAGAAAGAGAATAAATTTTCCGCAACCAAACAGATATATATTTAGCAAAGATCAACCATACATTTCAAAATACAATGTTAGACATGTAATCCTGTCTTTAACTGGGTTATAGAACTAATGTCATTTAAAACACAATTCACGATAAACACAAATCACATTCCATTAATTATGGAATCTTCACGGAAAACAGATCAATATATAATCGATATTAATTTCTGTATCCGACTAATAATATAAATGGAATAACGAAAAAGCCTTTTAAATTCCATATATATTAACAGTCTTCCTCCATAGAAGCTCACTTCGATTATTATCAAATCGAATTCCATTCAATTCCAATTTAATATATTAAGTTGGAGAACTTTACTTTGGAAAATTCCCGTTAAATCTTAATGAAAAGATTTATAAATTCCAAATCACATTTCACTGTTAATCGGGTTAAAGAAAAAAATGTCCTAATTTCCTTGTCCTCATGAATTTTACTGTAACAACCCGGAAATGCGAGCCAGTTTAAAATTTTTATTTTGGCAATTTTAATTAATTTTGAACATTTAAAATAGATTATTTTGAAAAATATCAATGAGAAATTTATTTTGAATAGAATTAGAACGTATATATTATATACGTCGTCGTTAGAATATAAATAATTATATATAAATATAAAAGGAATTGAAAATGGCGCGGTAATTTGATAATTCGATTTCAAATTTCAATTGAACATACCGGGTGCAAAATAAACCAGATTTTAGTGAAACCAAAAATAATAGAATCAATTTGAGAATATCTTTCCAACAAATCCGAAAAATCAAGATTTCATAGCGGGAATCAAAAGATATGTCCAGTTGAAATTTCAGAATAGTCGCTATGGAATTCAGGCCCTTAAAAATGGGAATTTTGCGAATGATCTCGGATTTCGACGAAACCACTTTTGTTGGATCCGTGATGTCAAATTATTGCTAGATTCCAAATTTCATAATTTTTCGAATCAATATGTGAGCATGGCAAAGGAAAACGCGTTTGACCAGTTTTAGTTGATTTTAATCGACTGTAAAATGGCCATTTTTCCAACGGTCTCAGAATTCGACGAAATTAGTTTTGTTAGGACCGTATCGTCAATACGAAGCTAGAAAATATTTTTCGGGGATTTTTCTTTTAGTATGTGGCCCCGGTAAATTGAAATGCGCATTCAAATTCAATATATAGAGTTATATGTTGATTTTGTCTAAAACTGATCAAAACAGTCGAATCAGCTTACGATACATATCCCATTGTGTTCGGAATGGGGGTAATTAGCTATGGATGACAGGCGGTGGGCCTCGTTTCGAGGTCGAAATAAAAAGTACCTTTTTGAAAATAAATTAATTAAATAAAATAAAATAAAAAACCTCTCCGAACTCTCTCTCCTCTCCTTACTTCCTCTCAGCCCCCCCCCCACCCATCTTTCATTTTGACAGAAGGAAAAAGAAAAAAGAAAACTAAATCAATCGAACGCACCGCGCCTCCGTGGGAGAACCACCGTCGCTGCACCACCTGCTGCGCTCCACCCCAGGTGACGCCGCACCTCTCCAGCCTCCCTCCCCTCCCAGACGCCTATCGATCGAAGCCCCCCCAAGACGTCTCCCTCATCGCGCGAGACCACGCACACCCCTAGGCTGCCGCCGCAGGCGCTAGCCACCGCCGGGCCCCCTCCTCCATCGCAGATGGCCATCTCCTTTCCCCTCCGACCAATGAACCCCCCCCCCACTTTCAAATTAAACGGTAAGTGAGTTCTTTTTCTTCATTTATTTTATTTCTTTATGGTACATAAAGATGTGATTTTTTTTAACGATGAAAAGCTATGATTTTTAACCATGAAAAGATTTGAATTTGTATATTGAAAAGATTAGAATTCTAGTAAGGCAAAGATATGATTTATAGTTAACTAAAAACGTGATTTTTATATATGAAGTATAAATTTCCATTCGTATAAAGTTTAGATTTTTACCATATGAAAGTGTTGATTTTTAACATAAGAAAGATTGGATTTTTAACAAAGAAAAGAATAGATTTTTATAATGAAAAGATTTGATTTTTAATAGAAGAAAAATTAGATTTTTCATTGTATAAAAATTTAATTTTTACATATATGAAATAGCGTTGGAAAGATATGATTTTGAGCGTAGTAAAAATAGAATTTTTATCTATATAGTAGCGATGTAAAAATAGAATTTTTATCTATATAGTAGCGATGTAAAAATAGAATTTTTATCTATATAGTAGCGATGTAAAAATAGAATTTTTTATCTATATAGTAACGATGTAAAAATAGAATTTTTATTTATATAGTAGCAGTGTAAAAATGTGATTTTTATATATGTAGCGGCTACGGGAAACGAAAGTGACAAAAGGCGAGAACGACGAAGATTTCTACATAAGAAGAGTCATGATATTGGATTAGGTAGTCGGTGAGAACTTCTCACTCTAAATTTCTTTTTCTAGTTATATATAAATATACTAGGATGCAGATGGTGCTTAGCAGCACCCGACACCCGTCGTCCACAGACCATGGACGGCTTGTATGCTTGTTTGATGTGTTGTGAAAATTGTTTGTGATGTTAATGTGAAATCGATAATAAATTGTAGATGGTTGAAATAAATTAATTATCGTTAAAAATATATTTTTTAACGTGAATATGAATATAGTGAATGTGAGTAAATAAATATTTATAAACCAATCGGCCGGTTTGTTTATATTCATTGATTTGACTGATATTGATTGGGATGATAAATTTTACACATCGCCCAACTGCACAAATAAAAATCTGTGTTTGATGATTTGAAACCCCACACGGGTGTTGTGATGATATTTGGCGTACACTAATCCCAATTATTTAATTGTATGCCGATCGATTGGTCGACAGGCTATGTAAGCGTTAATTATTTATATTTAATGCTTATGCAGTTGTGTGGTGCACTTTGGATGATGGTTGATTGTTTATCGTTGCTATTATATACATGTGTTGTATGGAATCCATATAATTAACGTTATATGGTAATTGATTGGGCCTCATTCCAATTGGGAAAGTAATGAATATTATAAAAGAAAATTCATGTGTTGAATATAAAAATAGTCATGTGTTGATGATATTTACGTGTTGAAACTGTTCATGTGTTGAGTAAAATATTTTAATAATAAAATTTACATCTTTATCATATTTAAAATTAGAACTACTTCACGGTGGAGTCTGATTTAAAAATCAAACGATAGATACCATAATTTTATAAAATATTTTACATAAAAAAAATAGTTGTGTGTTGACAGTACTCATGTGTTGAGATTAGTCATGTGTTGAAAGAAATATAGATTCATGTGTTGAATAGAATAAATATTCATTTATTAAATAGAATAACGAATTTATTGAGATATACAAAACCGTGTTGATTAGAGTAGCGCCATTTTGACGTGAACGATATTTATATCGATTATATTCGTTTTTATAATGAATATAGGAAAAGAAATGATTTCAAAATATAACGTTTTGAAAATATGATCATTTATATAGTAATGATAAGAAATATTCAATTTTGATTTGAAATTGAATATAAAGTTGAAATGGTTTTGAAAACGAATTTAAAACGATTTATAAAATACGTTTTAAAAAGGAAATCGATGAAATATAAATATACAATATATATATATATTATATATAATGGCCTGAATAGAACGCGCCGCGCCGCGGCTGTTCGTAAATTTCGACCATTGACTTTGAATTGACATTACGGGAGATCCGACCGTCGGATTCTCTTAAAACCGGAACCGTTGGGTTCGTATCGAAAATAGCTTTCCAATTAATATTAGAAATTTGAAATCTAACGGTTGGATTTGGAATTATGTCCAAATCAAATTTGGAAAAGGTCGATGTAAGTGCAGTTCGATGGCCGTTGTTGGAAATCGACTGTACGGGCCTTGATAAAATTATTAAAAATATCAATAATTTGTGTAAAATCATAATATGTGAATTGGAAAGAACTGGGATGAAAAATTCCATATTTGAAAAGATAAAAATAGATTTTTATCGAAATGAACTAGTTTTGAACTAGAATTAAAATCAATTTATTTTTGAAACGAATAAATTGAATTTGAAAGTGATTTTAAAAATAATCAATATCCCCAATACGTGAATTGGACTGGAGTTGAATCGAAATTATCTTCGGAATATTTCGATATTGGATTTCGTGACTATACAGATATTGTTATGGGAATTTGAAAGATATATTTTATATCATTATTTCCAATACGATATTTGTTGGTTTCAGGATTTGATATTGAATATAAGCCTGTATACTTTCTGTTCAGAGCCTTGTATTTAATATCAAATGTGATTTGGGTTTGTCGTGAATGGTGTCTTCATTAACACTGTTCTTAAGCCCAATAGACAAAAAGATTAAATCTTTCAATTTAGATTTAATGAAGTGTATCAATTAAATAATATTTAATTGGAATTGAATTTGAATTGGTTTTTGGGCTTATCGTGGGCGGTGTTTTGAACAACACCTGCTCTTTAACCCGATTAACAATAGAGTGTGATTTTGGGTTTATCGTGTTTTAGATGACATTGGTTCTTTAACCCAGTTAAAGACAGGATATTGATTTTTGAAAAGATTAAAACTAAGTGGAGTTTTAATGAATCTTTAATTAGATTGAAATGTGAATTGATAATTTAAATTATCAAATCTGAAAGGTGATCGAGAATGGAGTACCGCCCGTTTTGCTCCAAAGCGATAGTTAAATCTTTAATTAGATTTAAAACGTGAAATGGTAATTAATTTTACCGATAACACCTTGGTGTTAGGTATGGAGTATTACCAGTTTTGCTCCATGGGATGAATAGGTTGGGATTGGGAAATAAAATAAATAATTACTTCGGTGTGGTTCGCTAATCCCGACTAGTTTGAAATGATATCCGAAGGAAGATTAAAGAATAAATTTAGAAGAATTTCTCTTGGATAAAATTAATGGGAACCTTTCCCTAATACTGTGATTTTGTGAATAAAAGAATATTCTGAATGGGAATGAGGCGTTTGTTGTGTTTGTGTAACATTTGTTTATCATATACGTGGGTTATTCAGAAAGGCCGAGTTTATACGCATTCTGAATAACCGATTTGACGAGATGTCGAAGAAGAAGATGGTGGTTGAAGACCGGAAGTCTTCACATCGTTTGGGGTGATTACTGATGATCTCGATTGGGTTGTACACCCAAGATGAGGGAAAGAGTTGGTGATCGTCTAGACGTACTTGGAGATGGATGGATATGCGAGGAAAGTGCCTCCGGTTTCGTTCAGACCCAGGACGAACTTGTAAATGGATTATGTGTCTGACTTTGGATTTTATTCTGTGTCGATTGATCTTTATTAAATATACATCTGTTTGGCGGCGGAGAATTTATTCTCTTACTTAACGCCCTTCCCAGAGACGTACGAGCTCAGAGGTTGTATATCGATGGACATCAGTCGCATGGAGTGAATTGCCAGTATGGCACGCGTAAGTGGCAATTAATCAGGGCTTCTGTTGAAAAGCAAAGTCTTGTGGTTGATGATCAAAGAACGGCCTGTGTGGCGTAGCTTTGTGTATAACGTGAATTCCCGAGCCTCACACCTCGGTATGAGTCAAAAACGGGAGACGGACCGCTGGGAGAGCACGACGTTTCTTTCTAGCTAGGGTGGTGTCGGTGACCTACCAGCCCTAACATTTATATACTTTTCACCTGTGTGGTTGTTGGATACGAGGCGCCTCAGATACAGGTCTGTAAGGACCTGGAAACGTGTGTTCAGGAATTGCCAATCCTCAAAAGTGAGAGAGGACCGGCCCAGCCGATTCCAAGGATCAAAGTGGGGTCCTGAGACATTTGCTAGAGTGTCTCGAACGGAGAGGAGCTTGCCCCTTGCCTCGACTCATGATGGAAATCCAATTTCCAATACGTGATATTGCGGTTTTAATTGTAGAACTAGTATGGCGACATGATATATGGTACCCATGCCACCTATGATTGATATTTATGATTGAAATTGTTTTGACACTATACACTTATAATAGTATCAAATGATTTATTTTAAACGTACCAAGCATGTTTGGCTATTATAAGGGAAAACCCTATCCTCCGGCTTGCGTTGCATTTTGTGACGGGACCTGGGTCTTATAATAGCTTCATTTTTCCAAAAAGCATTGCGCTGTTTTGTTATATGCACTAGTATTCTTGGGAGGAAACCCGTTCCGTGTTATACGGCGTGGTCCCTTGAATTACTCTCTTTTAAAGTAAAGTTTTAAATAACTGTTTTAGTTCTCACACCAGTCCCATGACTGACCTGGAGTTTATTGTTTTAACCTAAACTCTGGGTGCCCTATTTTATACACGGGCAGCTAGTAGTTTTGGTTTTGCAGATTTATATTCACAGGATCCTGATTTACAGCTGGAACGATGCTCTGAAAACTCTGTATCCGTGTATTACTTCTAGTTGTGTTTTGTATTATTTTCCGCTGCGATGTATTTAGATGTAATTTAAATTTCTGATATTTGTCGAATGTATATTTATTCATACTGTATATTCTTGTATTCTGATGGAATTGTTGTAATATACAATGAAATGTTCTTCCTCTGCGTTCTATTTTGTCCTGTCCTCAAAGTATCCGCTCTTTCCTTCACGGGGAAGTTACGGGTGCTTACAGTGGTATCGGAGCTTTGGTTTACAGAGCTCGAGAACAAGACACATTAGAACCGTACGAAAGAATTCATCAGATACTGGATTAGTAATATCCAATTAAAATTACTCGTTAGAGATAGGATCATTAGTATCCTAGAACGAGTGTGAAGAGTATATTTTTCAAATGAAAATAATTTTGTTTTGAAAATTTAAATCGCTTTATATGTATTTGAATATTTATTTATTTTGGAATTTGGACAATCGAGTATATGAAGATTTCACGTATACGCGTCATGAACGTATATTCGAAGTTTTAATATACTGGATAGATATAGAATCACACTCTAGTCGCCCGGAGATAATTCTGGTAATGCGGCCGCATTATCAGTATTTGTGTTCGTGTTTCGAAGGTGTGGTTTTTATATATTTCCATTAGACTGGTGTGAGAACCAAAACTAGATAGATTTATTATTGTGAATTGGCATCAAAAACATGATTTTCTGTATATCTATCCAGTTATAAGATTGAAACTCTAATTCACTAATTGATTGATGTTGTGTTGTTTGTTTATTTGTTTGATAATTTTGAACCATTTAGCCTAATTGAATCGAATAGTGAATTGTATTGAAAATTGGTCGCATTTGCTTGCATATACATATACTTACATTGAACAGGTCATAGCAAGGAGGCTAGAGCAGAAGAATAAAATTTGTTTGCCCAACAAATAGGTACATGTTTATTATAATTTACTGTTTTGTTTGGGTGATGATGATTTTATGAGCCGATTGGCTAGCCGCTTGGCTTTTCTTTTTCTTTTTGAGATCAGAAGGCCTATAAGGCAATTTCGGGATTTTCCCGGTGCTCTCGGTGCAGGGGAGGTTGTGGCGAAATTTTTCGAAAATTTAGGGTGTTAGCCAAATTTTTGAAAATTTGGAAAAGTTCTTAGAAACTGAAAAGTTGAAGAACTTAAGCCGCAATGAAAATAATGGAAGTTGATTTGAATTGTTAAACAACTTTCGGCTTTGTTCCTTTTCGGGGACGAAAAGTTTTAAGTGGGGGAGAATGTAACAACCCGGAAATGCGAGCCAGTTTAAAAATTTTATTTTGGCAATTTTAATGAATTTTGAACATTTAAAATAGATTATTTTGAAAAATATCGACGAGAAATTTATTTTGAATAGAATTAGAACGTATATATTATATACGTTGTCGTTAGAATATAAATAATTATATATAAATATAAAAGGAATTGAAAATGGCGCGGTAGTTCGATAATTCGATTTCAAATTTCAATTGAACATACCGGGTGCAAAATAAACCGGATTTTAGTGTAACAAAAAATAATAGGATCTATTTGAGAATATCTTTCCAACGAATCCGAAAAATCAAGATTTCATAGCGGGAATCAAAAGATATGTCCAGTTGAAATTTCAGAATAGTCGCTATGGAATTCAGACCCTTAAAAATGGGAATTTTGCAAACGACCTCGGATTTCGACGAAATCACTTTTGTTGGATCCATGATGACAAATTATTTCTAGATTCCAAATTTCATAATTTTTCGAATCAATATGTGAGCATGGCAAAGGAAAACGCGTTTGACCAGTTTTAGTTGATTTTAATCGACTGTAAAATGGCCATTTTTCCAACGGTCTCAGAATTCGACGAAATTAGTTTTATTAGGACCGTATCATCAATACGAAGCTAGAAAATATTTTTCGGGGATTTTTCTTGTTAGTATGTGGCCCCGGTAAATTGAAATGCGCGTTCAAATTCAATATATAGAGTTATATGTTGATTTTGACCAAAACTGATCGAAACAGTCGAATCAGCTTACGATACATATCCCTTTGTGTTTGGAATGGGGATAATTAGCTATGGACGACAGGCGGTGGGCCTCGTTTCGAGGTCGAAATAAAAAGTACCTTTTTGAAAATAAATTAATTAAATAAAATAAAATAAAAAACCTCTCCTAACTCTTCTCCTCTCCTTACTTCCTCTCAGGCCCCCCCTTTCATTTTGACAGAAGGAAAAAGAAAAAAAACTAAATCACTCGAACGCACCGCGCCTCCGGGGGAGAACCACCGTCGCCGCACCACCTGCTGCGCTCCACCCCAGGTGACACCGCACCTCTCCAACCTCCCTCCCCTCCCAGACGCCTATCGATCGAAGCCCTCCCAAGATGTCTCCCTCATCGCGCGAGACCACGCACACCCCTAGGCTGCCGCCGCAGGCGCTAGCCACTGCCGGGGCCCCTCCTCCGTCGTAGATGGCCATCCCCTTTCCCCTCCGACCAATGAAACTTCCCCCCTCTTTCAAATTAAACAGTAAGTGTGTTCTTTTTCTTCGTTTATTTTATTTCTTTATGGTACTTAAAGATGTGATTTTGTTTAACGATGAAAAGCTATGATTTTTAACCATGAAAAGATTTGAATTTGTATATTGAAAAGATTAGAATTCTAGTAAGGCAAAGATATGATTTTTAGTTAACTAAAAACGTGATTTTTATATATGAAGTATAAATTTCCATTCGTATAAAGTTTAAATTTTACCATATGAAAGTGTTGATTTTTAACATAAGAAAGATTGGATTTTTAACAAAGAAAAGAATAGATTTTTATAATGAAAAGATTTAATTTTTAATAGAAGAAAAATTAGATTTTTCATTGTATAAAAATTCGATTTTTACATATATGAAGTAGCGTTGGAAAGAATTGATTTTGAGTGTAGTAAAAATAGAATTTTTATCTATTTAGTAGTGATGTAAAAATAGAATTTTTATCTATACAGTAGCGATGTAAAAATAGAATTTTTATCTATACAGTAGCGATGTAAAAATAGAATTTTTATCTATATAGTAGCGATGTAAAAATAGAATTTTTATCTATATAGTAGTGGTGTAAAAATATGATTTTTATATACATAGCAACAATATAAAAATGTGATTTTTATATATGTAGTGGCTACAGGCAATGAAAGTGACAAAAGGCGAGAACAACGAAGATTTCTACATAAGAAGAGTCGTGATATTGGATTAGCTAGTCTGTGAGAACTTCTCACTCTAAATTTCTTTTTCTAGTTATATATATATATACTAGGATGCAGACGGTGCTTAGCAGCACCCGACACCCGTCGTCCACAGACCATGGACAGCTTGTATGCTTGTTTGATGTGTTAAGAAAATTGTTTGTGATGTTGATGTGAAATCGATAATAAATTGTAGATGGTTGAAATAAATTAATTATCGTTAAAAATATAATTTTTAACATGAATATGAATATAGTGAATGTGAGTAAATAAATATTTATAAACCAATCGGCCGATTTGTTTATATGCACTGGTTTGACTGATATTGATTGGGACGATAAAATTTACACATTGCCCAACTGCACAAATAAAAATCTGTGTTTGATGATTTGAAACCCCACACGGGTGTTGGGATGATATTTGGCGTACACTAATCCCAATTATTTAATTGTATGTCGATTGATTGGTCGACAGGCTGTGTAAGCGTTAATTATTTATATTTAATGCTTATGCAGTTGTGTGGTGCACTTTGGATGATGGTTGATTGTTTATCGTTGCTTTTATATACATGTGTTGTATGGAATCCATATAATTAACGTTATATGGTAATTGATTGGGCCTCATTCCAATCGGGAAAATAATGAATATTATAAAAGAAAATTCATGTGTTGAATATATAAATTGTCATGTGTTGACGATATTTACGTGTTGAAACTGTTCATGTGTTGAGTAAAATAATTTAATAATAAAATTTACATCTTTATCATATTTAAAATTAGAACTACTTCACAGTGGAGTCTGATTTAAAAATCAAACGATAGACACCATAATTTTATAAAATATTTTACATAACAAAAATAGTCGTGTGTTGACAGTACTCATGTGTTGAGATTAGTCATGTGTTGAAAGAAATATAGATTCATGTGTTGAATAGAATAAATATTCATTTGTTGAATAGAATAACGAATTTATTAAGATATATAAAGCCGTGTTGATTAGAGTCGCGCCATTTCGACGTGAGCGATATTTATATCGATTATATTAATTTTTATAATGAATATAGGAAAAGAAATGATTTCAAAATATAACGTTTTGAAAATATTATCATTTATATAGTAATGATATGAAATATTCAATTTTGATTTGAAATTGAATATAGAGTTGAAATGGTTTTGAAAACGAATTTAAAACGATTTATAAAATACATTTTAAAACGGAAATCGATGAAATATATAATATATATATATATTATATATATAATGGCCTGAATAGAACGCGCCGCGCCGCGGCAGTTCGTGAATTTCGACCATTGACTTCGAATTGACATTACGGGAGATCCGACCGTCGGATTCTCCTAAAACCGGAAATGTTGGGTTCGTATCGAAAATAGCTTTCCGGTGAATATTAGAAATTTGAAATCTAACGGTTGGATTTGGAATCATGTCCAAATCAAATTTGGAAAAGGTCGCTGTAAGTGCAGTTCGATGGCCATTGTTGGAAATCGACTGTACGGGCCTTGATAAAATTATTAAAAATATCAATAATTTGTGTAAAATCATAATATGTGAATTGGAAAGAACTGGGATGAAAAATTCCACATTTGAAAAGATAAAAATAGATTTTATCGAAATGAACTAGTTTTGAACTAGAATTAAAATCAATTAATTTTTGAAACGAATAAATTGAATTTGAAAGTGATTTTAAAAATAATCAATATTCCCAATACGTGAATTGGACTGGAGTTGAATCGCAATTATCTTCGGAATATTTCGATATTGGATTTCGTGACTATACAGATATTGTTATGGAAATTTGAAAGATATATTTTATATCGTTATTTCCAATACGATATTTGTTGGTTTCAGGATTTGATATTGAATATAAGCCGGTATACTTTCTATTCAGAGCCTTGTATTTAATATCAAATGTGATTTGGGTTTGTCGTGAATGGTGTCTTCATTAACATTGTTCTTAAGCCCAATAGAGAAAAAGATTAAATCTTTCTGTTTAGATTTAATGAAGTGTATCAATTAAATAATATTTAATTGGAATTGAATTTGAATTGGTTTTTGGGTTTATCGTGGGCGGTGTTTTGAACAACACCTCCTCTTTAACCCGATTAACAATAGAGTGTGATTTTTGGTTTATCGTGAATCGTGTTTTAGATTACATTGGTTCTTTAACCCAGTTAAAGACAGGATGTTCATTTTTGAAAAGATTAAAACTAAGTGGAGTTTTAATGAATCTTTAATTAGATTGAAATGTGAATTGATAATTTTAATTATCAAATCTGAAAGGTGATCGAGAATGGAGTACCACCCGTTTTGCTCCAAAGTGATAGTTAAATCTTTAATTAGATTTAAAACGTGAAATGGTAATTAATTTTCCGATAACACCGTGGTGTTTGGTATGGAGTATTACCAGTTTTGCTCCATGGGATGAATAAGTTGGGATTGGGAAATAAAATAAATAATTACTTCGGTGTGGTTCACTAATCCCGACTAGTTTAAAATGATATCCGAAGGAAGATTAAAGAATAAATTTAGAAGAATTTATCTTGGATAAAATTAGTGGGAACCTTTCCTTAAGACTGTGATTTTGTGAATAAAAGAACATTCTGAATGGGAATGAGGCGTTTGTTGTGTTTGTGTAACATTTGTTTATCATATACGTGGGTTATTCAGAAAGGCCGGGTTTAAACCCATTCTGAATAACCGATTCGTCGAGATGTCGAAGAAGAAGACGGTGGTTGAAGACCGGAAGCTTCACATCATTTGAGGTGATTACAGATGATCTCGATTGGGCTGTACATACAAGATGAGGGAAACAGTTGGTGATCGTCTAGACGTACTTGGAGATGGATGGATATGCGAGGAAAGTGCCTCCGGTTTCATTCAGACCCAAGACGAACATGTAAATGGATTGTGTGTCTGACATTGGATTTTATTCTGTGTCGATTGATCTTTATTAAATATACATCTGTTTGGCGGCGGAGAATTTATTCTCTTGCTTAACACCCTTCTCTGAGACGTACGAGCTCAGAGGTTGTATCTCGATGGACATCAGTCGCATGGAGTGAATTGCCAGTGTGGCACGCGTAAGTGGCAATTAATCAGGGCTTCTGTTGAAAAGCAAAGTCTTATGGTTGATGATCAAAGCACGGCCTGTGTGGCGTAGCTTTGTGTATAACGTGAATTCGCGAGCCTCACACCTCGGTATGATTCAAAAACGGGAGATGGACCGCTGGGAGAGCACGACGTTTCTTTCTAGCTAGGGTGGTGTCAGTGACCTACCAACCCTGACATTTATATACTTTTCACCTGTGTGGTTGTTGAATACGAGGCGCCTCGGATATAGGTCCGTAAGGACCGGGAAATGTGTGTTCAGGAATTGCCAATCCTCAGAATTAAGAGAGGACCGGCCCAGCCGATTCCAAGGATCAAAGTGGGGTCCTGAGACATTTGCTAGAGTGTCTCGAATGGAGAAGAGCTTGCCCCTTGCCTCGACTCATGACGGAAATCCAATTTCCAATACGTGATATTGCCGTTTTAATTGTAGAACTAGTTAGGCGACATGATATATGGTACCCATGCCGCCTATGATTGATATTTATGATTGAAATTGTTTTGACACTATACACTTATAGTATCAAATGATTTGTTTTAAACATACCAAGCATGTTTGGCTATTATAAGGGAAAACCCTATCCTCCAGCTTGCGTTGCATTGTGTGATGGGACCTGGGTCTTATAATAGCTTCATTTTTCCAAAAAGCATTGCGCTGTTTTGTTATATGCACTAGTATACTTGGGAGGAAACCCGTTCCGTGTTATACGGCGTGGTCCCTTGAATTACTCTCTTTTAAAGTAAAGTTTTAAATAACTGTTTTAGTTCTCACAACAGTCCCATGACTAACCTGGAGTTTATTGTTTTAACCTAAACTCTGGGTGCCCCTATTTTCTACACGGGCAGCTAGTAGTTTTGGTTTTACAGATTTATATTCACAGGATCCTGATTTACAGCTGGAACGATGCTCGGAATACTCTGTATCCGTGTATTACTTCTAGTTGTGTTTTGTATTATTTTCCGCTGCGATGTATTTAAATGTAATTTAAATCTCTGATATTTGTCGAATGTATATTTATTCATACTCTGTATATTCTTGTATTCTGATGGAATTGTTGTAATATACAATGAAATGTTCTTCCGTCTGCGTTCTATTTTGTCTTGTCCTCAAAGTATCCACTCTTTCCTTCACGGGGAAGTTACGGGTGCTTACATTTGCAATAGTTGTGAAATCAATATAATCCATATAGTTTTACACCAAATTCATATGGATATTTTAATAACAACTATTGTACGAACAATTTGGATTTTCCTCCACCAACTTTTCAAAATTTTCAAATAATCCTAATTTTACGTAACAAAATTTTCAAAATCACGAACAACCTTTAAATCTTGAAACAAATGTCGAATCTTTACTTGAAATGTGCACACAACAAAATCAAAGAATAAGTTAATGGTGTAATTCATACTTGGGCAACAATTCAAGTCAAAGTTTTCAAAATAATCAAAATTTGAATTCACTTCCAAATTCAAATGATTTTGATTATAACCCTTATCAATTCAATTTCGAACTCCAAAATGAATTTCAAATTCAAAATGGAAACGTGAATCACTTTACAAATGATTTTGGCAATGGGAATAATTTCAATGATAGTGCAATTAACGATTCTTGTTCTCAATAATATCAAATTGAAATTTCTCAAGTTAATAACTAAAACTTTGATTTTTTTTGAGAAAATGAACGAAATTCACGATAATCACATGAATTTGTTGTTTCAAGACAACTTGAATTTTCATGAAAAACAAAATAATCAAAACCGAATGTATGACGATTCGAATGATAATCCATCTTTTACCAAAATCGACGATCTTCAACAAACAACTCTTGAAATTGATGAAAATCTTAATGAAGTTGTTGTAAGCTCTGTGTTTGATTTGATTTTAAATTCTCTTGAAAACAAAGACGTCAATCTTCAATTTGATCTTCCTCTCTCGGATTTTCAAATTTTGAAAATTTAGCAACTTTAGATTGTCGACATGACAAAAATGAGGAAGTTGTTAACAACTGTTTAAGTGAGGACGACGTTGATGAGCGAGAACTTCTTAAACTGATTGTAGATGATGTTGTTGGGTCTAAAACTGAAAATGAAACATCTGAAAACTTTGAAATTCTTGAGGTTGAAAACAAAGAAACAACTGAATGTGATCTTGAGCACAATGACAACTTTTAAAAAAATGTTGAGACTCCTTGCTACTTAATCCTTTCAACTGAACCTCACTGTGATCACTTGTTTTTCAATGATAAATTTCTACAGTATATGAACTCTTTTTGAAATAACACTTTTTTTGAGAATACAAAATTTTGAAATTTACTGAAAATTCATTTGTTTGGTTTTAACTTTAGGTTTACGAATGCACCTTTTGTTAACAAAATTTCAGATGTCAAAGCAAAACTGAACAATATTTCTCAAAACAACTGTGGGGGTGAGAATGATGCACACATCTCTCAATTTATACATCATCTGAACAAATCAAAATTTGTTTTTAAAACTTTTACTGAACCTCGGCTCAATGACCTCTCTTTAGTTGCTGCAGATATTCAATTCGATTTTAGGATCAATTGTAAGCTTAATATTTTAAAATTAGCAACTCAAAAAACAAAATTTGTTTTTCCAAATCTGAAATGCAACATACCATCCTTTATGATTTGGTTTTTTATGCTTAAGCTGTGTCTCTCATACTTGAAGAGACAAATGAATCAGTCTCTAGAAGACTTTTTCATTTACTTCTTGTCAATATATTTTCTGATATACTGTATATAATTTTTTTCTTTTCTCTTGTAAAAATAAATCATATTTTCAAAATTTTCATTTTCTTTCCATTTGGGTTGACTGTGGGGACACAGTCCAAATCAAATGGGGAGGGAGTTTCATATTTATTTTGGTTTTGCATAGAATTTTCCTTTCTCTTTCCAAAAAAAGAGTTTCGCATTTCTTTTTACTTTTATATAAGACATAATGAAGTTAGCATACAATTTTGGTCATTCGATTAAAATGTTTGGAGATTTACTTCTCTTAACAGATAACGAAAGGAAAGCTTGAATTATGAGCAAATTTGGTGTAACTGGTATATAAAAAGATTCGTAGGTGATGAGTATGAAATGTTTTCTGAATTGTAATCCGATTAAATGAATCGTTGATTTAGACTACTTGCGATAACATTTTAGATCTTTTAAGCTAAGTTATGATAAGATATTCTCGCTTAACTCTCTCTCTCTCTCTTACGTTAAAAAAAGAAAGAAAAGTATATATATACATATATATAATAATCCAAGGGCATCCAACATTGCTAGTACATCTAGCATTGGTATGCAAACCTGCCAAGCTCTTTCCGACATCTTGTTGATAAAGTCAGCATCAGTATACCTTGTTCTCATTTTATAAGTTGGGCACCTTAGGATTACTGTAACATACCGTCTTTCGTCCACTTCAAGCTGGTAATTAAACCAACTCAAACCGTTCGAATGACAGAATGTTATTAGCTTCTGAGGTAAATAGAATAAATAGCAGAATCACAGACACAGAAAAACAGAATATCTTGCAGCGGAATAAATAAATTATACAATAGTAGTTCATGAAGCTACTAAATAGAAATCAAAATTTATACATAATATCAGAGTTACAAAATTTAATACAGCGGAAGTCTAAGTACAAGAATTTCTAATACAAAGGAGAAATAGCCAGAATCAACAGGTGGAGTGATATCTTCAATAGTCTCCAGCTTCAAGAGGTGAAATATCGACACCGCAATACTCGATCTGACCCGAGCAATAATGCAAAATAAAACAACTCGGATCAGGACTAACATTCTCATGGAAGTAAATCAACTTAAATGAAATATTCAATGAAATGCATCAGTAACTTAAAGGATGTTTGGGATCACCATCCTCTAAGGATCCGTTAAACTAATATCATATAATATAATACGCTATTATAATAGTGTCTATGCTTAAATATACTATTGAAAATAGTGTAAGCGGGATTACCATTATTACCCTTACACCGTTTATATCGTTATCGTACAGTTTGCATATAACACACCAGTACGTCGACGGATAGGGATGCGCCGTGATACGACAACGCTAAATCAAAATCGTAGGGGGCTCGATCAGGATAATATGACAAGGCACACGAGGAATACCCACGGTAGGATTCTACCGATGCACGCCCGGACCGGTGGTAACGCATAGCCGCAACTACCGCCCACCTCGAACAACACTCCCATAATCAAGGGTGGCCACCAATCAAATCACAAAGTAATAGATATAGTTCGAAGAAGTGTGTCCGATGGAGGTGCGACCTCACTTAATCACGGTATAGCACCTGTTTTAGTCATTTTAATTATGACCCGAAGGTCAAGGCTATCCATCAACGTTCTCTTTCTTCAATCCAGTAATCGCCACCAAACCATCCTACTTCATTCTGGAACTCCACCGCGTACACATTGTTAAAGTGGTTTTCGGTATTGGCAGAGAGTATGACAATATCCGATCCCGGTCTCTTTAACAACCAAACGTTTACATTTTTCACACCGTGGCCATTTTAATAAAACCATATCTTGAAATAAATTGATTTAAGAAATTTCTTTAATTCAAACCAAAAAGTTTATGAATCAATTCCATGTATAAAATTATTTCAATTCATATTCAGTCAATTTATAATCGAATTCATATATTCATATCAATTATAAATTCAAATTCCAATTAACTACGTAGTTCACGTACATTTCCTATACAGTTCAATATTTATGTCAATTCAAAATTCGCATTTAGTTGATTAAAATTCAAATTCATTGAATCAAGTATCGTTATATAAATTTAATTCTTTAAACCTCGCTTTTAAATCACAAAATCAAAACTTATCCACCTTTTGAGTTTATTATTAAAGTTTATAAAATATATATAAAATAAGCTTTGAAAATATTATTTATTAGTTATAAACTTATATAGAAAATAGCTTTATAACATATATAGCTTTAAATTAATTTAGAAATAGGTTTAAAAAGAATAATTTATTAAAATATATTAATTTAAAGTTAAAAATATATATATGATTAAATTATATAGTTTAAAATAATTAAGTTATAAGTAAAATGTTAAATAAGCATTTAAATACATTTTTACTTATAAAATCATTTTAAAACATATAATTTACAAAATTTAAGTATAAATCTTTAAAATATAAATATAAAATATAAAATCTTAAATTAATATTATTACAATCAGACTTTCCAAATCATTTTAGTTCGAAAACATAACCAATGGTGTCCATATATAGTTTTCTACCCTATGGTCAAGTGATACGGATATTTATCATTTCAACCCATAATTTATAAAATTTCTACAGGTTTATCATTTCAACCCGCAATCCCAAATTCAGTAAAATCGTTCAGGTCTATCATTTCAACCCATAACGATTTTTCCCTAATCTAATGTCCATTCGGGTATGTATCATTTCAACCCTTAGTGATTTTTCCTAAACTATGGGTATCTACAACATAACAAACCATCACATATCATCAATCACATCATAGTCATATATAATCAGTGTACATACATGTCATATGAATATCATGTCACATATGAAAGTGTATAATTTAAACAAACAATCTCTACTGACAATCCTATACATTTCATAACAGTTCATTTAGTTGATCTAACATCTATGAAATGATGTGAGTCAGGTGTGAGATAAACTCACCTTTCGTGGCGCAGATTAAAGACAATAGATGAATTTATGCAGAATTGAAACGACGACTTCCATGCACGATCCAGAATAATTTCAGCTCGATGCTTAGTCATTATATTTTTTTCATAAGAGGAGGATAGGGAATGTCTCAAAGGATCGGTAAGGCTATTGGGTTTCAGAACGGTCTTTAAGCTCAACACCAAACCGACTTAAAATATAAACACAACATTTGCTTTTACAAATATTATATATATATTTATATATATACATACACGGATGGTAAAACCATAACATATATATATATATAGTTCAAGTTCAATACATACCAAGATATTTTATAATTTTATAAATTTATATATTGTGTAACACACCAAAAACTTTATATATAAAATAAATATACAATGCAAACCCACACGCAAAATACATAAAAACCATTGTATGCATATATAAACATTTAAAGAAATATACGTACACATTTTTTTTAAACAAATAAATGTTCAAAACAAACTTAAAACAAATATACGCACACACAATGTTGTACCCACACCATTTCACACGCATGAAAACACTCCCAAAGCTTGTATATTATAGATTATATATAACATATATACATACATATAAATTTTCCTTCAAAACAAATAGACTCAAAACAATACATTTATTGTTATAAAATATAAATTTTATTAAATACACACAAATACAAATGCAGTTACACACAGTATTATAAAATACACGCTCACTACAATAACTACATGCATACAGTATGACTCACGCACCACACACTAGAAAAATAAAAACACTACACAGAACCCACACATGCACACAAACAGGAATGCACATACACAATACACTACGCCGCACACACAAAATAATACACAAAATCAATTAAATATATATACCTTCGCAAACCATATATTATATATATAGACAATCTTTTAAAATATATATACATACATATTAATAATAAAATAAAAATTCAAACAAAAATATATATTCATATATATATATATATATACACACCCACTGAAAAAAATATTTATTTATTTAAAAAGCAACACACACGCACTACTGTTTCAAAATCCAATATATACATAAATCAACACACACACAAAATTATTATATATATTATAAAATTTAAAATACACATACAACATCACCCAAGACACCACAAAACCAATATATACACACGAATGGAACTGGCATTACACACACAACATACACAAACACAATTACATGTATAAATACATATTATAAAACACACACTTAACACACATAGTCAATCACTCCAAAACAAAATATCATACCCAAAAATTAATACATACCCAAAATATTTAAAAACATGAACTCACGCCTAATACACAAAACAACACATAAACAATAAACCAACGCACGCAAGCTCACACCACACACATCCGCATGACAAAACCAAAGGAAATAGGTAACTTTAAAGTCTAACACAACAACCAAAATAAATAAGTATTTATATACATTTAGTAAAAGATAAGGGGGAAGTCTTGGGTTCGATGGGCTTCAGGGAGGGCGGAGGAGTCAGCATCGGTTGGTCTGGTTCAGGCAGAGAGGAGTACTTTGTGAACTTCGGCTTTTTTGGGCTAGGAGCTGTAGCATAGGGGTGGCAGCAGGCTGTGCAACTGGCGTATTGGGCATGGGTTTATTTTGGTCGGGTGGTGGCACTCCGGTCTAGGAGAAGGCGGAGGCAAGGTCAGAGGCGCTGGGCTTGGGATCTAAAGGGGAGGCTTAAAGGAAGGGTTACGGTCATTTGTAGTGGACGGAGATCTGTCAGAGGCGGCTATCGGAGGGAGGCGCGGTGGTCTAGTGAGGTGAGAAGCTAGCGCGAGTTTCAGAAAGGTCATTTCATTTATGTAGAAGAGAAAGGCGGTGGGGATAAAGAAGAAATGGCAGATCAGTATAAAAAGAGAGGATAGAAGCAATTTTCTTTTTGAGAGGAAAGAATGGTATATAAACGTGGCAAGATGATGGGATAGAAACATGGTAGTGCGTTGAGGGATTAAATGACTCCTAAAAAGTAGGCATTAATTCCGGATCATAATTAAAACAGCATGAATGGTTTACAAAGTTTGAATGGATGGAAACAAATTAAATTTAAAATTGCAAAGCACTGTCAATGCAAAGCACAATTAATGGTCATAAAAAAAAACAAATGGAAATATGAAATTTAACTGGAAGTTTTGTTTTCATTTCAAACGGAACAAACGGATTAATTTTGGAATCAACAAAGGTGTAAGGAAGGAAATAATAGTAATAAATGAACGTTGAATTTTAAAGATGTAAACATTGTTCATAAATAAAAGGAAACGATATAAATTTATTAATTAAGATAAACAAACGGTTTTAGCAACATATATTAACAAAAAAAAATATTCCAATCAAATAAATTATAGGTGATATCGAAGCAAAATGAATCTGACAAATAAATTTGGCAATGTTGCATCAACAATACTCAATAGGATACAATAAATAAATATGATTCCATTAATATTGAAACGGATTGTGTAATTATACGAGTTTTAAATATTAAATAAAATCCAAAAATGGATTTATACTCAAATAAATAACTCAATTAAACTTTAACATAAATAAGGTTCTAACATAGCAAATACTGATTTGAATTATTAAATTGTATTCATATCAAAAACAAAATTCACCTATTTTATAAAATACAGACAAAGTTAGTTTTAAATAATCAAATTAAAAATTATTTACATAAAAATGCAAATAAATAAAATAAATAAACCAAAAAAATTTAAATTAAATCATTAATTAAAATACTCTAAAAATTGAGGTTGTTACAATTACCCAACCTCACGTCATAATGCAGTGTAGGGGTGGTATAACAAGTTATTTGCAAATAATAATAATGTGAAAATTTTGTAAAAAAGAGAGAGTTAGCACTTAAAATCCAAGCACACTCTTCACTTATTTGACCGAACTTGTTAACAAAAAGGAAGTTGAGATGCCATTTGATGACTATTGATTTCGATTATAGAATTCATTTCATATTTGCACTATGTTTCTACCAAAACAACTGGCCAAACTGAAAGAGTATGTGGTGATAACATGACTTTTGTTTGAAATTTTGATTAGTAACGGACTCAAATTTCATAGTGACGACCCAAATTTGTGTTAACTCATTCGATATCTTATTTAGAAGTAAATTACCCATTTTTAAATATATATTTTTTGAAAATTTGCATTCATCTTGTAAATATTTTCGAATCTTGCATTTTGTACTTTTTTTTCTTTGCATTTAACTTTTGGATTTTGTGGGTAGTATCCGCTGAAAACCCTCACGAGACAATACTCGTCCTATTGGGGGCACCCAGAGGTTTAACGGCTTGTTGCATATGCTCAATGCTATCGTGCTCCCTGCAAAAACGGATTTATCCTATTTTTTTTACTTTATTCGAGGACGAATAAGAAGATAAGTGTGGGGGTATTTTATATGTACGTAAAAATGCACATTTATATTCACATATTTATCCTTGTTTGGTTTTAATAAATGTCTTATGTGGGTATTTTATCGCGTTTAAACCATAATTTGGTTTATTTCAAAATATCATACATTCATCATCATACAAAGGAAAAATGGTCATATTTGTGCTTAATTTATTTGAGAATTTTTACTTAGACATTTTTCATTGTTTTTGTAGACATTTGGTGCATTTGGAAGAGAGCTTCATAAAGATTTATATGCATACAAAGGAATGAAGAGGAAATAATTCTCATACATGATCATGGAGGACCCCACCTACCTTTCCACTTACTACACTTAGAAGCAAATGGACAAATAAGTTGATTTTAAGGCTTCAGGCAAATTTGGTGATGGATTAATTATAGCTTGATGATTATTTAGTGGCCGCACTTCCTGAAGCGCATTCTTAGTAGCACGCTAAAAGTGAATTAGGGTTTTACTCATGTATAAATAACCCATGTATGTTGATGTAAAAAGGATCTTGGATTTTATTTAGTTTAAAGTGGAGGCTAAAATCAAAACCTCTATTTTTCTTCAATGGATTCTTAGCCATTTTTCTTATGTAATCTCAGTTTTATTCAAGTAATTTGGATCTATTTTATTGTTGTTAATTAGTTCTTTCTTCTGTTTTGTTCATATTTATGTTGAAACTTACATATATTGATTCCATAACACATATGAGTAGCTAATCCCTTTGATTTGTGAGGTAATGATGCTATCTAACTTTATGTAAGTTCAACATTTGTATGATTTGTGATTTCTAATTTGTGCTTCATATTAGTGGATGTTGGTGTAAGTTTATACAATTGATTTTGATAGTCTATGTTTGTTGACAACAAAATAGGCTATGCTTACTCAATGTAAACACAAATTACATCAATATTTGCTAAGTGGTTGTTGATTTTGAAATGAAAGTAAGAATAAAATTTGATGGTTTACAGTTTTATTAATTGTTCATAAGCCATACTTAAAATAGTTTTTTGCTTTGATTTCACTTTCATGAGAATCATAAGTGGTTTAAATGTTGCATTTCTTTCACTTAATAGAGATCATAGATCGTACGTTTGAAAATTTGCATAAATGTGAGCGGGGATTTACCTCTAAATTGCTTTCATTTCATATTTAGCTCTCAACTTAGTTCTGGTGTTAATTAGTTTTTGTTAGTTAAATCAATCCGAATTTTGGTTTAATTTGATTGAATAAGATTGAAATTACTTCTTTCCCTGCGGATCGACTCGTATTCGCCACGTACTAACAATTGTACGTCGTGCGCTTGCGGTTTCTTACACTTCATGACGGTGTTCTAATTCATAGAATATTCGTCGTCGAACAAGTTTTTGGTGCCATTGCCGGGGAAAGTTAATTAATTTTGATTTTATTCTCCGTATTAATTTTGTTGTTATTATTAAAAAAAAGAGTGTTTGTTTTATTTATTTTTCCTTTTAATTTAATTACACTACACTTACAACGACCTATTTTAAATTTGGTTTGAACATAATTCCAAATCCAACCGTTAGATTTCAAATCTCTTTTATCCATTGGAAAGCTCTTTTCGATACGAACCTAACGATTCCAGCTTTAGGAGAATCCGATGGTCGGATATCACATTACGTTGAAGTTATTGGTCGAAATTCGCGAACGGTCACTGCGCGGTGCATTCTATTCAGGCGATTTAATATATATAATATATATATATCGTTGATTTCCATTTAAAACGTATTTTATAAATCGTTTTAAATTCGTATCAAAAATGATTTCAACTTCCATTTCAAATTTAAATCAAAATTGAATATTCCATTACATGACAAATTTATGCAGTGCATGTATATGTTAAAAATTATATTTTTAACATTCTAATAATCATTTCAATACACGACCATTTTATATATCGCATATATATGTGAAAAATAATATTTTAGTGAATAAATATTTTTCACATTGCATATATAGATTTTATACATCGCATATATATATATATATTCACATCGATATATATTATTTTCACATCTCGTGTGTGTGTGTATATATATATTTATTCTCATTGCATATATATTTTTTCCACTTCGTATATATATTATTTTCACATCATATATATTTTATTCACACTTCATATATATATTATTATATTTCATATATATATATTCTAATATTTCATATATATATATTTCTTTCACACTTCATATGTATATTATTTCCATTTCATATATATATATGTTATATTTCATATATATATATATATTTCTTTCACACTTCATATATATATATATAATTTTCATTTCATATATATATATATATTATTCGCACTTCATATATATTATTTTCGTTTCATATATATACTATTTTCACTTCATATATATATTATTTTCACATTGTATATATATATATATATATAATTTTCACATCTTATATATTATTCACATTCCACACACACACACACACACACACATATATATATATATATATGTACATCGCAATCACAACACAATCAAATAAATCGTCCATGGTCTGTGGACGACAGGGAGGTGATCTAACAGAAAATAAATAACTGTAAAAAAAAATTATAGTGAGAGAAGTTCTCACCTTGATCGGTTTCAAAAATCGTTAATAAATGATTATTTTAATCAAATTAAACAGGACATTTAGTTTGATCAAAAATATCAACTAGCTCCAAAATCCTTCTGGTTAGTTCCATGTTGTAGTGTTTTCTGTCACGAGTGCAACGCAACTGAAATCGTTCAATTCTGATAACAATTTGAAAAGTTATCATCGTTTATACAATTAATACAATTCGAATAATTAAATATTTAATTAGTTACATTAATTACATTCCAAAATCTCCTTGTCCTTCGTATAAACACCCCAGGCTAATTCCAACCTGTCGAACCCAACTACTTCTAACCTAGGGTTGTCAATGCACATCCGTATGCCACGCTGTATCTCGGTCCAATGGAGCCACCGGAAAGCTTGTTGACCAGAGCCACCTCCGACCAAAAAATCTACCTCCTCGTTGGGCCCCTGGTCGTGGCAAGCAGCCTCAAACCGGAGGCTTATGTGCTCCAAAATCTCACGAACCCTTCAACGAAGAACGATCTTAGCCGTATGATATTGCAGTGCTCATGAATCTCTACGTTTTTCTCATTAGGAATTTCGTGAATTAGTTATTGGATTTTGGAAAAGAAAGGGAAAAAGAACCGTGCGATATTGGCCATCCAAGGAGAGCGGCGGCTTAGGATTTCTGAGGGTTAGGTTATGATTTGGAGTTATTTATATAAATTATTATTATGATTTTATTAAATTAAATTCTGAAAAGTGAATTTCTCATTCGAACTCCAAATCAAACCCAACGACTGTCGCCCCTAGCTAAATACCCTCATTCCAAACACAATGGGATATGTTTCGTAAGCCAATTCTAATGTTTCGATCAGTTTTTCTCAAAACTAAAATATAATTCAATATATATTAAATTCAAACATACATTCTATTTTAACGGGGCCACATACTGACTCCAAAAATTCCCGAAAAATAAATCTAGCTATGTTTTGATGATACGGCTGTAACAAAACTAATTTCGTTGAATTTATGAGTCTGTTTGAAAAATGATCATTTTCTGGTCGATCCAATTCAAATTTAAATTATCAAAACACATTTTCATTTGCCACACTCACATATTACTTCCAAAAATTATGACAATTGGAATCTAGCAATAAATTGACATTCCGGATCCAACAAAAGTGGTTTCGTCGAAATGAGGTCGTTTGTAAAATGGCTATTTTTAAGGTCTATATATATATATATATTCCATAACGACTATTCTGAATTTTACACTGGACATAACTTTTTATTCCCATTATGAAATCTGAATTTTTCACATCTGTTGGAAAGATATTTTTAAACAGATTCAAATATTTTTGGTTTTACTGAAATTTGATTTATTTTGGATCCTGTACATTCAATTGAAATTTGAAATCGAATTTTCAAACAATCACGCAATTTCAGGCTCGTTATATAATTAAAATAAATTTATTCATTCTAACTTCGATTTATATAAGTTTTTAGTCTTTATTATTTAAAATAAATCATTTTAAATATTCAAAATCCATTAAAATTGCCAAAATAAATTTTTTAAATTGGTATCGAATTTCCGGATTGTTACATTTATGGTATTGGTTCGAGTATTGAAAACACTATATGCCTCACTTCTATCTGAATATCCAATAAATATTCCTTTATCGGATTTCGAATAAAACTAGTCTAAATTATCTTTTGTATTTAGTATAAAACATTTACTTCCAAATATTTTAAAATATGATACTTTTGGTTTCTTGTTACACAGAAGTTCATATGGGGTTTATGAGTTAAAGGTCTGATTGAAATTCAATTAAAAATATATTAAGTTGTTGTAACTGCCTCAGCCCAAAAGTTCCTTGGTAAATTAGTATCGGATAACATAGTTCAAGCATATTCTTGTATCGTCCTATTTTTACGTTCAATTACTCCGTTTTGTTGAGAGGTTCTTTGAATTGAAAAATTATGGGTTATTCCCTTTTTGTTACAATATTTTTTCAAAATTTTCATTTTCAAATTCTCCACCCTGATGACCACGTATTGTTAATTTTTAGTGATAATAAATTTTGAATTCCTTTAGAAAAAGTTTTAAATTGATCAAAAGCATCACTTTTATTTTTAAGAAACAGAGTCCAAGTAAATATAGAAAAATTGTCAACTATTACGTAAACATATCTTTTATGGTTTATCGATTGAACTTGAGATGAACAAATAAATCCATGTGTATTAACTCTGTTGGTTTTGATGTAGTGATTTCCTCTTTTGGTTTAAATGAACTTTTCTTTAATTTTCCGAATCGACAAGCATCGCATAAGTTATTGACTCTAAACTTCATTTTGGGTAATCCTCTAATTGAATCTAGTTTAGAAATCCTAGAAATATGTTTGAAATTTATACAACCAAATCTCTTGTGCCAAATCCATGGGTCACTTGTATTGTCCATATGACATAGGTTATCACTGGAGATTTTCATACTTAATATATAGATATTTTTCTTTCTATCCCCTTCGAATATAACTTTTGAATTCCTATCTTCTATGAAACATTTATTCTTTTCGAAATTTATTTTATAATCCTTATCGCAAAGTTGACTTATACTTAGCAAGTTGTGTTTTAAATTCCTAACTAATAAAACATTAGAAATAGTAAGAGTTTCAGAATTATCAACATTGCCAATTCCAATAACGTATCCTTTAGGGTTGTCTACGAAGTTCACCATTCCACCATCATCGTATTTTAGATTATTGAGTTGTTCTGGATTTCCAGTCATATGTCTTGAACAAACACTATCCAGTATTAATTTGTCCTTCTTCATTTCCACACATTGCTTTCCAGAATTTGAATTCTCAACGGCCATGTAACACACCAGTTCGGAATTTGAATTTCCAATATCCACCTTTTTAGAGTTGAATTTTCAACAGCCACTTTACCCATCTTTTCAACTTTTGAATTTTCAGAAGTCATAGAACTCATCCTTTTCTGGATTGAACAATATTTCAGTAGATCACATGCCTCTTTAACAAAATTACATGCAGACTCTTTCAACATTGATACAATGCATGAATTGATACAAGTATTAATAGAGATTCATAAATTTTCCATTTTAAAATTTGTCAAAAATCGGATTATGAAATTTTTGAAAGATCTTGCTCTAATACTAGTTGTTAGGGATTGCGGAAAGGATCGTTAAGGCAAAACAAACACTAGAGGGGGGCGAATAGTGTTTTTGGGGATTTAAAGAAAATCTAAAACTTATGTTATAAACTATACGAATCGAACATTACAGAAACAATCACAGGCGCAGAATCAAACACAAATGCAATACAAAAAGAAATAAAAATGAAGAAAAGGAATGAACAAACCGGTTTTTATATTGGTTCGGAATTGCTCTTACGTCCAGTCCCATGCAATGCTAGATTGTGCAGAGTTTTATTACTATATCAATATCCAATTACAACCCTCCTTGATTTCACAGCTACAAGGGATACCACCATTTCCACACACACTTGATCAAGTTTTGCCCGTCCTTGATTTCGCAGCTACAAGGGATACCATTGATTAACTGTCCTTTATTTCACGGCTATAAGGGATACCACCGATTCACCAATACAACCCAAAAAATTACAAACAGCCCTATAACTCCTCAATAGCACTTGATTTAGAGAGTGTAGAGAGAAGTTTGATTAAAACAGAATTGAATTCAATAGAGTATAAGTGTAGAAATCATAAAAATGATTAAGAATAATGGTGTATTGGAGAGAGTGAAGTTAAAGAAGAAGAGATGATTAAAAATTCAAATTCAAGCCCTTTTTATAGTGTATGAAAGGATGCCATGCTTTAGAACCATCACAATTAGTGAAAAGACACTTCCTTCCAAAATTAAAAAAAATGTTAGTTATATGTCGACACATTGTTTTCTTTATGTCGACATATCCATAGTTGAAATTTTATTTTTGAATATTTTTAAATTGTTTTGATATAAATATAATTCTAGAAATTCTTGAATTAAAATATAGTGTTATAAACTAATATTATAAAGAAGGAAATCATATGTAAACACAAATATGAACTATATAAACATATTTATAAAATTACAAAGTTTAAAACTATATACATGTAAAATGTAAAAATATAAATATATGAAACTTATAAAACTTTGAGATTGAAAACGAAAATTAATACAAGAAAGGAAAATAGAAAGGATAGAAAATAAAAGAGAGAGGATTGAAGATAGAATTTGAAAACGAAATTTGAAATGAACCTGGAGTGCTATTTAGAGTCTTACATAAACTAGACTCTATTACTATATTAGTATTGAACTCTTGAAATCTTGAATACTCATGAGTCTTGAAATTTCTCTGAACTCTGATTCTCTAACATCTTTAAACTATACAGTCTTTAGTAATATTTCCTGTATATAAATCCTGCATATATGTGTGTGTGTATATATGTATATTCTATATAAAAGTGTTAGTATATATTTTATAATCAATTAATATTGAAATAAGGTTGTTGTCATGAAAACTCCATTCTCCAACATGAACATGATCGACCCATTATTTATCTTAGAATAATGGATGTAGTCAGCCATTAGTGGATAAGACCAGTTTGAAAGAGCAAAATACTAGTGTCCTTTTAATGAATGCGGAATGGATCGTTAAGGCAAAACTAACAGTAGAGGGGGGTGAATAATGTTTTCAGGGAATTTAAGAAAGTCTAAAACTTATATGATATACCATATGAATTACAAACCACAAAAACAATCACAGACACAGAATCAAACACAAACATGAAAGTAAACAGAAAAAAGCAGAAAAGGAAAGAACACACTAGATTTTATACTGGCACGAATTACTCTTACGTATAGTCCCATGCAACACTGTATTGCATAGAATTTTATTAATATATCAATATCCAAGCACAATCTCCTCGATTTCACGGCCATAAGGTTACCACCGACTCCAACTGTGATAGCCCCAAAACCCCGTGTCACGGAAGCAAGGACAATCATTGGAATATAACACATAAACAATAACAGCTGAACAGAAATATAGCACTACACCAGATAATGTACATCAAATTACACTGGAAATAATATATCATCAGAGTTACATAGCATAACAGGATCATACTTAGTACAGAATACAATTTCAGCTAATATAAAATGTCTACAGTGGAAATCAAACGTAATATACTAAATGAAGTCTGAACAACATAATAGAAATGATAGGATCCATGTTCAGCTCCATAGCTATCCAGAATGAGTCTACTAAAACCTGAATACAAGGATGCCCGTGTGGAAAATAAGGGCACCTGAGTTTGCAAAGTGAAACAAACTACGAGTCAGTCATGGGACTGGTATGAGAAATCTTACGTAACCAATTTAAGAATAAGGCTAATCACAGGACCACGCCACTAACGCAGAACGAGTTTACTCCATTGGATTGCCAGTGCATGAAATAAAGTAAATCATTAAACAATGCATTGCTTTTTATAAAAATGAAGTCATTATAGGACTCAAGTCCCATTACACAATGCAACACAAACCGGAGGATAGAGTTTTACCTTATAATGGCCAAATATGCTTGATACGTATAAATCAAAATCATTTGATATTATTATTAGTGTCTGTATGTTTCAGAAGGTCATAGCTACCATATACTATGTCGCCATACTAGTTTTACAATCAAAACCGCACGATGTCGTATTGGAAGTTGGGATTCCATCATGAACCAAGGCATGGGATCATTCTTACTAAATTCGAGACGATCTATCCCATGTCTCAGGATACAGCCACAATTGCACCTAGAAAATGCAGGGTCGGTCCACACTTACATTAGTGGATTAGTTATTCCTGAACAATACATTTCCCCGCCCTATGGGGCGTAAATCAAGAGCCACTAGGGACTCAAATCCGTGGTACCTCGCTTTCCATCATCCACATAAGTAAAAATGTCTGGGCTACATACCATGACACCACTCCAGCTAGAAAGAAACGCATGTCCTCCCTATCGTCCTCTCCTGTTTCTGATTCATACCGGGGTGTGAGGCTTGCGAAGTAACGCTTTACCCAAAGCTATACTAATTAAAGCTATGCTTTGATCATCAACCATAAGGCTCTGTTTTCAACAATAAGCCTTGATCATTTGCATCTTGGCATGCCACACTGACAACTCACGCCATGCGACTGATGTCTATTAATATATAACCTCTGAGCTCGTACGTCTCAGAGATGGGTGTTAAGCAAGAGAATAAATTCTCTGCCGCTAAACAGATATATATTTAATAGAAATCAATCTGCATAGAATAAAATCCAATGTCAGACATACATCCATTTACAAGTTCGTTCTGGGTCTGAATGAAACCGGAGACACCTTATTCCTTGTTCCATATGTCCAATACGGAAGAGAGGCTCTCGCATATCTGGACAATCAACAAGTACGTCTAGACAACTACCACTCTAACCCTTTCAAGGTAGCAACTCCAATCAAAGGCATTAGTAGTCATCCATTCGATGCGAAGATCGTCGGTCTTCAACCACCATCTTTAAATTTTCCACTTCTAATTGTCGATCAATCATTTGAAATGAGAATTAAATCGGCCTTTTCAAATAATTCGCGAATATATATAATTCAAATCAATTCTTTTCCTTCCATATCGTTTATAATATTTTATAATGATTTATCGCTATTTTTATTTATATAAAAATAGCCCCTTTTAACTAAACGACGCTTTAGGTCATTACACGGCTCTACGATGTTTTTATTGAAATTTGAATTACACATTTCTCAAAATCTAATCGTTGGATCTTAGCAAATTTTATATCGTTGGAAAGATCTTTCCAAAGCGAATCCAACGGTTCCATTTTTAGGAAAATCCGACTGTCGGATCTGTCGATATATTCGTTTAAAGTTACGATTCCAAATCGCAAAATACCGCGCGCGATTCATTTTATTTAATATATATATATATATATATAATTCCTTCGACGATTTCAACACCATTTATTCTCTGACATGTAATTAACATTTTTTAATGAATCAGTACATGTTTAACAAATGAGCATTTTTTTTAAACTTTGTTAACATGTCAATAAACAATGTTTTAATCTAACAAGACATATTTAACCAATGATTGTTTTTAATGAATCATTCTTACATTGAAAAAAATGTGACTTTTAATGTTACAACATTTTTATCAACTTGAATCCTTTTAATGAATCATTTTTACATTAAAAAAATGTGATTTTTAATGTTACAACATTTTATCAAACTACAATCTTTTTAATGAAACATTCTTACATAAAAAAATGTAATTTTTAATGTTACAACATTTTATCAAACAAGAATCTTTTTTAATGAATCATCTTTACATTAAAAATGTAATTTTTAATGTTGAACTTTTCTATTTCAAAACAATGAATATTTTTCATCATTTCTTATATACAATAAAAATGTAAATTTTTGTTGTTAACATATTTTTATTCCAAACATGAATATTTTAACATATTTCTTATATACAATAAAAATGTGAGTTTGTATTGTTAACATATTTTTATTCCATATAATGATCATTTTTACATATTTCTCATATACAATAAAAATGTGAATTTATATTGTTAACATATTCTATTTCAAATAATGATCATTTTCACGTATTTCTTCTATACAATAAAAATGTGAACTTTTATTGTTAACATATTCTATTTCAAATAATGATCATTTTTACATATTTCTTATATACAATAAAAATGTGAATTTTTATTGCTAACATATTCTATTTCAAATAATGATCATTTTTACATATTTCTTATATACAATAAAATGTGAATTTTTATTGTTAACATATTCTATTTCAAACAATGAATATTTTTACATATTTCTCATATACAATAAAAATGTGAATTTTTATTGTTAACATATTCTATTTCAAATAATGTTCATTTTTACATATTTTTCATATACAATAAAAATGTGAATTTTTATTGTTAACATATTCTATTTCAAATAATGATAATTTTTACATATTTCTTATATACAATAAAAATGTGAATTTTTGTTGTAAACATATTTTATTTCAAATAATGATCTTTTTTACATATTTCTTATATACAATAAAAATGTGAATTTTTATTGTTAACATATTCTATTTCAAACAATGAATATTTTTACATATTTCTTATATATAATAAAAATGTGAATTTTTATTGTTAACGTATTCTATTTCAAATAATGATCATTTTTACATATTTCTTATATACAATAAAAACGTGAATTTTTATTGTTAACATATTCTATTTCAAATAAGGATCATTTTCACATATTTCTTATATACAATAAAAATGTGAATTTTTATTGTTAACATGTTCTGTTTCAAATAATGATCATTTTTACATATTTCTTATAAACAATAAAAATGTGAATTTTTATTAATAACATATTCTATTTCAATTAATGATCATTTTGCACATAAATAAAAATATAATTTTTATTGCTTCAAACAATTTTCATTTCTTATACGAATAATTTTCATATTTTGTACATTCAATAAAAATGTGATTTTTATTGTTTTAAACACTTTTCATTTTATATATGAATATTTTTCATATTTTGTATACTTAATAAAAATGTGATTTGTATTGTTTCAAACACTTTTCATTTCATATATAAATATTTTTCGTATTTTGTACATTCAATAAAAATGTGATTTTTATTGTTTCAAACACTTTTCAATTCATATATGAATATTTTTCATATTTTGCACATTCAATGAAAATGTGATTTTTATTGTTTCAAACACTTTTCATTTCATACATGAATGTTTTTTTCCCTATTTTGTACATTCAATAAAAATGTGATTTTTATTGTTTCAAACACTCTTCATTTCATATATGAATATTTTTCCTATTTTGTACATTCAATCAAAATGTGATTTTTAGTGTTTCAAACGCTTTTCATTTCATATATGAATATTTTTCCTATTTTGTATATTCAATAAAAATATGATTTTTTATTATTCCAAACACTTTTCATTTCATATATGAATATTTTCCCTATAATGTACATTCAATAAAAATGTTAATTTTTATTGTTTCAAACACTTTTCATTTCATATATGAATATTTTTCCAATTTTGTACAATCAATAAAAATGTGATTTTTATTATTTCAAACACTTTTCATTTCATACATGAATATTTTTCCTATTTTTCACATTCAATAAAAATGTGATTTTTTATTGTTTCAAACACTTTTCATTTCATATATGAATATTTTTCAACACATGAATATTTCAGAAATTTTTGGCATTATAACGGCAGGGTAATTAAAATTGGCACCGTGTCCAGCACGACTCATCTGTTATCCTAGGCCTCGCGGCGATACAAGGGTTTCATTTTTATAATTTCCATAATACAATTCATTTTCACAACACTGTGAATTTACCACAAACAAAATCAATTTTGTTTCAACCGCAATCAGTCACTTACAATTGCAACCAATTTCACACCGCAATACAAACAAGTAGAAATTGTCACGATCCCAACGGTTCCTGTTTCATCAGATTTCATCACCGTATGAGAAAGATATGATTTTTATTGTGTTTATGTCATGATTGGTAATTAATATAATAATTAATTTTAAAAAAATTCTTCCTCCCAAAATCAACTGGCCGACGTTAAACCCATTTATTCAAAACTAGGTTTAATTCTAGTTTTTTGCGCAACACCCTCAACATGGCGACGATCCAACCCCACCACATCGGAGAGCTTCGAGAGGAGCGCATGTGGTGTCAACGGCATGGAACTTGGTGGCAAGGGGGTGACGGAAATCTTGCGCGAGCGGCGGTCCTTTAGGGGCACGGTTCTCGAAAACTGTAGCTCTAGGGAAGATCTCACCGTACGGATCTGGATATTAGACGATTCTCTTTGATTTCCTCTTAAGAACCACCTTGATTCGATCAGCGGATGAAGAGATTTTAAGAGAGAAGGATTCAAGTGTTTTCCGCGTTGAAAATATGAAGGTGACGGCTTCAAATTGAATTAGGGTTAGGAGAAAAAAATGCTATTGGTCCTTGTATTTATAATTAAATTATTTAATTCATTAATTCCGAAAAAGCCCGTTATCCCGTATGAACTCCAATTCAAACCCAACGACTGTTGCCCCTAGGTAAATACCCCAATTACGGACACAATGGACTATGTTTCGTAAGCCAATTCGACCATTTCAGCCTATTTTTCTTTAAATTAAAATATAAACATTTAATATTAAATTTGAACATACATTTTAATTTACTAGGGCCACATACTGACTCCAAAAATTCCCGAAAAATAAATCTAGCTGTGTTTTGACGATACGATCCTAACAAAATTAATTTCATCGAATTTAGAGACCGTTTGAAAAATGGTCTTTTTAATGGTCGATCCAATTCAATAGAAATTACCAAACACGTTTTTTTTTGCCATGCTCACATATTAATTCCAAAAAATTTGATGTAACGAACCGGGATTTTCGACTCCGAAAATCAACATCAAATTACCATGTTGACCATTCAGACATCGAACATTCCAGATCATTAATAGAAAGAAGTTAGAGGGTGAGAGTAGATAAGATAGAAATATTAGAATAGAAGAAGAAGAAACACCACACAGAGTCTCACATCGCAGCGGAACAAAATATAATACAGAAATAAATCTTTATTGAAAGCTTTAAAATACTTACAATATCAGAGTACATCAACATCTGGACAGGGATAATCTGTCCTCATACAACACACAGCGGAATACTAGTAATATCATACGTCTCGACTCTTCCAGCTCGTCTCTTCACAGTAGTCGATAACCTGAACCTGTACAACCCGGCCTAACCCGAGCATTTACAAAACACCGGGTCAGTCTGGTGAACCAGAGTGAGAAAAACTCGCACAGTATTTGGGTGAACCATCCAATCATGATTTTAAAGTTCAAAATCTTTTCAAAAGAAAAGGATAATCGTAAGACCAAATCCACACATAAACACGGACGGTTTTTACCTTACGATAACCCAAAACAGTTTTGAAACTAATATCTTGTCTGATATTATAATAATGTCTAAATACAAGTAAATAGAATCTAGTGGAACGCTTGCATCTCACGCTCCACATATATAGTATACAATCAAAACCCGCAGGCGCTTATTGGAGATTGGATTCCAACTTGACAAGGTATGGGTCCACCTTCCGATCGTGTATCTCTAGAGACGAATACACTGGGTTCAACAAGAACTTCTTGCAACCCGGCCCTCACATGACCGACCACTCATTTCGCTTGAGTGTATCGAATGTATATCACCGACGGCTGGGATCAGCAACCGTCTCCCGACAAGGGACAGCATCGAAACATAGATTTAAGAAACAAATAGGACTTCCTCTAGATAGGTGATTATACACCCTAATGGGAGCGACCCACATAGCCATGCTGCCTGCCCGATTTTTGTCATTTCCCGGCTGATGAGGCTTGAGGTCTCGATTACTCTTGATCATCTGGTTGCCATTCACTTTGAATGCCACATCGTCAGATCCGCCAGATATCACTAATTGACGTCCACAAAAATACTCTAGCTGAAAGCTAGAGAATGGCAATTCCCTGCCAACAACTATCGTACGTTTGAAGAAATCAACGTACATGATCCTTTGGAAATACTCTGTCAAACATTCGTCCATATACGTCATCCAGGAACAGGATGAACCGAAGGCACTCTTCTACTGCATCCATATAGGAATCACCCCATGGATCAGTAGCGAGAAGTCCTTGCAACCCGTTGATTCCAACCACGACAGAATCATAACTTATCTCTGCTTGCCAGGCAGAGAATATTAGTGGTTCTTCCATTTATGAAAATCCACGGTCTTCAATGCTCCATCTCGACCATCTTCTGATATCTTCACGTATTTGTTGGTCGGAATGGTTTTCGAATATAAATTCGATCCCGATCTTTCCGTACCCACAATCGTATTGGGCGGGTTTGATAGTCGGTGTTTTTAACTATCAAAATATACAGTGTTTCAATCATGACACTCTACTGAGTTCACTGGTTAAACAAACAGATGTTGAATATTCAAAAATAAATCATCAATCAAACACTACAACAGGGCAGTTCATATATGATAATATGAAAATAAATAATACATTTGAGGAATCCGGTTGGATCCCTCCAACCTGTTCTTCCCTGTATACAAAATGGTTATCTCAAATTAGACTGTTCAGTTTTGTTTAACTGATAAATTTAATAACGACCATTTAACATCAACCATAAGCAATTCAAACAATTCAACCATTTAAACATGTTTATAAATAAACATGACCAACCAAGGTGAGTCACCTTTATTGGAACAAATCGTTAAAAATAACGATTTGGTATTTCACTGAAATTAAACACGGTTTAATTTCATCGGTTAAACTAACAGAAGAATAGATAATTAGCAAAACAGTCAATCATTGGCAAGCAGGGCACACAAAATAAAACACCCAATTTGTATAAAATATAAAAAGGGTAACTGAGTGAGTTTAACTCACCTTGAGTTGCGTTGTTATAATAACAACTGATTTGATTAAATTAAACTCGCGTTTAATTTAACTGGGATCTCCAACTGCATTCTGCTGCGTCTATTTCTGTTCCAGAATGTCGATCTCATTCATACCGTCCCGGCAACACTGGTTGTGTTCCATTCTGATCATATATGATGGAGTTATGAATATTTTAAGTTATACCAATCCTTAAATAAAATTAATTCTTACTTGACTTAGTTAAACACTAATTACGTTCAAATGAAAAAAATGTGGTTTGACTGTTCATATTTTCTTCTGCTTTGTTCTGTGCTTTTCACCCGTTTCTATTTCGCTCACTGCTCCTTGTCCTCACCACATAGCCTGCAAATCCATAATTTAGTTATAATAATTATTCTCTAATTAGTTTTATATATAAAGTTAATTACATTTGCATTGTTGGTAACAGCCGACCCAAATTGGTTCTCCTCAGTCCTTTCGTATACTTTTATGATTCCATCTCGGCCAAATCCTTTTTGATTTCCCCTCTGTACACATATCGTTCCCCTTTGAATTGAACCCGACCTCATCTGATGACCGGCGCGCCGCCACGCCCCTACCGGAATCAGATCCAACCGCCTCGAGACCACCGCCCCCACTATGATTTCCGGTCCACCCGAGTTCATGCTGCTCCGCCAATACCTCTCCCAACGCAGCTACTTTCAGCCAAAGATCCGGCCACCTCGTTCCGAACTAGGTCATCACCGCCGTCCTGCTGGAAGCCCTTCCCTAGCTCGTCAAACTGGTGTTGAACGTTTCCAAGAAAATCAAACGGATTTGGAGATTTGTGGGAGGAAGATTGCTGAATTCTCGTTCGTTGATATGGAGGAGTGGCAGCCATAAAAATTTAGATCAAGTGGTTTCGTTTTTGTCTTCCTCAAACAAGAAACAAATGGAGCAGCTCCTTTTTATTTTATAGAAAATGGCAACGTGGGTAGCAAGGTACTTAGGGGGAATAGGTTTGCAGAAATTCATAGCTTAGCTGTTATGTTGGGTGACAATTTCAATACCTTGGTCGGCACGGGTTGAATTTGATTGGCAGCTGAGTTAGAGGTTTGTTTGGGACGCAAGAATAAGGGAAACACTGGGACGCAAAGAAGGATAGGATACAGTTAAAAAGTGGGGAAAATTTTATTAAGTTTGGATGGAAAATATATTATTTATTCATATGAAACTTCAGCGTGAAATAATAGATAAAAACCACCACCAATAATTTCTGTTTACTGATTAAAAAACTATTCTTGATGTAAAAAGGTATTCCGGACTCAATGGGACAAGTTTCGTCGAAATCCGAGGTCATATGAAAAAATTTCCTTTATGAAACCGGAAATGAACACACGTTTAATTTTTCCACGGTCACCAGATAAATCAAATCCACTTGAAACTGCGAACATTGACAATAACTTTTCGATTCGAACCCAATGGCACTAATTTCGTTGCATTCTGAGACTGTTGCCCCGGAAGGCTATTTTTACCCCGAACTGCCCTACCCTTTTTAACGCCAAATTTCTCGATCTCTAAAAATGACAAACTATATACTTATTCTGACTCTAATCGACGATACGAACTCAACGGAACTGATTTCGTGGCCTAATTCGATCATCTGCTCAAGTTACACTCAAATGTCCCTTTATTTATTTGAATGCGCGCTATAGAATTTGAACGGGCGTTTATGGTTGCTGTGGTCACATACGACATCGGTTTTCCACGCCACTCACCACCGTACAATAATTTAACGATACGGTCCCAATGAAACTGATTTCGTCGAAATCTGAGTCCGTTTGCAAAACGGTCATTTTTAAGGCCTATAATTAAATAACGGTTTTCCATAGCGACTATTTCAAAATTTGATTTGACCATAACTTACTATTCATAATACGAAATCTGAATTTTTCTCTTTCATATGAAAACTATCGTCAATATGGTTCCAACGTGTCTTGTTTTACAGAAATCCGACTTATATCGAATCCTGTATTCTCAGTTGAAGTTCAAAACTCTATATTGAGAACTGCAGCGCCATTTCAGGCTCGAATTATATTATATATAAATTATAACGTTCAACTTCGTTTTTAATAACGAATTAAATATTAAATTCCATTAATATTCCCAACATAATATTTAAAACTAATTTAAATATTCATATTCAAATGGTCGAAAAACACGGGTCGTTACATTCTTCCCCCCTTAAAATAATTTCGTCCTCGAAATTGCTAAGGTAAGAAAAAACGTTATAAACTCATTAAATTTCAAATCCAATTTTATATTAAATCCAAAACCGATTTAATACCGTATATGAATATTTTCAAAAATATCGAAAATTTTCTAACACTTTAACTTTCCAAAAATTTTTGCCAGCACCTCCTCTGTACGGCTCAATCGGTACAACTCCAACTCGCCTTTCTAGGCCTTCTCCAATTCAAAAGAAAATAAAACAGCCAAGCGGCTTGCCAAATAGGCTCATAAATCACCAAACCCATATAAAATAAACGTGTACTTTTTTGTCGGCGTATCATTATATTTTTCCATCTGCTGCCCTGTCAGCTTATACAAATGCATTCCCAACGAAATTCCAACTTTATCCTCATAACCAAATCCTTCACGCATTCAAGCCAAATACCATTCTTCACTCAACTTCCATCCATTATCAATTTTGAACTCTTAACTTACCAGTCCAACACCATTTCAGATTCCTGTCTCCCAATTCCAAATCTGATTCCACTTGATATATTATATCTCGATTCAATTTTCATTTAATTGGTTTCAATTCAATTCATGTTTGCTTTCCCAAATTTCTATTTAATTTTGTTCTTGTTCAAACACTTTCCCTGGGAGTTTTTAAACAGCTCAACTTTTTCAAAAATCAAACCTTTCTTTACAGAATTCAAAACCACTTGTTTTCCTCAAAGCAATTCAAAACAAGATTTTTGGTAGCAATCCGTCACTTAGAACTCGGAAATGAACACTGATGATGTGGCCAGCATCCTCAGAGTTATTTCCCAGCTATCAAAGTGAGTTCAATACTATATCACATATCAAAACCGTATTTAAACATTTTCATTTTGAAATCTATTTCAAAATACCAACCACAATGCTCGTAAAACATTTTAAAATCTCCCAGGATTTTAAAATTCTCATATATTCAATTCAAGTTCATTTACAATCATTTATCCCACTTTAAGGAATTTTAACTCTGATTCTGATTTTGATTTCAGATTTAATTCATCTGATTTCATATTATTCAAATTCTAATTGGTTATTTATATAACCATTTTAATTATAATCAACCAACACATCCAATATACTATAATACTTGAAATAATAATCCTTCTTTTATATTCAAATATAATTTGGGTAAAATTATATTATTTACCCTCTTTCAAAACATACTGCGACGGTTTATCGTACTTGAGTGTTTAGAAACCCCTATCGATACAGTGGATCAAACTGATCGATCAGAACTCATAAACAACTCAACCGATAAATCTCCACAATATAAAACAACTTTTATAAAATCTACAAATACGTTCACTCGTATATGTACACTCAAACACAATCTAGGGTATTACTAACCCCATCTCTACTGAGTCACGCCATAGAGCCAAGGTAATTACTTAACCTTCAGCTCTGATACCACTGTAACGAACCGGGATTTTCGACTCCGAAAATCAACATCAAATTACCATGTTGACCATTCAGACATCGAACATTCCAGATCATTAATAGAAAGAAGTTAGAGGGTGAGAGTAGATAAGATAGAAATATTAGAATAGAAGAAGAAGAAACACCACACAGAGTCTCACATCGCAGCGGAACAAAATATAATACAGAAATAAATCTTTATTGAAAGCTTTAAAATACTTACAATATCAGAGTACATCAACAACTGGACAGGGATAATCTGTCCTCATACAACACACAGCGGAATACTGGTAATATCATACGTCTGGACTCTTCCAGCTCGTCTATTCACAGTAGTCGATAACCTGAACCTGTACAACCCGGCCTAATCCGAGCATTTACAAAACACCGGGTCAGTCTGGTGAACCAGAGTGAGAAAAACTCGCATAGTATTTGGGTGAACCATCCAATCATGATTTTAAAGTTCAAAATCTTTTCAAAAGAAAAGGATAATCGTAAGACCAAATCCACACATAAACACGGACGGTTTTTACCTTACGATAACCCAAAACAGTTTTGAAACTAATATCTTGTCTGATATTATAATAATGTCTAAATACAAGTAAATAGAATCTAGTGGAACGCTTGCATCTCACGCTCCACATATATAGTATACAATCAAAACCCGCAGGCGCTTATTGGAGATTGGATTCCAACTTGACAAGGTATGGGTCCACCTTCCGATCGTGTATCTCTAGAGACGAATACACTGGGTTCAACAAGAACTTCTTGCAGCCCGGCCCTCACATGACCGACCACTCATTTCGCTTGAGTGTATCGAATGTATATCACCGACGGTTGGGATCAGCAACCGTCTCCCGACAAGGGACAGCATCGAAACATAGATTTAAGAAACAAATAGGACTTCCTCTAGATAGGTGATTATACACCCTAATGGGAGCGACCCACATAGCCATGCTGCCTGCCCGATTTTTGTCATTTCCCGGCTGATGAGGCCTGAGGTCTCGATTACTCTTGATCATCTGGTCGTCATTCACTTTGAATGCCACATCGTCAGATCCGCCAGATATCACTAATTGACGTCCACAAAAATACTCTAGCTGAAAGCTAGAGAATGGCAATTCCCTGCCAACAACTATCGTACGTTTGAAGAAATCAACGTACATGATCCTTTGGAAATACTCTGTCAGACATTCGTCCATATACGTCATCCAGGAACAGGATGAACCGAAGGCACTCTCCTACTGCATCCATATAGGAATCACCCCATGGATCAGTAGCGAGAAGTCCTTGCAACCCGTTGATTCCAACCACGACAGAATCACAACTTATCTCTGCTTGCCAGGCAGAGAATATTAGTGGTTCTTCCATTTATGAAAATCCACGGTCTTCAATGCTCCATCTCGACCATCTTCTGATATCTTCACGTATTTGTTGGTCGGAATGGTTTTCGAATATAAATTCGATCCCGGTCTTTCCGTACCCACAATCGTATTGGGCGGGTTTGATAGTCGGTGTTTTTAACTATCAAAATATACATTGTTTCAATCATGACACTCTACTGAGTTCACTGGTTAAACAAACAGATGTTGAATATTCAAAAATCAATCATCAATCAAACACTACAACAGGGCAGTTCATATATGATAATATGAAAATAAATAATACATTTGAGGAATCCGGTTGGATCCCTCCAACCTGTTCTTCCCTGTATACAAAATGGTTATCTCAAATTAGACTGTTCAGTTTTGTTTAACTGATAAATTTAATAACGACCATTTAACATCAACCATAAGCAATTCAAACAATTCAACCATTTAAACATGTTTATAAATAAACATGACCAACCAAGGTGAGTCACCTTTATTGGAACAAATCGTTAAAAATAACGATTTGGTATTTCACTGAAATTAAACACGGTTTAATTTCATCGGTTAAACTAACGGATGAATAGATAATTAGCAAAACAGTCAATCATTGGCAAGCAGGGCACACAAAATAAAACACCCAATTTATATAAAATATAAAAAGGGTAACTGAGTGAGTTTAACTCACCTTGAGTTGCGTTGTTATAATAACAACTGATTTGATTAAATTAAACTCGCGTTTATTTAACTGGGATCTCCAGCTGCATTCTGCTGCGTCTATTTCTGTTCCAGAATGTCGATCTCATTCATACCGTCCCGGCAACACTGGTTGTGTTCCATTCTGATCATATATGATGGAGTTATGAATATTTTAAGTTATACCAATCCTTAAATAAAATTAATTCTTACTTGACTTAGTTAAACACTAATTACGTTCAAATGAAAAAAATGTGGTTTGACTGTTTATATTTTCTTCTGCTTTGTTCTGTGCTTTTCACCCGTTTCTATTTCGCTCACTGCTCCTTATCCTCACCACATAGCCTGCAAATCCATAATTTAGTTATAATAATTATTCTCTAATTAGTTTTATATATAAAGTTAATTACATTTGCATTGTTGGTAACAGCCGACCCAAATTGGTTCTCCTCAGTCCTTTCGTATACTTTTATGATTCCATCTCGGCCAAATCCTTTTTGATTTCCCCTCTGTACACATATCGTTCCCCTTTGAATTGAACCCGACCTCATCTGATGACCGGCGCGCCGCCACGCCCCTACCGGAATCAGATCCAACCGCCTCGAGACCACCGCCCCCACTATGATTTCCGGTCCACCCGAGTTCATGCTGCTCCGCCAATACCTCTCCCAACGCAGCTACTTTCAGCCAAAGATCCGGCCACCTCGTTCTGAACTAGGTCATCACCGCCGTCCTGCTGGAAGCCCTTCCCTAGCTCGTCAAACTGGTGTTGAACGTTTCCAAGAAAATCAAACGGATTTGGAGATTTGTGGGAGGAAGATTGCTGAATTCTCGTTCGTTGATATGGAGGAGTGGCGGCCATAAAAATTTAGATCAAGTGGTTTCGTTTTTGTCTTCCTCAAAGAAGAAACAAATGGAGCAGCTCCTTTTTATTTTATAGAAAATGGCAACGTGGGTAGCAAGGTACTTAGGGGGAATAGGTTTGCAGAAATTCATAGCTTAGCTGTTATGTTGGGTGACAATTTCAATACCTTGGTCGGCACGGGTTGAATTTGATTGGCAGCTGAGTTAGAGGTTCGTTTGGGACGCAAGAATAAGGGAAACACTGGGACGCAAAGAAGGATAGGATACAGTTAAAAAGTGGGGAAAATTTTATTAAGTTTGGATGGAAAATATATTATTTATTCATATGAAACTTCAGCGTGAAATAATAGATAAAAACCACCACCAATAATTTCTGTTTACTGATTAAAAAACTATTCTTGATGTAAAAAGGTATTCCGGACTCAATGGGACAAGTTTCGTCGAAATCCGAGGTCATATGAAAAAATTTCCTTTATGAAACCGGAAATGAACACACGTTTAATTTTTCCACGGTCACCAGATAAATCAAATCCACTTGAAACTGCGAACATTGACAATAACTTTTCGATTCGAACCCAATGGCACTAATTTCGTTGCATTCTGAGACTGTTGCCCCGGAAGGCTATTTTTACCCCGTACCGCCCTACCCTTTTTAACGCCAAATTTCTCGATCTCTAAAAATGACAAACTATATACTTATTCTGACTCTAATCGACGATACGAACTCAACGGAACTGATTTCGTGGCCTAATTCGATCATCTGCTCAAGTTACACTCAAATGTCCCTTTATTTATTTGAATGCGCGCTATAGAATTTGAACGGGCGTTTATGGTTGCTGTGGTCACATACGACATCGGTTTTCCACGCTACTCACCACCGTACAATAATTTAACGATACGGTCCCAATGAAACTGATTTCGTCGAAATCTGAGTCCGTTTGCAAAACGGTCATTTTAAAGGCCTATAATTAAATAACGGTTTTCCATAGCGACTATTTCAAAATTTGATTTGACTATAACTTACTATTCATAATACGAAATCTGAATTTTTCCCTTTCATATGAAAACTATCGTCAATATGGTTCCAACGTGTCTTGTTTTACAGAAATCCGACTTATATCGAATCCTGTATTCTCAGTTGAAGTTCAAAACTCTATATTGCGAACTGCAGCGCCATTTCAGGCTCGAATTATATTATATATAAATTATAACGTTCAACTTCGTTTTTAATAACGAATTAAATATTAAATTCCATTAATATTCCCAACATAATATTTAAAACTAATTTAAATATTCATATTCAAATGGTCGAAAAACACGGGTCGTTACATTTGAAAATTGGAATATTGCAATAATTTAACATTTCGGATCCAACCAAAATGGTTTCGTCCAAAACGGAGGTCGTTTGCAAAATGGCTATTTATAAGGGCTGTATATTATGTTATATTCCATAGTGACAATTTCTAATTTTAAACTGGACATAACTTTTTATTCCCGTTATGAAATCTGTATTTTTCACATTCGTTAAAAAGATGTGATTAAACAAATTTGAATATTTCTGGTTTTACTGAAATTCGATTTATTTTGAATCATGTACATTCGTTTGAAATTTGAAATCGAATTTTCAAACTACCACACCATTTCAGGCTTGTTTTATAATTAAAATAAGTATATACGTTCTAACTTTGATTTAAATAAATTTAAGATCGTTATTATTTAAAATAAATCAATTTAAATATTCAAAATTCATTAAAAATAGCTAAAATAAAAATTTTAAATTGGTTCTGATTTTCCGGGTTATTACATTCTCCCCCACTTAAAAACTTTTTGTCCCCGAAAAGGAAACAACAGTAAAGTAGGAAACAATACGAAAATGCAAAATATTGTAAATGTACCTTGCACCAGAGCTAATCAGAGATGTCCACTCTGCACTTGGGATAAGCCTGATTAATGCTATCTTCTGTCTCCCATGTACAGTCTCTAGGATCTCCCTCCACTGCACTTTGACTAAATGAATTCTCTTGTTTCTCAGAACTCGGGGTTTCTTTGCAAATAATTTTCACTGGCTCTCTTCTCACTGTGAAGCTTGGAGTGATTTCCAAATCTTGCTGCGGTGCTTCTTCCACAACCAGGTCTGGATCATGCACATGCTTTCAAAGTTGAGACACATGAAATACATCATATACTCCTGGCAACCAGTTAGGTAACTGAACCCTGTTAGTGAGAGTTCTAATCCTTACGAGTATAAGGAATGGACCAATGAATCTATGCGCCAACTTCCCTATTTTCCCGAAACGGACTAATCCTCTCATCGGAGAAACTCTCAAATATACATAATCACCAACAGCAAATGATAAATCTCTTCTTCTCGAATCTGCGTAACTCTTATATCAGCTCTGGGTGATTTGCAGTTGCTTGTTAATGAAATCGACTTTATCTGAAGCTTCTCGAATCATGTCGAGACCCAATACTAGATGATTGCCTGATTCCACCCAACATGCGGGAGATCTACATGGCCTAACATACAATGCTTCGAATATTGACATTTGTAAGCTTGCTTGGTAACTATTATTATATGAAAACTCAACCAAATGCAAATGATCTTCCCACGATCAGCCAAAATCAAGAATACATGCCCGCAACAAGTCTTCTATTATACGATTCACGCTCTCAGTTTGGCCATCTGTTTGAGGATGATATGCGGTGCTCAGAATTAACTTTGTCCCCAGCTCCTCTTGGAATGCTTCCCAGAATTTACTAGGGAATATCGGATCACGATCACTAACAATACTACTGGGAACTCCTTGTAGTCTAACAATTTCTCTGAAATAAATTTTCGCTAGACTTTGAGCTGTTCTAGTAGATCTGACAGGAATTAAATGGGCGATCTTCGTGAAACGATCTACGATCACCCATATATTGTCATTATCTTTCCTGGTTCGGGGCTAGCCATCAATGAATTCCATGGAGATTTGATCCCACTTCCAATTTGGAACCTCTAGTGGTTGCAACAGTCCTGCGAGTTTCTGCTGATCACTTTTGACTTGCTGGCAAGTAGAACACCTGCTAACATATATGGAAATGTCTCTTTTCATAGATTTCCACCAGAACGTACGCTTGAGGTCATGATACATCTTGCTCACCCCTGGATGAATAATAAGCTTGAATTTGTGACATTCATCCATCACTTCCCTTCTGAGCTCAGGAATATTCAAAACACAAATTCGACCTAATAACCTCATAACTCCCTTGTTATCAATCTGGAAACTTGAGGGTTTGCCTTCTCGAACTCTTTTACTAATTCTCTGAATAAATTCATCATCCTTCTGAAGAACATAGATTTTATCAATCAATGAAGGCGTAATAATGAGATTAGCGATAATGACATTCTTTCTGCTAAGCGCATCTGCTACAACATTGGCTTTCCCTGGAGTATATAAACTATCTAGATCGTATGCCGCAAGAAATTCTAACCAACGTTGTTGCCTCAAATTCAAGTCCTTCTGGGTGAACAGATACTTCAATGACTTATGATCTATATATAATTCGAACTTCTCACCCAAAAGATACTGTCTCCATATTTTCAAAGGAAACACGACTTCTAACAACTCAAGATCATGAGTAGGATATCTCTCCTCATGCGGCTTTAACTGACGGCTAGCATAAGCAACTACTTTGCCTCTTTGCATTAATAGCACACCAACACCTTCAAGATAAGCATCTGTATAGACTGGAAAATATTGATAGCCATCAATACTAGTCACCACTGGAGCATTAGTCAACTTTAGTTTCAGCTCTTGGAAAGCTGCCTCACATTCAGGTATCCAATTAAACCATGTATGCTTCTTGGTAAGTTTCGTTAATGGACAAGATAGCTTTGAAATTTTTTTAACGAATTTCCAGTAATAGCCAACCAATCCTAGAAAACTTCTGACTTATGTAGGAGTGCTAGGCTACTTCCAATCTCGAATGGTTGTGATTTTACCAGGACCCACTGGAATTCCTTTGTAATGACCCGGGATTTTGTCTTCTTTGGTTATCGCCATAAACTCAATGATGACTAACCAAACATCGAAAAATACTGGTCATTAATGAAAGAAATTAGAGGGTGAGGAAAGATAAGGTAGAAACTTAGAATAGAAGAAGAAGAACAACACAACATCAAAGTAACACGAACCTCACAGCAGAACGAATAACATATAATATATATAACATAACTTGAAATATAAATTTGTACTTGAATATACATCATTATCAAAGTACAACACAGCGGAAATAACTATAGCTACATCCTGAACCCTCTTGCTCCAGCTCTTCCAGTATATCTGTAAATCCCGACTACTTGATTGCCAGTACAAATTTAGGCACCCAAGAGTTCAGGGAAACAAACAAATAAACTCCGGGTCAGTCATGGGACTGGTATGAGTAAACAGTTTAAAACAGTTTGAGCCATTAAACGATGTCTCATAAGACCACGCAGCATAACAGAACAGGTTTTTCCCTTATGAGAATCCAAGATAACTTTATATCAAAAACCTTTGATATTATAATAATGTCTATCAACCACAATATAATAATCATCTAGCAGAAACGCTTTCATCTCACGTTCTACATATATAGTATACAATCAAAACCGCAAGCACGTATTGGGTAATGGGTTTCCAACTATGATAAGGTATGGAACCACCTTTGGCTGGTGTACCTATAGAAAGGAATACACTGGGTTCAACAAGAACATCTTGCAACCCGGCCACACATGACCGACCACTTATTTCGCTTGAGTGTATCGAATGTATATCACCAACGGTTGGGATCAGCAACTGTTTCCCGAATGAGACAGTATCGATAATAGATTTTTAGAAATAAATGAAACTCTATATCAGGTGATTATACACCCTACTTCGGAGCGACCGACTTAGCCATGCCGCCTGCCTGATTTCTGTCATTTACCGAATGTGAGGCTAGAAGATAAGCTTTATCATCACACCAGATTCACTTTGAATGCCACATCGTCAAATCCATCAAATCACCAATTGACGTCCTCAACCATACATTATGTGTTAGCTAAAAGAAGTTTCCTTCTCCGCTTCCACTCTTGGTATGGTTGGAGAAATCAATATACGTGATCGTCTGGAAATACTCTGTCAGACATCCGTCCATACAAGTCATCCAGGAACAGGACGAACCGAAGGCACTATTCTGTAAACAGGACATCCCTTGCATAACTCCGTCTTCAATTTCCTTTGGCATATATGATTTGCAACGCTTATGCCAATACAGAGTGGTTCTTTGGATAATAATCCCACCGGTCTCTCCATATTAACAACGTTAAAATGGTCAAAACTTTGATAGTATGTGATTTAACTATTGAAGAAAAACAGGTGTGCAAACAACGATATTATTTCCAAATGGAAATTTATATCGATCAGACATCATTCAACATTTATCTCTTTATTTCATTAATTTACTTATCTCCTGTTGTAATAACCCGAAAATCTGGGCCAGTTTAAAATTTTTATTTTGGCAATTTTAGCGAATTTTGAATATTTAAAATAGATTATTTTAAATATAATCGACGAGAAATTTATTTTGAATAGAATTCGAACGTATATATTATATACGTCGTCGTTAGAATATAATTATTTATATATAATTATAAATAGAATTGAAAATGGCGCGGTAGTTCGATTTCAAACTTCAATTGAACATACCGGGTGAAAAACAATCCGGATTTTAGTGAAACCAAAAACATTAGGATCTAATCGATAATATCTTCCCAACGAATCCGAATAATCGAATTTTCATAGCGGGGATCAAAAGATATGTCCAGTTGAAAATTTTGAATAGTCGCTATGGAATTCAGGCCCTTAAAAATGGACATTTTGCAAACGACCTCGGATTTCGACGAAACCAGTTTTGTTGGGTCTGTGGTGTCAGGTTATTGCTAGGTTTCAAATTTCATAATTTTTCGAATCAATATGTGAGCGTGGCAAAGGAAAACGCGTTTGACCAGTTTCAGTTGATTTTAATCGACTGAAATTGTACATTTTTCCAACGGTCTCAGAATCTGACGAAATTAGTTTTGTTAGGACCGTATCGTCAATACGAAGCTAGAAAATATTTTTCGGGAATTTTTCTAGTTAGTATGTGGCCTCGGTAAATTGAAATGTGCGTTCAAATTCAATATATAGAGTTATATTTTGATTTTGACGAAAATTGATCGAAACGGCCGAAATGGCTTACGAAACATATCCCATTGTGTTCGAAATTTGGGTATTTAGCTAGGGGCAACAGTCGTTGGGTTTGAATTGGGGTTCAGACCAATAAACAAGCCGCTTTCAAATTAAATAATAATTAAATATTTATATATAAAAAAAAACACCTTAACCCTAACTATCAGAAACCCGCCGCCCTCATTAAAACAAACGGCTGAAAGGTTCAGAAAAAGATTTCGAATTTTCCCTAAATCCTCCAAGAATTATTCAACGATTTCAAAACAAAAATAGAAGAAGAAGGTGAGGGCTTCAGATTGGAAGGGGTTTGATCGTGTCTAGTGCTTCGAGGCGTGTGATTTCGAGCTCCAGAGCCCCACCATTCTCAGCCGATTTCTGACACCTAAGGATGATCGAGCTCGCCGTCGTGACCAGGGGAGGGAGGCGCCGTTAGGGCGGATGTCGTGGGCTACTCCGATCTGCTCCAGGGACCTCGAACTGCGTGCAGAATGCAAACCTAGTTTAGAGCCCTCAATCGAGAATCGTCGGCCTGTGTTAAGGTAAGAGAAAAGGTTTTATTTTTATTTATTCTTTTTAAATTTTAAAAATCAGTTTTAAGCAATTTTAAAAATCAATTTTAAGCAATTTTAAAAATCAGTTTTATGCAATTTTAAAAATCAGTTTTAAGCAATTTTAAAAATCAGTTTTAAGCAATTTTAAAAATCAGTTTTAAGCAATTTTAAAAATCAGTTTTAAGCAATTTTAAAAATCAGTTTTAAGCAATTTTAAAAATCAATTTTAAGCAGTTTTAAAAATCAGTTTTAAGCAGTTTTAAAAATCAGTTTTTAACAGTTTAAATACAGTTTAAAATTCAGTTTAAATTCAGTTTAAAATTGTTTTGAAAATAGGAAAATATACTTTGTTTTGAAAATAATAAAAATATGATTTTTATATATTGGATAGCGAAGTAAAAATTCGATTTTTACATCGGTAGTGAAAGCGGGCAACGAAGATGCGATGACGTTGAAGATTTCTCTAAATGAAGAGTCGTGGCATTGGATAGCTTTCGGTGAGAATTTCTCACCTTTCAATTTCTTTTCTAGTTATATATATACTAGGATTGAGACGGTGCTTAGTAGCACCCGACACAATCGTCCACAGACCATGGACTTGTTTGTTTGGTTGCATAGATTAGTTTGATGATTTGATTTGAATTTGGTTGTTTGGTGAATATGATTGATGTGTGAATGGCGTGGGCCTTCACTAGACCGGGGATAAGGCTAGGCCTCGTCCCGTTTCTAGTATCGTGCCGTTATGCCGCCGAAATTTTCTAAGATATGTTAGAAAAATAAAAATATCATTTTATTGAATAAATGAATTGAAAAGAAATTCATATGTTGAAATAAAATGTTTTTATCGTTAAAAATATAATTTTTAACGTGAATGTGAATAAATAAATATTCTTTTACAAACCAGACGGTTTGTTTATGTACACCTATTTGAAGGACATTGATTGGGTCGATAAATTTTACACATCGCCCAACTGCACAAATAAAACCTGTGTTTGATTGTTTGAAACCCCACACGGGTGTTAGGATGAAATTTGAAGTTCACTCATCCTGATTGATTAAATATGTCGATCGATTGATTGACAGGCTGTTATAAGCGTTAGATATCTATATTTGATGCTTATACAGTGTAGTGCACTTTGGTTGATGGTTGATTATTTTTCAATGCTATTATATGTGTGTAATGTATGAAAATCCATATAATTAACTTTATATGGAAATTGATTAGGCCTCATTCCAATTTGAAAAATAAAGAATATTATAAAATAAAAGTTCATGTGTTGACAGTACTCATCCATTGAGATTGGTCATGTGTTGAACGAAATATTTTAGTAATAAAATTTACATCTTTATATATAAAATAAAAGTTCATGTGTTGAAAGTACTCATCCATTGAGATTGGTCATGTGTTGAACGAAATATTTTAGTAATAAAATTTACATCTTTATATATAAAATAAAAGTTCATGTGTTGACAGTACTCATCCATTGAGATTGGTCATGTGTTGAACGAAATATTTTAGTAATAAAATTTACATCTTTATATATAAAATAAAAGTTCATGTGTTGACAGTACTCATCCATTGAGATTGGTCATGTGTTGAACGAAATATTTTAGTAATAAAATTTACATCTTTATATATAAAATAAAAGTTCATGTGTTGACAGTACTCATCCTTTGAGATTGGTCATGTGTTGAACGAAATATTTTAGTAATAAAATTTACATCTTTATAATATAAAATAAAGGTTCATGTGTTGACAGTACTCATCCTTTGAGATTGGTCATGTGTTGAACGAAATATTTTGATACTAACAACTATTTTGAAAAAGAAATATTTGAAATAGAAATTTATGAAGCCGTGTTGATTAGATTGACGCCATTTTGACGTGGACGATATTTATATCGATTTTATTCATTTCGAAATAAATTGAATTGAAAACGATTTCGAAATGAAATGAATTGAAAACGATTTCGAAATGAAATGAATTGAAAACGATTTCGAAATGAAATGAATTGAAGACGATTTCGAAATGAATTGAATATATAACGATTTCGAAATGAATTGAATTGAAAACGATTTCGAAATGAAATGAATTGAAAACGACTTCGAAATGAATTGAAAACGATTTCGAAATGAAAGCAAATTGAAATGAATTCAAATTGAATTGAAATTTGAATTGAATTAGAAATGAATTTTAAAACGAATTTATAAAGAAGAATTCAATTTTAATTTGAATTGAAACGGAAGCTGAAGTTGCTTTTGAAACGAATTTAAAACTATTTATATAATTCGTTTTAAATAGAAATCGACGAAATATATATTATATATATTATATATATAATATAGTGGCCTGAATAGAACGCGCCGCGCCGCGGAAGTTCGTGAATTTCGACCATTTATTTCAAACGGACATTGCGGGAGATCCGACCGTCGGATTCTCTTAAAACCGGAACCGTTGGGTTCGTATCGAAAAGAACTTTCTAACGAATATTAGAAATTTGAAATCTAACGGTTGGATTTGGAATTATGTCCAAACCAAATTTGAAAAAGGTCGCTGTAAGTGCAGTTCGATGACCGTTGATGGAAATCGACTGTACGGGCCTTGATAAAATTATTAAAAATAGTAATAATTTGTGTAAAATCATAAGAAATGATTTGTGAAGATTTGGGATGAAAAACTCCATATTTGAAAGGATAAAAATAGATTTTTATCGAAATGAACTAGTTTTGAACTAGAATTATAATTCTATTTATTTTTAAATAAATAAATTGAATTTGAAAAGGGTTTTAAAAATAACCAAAATTTCCAATGATTGCATTGGAGTGGATTTGAATCGAAATTGTCTTCGGAATATTTCGATGTTGGAATTCGTGATTATACAGATGTTGTTGTGGAAATTTGAAAGATATATATTTATATCGTTATTTCCAATACGACATTTGTTAATCGTAGAATTTGATATTGAATATAAGCCGGGATATTTTCTATTCGGAGCCTTGTATTTAATATCAAATGTGATTTGGGTTTGTCGTGAATGGTGTCTTCACTAACACTGTTCTTGAACCCAGTTGAGAAAAGATTAAATCTTTTTATTTAGATTTAATGAAGTGTACCAATTAAATGATATTTAATTGGAATTGAATTGGTATTGATTTTTGGGTTTATCGTGAACAGTGTTTTAAATAACACTTGTTCTTTAACCCGATAATTAATGGAATGTGATTTTGGGTTTATCGTGAACTGTGTTTTAAATGACACTGATTCTTTAACCCCATTTAAAGATTAAAACTAAGTGGAGTTTTAATGAATCTTTAATTAGATTGAAATAATCGAAATGGAGTATCACCAGTTTTGCTCCAGGCGATAGTTAAATCTTTAATTAGATTTGAACATGAAATGGTAATTGAATTTACCGATAACACTGTGGTGTTAGATATGAAGTATTACCAGTTTTACTTCATGGGATAAATAGGTTGGGATTGGGAAATTAAAACAAATGATTACTTCGGTAAGTTTCGTTAATCCCGGCTAGTTGAATCGAAATTCAAAAGAATAGAATAAAGAATAAATTCAAGGAATTTATCTTGGATAAAATTAATGGGAACCTTTCCCTATGAATGTGAAATTTAGAAACTAACTGTCGGTTAGCTAAGCAGAATGGTTTTCTGGATATTGATCTGATGTTGGTTTCGGCCTTCGGGGTTAATATTTGGGGAATTATTCTCTTGATTAATTTACTGTTAGTGACTAATGAATTGGAATGAGGCGTATGTTGTGTTTGTGTAACACTTATTTAAAATATACGCGAGTTATTCGGAAAGACTGGGTTTATCCCATTCTGAATAACTGATACGACGATAAGTCGAAGATGAAGACGGTGGTCGAAGACCGGAAGTCTTCACGTCGTTTGGGTAATTACTGATGATCTTGATTGGGCTGTACACCCAAGAAGATGGAAACAATTAGTGGTCGTCCAGACGTACTTGGAGATCGATGGATATGCGGGGTACTAGGTGCCTCCGGTTTTGTTCAGACCCAGAACGAACTTGTAAATGGACTGTGTGTCTGACATTGGATTTTAGTCCGTGCGATTGATCTCTATTAAATATATATCTGTTTGGCGGCGGAGAATTTATTCTCTTGCTTAACGCCCTTCTCTGAGACGTACGAGCTCAGGGGTTATATATTGATGGATATCAAACGCATGGAGTGAATTGCCTGTGTGGAATGCCTAAGTGGCAATTGATCGAGGCTTCTGTTGAAAAGCAAAGTCTTGTGGTGATGATCAAAGCACGGCCTTTGTGGCGTAGCTTTGTGTATCGTTTTACTTCGCGAGTTTCACACCCGGTATGAACCAAAAACGGGAGACGGACCTCAGGGAGGGCCTACGTTTCCTCCTAGCTAAAAGTGGCGTCAGTGGTTTTACACGCCCTGACGAGTTTGACTTATGTGGTTGTTGCTGTTGCGAGGCGCCTCGGTTAGATCGGACGATCCGGGTCCGATGGAGTCATTCGTTGGCTCGCTTACGCCCCAAAGGGCGGCGAAACGTAGTGCTCAGGCATTTTAATCCACTCCGTGTGGACCGGCCCTGACGATCCAAGGCATGCCTGCGCGCTTGCCTGAGACTCGGGCTAGGCAGTCTCGAATCGGTTGAGGACTATCTTTTGCCTCGGTTCATAGATTGAAATCCAATTTCCAAATACGTGACATTTGCGGTTTTATTTGTAAACCTATATATGGCGACATGATATATGGTACCCATGCCGTCTATGATTGATACTTATGATTTGAAGTTGTTTTATACACTATGCACTTATAATAGTATCAAATGATTTGTTTTAAACGTATCAAGCATTCTTTGGCTGTTATAAGGAAAAACCCTGTCCCCCGGCTTGCGTTGCATTGTGTGATAGGACCTGGGTCTTATAACAGCTTCATTTTTCTTTATTTTGCATTGCGCTGTTTGTTTTATGCACTGGTATTCTTGGGAGGAAACCCGTTCCGTGTTATACGGCGTGGTCCCTTGATTTACCTAACTTTAAAATAAAGATTAACTGTTTTAGTTCTCACACCAGTCACATGACTGACCTGGAGTTTATTGTTTTAACCTAAACTCAGGGTGCCCTTATTTTGACACGGGCAGCTAGTAGTTTTGGTTTTGCAGATTTATATTCACAGGATCCTGGTTTACAGCTGGAACGATATCCGGAAAGCTTTGTATCCGTATATCTCATTCTAGTGGTGTATATTATTATTTTTCTGCTGCTATGTATTTAAATGTAATTTAAATCTCTGATATTTCTGTGTAATATTCGTTTATACTCTGTATATTCTTGTAATCTGATGCATTGTTGTAATATACAGTGAAATGTTCTTTTATATGCGTTCTGTTGTGGCTTGTTCTCGAACTATCCGACGCTTTCCTTTACGGGGAAGTTACGGGTCTTCACACCTGTTTCCCTATATTCAATATTTCTTATTTTCTAAATTTGGAAAATATATGTTATTAACAATGGAAAACATTTCCATTTCTTATTTTCTTTATTAGAAAACATTTCTGGTTTCTTATTTGGAAAACATTTCCAAAGCTTCTTCATTGGACTTAGACAGATGTTTAAGAAAACCATCGCGATGCCAACTCAAACCATTTCCTTTAATTACTAAATTCACTTAACCATCCTTTACTATCGAACCTTAACCATTCCTTAGTTAAAAATGAAGTCAATCAAGTTGTGGTAATACTACCTCTCAAACCTTAACTGAACAACGTTTCTAACCTTGAAATAGACAAAGTTCACCCTTCTAATTCTTTAACAAACTTCCTTACGTAACTCTCTTTCAAATTTTGTCTATTCGACAATTCTTTCCTTCGATAAGGTATATTCGATAACTCTATTCAATTTATTCTATTCACTTAACCCTTTTGATTTAACTTTAACTCTATTCACTTAACTCCTATCGATTTAACTTTAACTCTATTCACTTAACTCCTATCGAATAAATTATATTCGATAACTCTTTTAATTCTATTTGAATAATCTATATATTCGATTAACTCCTTTTACTCTATTCGGATAAACTATATTCGATTAACTCCTTTTACTCTATTCGAATAAACTATATTTGATTAACTCCTTTATTCTATTTGAATAAACTATATATTCGATTAACTCATTTGCTTTAACTCTAATCGATTAAACTAACATCGATTAACTCCTTTTAAATCGATTAAACTAACATCGACTAACTCCTTTTACTTTCTATTCAAATAAACTATATTCGATTAACTCATTTGCTTTAACTCTAATCGATTAAACTAACATCGATTAACTCCTTTCGATTAAACTAACATCGATTAACTCCTTTCGATTAAACTAACATCGATTAACTCGTTTTAACTCGATTAAACTAACATCGATTAACTCCTTTTAACTCGTTAAACTAACATCGATTAACCCCTTTTACTTTCTATTCGAATAAACTATATTCGATTAACTCATTTGCTTTAACTCTAATCGATTAAACTAACATTGATTAACTCCTTTCGATTAAACTAACATCGATTAACTCCTTTTACTTTCTATTCGAATAAACTATATACAATTAACTCATTTGCTTTAACTCTAATTGATTAAACTAACATCGATTAACTCCTTTCGATTAAACTAACATCGATTAACTCCTTTTAACTCGATTAAACTAACATCGATTAACTCCTTTTACTTCGATTAAACTATTCATTTATAAAGATTTACTTTTAGTAACGGTTCTCCACTTTACAAATGATTTCCTTCTTATAACAGTTTCCATTTTATAACGTTTATTCATTTTCTAAATATCTCCTATTTATAAATATTCCAATTTATAAATATTCCTTATTTATAAATATTCCATTTATAAATATTTTATTTTCAAATATCACTTTGAAAATATTCCCTTATCAACATTTTGCTATGTTATGGTATTCAACATATCAAATCACAATGATCAGTATCGTCCAAACACATATAATCAACAACAGATTATATATCACATCATATATCAGAATATATGAAAAACAGTAAAATAAATGTTGAGGAACCCAGTTGGGTTCCTCCAACCTGTTTCCCTGCATCACGGATGTTAAACAATATAGATAACATCCCTTTCAGTTCCATATGATTCTGTTAAACAAAATCAATATAGAAATTCGACTAACTGACTAGCAGTTCAATCAAATAGTCAACACACAGTCAATCAGCAAATATTTAACAGTTCTAAAATACAACATGAAATTATAACTGTTTAGAGTTAGCGAGATTTACTCACATTTGCAGTTCATCGTTAAAGAACGATAAACTGTTGTTTGATTTGAATCAAACAATTTATTTCGCCGTAAATTCAAACGAGCCCCAATCTACTTCCAGTCAGCTTCATTTGGTAGTGTCCGTCCATACGATCCTATCGGATCTTGTTTCGCTGAGTTTCGATAACGTATGAATTAGTTATTCTATTTTGAAGTTTTAAACACTAATTTAAATCTAAATAAAACTTTGAATCTATTTAAAGAATTGGGCCTCACATACCACTTCGGCCCAAACCCGATTTCATCGAAATAGACCCGCGTGGATAGTCTTCCTCCCCAAATCGATACGCTGCTCCTTCAATGTACATTACGGCGCCTTCACCCACCATATTCTTCCACTCCTCTTTACAAATGTCAAAACAGAATACACCATTGTACTCCCCATCTCGACCTCTCTCTCCCCATCCCATCTTTACACCACTCGCCAGCACCGAATGACATCCGACGTCGAGCCCATTTCCGTCGACACAGTAACTCGCGACCTTCTCAAGAACCGAATACCACAAATCTTTGCAAACACATGCCATTCCTCCTCCCAAACTCAACCGTAACCTCCACAACAACCATCGATGCCTTAATCAATCGATTTTTCGAGCCCTAACCTGCTGCTGCAAAATGTCGAACTCCAAGAATGACGTCGGACCCAATAATAACCATATGAGGATGACAAGAATCACAGTAGGAATCCAGAAATATAAGTATAATGATTTTAGGAATTTAATTTCTATTTATTTATGATTTTAGAAGTGGAAGTTTCTTCACGTTTTATTGAAGAACAAAGGAAGAAGTAACGGTGGAATTTTTACTTGACTAGAGGAAGTGAAGACTTAGGTTTAGAGAGGATATGGTTAGGGTATTTATAGAAAGTAAATATTATTTTTATACTCCATTGTTATTGTAACGCTCCATGTATTTGCTTCTAAAAATTCCTGTGATCAATAATGATACCCAAAAATCACCAAACTGGACATACACATTTCGTTCGACATTACGGTCCCAATGAAACTGGTTTATTCGAATTCCGACTCCGTTTTCTCACACAACGTATTTTTAACTATCGAAATACTGACTTTTTTCACTCTAAAAATCCGTAGGGACACACAGTGACTCTAAAAATCACGAAACTGGAAATCTAACAACTACTTGATATTGCGGATCCAACAAAATTATTTTCGTTGAATTCCGACTTCGTTTGCTCACACAACGTATTTTTAAAGCTCTGGATGACCCATTTAAATATATAAATATATTTAAATATAATTAAATTAAATATTTAAAAATAAATATTATCGTCTATATTCACAACAGAATATCATACAGCTCCACTGGGATTTATAACTCGATATTTCAAATCTAGGTCAACCCGATATTCGATTTATATTGAAATCCCTTTTAAAAATATAAATAATTCCTTTATAAATTATAACGGAATTCCACAGCGACTTTTCTAAAATTTGATTTGGACGTAAATCAAAATCTATATGATGAAATCCTGATTTTTCTCTTCCACTAGAAAGATATACTCCACCGGCTCCACACGTTTCTTGTTTCACAGAAATCCGGCTTAAAACGAATCCTGTACATTTAGTTGAAGTTCAAATTGCCAAACTACGAACTGCAGCGCCATTTCAAACTCGATTTTAATTATAATATAATTATACGTTCAAACTGTTGTTCAAATAATATATTCGTTATTCAAATTCAATTCCAAGCTGAATTAAATATCACAGATGATCCAGTTCACACCACATCGCCATTTTAGCCAATTCTGATTATTTCAAAATTAATATATTATTTAATATATTATTTTAATTAAATATTCATCATTATTTAATTTCATGACAATTTAATTCACTATATCACTATTTATATAATTAAATAAATTAATTATAATACCTCTGTCGATGCAGGTCATTACATTCTTCCTTCGAAACTACATGACCGAGGAACTTCACTTCTTCTTGCCAGAATATGCATTTAGAAAATTTGGCTTTTAATACATTCTTTCTTAGAATTTCCAAAACTTCTTCTAAATGCTTCTCAAGCTTGGCAGTTGACTTAGAGTAGATTAAAATGTCGTCAATGAAAACCAGCACAAATTTATTCAAAACATCGTGAAATACTCTATTCATTAAATCGACAAAGTAAGCTGGGGAGTTACATAAGCCGAACGACATTACTAACCACTAATAAAATATGCCTGGATCTCTGAAAGCTGTCAAAGGAACACACTCTTCGGCAATACGCAATTGATGGAAACCTGTAGCTAGGTCCATTCTCGAAAATACTTGAGCTCCATTCAAGCGATCTAATAAATCATCAACACGCGGTAATGGATATTTATTCTTTAGCGTCTACTTATTCAAATCTCGGTAATCCACACACAATCTGAGAGTACCGTATGACTTCGGAACAAACACTACTGCTGCACCCCCAATTCGAAAAGCTAGGCCTGATCTGACCTTTCCAACGAAGCTATTTAGTTTGATTACTCAATTCCTCTTTCTCTTTCAATGTCATTCTTCGAAGAGCGGGCACAATTGGCCTTGCATTCGGAACTAAATCAATCCTGAAGTCAATCTCTCTCTGCGGCGGTAAGCTATCCACTTCTTCAAACACATCCGCATAGTTTTTAACGACAAGTATATTTTCAATGGCAGCGGGATAAACATCAAGAGAAGGCCAAAATTCTTTTCTATCTGAATTTGGACATATGCATGGTATCGTTATTGTTGTATATAACTGTGTTGTATACACAATTATATGATTTTTGTTTGATGATAACAACCAAATATATAATAATATAAATGTGTTTGTTATTGTGTTGTTATATAACATCACAGACAGGAATATAATATTTATATTTAAATAGAATTCGACTGTACAGAATTTCATACATTCATACAGTATTTTATTTAAATAAATTGTTATAATTCAACAGTCAAACAGTACAAATTATATGACTTCACTATTTGTACACCTCACTAATATTTCACATTTCATATATTTTCACAGAAGATTGTACTTGTAAATAAACTGAATATGATAGATAAGTTTGTTTGACAACAATAAAATAATATTTTATTTCAAACAAATTTGTTTAACACAAACATCAGTACAATTCTGTTGTTACACAGCTCCTCACTACAACACTATGTCTATACATCTCGTGTATATATATATATATATATAATCACTGATTTTATATTTTATATCCATATACATTCACTGATACATTTACATTCACTGACATTGTTTCCTAGTCTTCTGTCTTTAGTCTTCTGTCTTCACAGCATCTTCACTTTCAGTCCAGTCATCATCTTCATACCTATCATACACAGCAACACACACACAGTATATGAAACAAAAATAATATTCTAAATTCTAACGAATATAAAAAAAAATTAGAAATTTTATTTGCCTCAGCTTTCTGGTGTGCTTTCTCATCATTTTTCATGACTCGATCTGATTTTTTTATCTATCCGACTGTATCTAGACATCTTGTGATATTCACAGTGATACACTGTAAATACCATAAGGTTGACAACACATATATATCTCAATGTAGGGACAAGAAATTTTATCTGATGGCTAAATATACACACGTGCATATACATACACATGTGCACTGCCTCGCCGATCAGCGTGAAACTGAGGAGCAGCCACGTGGACCAACTCAACTCAATGCATATCATTAACAAGACAACATGCATGGTCAAGCAAGACAGGCCACACACATGGAATGGGTGCAAAGATCAAGTCGGTGCAACAATACAAGGTGCAGCATGTTTTTCAGCAATATCAAAACAATGACAAAAATCAAATACATGGTTCAAACATAGCATGGACAAGCATGGAACTTGACAAAAGAAACATGCCAACAGCTCAAGGAAAAAGACAAATTTTAGTGCAAAAGCTTCAGCAAATATAAGGAATGCACAAGCATGTGAAAGAAAAAGCTACATGAAACAATATGGTACAACAATGGTGCGGTATACATGTCACGACAAATCTTTAGAAAATAGTGTCAGCTCATGTCAATGAATACAAAGGTGATGGGGCTACATCAAAATAGTCGAGCCAGTTATATAACATCCAACAAAACTCAATTTGTACAAGTATACACAAACCAACAACAAGTTTCAGGTCTGTTAAGACCCCAGAGGTCGAGCTAAGAGATATACAACACAACATGAACATGTATCAGACACAGGTCAAGTGTGAAGCAAGTGTGTGTGTACATAAGTGAATGCTAATATATAGCATATCAAGTTCAGCGTACAGGGCTATTGTCAAACTGTTAGCATGGTCAAAACAACATTGTTGATCAGTTTCAATTTCAAGCTAAAGCTAAGATAGTGGTGTTCTTATATAGTGAAACCAGTAGCATGATCAAATCCAAAGAAACTCACATGCACAAGTATATTGATCAATAAAGCATACGTTACAAGTTATCAATGTCTTTCAACAAGTATATTCAAGACTGTACATGAAGCGACCCGAAACTTCCCCGGTCTCCGAAGAGATGAGATAGAACGAATTACTGTGAGGACAAGACAAATCAGAACACAAACAGAAGAACATTTCATTGTTATTACAACAATTCCATCAGATACAAGAATATACAGAGTATAAATGAATAGTATACATTCGAATAAATATCAGAGATTACAATTAATTATATAACAACGGAAAATAATACAAAGCACAACTGAAGGTGATATACGGATACAAAGCTTTCCGGATATCGTTCCAGCTGAAAACCAGGATCCTGTGAATATAAATCTGCAAAACCAAAACTACTAGCTGCCCGTGTCGAAAATAGGGGCACCCAGAGTTTAGGTTAAAACAATAAACTCCAGGTCAGTCATGTGACTGGTGTGAGAACTAAAACAGTTATTAATCTTTATTTTTAAAGTTAGGTAAATCAAGGGACCACGCCGCATAACACAGAACGGGTTTCCTCCCAAGAGCACCAGTGCATAAAACAACAGTGCAATGCTAAGTAAAGAAGAATGAAGCTATTATAAGACCCAGGTCCCATCACACAATGCAACGCAAGCCGGAGGATAGGTTTTTACCTTATAATAGCCAAGAATGCTTGATACGTTTAAAACAAATCATTTGATACTATAGTAAGTGCATATTGTATAAAATATCTTCAAATCATAAGTATCAATCATAGACGGCATAAGTGCCCCATCCCACTATGTCGCCATACTAGGCTCTACAAATAAAACTGAAATACACGTATCGGAAATTGGATTTCCATCATGGTGGCTCCTGATTCGAAAGATCGATCGCGTAATGCAATTCACCACGGCTTACGTCCCAACAAGAGAAAACACCGTTTGCATCCGCACATTTGGGACCAGAGTACCACCGCGGCTTACGTCCCAGCGAGAGAAAACACCGCTTACTCTATATATCCCTGAGCACTAGGCTCATCTCGGTCGACCAAATCCACGACACCACTAAGGTTCCCATCCACGAAAAAAGCATACTGATCAAACCATCAGTTTACCACCATACCGGGGTGTGAGGCTCGCAGATCAACGCTATACACAAAGCCATGCTATATCAGCTGCGCTTTGATCATCAACCACCAAACTTTTCTTTTCAACAAAAGTTTGGATCACTGCATCTCAGCATGCCACACTATCAATCCATATCGTACCACTGATTTCTGCCAATATATAACCTCTGAGCTCATATGTCTCAGAGAAGGGCGTTAAGTAAGAGAATAAATTCTCCGCCGCCAAACAGATATATATTTAGTAGAGATCAACAAATACAATATAAAGGAATACAATGTCAGACACACCATCCATTTACAAGTCCGTTCTGGGTCTGAACGAAACCGGAGGCACTTTCCTCGCATATCCATCCATCTCCAAGTACGTCTGGACGACCACCAACTATTTCCATCCTCTTGGGTGTACAGCCCAATTAGGATCGTCAGTAATTATCCGAACGATGTGAAGACTTCCGGTCTTTAACCACCGTCTTCATCTTCGACATTTCGTCGAATCGGTTATTCAGAATGGGTATAAACCCGGCCTTCCCGAACAACCCGCGTATATTAAAAACGAATGTTACACAAACACAGCATACGCCTCATTCCAATTCAGTAGCTACTAACCGTAAATCAACAAGAGAACAATTTCCCAAATATTAACCCTGAAGGCCGAAACCAACATCAGATCAATACCCAGGAAACCATTCTTCTTAGCTAACCTACGGCTAGTTTCTAAATTTCAATTCTTAGGGAAAGGTTCCCATTAATTTTATCCAAGATAAATTCTTTAAAATTTATCCTTTGATCTTCCTTTGGATGTCATTTCAAACCAAATTATGGTTTTCCAAACTAGTCGAGATTAGCGAACCACACCGAAGTAATTATTTATTTTATTTCCCAATCCCAACCTATTCATCCCATGAAGCAAAACTGGTAATACTCCATATCTAACACCACGGTGTTATCGGTAAAATTAATTACCATTTCACGTTCAAATCTAATTAAAGATTTAACTATCGCTTTGGAGCAAAACTGGTGATACTCCATTCTCGCTCATTTTCTAAAGTTGATAATTTAAATTATCAATTCCCATTTCAATCTAATTGCAGATTCATTAAAACTCCTTTTACTGGGTTAAAGAACTAGGTGTTATTTAAAACACAGTTCACGACAAACCCAAATCACATTCTATTTATTATCGGGTTAAAGAACTAGTGTTATTTAAAACACAGTTCACGATAAACCCATGAATCAATTCTGGTTTAATTTAATTCAAATATATTGGGAATTACGATTATTTAAAACCCCTTTTTAAATCTAATTTATTTATTTAAAAACAAATCGGGTTTTAAATTTAGTTCAAACTAGTTCATTTCGATAAAAATCTATTTTTATCTTTTCAAATATGGAGTTTTTCATCCCAAATTTTCCCAAATCATTTCTAATGATTTTACACAAATTATTGATATTTTTAATAATTTTATCAAGGCCCGTACAGTCGATTTCCATCAATGGTCATCGAACTGCACTTACAGCGACCTTTTTCAAATTTGATTTGGACGTATCTCCAAATCCAACTGTTAGATTTCAAATTTCTAATATTAGTTAGAAAGCTCTTTTCGATACGAACCCAAAGGTTCCTGTTTTAGGAGAGTCCGACGGTCGGATCTCCCGTAATGTCCGTTTGAAATAAATGGTCGAAATTCACGAACTGCCGCGGCGCGGCGCGTTCTATTCAGGCCATTATATATATAATATATATATATTATATATATATATCGTCGATTACCTTTTTAAAACGAATTTTATAAGTCATTTCAAATTTGTTTTAAAGACAATTTCAACCTTTAATTCAAATTCAAATTAAAATTGAATTTTCCCTTATAAATTCTTTCTACATTCACTTCTATTTGATTTCAATTCAAATCGATTTCAATTCTATTTCAATTCGTTTTCGATTGAATTCAGTTCAATTCAAATCCGTTTTCTATTTGATTCAATTCGAATTCGTTTTCTATTCAATCCAATTCAAATTGGTTTTCTAATCGATTCAAATCAAATTCGTTTTATATTCAATTCATTTCGAAATCGTTTTCAATTCATTTCATTTCGAAATCGTTTTCAATTCACTTTATTTCGAAATCGTTTTCAATTCATTTTATTTCGAAATCGTTTTCAATTCATTTTATTTCGAAATCGTTTTCAATTCATTTTATTTCGAAATCGTTTTCAATTCATTTTATTTCGAAATCGTTTTCAATTCATTTTATTTTGAAATCGTTTTCAATTCATTTTATTTCGAAATCGTTTTCAATTCATTTTATTTCGAAATCGTTTTCAATTCATTTTATTTCGAAATCGTTTTCAATTCATTTTATTTCGAAATTGTTTTCAATTCATTTTATTTCGAAATCGTTTTCAATTCATTTTATTTCGAAATCGTTTTCAATTCATTTTATTTCGAAATCGTTTTCAATTCATTTTATTTCGAAATCGTTTTCAATTCATTTTATTTCGAAATCGTTTTCAATTCATTTTATTTCGAAATCGTTTTCAATTCATTTCATTTCGAAATCGTTTTCAATTCATTTCATTTCGAAATCGTTTTCAATTCATTTCATTTCGAAATCGTTTTCAATTCATTTTATTTCGAAATCGTTTTCAATTCATTTTATTTCGAAATCGTTTTCAATTCATTTTATTTCGAAATCGTTTTCAATTACTTTTCGATATTCATTTTAAAATGAATAAAATCGATATAAATATCGTTCACGTCAAAATGGCGTCAATCTAATCAACACAGCTTCATATATTCCTTTATTCTATTCAACAAATGAATATTTACTTTTGTCAACACACGACTAATCTCAACGAATGAGTACTGTCCACGTGTGACTATTTTTGTTAAATTATTTCGTTCAACACATGACTAATCTCAACGGATGAGTACAGTCAACACATGAACCTTTATTTTGTATTGTTAAAGATGTAAATTTTATTATTAAAATATTTCATTCAACACATGACTAATCTCAACGGATGAGTACAGTCAACACATGAACCTTTATTTTATAATATCCTTTATTCTCTAAATTGGAATGAGGCCCAATCAATCACCATATAAAATTAATTATATGGATTTTCATACAACAAAGGTATATAATAGCAACGATAAATAATCAATCATCATCCAAAGTGCACTACACTGTATAGGCATCAAATATAGATATCTAACGCTTATAACAGCCTGTCGATCCATCGACCGACATATTCAATCAATCAGGATGAGTGAACTTCAAATTTCATCCCAACACCCGTGTGGGGTTTCAAACAATCAAACACAGATTTTATTTGTGCAGTTGGGCGATGTGTAAAATTTATCGTCCCAATCAATGTCAGTCAAATCGGTGTACATAAACAAACCATCCGGTTTGTAAATGAATATTTATTTATTCACATTCACTATATTCATATTCACGTTAAAAATTATATTTTTAACGATAAAACATTTTTATTTTAACATATGAATTTTTATTCGGTTCATTCTTTAAATAAAATGATATTTTTATTTTCTAACTTATTTTAGAAAATTTCGGCGGCATAACAGCACGATACTAGAAACGGGACGAGGCCTAGCCTTATCCCCGGTCTAGTGAAGGCCCACGCCATTCACACATCAATCAAATCAATCTCATTTCACCAAACAATTCAATTCAAACCAAATAATCTAACCAACTACACAACCAAACAATTTAACAAACAAACCATCCATGGTTTGTGGATGACGGGTGTCGGGTGCTACTAAACACCGTCTGCATCCTAGTATATATATATATATATAACTAGAAAAGAAATTGAAGAGTGAGGAATTCTCACCCTTTCGCTAAACTGAATGACGCAATTCTTCATGGGTAGGAAATCTTCACCGTGCTTTTCTTTTGTCTATTTCGTTGCCCGTATTCACTACCTATATAAAAATCACATTTTTACTTTGCTATTTAATATATAAAAATCGAATTTTGCTATGCTATTTAATATATAAAAATCGAATTTTTGCTATGCTATTTAATATATAAAAATCGAATTTTTACTATGTTATTCAATATATAAAAATTCCTCCTTTTCAAAAATAAAGATTTCGCCTTTTCAAAAATAAAGATTTCGCCTTTTCAAAAATAAAGATTTCGCCTTTTAAAAAATAAAGATTTCGCCTTTTCAAAAATAAAGATTTCGCCTTTTCAAAAATAAAGATTTCGCCTTTTCAAAAAGATCATTATAAAAATCATATTTTATTTCAACGTATATAAAATAAAAATCAGATTTTTATTTTGCTACATATACAAAGATGATATTTTTAATATTACTATCATGTAAAAATTATATTTTTAATTCTCTACCTAAACAAAAATCATATTTTTACGCCTTCTATATAGTAAAGATTATATTTTTAATACTTCAAAAATATAAAAATCATATTTTTAATTCTTTAAAAATATAAAAATTATATTTTTCTCGAAGTAAAAAATCATATTTTGACCTCACTAAACCCTCTCTTTGTTTAATTAAAAATCTAACCTTTATACAATACAAATCTAATCTTCATTCAAGTTAAAAATCAAATTTTTATTTATGTTTTAAATAAAACTGAAAATAAAATTAAATAAAAACTCACAGTGCTAAAAGGGGATTTGCTGGTTGAATCGGAGGAAGGGGCTTCTGCGCGTCGGACTGGGAGGAGGTGCGGTTGGCTGTCGGATCAGTGGGCGCCAAAGTTCTTCAGGCGAGGTGCGTTCTCGAAGTGGGTGCGGGCTTTTGGGGGGGGGGGGGGGTTTGCGTCGTTCGACTAGGGGTTGGGCTAGGGTCTTCCGAGAATGCGGAGGAGGGAGGAATCGAAGGGAGGTGAAGGCGTCGGCCTAAGGAGGGGGGCGGCGCGTCCACGTCTGGAGGAGGGCGACGGGGTTAGTGAGTCATCGGAGGGAGAAAGTTTTGTTTTCTTTTTTTTTCTCGATCTGTTAATGAATTCGAAAGGGGGAGGGGCCAGAGAATTAAAGGGGGTGAGGAGAGAGTTATTTTATTTATTTATTTATTTAATTAATTTTCAAAAAGTTGACTTTTACATACGACCTCTAAACGAGGCCCACCGCCTGTCGTTCATAGCTAATTACCCCCATTCCGAACACAATGGGATATGTATCGTAAGCTGATTCGATCGTTACAATCAGTTTCCGTTAAATTTACATTTAAATCACTATATTGAATTTTAAACGTACATTTCAAATTACCGGGTCACATACTAAATAGAAAAATTCCCGAAAAATATTTTCTAGCTTCGTATTGACGATACGGTCCTAACAAAACTAGTTTCGTCGAATTCTGAGACTGTTAGAAAAATGGCCATTTTCCAGTCGATTAAAATCAATTGAAACTGGTCAAACGCGTTTTCCTTTGCCACGCTCACATATTGATTCGAAAGATTATGAAATTTGGAACCTAGCAATAATTTGACACCGCGGATCCAACAAAACTAGTTTCGTCGAATTCTGAGGTCATCTGCCAAATTCCCATTATTAAGGGCCTGAATTCCATAGCGACTATTCATAATTTTCCACTGGACATATCTTTTGATTCCCGCTATGAAATTTCGATTTTCGGATTCGTTGGAAAGATATTATCAATTAGATTCGAATGTTTTTGGTTTCGCTAAAATCCGGATTGTTTTGTACCCGGTACATTCAATTGAAGTTTGAAATCGAATTATCGAACTACCGCGCCATCAATACCTTCTATAATTATATAATTATTTATATTCTAATGACGACGTATATAATATATACGTTCTAATTCCATTCAAAATAAATTTCTCGTCGATTTTATTTAAAATAATCTATTTTAAATGTTCAAAATTCGCTAAAATTGCCAAAATAAAAATTTTAAGCTGGCCCAGATTTTCGGGTTGTTACAGTACACAAATGAAAGCATGGATGAAGCCATGTGTATAGGCACACCATTGAAAATATAGTCAAACATGAAAGTGCACATGTTTTAAGCAACAGGGGAGTCACTTGCTTTGGAGCATTAAAAGAACTGTATATAAGCAACAATAATAAAGTGGTTGAGTGTGACATTAAAAATGCACAACATAAAAAAGAAAGCAGGACAGTCAACAACATATAGAGTGGATTGCATGAATCCAGAAATGAGAGCAATCAAGGCATGTTCAAGAAATCTTGTTTCCGAAATGAGTTCATACATGGGTAGATGAGTTTCCATAAATCATAATTTCATTTTTGGCAAGTCTCTAAATTATTTTCAGAAAGTCAAATATCAGTTCAATATAAATTCGAGTGTGGACAAACATATTTAACAAGCATTCACTGCTGATTTGATTAAGAAATCAAGAATCTCTTTAGACAATAATCGAAGAAAGAATTTATTTTGTTTCCTATTTTACAAAACAGTAAACAATAAGTTTTTAGCAAGATTTTTTCTTTCCAGTTTTTTTTTTAAATAATTTTCCGGAAATGACTAAAGTTTAGAAAGGCAACAAATTTCAGGAAATCTCGCAAACCAAAAAGGGGAATTCACGTAACAAATTAGGGCAAACATCAGCCAAGTCACATGTTGAAATCAGAGAACTAAAGGATTTGAAATCCTATTTAACACCTCATCATCACAGGCAGAATTGAAGATCGAAAATCACAACATCATTGAAAGGAACAATAGAGAAATCAAATTCATATCACTTACAATTTTCGATCGCCAGTTTTCCCAAATCTTTGACAAGAAGAAGCCAACACAAAGAAATATAGATCCGAATATCATCTGATTCCAAGCCACGAAGATTTGAACAAATTCCAGAAGTAATCGATTTTGATTGAGGGACAAGAAGAAAAACCCTAATTTTTTCTTTCAAGAGCCGCCGCCATTTTGTTAAAAGAGATCGGGACAACTAAAATAAAGGGGCCAAGTTTTTTATAAGGATTAGAATATTTTAAAAATGGGATAACCCTTATATTTTAATTCCTAGGCTTTTTCAATTTGGTTTTATTTTAGTATTGTTTTGTTTTGAGTTGTAAAACAAACGATCAGTTCAAGAGTCTGTAAAATCTAAGGGTATTCAGTTAGGGGTTAATTGACAGTTTACTAGTGTTTGTAAAGCTAGGGAAAATCTAGTCTAGTGGATATAGACCAGTCTAGGGTTTTCAGCGTAGGATTAGAATAGGAGCGAGGGGATCGCGAGTGTACATGGGCTTGTATGTGGGATCTGTTCTTTTACCTAGTAGAAACCTTAGGAATGCAGTAGTATGCAGGGTTTTGCCGAAGCTGGGTATATCTCTGTGTGATTTATTTTTTGCATTTTTATTTTTCTGCATTCTGTGATCTTTTTATTATTTTAATATCCTGTCAGATTTTTTAATTTAGCGAAAAACTGTGATAAACCCTATTCACCCCCCTCTAGGGTTAATCTAGATCCAACAGTTATATATCTTCCGAATTTAGTTTTAGATTTAACGATTCTCTCAGCGCACCTAACTTCGGCTTCAAATTTCGTTAACCAACTAGTCCAATAATGATATCAAATTCAGAGAGATCCATGACAATCAGCTTAAAAGAAAACTGGTAATACAAATAGGAGACAGACACTTTACAATACAAACCGAGTATAAGAGAACCACCGATTGGATTATGAACACTAATCGATTCTTCAAGATTCTTCAATTTTAGATTTAGCTTCCTGACTGTATTACTCGAAATGAAGTTTTGCGACGCACCCGTGTCAAACTGTACCTTAACTGTAATATTGTGGACAGTTAAAGTGCCTTCCAAACCATCTGCCCTTTCCCTACTAGCTGAGGGTGACGGAGCTTCTGCCACTTTATTGACTTGAGCCATCTTGGCCGCTTTCAAAAGCCGGCAATCTTGCTTTACATGACCAGCCTGATGGCAAAGATTGCATTCTCTATTCTCTTGAAACTTTCTCTTGGATTTAGATCCACAATTCTTTCGTTTATTCGACGATTTGCAATTCCTTAACAAATGCCCTTGCTTATTACAGTTGTTGCATATGGCAGTCGTTAATGGTTTTTCCTTATTGGTTTCAGGTTTCTGCCTTTCCTCAGGCTTTGTACTTGCCTCAGGGCTATCAGTTTCAAACTTCCTTTTGTTGCTAGAACTGCCTTCTTCTTCATCTTCCAAACCGCCTTGCTTATCACAACTCTCATAGCGATAAGCCATTTGTATCATCTTAGAAAAAGGAAGATTCACATGAGCAATTACTCTACTTCCGTACCTTCTTTGAAGTCCATTAATAAATCTTAGATACTTCCTCAAAGGATCTTCAATCAGCTTCGGGGGAAAACGAGAAAGTTCATTGAATTTATTCTGATACTTCTGGATGGTCATATCTCCTTGTTTTAGATGATAAAACTCATCGTATAACCGCTCAGTTGCTTCTGGAGGAATAGATCTTTCTTTGAAAATTTCTTTAAATCTATCCTAGGTATTACCTTCTGGATTATCCTTTGTAACGGTTTCCCACCAGATTAAAGCTTCGTCTTCGAGTGCCTAAGATGCTATTAATCTTTTCTGACCATCTCTCAGCTTTAATCCTTCAAAAGTTCTCTCAGAAGAACGCATCAATGTTTGTGTTTCAATAATAGATTATTTGCCCAAGAATGGTACTCCACCCAGATTTTGATACTTCTTTACCAGAGCTTCTAGATCTGGTTTTGGCTGTGGGAGCACAATTGGCTCATTAGGTTGCTGAACCAAAGAATTACTTCTTCTATTTCTACCACTCATTTTCTACTATTTCTACAAATAGCAGACAAAGAGTCAGGCCAACAAAAAAGATATTGTAAAGTATAGAGACATATACTTAAGTATAAATGCGTCTATAGGGGTGTATTTTATTCTGCTATGCTCATTCTAGGACATTACTGATCCTATTTATAATGAGTAACTCGTCTTAGAATACTGTTGATTCTATTTCTAACGAGTTCGTTAACATGTTATATTCTAGAGCTAAGGTTAACCAAAGCTCTGATACCAACCGTGACAGCCCCAAACCCACATGCCACGGAAGCAAAGCAAGGATAATCATTGGAATGTAGCACATAAACAAAAACAGAAGAACAGAAATATAGCATTACACTAGATAATGTACATCAAATTACACTGGAAAAATATCATCAGAGTTACACAGCATAACAGGATCATACTTAGTATTAGAATACAATTTCAGCTTAATATAAAATGTCTGCAGCGGAAATCAAACACAATATACTAAGTGACGTCTAAACAACATAATAGAAATGATAGGATCCATCTTCAGCTCAATAGCTATCCAGAATGAGTCTGCTAAAACCTGAATACAAGGTTGCCCGTATGGAAAATAAGGGCACCCGAGTTTGCAAAGTGAAACAAACTACGAGTCAGTCATGTGAATGATATGAGAAATCTTACTTAACCCATTTAAGAATAAGGCTAATCACAGGACCAGCCGCTAACGCGGAACGGGTTTACTCCATTGGATTGCCAGTGCATGAAATAAAGTAAATCATTAAACAACGCAATGCTTTTTAGAACATTGAAGTCATTATAAGACTCAAGTCCCATCACATAATGCAACACAAACCGGAGGATAGAGTTTTATTTATAATGGCCAAATATGCCTGATACATATAAATCAAAATCACTTGATATTATTATTAGTTTCTGTATGTTTCAAAAACATTTTTCAATCATAATGTATCAATCATAGACGGCATAGCTACCATATACTATGTCTCCATACTAGTTTTACAATCAAAACCGCACGATGTCGTACTAGAATTTGGATTTCCATCACGAATCAAGGCAAGGGATCGTCCTTACCGAATTCGAGACAATCTAGCCCATGTCTCAAGATACATCCTCAACTGCACCTAGGAAAATGCAGGGTCGGTCCACACTTACGTTAGTGGATTAGTTATTCCTGAACAATACGTTTCCCCGCCCTTTGGGGCGTAAATCAAGAGCCACTAAGGACTCAAATCTGAGGTACCTCGCTTTCCATCATCCACATAAGTAAAAATGCCTAGGCTCCATACCATGACACCACTCCTAGCTAGAAAGAAACGCATGTCCTACCTGCCATCCTCTCCCGTTTCTGGTTCATACCGGGGTGTGAGGCTCGCGAAGTAACACTATACACAAAGCTATAATAATTAAAGTTGTGCTTTGATCATCAACCACAAGGCCCTGCTTTTCAATAATAAGCCTTGATTATTTGCATCTTAGCGTGTCACACTGACAATTCATGCCATGTGACTGATGTCTATCAATATATAACCTCTGAGCTCGTACGTATCAGAGAAGCTTGTTAAGAAAGAGAATAAATTCTCCGCCACCAAACAGATATATATTTAATAGAAATCAATATGCACAAAATAAAATCCAATGTCAAACATACATCCATTTATAAGTTCGTTCTGGGTCTGAACGAAACCGGAGACACCTTATTCCTACATTAAAAAATGTGATTTTTATTATTACAACATTTTATCAAACTAGAATTTTTTAATGAATCATTCTTACATAAAAAAAATGTAATTTTTAATGTTACAACATTTTATCAAACTAGAATCTTTTTAATGAATCATCTTTACATTATAAATGTAATTTTTAATGTTGAACTTTTCTATTTCTAAACAATGAATATTTTTCATCATTTCTTATATACAATAAAAATGTAAATTTTTATTGTTAACATATTTTTATTTCAAACAAGAATATCTTAACATATTTCTTATATACAATAAAAATGTGAATTTTTATTGTTAACATATTTTTATTTCAAATAATGATCATTTTTTACATATTTCTTATATACAATAAAAATGTGAATTTTTATTGTTAACATATTCTATTTCAAATAGTGATCATTTTTACATATTTCTTATATACAATAAGAACGTGAATTTTTATTGTTAACATATTCTATTTCAAATAATGATCATTTTTACATATTCCTTATATGCAATAAAAATGTGAATTTTTATTGTTAACATATTCTATTTCAAATAATGATCATTTTTACATATATCTTATATACAATGAAAATGTGATTTTTTATTGTTAACATATTCTATTTCAAATAATGAATATTTTTTAGATATTTCTTATTTACAATAAAAATGTGAATTTTTATTGTTAACATATTCTATTTCAAATAATGATCATTTTTACATATTTCTTATATACAATAAAAATGTGAATTTTTATTGTTAACATATTCTATTTCAAATAATGATTATTTTTATATATATCTTATATACAATAAAAATGTGAATTTTTATTGTTAGCATATTCAATTTAGATTGCTCATATTGGTTTTTATTCCTTCTAAAATTGTAGAAAGCCCTAAAAATTCTCCGGTCTCTTCTAGAATGTAGTAGACACTGTCAAGATCCCAATGGTTCATGTTTCATCGGATTTCATCACCGTATGAGAAAGATATGATTTTTATTGTGTTAATGTCATGATTGGTAATTAATATAATAATTAATTTTAAAAAAATAACCTTCTTCATCCCAAAATCAACTGGCCGACGTTAAACCCATTTATTTGAAACTAGGTTTTAGTTTTTTTGCGCAACATCCTCAACTTGGCAAAGATCCAACCCCGCCACGTCGGAGATCTTCGAGAGGCACACCTGGGGTGTCGACGGCGTTGAACTCGGTGGCAAGGGGACGGCGGAAATCTTGTGCGAGTGGCGGTCCTTTAGGAGCATGGTTCTCGAAAATTGTAGCTCCAAGGAAGATCTCACCGTACGGATCTGGAGATTGGGCGATCCTCTTCGATTTCCTCTAAAGAACCACCTTGATTCGATCAGCGAATGAAGAAATTTTAAGGGGAGAAGGATTCAAGTGTTTTCCGCTTTGAAAATATGATGGCGGCGGCTTTAAATTGAATTAGGGTTAAGAGAAAAAAATCCTATTGGTCCTTGTATTTATAATTAAATTATTTACTTCTTTAATTCCGAAGAAGTCCGTTAACATATACGAACTCCAATTCAAACCCAATGACTGTCGCCCCTAACTAAATACCCCAATTCCAGACACAATGGACTATGTTTCGTAAGCCCATTGGACCATTTCAGTCTATTTTTCTTTAAATTAAAATATAAACATTTAATATTAAATTTGAACGTACATTTTAATTTACCGAGGCCACATACTGACTCCAAAAATTCCCAAAGAATATATCTAGCTATGTTTTGATAGTACGGTCCTAACAAATTAATTTCCTCGAACTTGGAGACCGTTTGGAAAATGGTCTTATTAATGGACGATCCAATTCAACAAAAATCACCAAACACGTTTTCATTTGCCACACTCACATATTAATTCCAAAAATTATAAAAATTGGAATCTTGCAATAATTTAACATTCCGGATCCAACCAAAGTGGTTTCGTCAAAAAAGGAGGTCGTTTGCAAAATGGCTATTTATAAGGGCTATACATCATATTATAATCCATAACAACCATTTCTAATTTTAAACTAGACATAACTTTTTATTCCCGTTATGAAATCAGGATTTTTCACATTCGTTAGAAAGATATAATTAAACAGATTCAAATATTTCTGGTTTTACTGAAATCAAATTTATTTTGAATCCTGTACATTCATTTGAAATTTGAAATTCAATTTTCAAACTACCATGCCATTTCAGGCTCGTTTTGTAATTAAAATAAATATATACGTTCTAACTTCGATTTAAATAAATTGTAAATAGTTATTATTTAAAATAAATCATTTTAAATATTAAAAATTCATTAAAAATAGCTAAAATGCAAATTTTAAATTGGTTCTGATTTTCGGGGTTATTACACCAAACACCAAACATCTTGATCAAGTATATTTCCCTTGATTTCCCTGGCTACAAGGTTATCACTGATTCCTTTCCTTGATTTGAAGGCTACAAGGAACACACCTTTTCTCCAACACTTCCCAAACAATTACAACAGCCCTATAACTCTTCAATAGCACTTCGATTCAAAGAGTAATGAGTGGAGAGTGAGAAGAGAAGAAGTTTTATATAAATAGAATTGAATTCGGACGAGTATAAGTGTAGAAATCATAAAAATATGAAATATTAATGGTGTAAAATATAGAGAAGAAGAATGATTAAAAAATTCGAAATCAGCCCCTATTTATAAGATTTGAAAGGTTGCAACGCTTCTGGTACGTTACAAATAGTGAAAAGACACTTCCTTTCAAAATAAAAAATGTAACAGTTATGTATCGACATAGCCTGTTATGTATGTCGACACATCACTTCACAAATTTGAATTTTGAGCATTTTTAAAGTGTATTAATATATATATATATAATTCTGGAAATTCTCAAAATAAAACATAGTGATGTAAATAAGTATTATAAAGTAGAAAATCATATGAAATCATAAATATAAACTATATTAACATATTTATAAAATTATAAAGAGATTAAAATGATATAAATATACAGTATATAACTATATAATTATATATAAAACTTATAGATTTAAAAACTTGAGTTTAAAATCAAAAGTAAGATAGAAAAATTAATTAGAATTAAAATGGGATTTGAAAATGGAATTTGAAAATCAGAATAGAATTTAAATTTGAATTTGAACCTGGAGTGCTATTCGGAGTCTTACATAAACTAGACTCTATTACTATACTTATTTTGAATTCTTGAAATCTTGTATACTTATGAGTCCTAAATCTTCTAAATTTTGAATCTCTAAAAGCTCTTAAACTGTATAGTCTTCAGTATTAATTCCTGTATACAAATCTTGCATGTGTACATATATATATTTTCATAAAGATGTTAGTATATATTTTATAATCAATTAATATTGAAATAAGTTTATTGTCATCAAAACTCCATTCTTCAACATGTCCAACCTAGTTGGGCATTGACTTACCACTACAAGAAAGAATTCGGTTAGCTACAACTTTTGGCCATCGGCGGTCGTCGCTAGTTGTCACTAACCATAACTAAAACCTATAGCTATATATCCTAATGCTAACTAAATAATGACGCATCTATGGACGACTCTGTAACCAAACTAGCTGCGATTGGCGATGACAATATGGTACACATGGAAAATTCTGGTCTCTTTGACGACTGTCAGGAGTCGTCGCCAGCCATAGCAAAAATGTAACGAAAGGCTGTAGCCAGCCGTTGGCAATCCTAGCAAGCCTGTAAAATCATCCCATAACAAGTCGTCGCTATCCATGACTACGTGTGACCAAAATGGAATCACTAACCATCACTATTTGTCACTATTCTGAAACAGTTTTGCTATTTTCCAACTATCATTCTTCCTTTTGGCCTCACAAACTCATATATAATCATCCCACAACTCATATACAATCAATTCCATAACATTTTCATATTCAATAACCCAAGATACCATATATACTCAAATCCATAACTGTTAGCCTGCCTTGTAGCAAGGTTGTCAATGACTCAAGTACATTTAAATAGTAGATCATAAATCTCGAAGTTATGTCTAAAATCAAAGATTCACTGCCAATTTGACTCATTACCGGATCGAAGGAAACATACTTGGCACATATTAATCGAGAAAAGACTCTAATGAGGACAAGGAAGAGAAAGCTCAACTCGAAATAGGTGGATCGGATCGAACAAACTCTCTGAATCGAATGCAACCCATATTTAAGAAATATTGAACCAAGATCGAATTCATACCCGGATTGAATATCCGATGATATGGGCATGATAAAGTTATAGATGCCTTGCCATGAACCCACGTTCCCACTCTTTCTTAAATCCTCGGAGCTCCTTCCACGTGCCCACATGGCCACGATTCGATCCCATAATCGCATAGCAACTACTACCACTCACTTCCCACAGATCCAGAATGAATGCCACGTATATCTAACTGTTCTTGCCTTAGATCCAAACTAAACATTGTTGCACCTATAAATACATGAATTCAAGGCCATTTGAAGGACATTTGATACTCTATCTCCTCACACACATATAAACCAGCAACCCATATCGTCAATTCAAGCCATATTGCATGTTCCATCATCAAATTAAGAGAAAAATTATGTTGTATTCTGAATGCTTGGAGATTATATTCATTGTAATTGTAATTTCTTTGTGAATCAAGGAAGTAAAAAGTGGACGTAGGCTTATTAATGCGGAACCACTATAAAACTTATATGTTTGTTGTGATTTCCACTTTTTCATTTTATTTTCTTCGTTCTTCTCTACAAATTCAGTCTTTATGTGTGTTAGCCAATTTCTATCAAACATTTTGGTGCTTTCAATGAGAAGTTTGAATTCTCAACCTTTTTGGATTGGTTCATTACTGTTTGGAACGTCAGGTCTAAAGGAATAATCCTATTTTCGTTGTTTTCAATAATTTTAGCCATCATGGTTTCTAAAGGAGATAGAAATCATCAAGATTCCAATGGAGCGTCAACTAACGATGCACAATAGCCAGATTGCAATGGTGCCAGCGTAGGATCTCAGATCGAATGAACCCATTTCGAGCCTCGTTGGATCGAATACGACCGATCCAATCCGAGGATTGAAGCAGCTGCCTCAACTGCCAATCAAGATCCTTCTTAGAAGAGACCACTGCTGCCCTAGATGCTCAAAGGCGAGATAATGCAATGCTAAGAAATGATGTGGATGCCATGGCTATGCAATGCGAAGAGTTTCGAAGGAAAAGGACACCATCTCCACCACTTCGTCAAACATCAAAATATTCGTCCTCGTTAGAAGAAGGTGAATGACTACCATGTTAGAGAAGACCTTATGAAAGGCCATAATACCTTCGCCAGTTTCAGTTTGGTAAACTACCTTCACGGGAAGATGCAACAATTCGGTTGTCACCAATGATCCTTGTCTGGTTGAACTCATTCTTATGCCAACCCGATCTCGAGCTCCCCCGGGGAACGTGACACTTCTTGGACTGCTCGTGCATCCATACTTCCACTCACTCATCCTGTGATTCACTCGGGACACAAAGGGCAGGTGAGTACCACCGAGACGGTGGCTCAGGTGGGGTTGCCTGAGACGGGAGAAGTGATAGTTCAATGAGCCGAAAGTGTCAAACAAAAACATGTGCTAACCAATGCAGTGGTAGAAGCAATGATAAGACAAATAATGGATGATAGTAGAGGCTATACTAATGAGGTTTGGGGCACAGATCGTAGCCATACTCCTTTTACCGATAATATTCTAGAGGCACAGTTCCCAAAATAGTTTAATTTTCCCACTATGAGTCATTATTCAGGAAGGACGGATCCGCGATAGCATTTGATGCACTAGTCGTGGTATATGAATGCAACAGTGGCTTCTGATGACATTATGTGTTAATCCTTCTCGATATACCTTGAAGGATTGGATAGATGTGGTTTACCAGGCTTTCTCCCCGATCGATTCCCAACTTCAAAGACTTGAGCGAAAAGTTCTTGACTCAATTTCATTTGCACACATCAAAATCTAAGCAAGTGATGGAGCTTTTCATGGTTAAGCAAGCCCTTGGAGAGACTTTGAGGGGATATCTCAACCGTTACAGTATGGCTATCACCGAAGTGAGCAAGCCTAACCCGAAGACTATTTTGATGGCAATTGTTGATGGTATGGAAAGGATTCAGGATACGGAAAATATTTGGGTGGAAAGCCTCTTACGACGATGGAGTTATTTTGTGAAAGGAAACAAGCGTTTGCGACAAGAAGATGCATATCTAAATTGAAAAAGAAGGTCAAGAGAAGCTGTGAAGGAGGAAATTCAAAGTAGTATTGTTGTAAGACAGTCCGACGACATTCTAGAAAAGAGGAAGTCAACATCGCGAATCAAAATAAGAAGAATGGTCGCCAGGGGAAGAACGTAATAAAGGAAATTGGAATCATAAAGGGGATGCTAAGAAGCAACCATGAATCCAATCATTCGAGAGTTATACACTGCTAAATTACACTTTGGAGAATATATATCTCGATACGTGCAACGTGATGCAATATAAGAGACTCCTCCGCGAGACTCGACGAAGAAGGAACGTGACACTGGAAAGTATTTCTTGTTCCATGAAATTTTGGCCATTCGACGAATGAATGTCTTCATCTGAGGGACATGATTGAGAATTTGTTGCGAGAGGGAAAGCTTGATGAGTATAAGGTGGCCCCAAGGGACGGGGACAAGGATCTTCATTCCTGAATCAAGATCAAAGGGTCCTAGAGCCACTGGCCAACAGAAGGCAAAAGGATTTGTCATCAAAACAATCATCAAAATACCAAATCTGGTGGTATTTAGTGCAAAAACATTGGAGACATATGTGGATGTTGCAAAGCATATGGAATTTGGTAATGCAACACCCTCGAAGATAATGTTTCGATCGAACAACAAAAAACGATGAAGGACGATATCGTTTTCAGCACTAGATAGAGTTCGGGAATGGAGACCCCAAGCATAGACTCATTAATGATATCAGCGATAATTGAACTTATAACTATGTTGAAGGTCTTGGTTGATTGCAGGAGTTCCATCAATATTTTGTTTAAAAAAGCTTTTGATAAATGAAGTTAGAGGCAAGAGACTTGAAGACATGTACGGATGGAGTCATGGTTTCAATGGTTCAACAGTTCAACCAATTGGTCTAGTTGAATTACCAGTTGAGTTAGGCGAGGGAGATCGTCGGAGAGTATGAATTCTACCATATCCTATTATGGATATTAATTCTGCTTATAATACCTTTCTAGGCCGACGATCCTAGCAAAATTTAAAGCGTGTATAACTCCTTGGTGTTTTCTCCTGAAATTCCCGACTGAAGCTACAGTGGGAATGGTCAGGGGAGATCAGGTAATAAGAAGGGCATGCTATTTGGCAGAATGGAGGGAGGTCCACAACGGAGAAGGTGAAGAACAATAAGATGCCTCCCCTCTTGCCAAGGAGGTGACAACATAACAAGTAATGGACACATCCAAACTAGGATTGCCCACTCATCCGATTGAGGATATTGATCGTAGAGAAATGAAGAGTTGGAATGTAGAAGGGAAGCATCTAATGAAGCTACAATAGAGGTTCTGATCGATAATGAGGACACAACTAGGATCTTGAGGATTCGATCCCATTTGGAAACATTTCGGACGATACAATTGATTGATTTTCTTAAGGCAAACCTAGATATGTTTGCATGGTCCCATGCTGGTATTGTGGGAGATCTCCATTAATTATGAGCTGTTCGTTGAGCATAGATGCAAAGTATGTTCTAGTTAAGCAGAAGAGGCATATGCTCGTCCTGGAGAGGTCAACAGCTCTGAAGGAGGAGGTTGAAATGCCGAAGGGTAATAGATTTGTTCGAGATGCGACATACCGTGAGTGGATATCGAATTCGGTCCTTATGAAGAAAGCTAATGGGGAAATGTCATGCATGCATTGACTTCTTAGATTTGAACAAGGCATGCCCAAAAGACAACTTTCTACTTATGCAAATTTGTCAGCTAGTAGATTCAATAGTTGGACACGAACTACTTTCATTTATTGATGCATGCTCAGGATACAACCAAATTTCGATTCATGTTCCAGACCAGGAACATACTAGTTTTATCATGGACCTTGGGTTGTATTGCTACGTAGTGATGCCTTTTAATTTGAAGACCGTTGGGACAACGTACCAATATTTAGTTAACCATATTTTCTATAACCAGATTGGAAAATCGATGGAAGTATACGTAGACGACATGCTTGTGAAGTCAGAACAATTGGCTAAGCATGTTAAAGAATTAGAAGAAATATTCAATATTCTCTGGCATTATATGATGAAACTCAACCCTTTGAAATGCTCTTTTGGCGTTTCATCAGGGAAGTTTTTGGGTTCAATGTCAGTTCACATGGGATTGAAATCAACCCAGACTATATCACAGTAATCAAGAACAACCAAGAACCTCGAAAGATCAAGGAGGTACATTGTTTGTCAGGGAAAGTGGAAGCTTTGTGTAAATTCATCTCCAGAGGAACTGATAAGTGTATTCCCTTCTTCGACTTAATAAAGCGAGGGAAACACAATTTTGTATGGACCTCGGATTGTATCGAAGCTTTCCAAAATCTTCTAAATCACTTGGAGAAAACCCTAATATTATCCGAGCCTATAGATCATGAGGGCTTGTTTGTTTATTTGGAGGTATCATTATATGCTGCTAGTTCAACACTCGTCCGCGAGGAGGAATATAACACCCCATATTTTAACAACACTAAAAGATGATAAATCAAACAATAATTAATTTATTGTTCAGAATTAAGTGAAACATACCGTGCCATTGCGTTCATTTCGGAATTTTTGTAAAAATAGGCACCTGGTTTGCACAAAACGGACACCGTATGAAGAAGTTATTAAGGTTTGAAGTTTATATACGTATAAGAAGAATACATATGAATAAAATTTGTCCATAAAATTAAAAACAGTTCAAAATCGCAAAAGTTGGGGAAACGGGAAGATTCCCGCCTAGGGGTGTCGACCCCATTACGGGAGTGCGAACCATGGGTCAACCTCATAAGGGGGAGGGTCAACCCCCTACGACAGATCTAGGAAGATTAGGGTTTTATCTCAGCTATATATATGGCCTCATTTCTTAAGTTTTTCTACACTAAAAATAATGGAGTACTAGATGATGTCTCTGCCCAGATTGAATCAAACTTTTCTTCTTTAGCAATCAACTAGAGTTATTCAAGTTTAAGAGATTTGCGATTCAATCCTTCTTCTATTTTTCTAGATTCAAACGCTGTGAGTCTATGTTAATTTTATATCTAAAAAATTAAAAAGTGAATATTGATATGACTATAATTTGAGTCTATGCCTATGACTATGTAAATCATATTAGATCTGCTATAACATGTTTATCTAAGCTATTCTGGCATGACTGTGAAACTAGATCTAAACATATACCTATTTATCATGTCAGATCTGCCATTGTTTATAGATGTAATTCACTATTTAGATCACCTCATGCCTGTTCCTATTATGTTTATGGCTAAATCAGATCTGTTACTAGTTGGATATTCATTGTTTAGATCTCATCATGCCTATTTATGATGTCCCTATTATGTTAGAATCAGTTCTATTGTGACATGTTCATCAGATATGTCCTTATATGCCTATCTGGTCATTATGCCATTGTATGTTTATGCCTATCTCTGCCATTATATGTCCACCTTGTTAGTATGATTATTTCTGTCCTCTTCCTTCTATCTTTTCCCTTTTTATTTTTATATAGTCAGGCTACCTTCGAGCCTAGGCATGCCGCTGAAATATGCGAACACGTTAAATTGGGAACGAGGGGAAAATGACAAAATTGGGGCACAACTTGTAATTAGAATTTTTAGGCATAACGAGAATAAAATATATGAACATGAATTTGGGGACATAAATCAACTTGTTATTAAAGACCTTAATTTGGGGTATATGGTTCATTATGAACATAACTTGGGTAAGGGGCATGAAAACCTATAACAACATATGAACAGTTGGTTAATAATGGAAATGACTAGAATTATAGTTATTAGAAACTGTAACCGTCTTAGACACGATGTTAGATTACACATATGGTGGAAGTCTGTCTGGGGCCGACTGGCATATCTAGAGGCCATAAGTGGTGAATCTAATGTGAGGGGTCTAAGTGCATAACACGAGACATGCTAAGACATGAGGTTAAGTCCGACTTGTGGAAGAAGTATGCTCAGAACCGACCGACATATCCAGCATCCATAAGTGGTAGGCTTAATATGGGTGGTCTAGCAAATTATAACCATAAATGAATATGGTAATGAATTGGAATACTTAACCTAGTTGAATCCATAGGGATTGTATGAACGTATAACTTGAGTGGGGGTTAAGTAAACTTGTTTGAAACAGTGGGTTGGTGGGTAATATTTATATATATAGGCCCACAAACTTAACCTGTGCAGTTATGCAATCTTTTACTCTGGTATGGCATAACCTGTGGAAAACCTAGTGGAGATGCAAGTGTAAGGGGAAGCTTGTATCATCTTGTGTTTGGGACCCATTTCAGTCAGTAACCCTTATATAGGTATCAAACGAGTACTCCGAACTAGGTCGGAGTTACGGCACACTTACTGGGTTGATTGTAAGAGATCCAAACATAAGGGACGGTGTGGGCGACGCATTCCGATGGGTCCGTGTGCGCGCATGGATACGACAGAGGAGGTTTAGACACCGTGACACCTGTAGATATGGTTGTGCATATCCTAAAAACGAAGGTTTGCCACTTTTGGGAGTGATACACCCTACCGTGGGGCCAACACAAGGTGTCTATGGAGTAGGGAGCCGATCGATTAGGGTAGTAATTAGGGTACATCTAGACTCCGATATGTTGGGGAGCCCGTTAATACCCTTATGGGTAACTCCGGTATGTTGGGTTGCTTGTTGATTGTGTGGGGTGAAAACCTCTCACTGGAAGTACACCTAAGTCTACCATCTTATACTTGTTGGGGATCATCTTGTTAAAAAGACACTAGAATTGGTGCAGAAAATCATTAGAGAAGTGCGATATACCCTATCATGTTTGTCCTGTTTACCTTGTTATACCTGCCTTTTACGATGTTATCCTCTTATCCACTTTATATGCCTATCATGATACTTTTACTTATTTTTATGCTAAAAGTAACTGGACTTGCCAGACTTTATGTCTGATCCATTTTGTTTCCTCTTCTTTCTATTCCGTTCCCCCCCAGGTTCTCAGGGTGGGAATACTCTCGCTTGACCAGGATTCTGCTTTCATTCTGCTTAAGCTGCTTAGATGTATTCCTCGAGCTCTATCCTTTCTACTATGGCTATGTTTTTGTTTGGGGATTATGCTTCTTTTATTATTGTACTCTGATGTTTTAAGTACAAGATAGAAATTTTAAGATGATGTACAGGTGTAACACCCCGCATTTTTAAGTATAATTAAAAATAAAATATATGAAAATATGCTTATGATAGGTAAATAATGGTGATGCATAAGAAGAATTAATTAATACATGAAAGAGAAGAAAAATTAGTTCGATAACGGTGTGTGTAACGAAAAAGATAGTAAAATGAGGATAATTAATTTAAGAATCAGGAATTAGGTAAAATGGACATCACCATTGCGTTCCTCTCGAAATTTTACATGCAATAGAGTCCGAGTTTTCGAAAATCGGAGTCCGGATGAAGAAGTTATGGCCTGTAGAAGATTCAGAAGGTTTCGGTCAGCACAGAACTGGGCAGGTCGACCAGGCGGTCGACCTGGGTCCAGGTCGACCAGGGGGTCGTCCAGGGAGTCGGCCTCCCCATGGGGGTCGACTATAGTGTCGACCCCCCTACAGGTCGACCTGGTCGGCCTATTTCGGTCCAGAACACGTTTTTGAAGCCCAGGGACGATTTTTGATGGTTTGGATTGGTTTTAGGGTTAATCTGATGGCTGAAATGAATTGCTACACCTATAAAAACAACCTAAGACCTAGCCTTCTCTACACACAATTCTATTCTGCTTCTTCTCTGCCTCCGTTCTAAATAAAAATAAAAATTGCGTCGCTACTCTGCTGGAATCAAAACTAGAAGCTAATCAACATCAACCTAAGCAACTCAATTCAAATTAGAGATTAAAGCTTCTGCAACGATTCTACAACAATTAAAGATCTTTCTTTAATCCAACTAAGGCAAGTGAAGTTATTTTCCGACATAAACTTTAATCATAATTGTGACATGATTGTAAATCTGAATTTGAGACTGTGTATGTTCTGTTCTGATCTATTTTATTCTGTATCTCTTCTTCTTTCTGTTCTATAGCCAGGCTACTACGAGCCTGAGCCAATCTCATAAGAGATTAACATACGCTAAAATGTTTGGGACAATAAAATGAATGATGCATGAATTGGGCATGACCAATAGGTGACTGATTTGAGGAAAGAACATGGACTGTAGCTAGAACAAAATCTGAGACATATGACTGGACATGTTATATTTATAATATAATTGTATTGAACATATGATTTGAGATAAAGAGAATAGGCTTAGGCATAAAGATTTACATGAGAGTAGTGTATCTATTAATGTAAATAAACACCTAAGTAAGGGATCTTTGGGATATATGATATGCATAGTAATCGATGGCTATATTTGGTATAATTTATATAGGGATCTTCTGTACTATGCAAGTTTAATAAAAATTGAAACATATGATATATGGTAAATTTATGACCATAATCTGTGCTATGTAAATTTAATACAAACATGGGGTATATGATAATATTGTGAATCAAGACTATTATTTATGCTTGCGAACTTAGGCAAGATTTATAATTAGGAAAGATATGTTTGTTAAACTTTAAGAAATTATTAAATCTGTTATATTTGCCTAATTTGCTAGTTTTGTTATATTGCTTAATCTGCTAGTTCTGTTATATTGCTTAATCTGCTAGTTCTGCTCTACTGCCTAGTCTGCTAGATTTGTTCATCTGCCAAATCTGTCATCTGCTAAGTCTGTTGAAAATGCTAAATCTGCTAGTTTGCTTAATCTGCTAAATCCGTTAAGTCGCCTAATCTGAAAAATCTATTATCTGCTATATATGTTGAGTTGGTATAATTAGTCCGCTATTGACATAATCTAAATTGGCTATAGTTATGAATAATTGACATGTATATTAGGCATAGGTATAAATGGTAAATCATTAATTAATTGGCCGCAAAGATAAACATGGCTAACTCGAGGTTAGAATGAGTTTGCGGCGTAATTCTGCCCGGAACCGCCCGGCATATTCCAGTGGCCGCAAATAATAGGTTCTAATGTGATAAGTTAGTCATAACGTGCTTGAAACCTGAGGTTATTCTCAGTTTGCGACAGAAACCTGCGCAAAAGCAACCGGCCTAACCAGTAGCCGCAAACTGTCAGTCTAATGTGAGAGGTCTGGGCATTAATAATTAATTAATGAAAATCTGAGATAAATATGATGTCTAAAACGTGTTGGGTAAGGTTAAACCAATTGGACCAATGAATCTGATAAACCCGTTTCGTGAATCCGTAGGCCCAATTACAAAGTTAGACAAATCTGTATATCTGATCCGTTAATCTGATAACCTTTTGACTTGATTTTCTGATCTATGAACTAGTTGATCTGAATTCTGTATGTCTGAACTTGTAAACAAGTTAAACTGAAATCTGTTAGTCTGGGGACACAGGTTAGGAGGGGAATTACTTGTGTCATATGTTGTTTGGGACCCATATTAGTCAGTAACCCTTTCTGGTATCAAAACTTTGACCCAACAGTAGGTAGGGTCCGGGCACGCTTACTGAACTAATTATAAGCGGTTCATTCTGATAATGGCGGGGGGTGTTGATGGTGCGTTCCAACCGGGTCATGTGCATGCATGGATCCCGGTCTGCTTCTGAGGATGTAAGACGCCGTGACATCTGTAAATAGGTCTGTGCCAATTGGTTGTCACTTTAGGGAGTGATACACCCTACTGTGGGGCCGACACATGATATTTATGTATTAGGGAGCCGATCGCTTGGGGTAGGGTTTTAGGGTACACTTAGTTTTGTCTGTTTCTGTTGGTACCGTCTGTTTCTGTTGGGTGGTAACACCTGTCTGTTTCTGCGTGGTACCATCTATTCGGGTGGTAAAGGCCCATTACTAGTGTACACCTAATTCTACATTCTGTTTCCGTAGGGATTAATCTGTTTCTGATCAGGTAGTAAAGGCCCATTATTAGCATTTTTTTTCTGTTAAATTATTTTGTACCCGTTTCTGTTTCAGTTTAGACATTAGGGTGACACCTAATTCTGTTATACTAGTATTAGTGCAGAGAAGTATAAAACAATAGCTTATATCATTCTGTTCTTCTGTTATATCTGCTACACCGGTTACAGTTATCTCTCATCCAGTTTTATGTTCATGTCATGTTATTATTATCTGTTCATAACTGAAAATCACTGGACTTGCCAGACTTTTTGTCTGACCCTTGTTGTTTCGCCTCCTTTCTTCTGTTTCCCACCAGGTTTTGTAGAAGGGAATACTCTAGCTTGATCTAGATTTCTTCCGCTTGCAGTGCTTAAAGTATGGCTTGTCTTCTTCTGTGGGGATTATAATTTTAAACTATGCATTCTGAAGGCTTTTATACAAGACTGATATTTTGTACTTGAATTCTGATATTGTGATTTGAAAGGATGTAACCAAGCTTCTGTTGAAATAAAGTTATAAAATTTTCAAGTACTGTTTTATCTGTCTTGTAAGTTTCTGTTCTGTTTACTAAAATGCTCCACCAAAGTTAAGGCATTCCCTTTGTGAGTGACCTTAACGGAGGTGGGGTGTTACACTTGGTATCAGAGCTGAAGGTTACTAGATTTGATAAAATGTTTTGAAAACTATTTTCAAAAAGGGAAGTATTTTCAAAAGTAAAGCTTATTTTTGAAAAACATAATCCCCAAAAAAAGCCATATATCTATCTTTTGATCCTCTGTTTGAATCTTTGTTTCCTTCTTTCTCCGGGGCTCCCGGCTTTCTGGGAGGTAACCTCACCGCGGCATGGTTTTGTAGGCTTGATAAGACTACGACACCGGTCAAACGACAAATAAGCGCCCGACTTCCATCTGTAGCCGCAGTAGTCTCACCTACGGCTAATTTTCTTTCGAGCTTTGTAGGATTTTTCGTGCGATGGAGGCCGCTTTCATGGGACTTGTCAATGTGTTACACATGGATAGTAAAGATGAGAATGAGGGAGTTTGACTAAGGAGCACAACCCAAGGATGAGAAACTCATGGATATGGACTTGGTTCACAAAGGAGGCAAAAAGGAAACACAAAAGAAGGAAGAAAAGTCTGATGATAAAGGAAGAGAAATGTGCTTTACTTATGGAAGCTTGACTCATCTGAACAAGGATTTCCAAAAGAGGAAGGACACTCACTTCAACTGTGGTGAGATGGGACACTTCACTAGGGACTACCCAAAGAAACGGGTGCAAGGACAGAGGACATGACCTACTTCGGGAAGGTAGGAGAATGCTCTCGTAGTTGGTGGATAGGATATAAGTAGGAAAATTTCCGTGGAGAGTTTAGTTTCCTTATCTGATTATTGAGTTAGAACTCTTTCCGATTATGGCATTCTGATTTTGTAGTCGAGTCTCTGCACCTTAATAATAGTCTTGTTTATGATCTGGTTATAGTCTCAAACCCCATAGGGGTTACGACTCATCTGCTGGTGATAGGTTGGGGTTTGAGAGATATCTGTGTTAGGCGTCAAGTAGGACGCATGCATTCTGGGTTTTATCATGCTTAGTTTTCTAAGAATCATTTGGTAATTTGATCTGTACTAGTAGTCTGTAAATATCTGAATATCTCTGATAAGGTTAAGATTTCCAGTTTTGACATTGTCTAAAGAGGGTAATCCTCCGAGTGTCAATCTGATATTGATTTCGGTCTTTGGGGTTGATACTTAGGGGAATTATTCTCTCAACCAATGTCTAATGGGAACCAAGTTTTTGTTTTATCTGTACTCGCTTCCATCATTCGACTGTATCCTATCGATCGAATCTTCAAACTTTAGTTAGAAACTCATGGGTGTAAACATGTGTTTGAGACATGTTATGTTTGATGGCTGCAAGTGGATGCAAGTGGTTGCTAGTGTTTGCCCTTGGATGCACAAACACACACTAGGCACTAGATCGGCTCGAAAACACTCTCATACTGCATATGGATGTGTGAGCATTTTCAATTTTTGTGGATGCAAAATGATTGACTCAGCACATGGATGTTGCATATGACTGAATGGTTGTGCACTCATATAGAAATGATATGTATCGAGTAGGAAAATTGCATACATGTTGGACTCATGGCACTGGCATAATTCGCATTAAGGAGGACAACTGAATCAGTGGACCGCCTGATCTTTGCATTAGACAAGGAACATATACACACACTTCTTGCATATGTTCATACAGCATTATAAATCTCTAAAGGACAATGAATGCCTGTGATTGGTGATTGAGTAGATGGATGATTGGATGGTAGGACACATTCTTCTTAACTTGGAGATTTCGGGGACGAAATCCTTTATGGAGGGGAGAATGTAGCACCCCGCATTTTTAAGTATAATTAAAACGAAATAAAATATATGAAAATATGCTTATGATAGGTAAATAATGGTGATGCATAAGAAGAATTAATTAATACATGAAAGAGAAGAAAAATTAGTTCGATAACGGTGTGTGTAACAGAAAAGATAGTAAAATGAGGATAATTAATTTAAGAATCAGGAACTAGGTAAAATGGACATCACCATTGCGTTCCTCTCGAAATTTTACATAAAATAGAGTCCGCGTTTTCGAAAATCGGAGTCCGGATGAAGAAGTTATGGCCTGTAGAAGACTCAGAAGGTTTCAGTCAGCACAGAACTGGGCAGGTCGACCAGGGGGTCGACCTGGGTCGGGGTCGACCTGGGAGTCGACCTCCCCATGGGGGTCGACTACAGTGTCGACCCCCCTACAGGTCGACCTGGTCGGCCTGTTTCGGTCCAGAACACGTTTTTGAAGCCCAGGGACGATTTTTGATGGCCCGGATTGGTTTTAGGGTTAATCTGATGGCTGAAATGTATTGCTACACCTATAAAAACAACCTAAGACCTAGCCTTCTCTACACACAATTCTATTCTGCTTCTTCTCTGCCTCCGTTCTAAATAAAAATAAAAATGGTGTCGCTACTCTGCTGGAATCAAAACTAGAAGCTAATCAACATCAACCTTAGCAACTCAATTCAAATTAGAGATTAAAACTTCTGCAACGATTCTACAACAATTAAAGTTCTTTCTTTAATCCAACTAAGGCAAGTGCAGTTATTTTCCGATATAAACTTTAATAATAATTGTGACATGATTGTAAATCTGAATTTGAGACTATGTATGTTCTGTTCTGAGCTATTTTATTCTGTATCTCTTCTTCTTTCTGTTCTATAGCCAGGCTACTACGAGCCTGAGCCAAACTCATAAGAGATTAACATACGCTAAAATGTTTGGGACAATAAAATGAATGATGCATGAATTGGGCATGACCAATAGGTGGCTGATTTGAGGAAAGAACATGGACTGTAGCTAGAACAAAATCTGAGACATATGACTGGACATGTTATATTTATAATTTAAATTGTATTGGACATATGATTTGAGATAAAGAGAATATGGCTTAGGCATAAAGATTTACATGAGAGTAGGGTATCTATTAATGTAAATAAATACCTAAGTAAGGGATCTTTGGGATATATGAAATGCATAATAATCGATGGCTATATTTGGTATAATTTATATAGGGATCTTCTGTACTATGCAAGTTTAATAAAATTGAAACATATGATATATGGTAAATTTATGACCATAATCTGTGCTATGTAAATTTAATACAAACATTGGGTATATCATAATATTGTGAATCCAGACTATTAGCTATGCATGTGAACTTAGGCTAGATTTATAATTAGGCAAGATATGTTTGTGAAACTTTAAGAAATGATTAAATCTGTTATATTTGCCTAATTTGCTAGTTTTGTTACATTGCCTAATCTGCTAGTTCTGTTATATTGCTTAATCTGCTAGTTCTGCTCTACTGCCTAGTCTGCTAGATCTGTTCATCTACCAAATCTGTCATCTGCTAAGTCTGTTGAAAATGCTAAATCTGCTAGTTTGCTTAATCTGCTAAATCCGTTAAGTCGCCTAATCTGAAAAATCTGTTATCTGCTATATCTGTTGAGTTGGTATAATTAGTCCGCTATTGACATAATCTGAATTGGCTATAGTTATGAATAATTGACATGTATATTAGGCGTAGGTATAAATGGTAAATCATTAATTAATTGGCCGCAAAGATAAACATGGCTAACTCGAGGTTAGAATGAGTTTGCGGCGTAATTCTGCCCGGAACCGCCCGGCATATTCCAGTGGCCGCAAACAATAGGTTCTAATGTGAGAAGTTAGTCATAATGTGCTTGAAACGCGAGGTTAGACTCAGTTTGCGACAGAAACCTGCCCGGAACCAACCGGCCTAACCAGTAGCCGCAAACTGTCAGTCTAATGTGAGAGGTCTGGGCATTAATAATTAATTAATGAAAATCTGAGATAAATATGATGTCTAAAACGTGTTGGGTAAGGTTAAACCAATTGGACCAATGAATCTGATAAACCCGTTTCGTGAATCCGTAGGCCCAATTACAAAGTTAGACAAATCTGTATATCTGATCCGTTAATCTGATAACCTATTGACTTGATTTTCTGATCTGTGAACTAGTTGATCCGAATTCTGTATGTCTGAACTTGTAAACAAGTTAAACTGAAATCTGTTAGTCGGGGGACAAAAGGTTAGGAGGGGAATTACTTGTGTCATCTGTTGTTTGGGACCCATATTAGTCAGTAACCCTTTCTGGTATCAAAACTTTGACCCAACAGTAGGTAGGGTCCGGGCACGCTTACTGAACTAATTATAAGCGGTTCATTCTGATAATGGCGAGGGGTGTTGATGGTGCGTTCCAACCGGGTCATGTGCATGCATGGATCCCGGTCTGCTTTTGAGGATGTAAGACGCCGTGACATCTGTAAATAGGTCTGTGCCAATTGGTTGTCACTTTAGGGAGTGATACACCCTACTGTGGGGCCGACACATGATATTTATGTATTAGGGAGCCGATCGCTTGGGGTAGGGTTTTAGGGTACACTTAGTTTTGTCTGTTTCTGTTGGTACCGTCTGTTTCTGTTGGGTGGTAACACCTGTCTGTTTCTGCGTGGTACCATCTATTCGGGTGGTAAAGGCCCATTACTAGTGTACACCTAAATCTACATTCTGTTTCCGTAGGGATTAATCTGTTTCTGATCAGGTAGTAAAGGCCCATTATTAGCATTTTGTTTCTGTTAAATTATTTTGTACCCGTTTCTGTTTCAGTTTAGACATTAGGGTGACACCTAATTCTGTTATACTAGTATTAGTGCAAAGTATAAAACAATAGCTTATATCATTCTGTTCTTCTGTTATATCTGCTACACCGGTTACAGTTATCTCTCATCCAGTTTTATGTTCATGTCATGTTATTATTATCTGTTCATAACTGAAAATCACTGGACTTGCCAGACTTTTTGTCTGACCCTTATTGTTTCGCCTCATTTCTTCCGTTTCCCCCCAGGTTTTGTAGAAGGGAATACTCTATCTTGATCCAGATTTCTTACGCTTGCAGTGCTTAAAGTATGGCTTGTCTTCTTCTGTGGGGATTATGATTTTAAACTATGCATTCTGAAGGCTTTTGTACAAGACTGATATTTTGTACTTGAATTCTGATATTGTGATTTGAAAGGATGTAACCAAGCTTCTGTTGAAATAAAGTTATAAATTTTTCAAGTACTATTTTATCTGTCTTGTAAGTTTCTGTTATGTTTACTAAAATGCTCCACCAAAGTTAAGGCATTCCCTTTGTGAGTGACCTTAACGGAGGTGGGGTGTTACAACAGGGTTTATGTATTTTTAAACTTATGATGTTTTGAACCACGTTGTTATGTTTTCTACATTAATAAAATTTTAAATTCCGCTGCTATTTTGTATCTATCTTGTAATGTTTCTGTTTCTGTTTAGCTATAACGCTTTGTTTACCTATAACGCTTTATGAAACTTAATGCATTCTCTTTATGAGTGACATTAACGGACGTGGGGTGTCACACTTGGTATTAGAGATGAAGGTTACCAGATTAGATAAAAGACTTTGAAAATTATTTTCAAAAAGGTTTTAAAAGAAAGAATTTTCAAAAAGAAAGGTTTCTTTTTGAAAAACATATTCCCCAAAGCCATAGGTAATATCTTTCGATCCTTTGTCTGAATCCCATTCCTTTTCTTTTCAGCATGTCTGGGGAACCTAACATTCCTGGGGGCATTACAATACTAGGTTGATTCTGTAGGTATCTAGAGGCCACAGCGCTTGCTAGTGGTCAAGCAGACGTTCCTCCCCCAGCAGTACCCGTCGTTCCTCCTCCTCCTCCGCGTGTAGATAATTTTTCTAAGATCTGCAAAGATTTTTATGCTATGTGAGGAAAGCCATTCTGTGGAACCGAGATGTTCGTAGAGGTAAGGAATTAGTTCAAAGAGATGCAGGATTTGTTTGGAATTTTCGAAGTGGGCGATCATTGGAAGATTCAGCTAGCCGCCTGGCTATTGAAAGATGAAGCTTCGTTCTGGTGGGAAGTGACGCAAACAGGGCGTCCGGTGGAGACATGGGATGATTTTCGGCAAAGGTTTAAGATGAAGTTTCTTCCTCAAGCTGAGAAAAGCGTGCAAACGGAAAGATTTCTGGCACTCAAGCAAGGAGGCATGACTGTCAAAGAATATGTTAATAAATTCAACCAACTAGCGAGATTTGGGTTGGAGCTAGTGGATACTCCACATAAGAAAGCTTTGCAGTTAGCTAGAGGACTGAATGAACCCCTTCATGGGTTAGCTATGTCTCATATTCCAATGGAAGAAACTTTTGAAAGGCACATTGATATGCCCTTGATGAATGAGTAAGATAAAGCGGATAAGAAAGAAGTTAAGGTCGAGGAAACACAAAACAAGAAGGTATGGCCCAAGAAGGGACAACAACAACAACAACAAAAGAAAGGCAGGAAGAATGACAAAAATAAGGATAAGAAGAAGTTCCATAATTGCGGACACGAGGGTCATTTGATCAAGGACTGCAAAAGAAGGAAGAATGCTTGCTTCAATTGTGGAGAGTTGGACATTTTTCCAAGGAGTGCCTGAAGAATCAAGGACATGGTCAAGGGGCAAAAGCTTCTGGAGAGAAAGTGCATGCTCTCACGATTAATGCTATAGATCGAGGTAGGAAAATTTCTATGGAAGGTTTTATTTCTCTTTCCAATCACCCTATTAGAACTCTTTTTGATTCTAGCGCTTCGTAATTCATTTATATCTGATTCTGTGGTTGAGCCTCTGCACCTTAGTACTAGTATGGTAGTGGATCCCGTTGTAGTCTCAAACCCCATTAGTAGTATGGGTCATTTGTCCATGATTTGTTGGGGTTTGAGAATATATATGTTAGGCATCGAGTTTGAGTGCAATGCATATGTGCTCAGTTTTATGGGCTACGGGTTGATTCTAGGTATGGATTGGCTAACCAGGTATGGTGCCATTCTGGATTATGAGAGGAGGGTCATTAGACTTTTGACTTGCCATGGGAGGACCCTCGAGATTTTTTGTGACCCCAAGGGGTCTGTCATTCTTAATTTCCTAGAGTCTCTTAATGCATCTATCGTTGATCTGCAATCTGTACCAGTAGTCCGTTAGTATTCTGATGTTTTTGAGGAGGATAAGGGCTTACCTCCGAGGCGCGAGATTGATTTTTGTATATACTTGGTAGACAATGCAAAGCCAGTTGCATTACATGTATGCCATATGGCTCCAAGGGAAAGAAGGGAGCTCAGCAAGCAAGTAGGGGAGCACTTGAGAAAGGTTTATTAGATGAAGCATATCTAAATGGGGTGCTCTGGTGGTATTTGCTACTAAGGCAGATGGTTCGCTTCACAAAGAAGAATAGGCACCCATTCCCGAGGATATATGATCTGTTTGACCAGTTTATTGGTGCATCAGTATTCTCTCAGTTAAACTTGGCCATGGGGTTTCATCAGTTGAGGGTGATTGAGGAAAGTATAGATAAGACCGCTTTTAGGACTCCAGTTGGTTTCTTTAAATGGCTCGTTATGCCTTTTGGGTTGACGAATGCACCCGTCTATTTTGTTGATCTGATTAGTTGGGTGTTTCGGGAGTGTCTACATAAGTTCGTCATGGTCTTTGTTGATAACATCCCGATCTTCTCAAAGAGCTAGGAAGAACATGCCCAACATTTGAGAGTGGTTTTGAAAACTCTGCATGCGCATCATCTTAAGACGAAATTCCCCAAATGTCATTTTTGGAGAAAAGAGGTGAGATTTCTACGGCATGTGGTCTCTAAATATGGGATAGCAGTAGATCCTGCAAAGGTAGTTGTAGTTCAAGATTGGCAAATTCCTAAGAATGCAACGTAAGTGAGAAGCTTTCTTGGATTCGTAGACTATTATAGGAAGTTCATTACGGACTTCGCAAAGATATCAGCCCCACTCACCAGGCTGACCAAGAAGAATTTGACGTTTTCATGGGATATGGATTGTGATATAGCTTTCCAATGATTGAAGAGGGCTCTGACAACAGCTTCAGTCTTGACCTTGCCCGACGGAAACGAAGTGTTCATAGTTTACAATGATGCATGTGGTACAGGGCTTGGTGCAGTTCTGATGCAAGTGGAAAGGGTAGTATGCTATGGGGATAGACAGCTAAGGGTTCATGAGAAGAACTACCATACCCATGACTTAGAGCTGGCTGCCATAGAGACGTGGCATCATTATTTGCTTGGAGAGAAGTTGGAGTTGTACACCGATCATAAATCTCTTAAGTATTTTTTCTCACAGAAGGATCTTAATTTAAGGCAACAAAGGTGGATGGAGTTCCTAACATCTAATGACTTCGAGATTGCTTATACCCCTGACAAGGGTAATGTGGTGCCAGATGCACTAAGTAGGCATAGGTTCGCCTTAAGTCCTCTGTTTGTGAACAGGAAAAGCTTGGAGTTTATATCGACTTTTGACTTTAGATCCTCCATTGAGTTTTTTTCCTGGCTTATTTGCATCACTGGAGGTGCGACCTACTCTTATGGATCAAATAGGAGCTTCGCAGTGAGAGGATACATAGATTTTAGATATCTTGGTAAACTCAGTAAAGGGGAGACTTCTAATCACCTCAGTAGATATGCCATAGTCGATAAAGGTTGGTTGCAACGAGATGTGAGGCTTTGTATTCCCCAAATTGGTAGTCTTTTGAAGACAGTCCTAGAGGAAGCCTATCATTCTAAGATGAATATTCATCCAGGTAGCAATAAGATGTATAGGGATATGAAGAGGGTTTTCTTTTGGGCTGGGATGAAGAAAGATGTGGCGGAGTTTGTTTCTCAATGTTTGGTTTGCCAGCAAGTTAAAGCTGAGCAAAAGAAGCCGGTGGTTTACTTCATCATTTGGAGGTCCCACTGTGGAAGTGGGAGAGCGTCTCTATGGATTTCATAGATGATTTTCCTAGATCAAAGAAAGGCAACACAAGTATTGGGTTGTAGTAGACAGACTTACTAAGAGCGCTCATTTCATTCCCGTTAAGAGTAAGAGGAAGACAACATGGTTGGCAGCAGTTTACGTTCGTGAGATAGCCCATCTTCATGGAGTACCTTCCATCTTCGTAAGTGATCGTAACCCCATTTTCACAAGTGAATTTTGGAGGAGCTTGCAAGAAGCATTAGGTACACAGTTGTGTTTGAGCACCGCTTATCACCCTCAGACAGATGGACAGAAAGAAAGGGTGAACAACGTCCTCGAGGATCTTTTAAGGTTGTGTATCCTAGACTTCATAGGGACTTAAGAAGAGCACCTTCCTTTAGTGGAGTTCGCCTACAACCACAGTTATCAAGCTAGTATTGGCATGGCACCCTTCTAAGCATTGTACGGACGACCATGTAGATCACCGACTTTTTGGTGGGAATCTATAGAAAGACTTCTACTTGAACCAGATATGGTTAGAGAGACATCCCAAAGGATTGATCTTATTAGACGGCGAATGAAGACAACTCAGGATAGGCAGAAGTCCAACGCAGATAGGAGAAGGACTTATATTGATTTTGAGGTGGGAGATATGGTTTTCATTAAAGCGTCACCTTTGAGGAATGTGGTTCGCTTTGGATCTGTATGGAAATTGGCACCATGATTCGTAGGGCCATTTCCCATAACAGAAAGGATTATCCAAATGGCCTATAGAGTAACACAACCAGAGAGACTATTCAATGTTCATGATGTTTTCCACGTTTCTCATTTGTGGAAGTTCTTGCATGATACTGTAGAAGTAGTTGAGCCGAGTATATTGGATGAAGTAGAGGTGGAACGGTAGGCGACAGTTAGGCGAGTTCCTACCCATATTCTTGGATCAAAAGTTAAGAAGATACGCAACCGAGAAGTCAAGTTATTGAAGGTACAGTGGGGAGATAACCTAGAGGATGCAACTTGGGAGACCGAAGACAAGATTCGTGCTTCGTACCCTTTTCTTTTCGAGGGTATCTTCTTAACTTTCTTTCGAAAGCTTTTATTTTGTTTTTAACATTTGAGTATTTTCTATCGATCGAATCTTCAACTTTTAGGTAGGAAACCGATGGATGTAAACATGTGCTTGAGACATGTTATGTTTGATGGATACAAGTGGATGCAAGTGTTTGCTAGTGGTTGCTTGTGGATACATACACACACACATTAAGCACTAGATCGGCTCAATCACTCCCATACTGCATATAGATGTGTGTGCATTTTTCTTCTTTTTATGGATGGAAATGGATGTATCATCATATGGATATTGCATTTGGATGGATGATTATGCATACATATAGAACTTACAAGCTATAATAGGATTATTTGCAAACATGTTGGATTCATGGCATTAACATACATTGCATTAAGGAGGTTGATTGAAACAGTAGACCGCTTGATCTTTGCATTAGTATTGGGACATATACACATACCTTTGCATATATTTATATAAGCATTAGAAATCATTTAAGGACAATGGACGCCTGTGATTGGTGGATGAGTAGACGGATGTGGATGTTAGGATATACATTCTTCTTAACATGGAGATTTCGGGGATGAAATCCTTGTAGTAGGGGAGAACGTAGCACCCCATATTTTAACAACACTAAAAGAAGATAAATTAAATATAATTAATTTAATATTCAGAATTAAGTGAAATGGACTGCGCCATTGCGTTCGTCTTGGAATTCTGGTCAAAATAGACACCTAGTTTGCGTAAAACAGACAACGTATGAAAAAGTTATTAAGGTTTGAAGTTTGTATACGCATAAGAAGAATATATATGGATAAAATATGTCCAAAAAATTCAAAATAGTTCAAAATCGCAGAATTTGGGGAAGCGGGAAAATTCCCGCCTAGGTGTGTCGACCCCTGGGTCGACCCGTACCGGTAGATCTGGGCAGATTAGGGTTTCATCTCAGCTATATATATGGCCTCATTTCTCAAGTTTCTCTACACCAAAAATAATGGAGGACTAGATTTTTTCTCTGCCCAGATTGAATCAGATCTTTTCTTCTTCAGCAATCAACTAGAGTTATTCAAGTTTAAGAGATTTGTGATTCAGTCCTTATTCTATTTTTCTAGATCCAAAAACTGTGAGTCTATGTTAATTTTTTGAAAACAAAAATGTGTGATCTTCTGAAAAGAAGAGAGCACACATATATATAATAAAATCAAAGGCACAGGGTCCGACTGTAGTATATAGGAATACACAATAGAACTATACACAACACTGGAAATGTATGGGAATGTAAAGGAACGTAGATAGATGAGCTCCGGATAAACCACCGCCCATCTACTCCAATATCGAATTCCGGCAAAGCCACCACCCGATATTGAAGTATATCTACTCCAATACAAAAACCCACACTCCCTATGAAAAACAATGAGATACAACATCAAAAACTCTCTAACAATAAGTCCAAAAAAACAACCAACAAAAATGTCAAACTACTATCCAAATGGCAGTCTTCTAAGCTCCTCAATACTATCCATCAACCTGAAGCCTGAAATGTACAGTCTATCCATCTATCTACTGAATACATCTTCTTAATCAAATACCTGAATTTACAAAAAGCTCAACAAATTATTAGTAACTTGTCACACATATATGTATGGAAATATATATATATATATATATATATTATATAAGCATATATATACATATATACATATATATATTCATACATATAAATCAACCATACATATATGTGTGATGGTAAAATAATATAAAATCAATAGAAGAAGTTAACAACCAATGGGATATCTATTACGAAAAAAACTGCTAAATCTAATAAATAAGGATAAGTTAGATCTAATCTTAGTAAATAATCTCCCGAAGTCCAATTTCCCAAATAGTTTGTTATGTGAATTAGACATCCAATCCAAACAAAAATAAACTATTTTAATAATTAAATCATCCTTAGACACAGAATTAGAGTGAAAACACCTCTGATTTCTCTCAATCCAAATGTACCAACTTGTGATAGTGACTAAGGAATCTAAAATGTATCTTTTGCTACCATTATATACAAACCTATAAGAATCCCAATATTCGGCACAACTATTACAGGAAATAGGACAATCAAAAACAAAAATCCTTAAAACCATATTAAATATAAAATTAGTGATGTTGCATGAGAAAAATAAATGAGCAACATCCTCATTAAAAAGATTACAAAAATAGCACTTAAAATCAAAAAAGATAATCTTCCTTTTTAGAAGCTCAACCATGTTGAGTTTCTTATGAATGATTAACCACATTACAAATTTAGCTTTAGGTGGAGAATTAGATTTCCAAATAAACTTAAAAGGCCGAGATGAGATACCCGAGAAATTTATTAAGTTATGCATAGAATTAACCGAATAGACTTGACTCTTATCCATACCCCAACTAATTAAGTCCCTAAACTCACCAATGTGGTATAATGATAACTTAGCATATAATAACGCTAATTGTCTTAACATATCCCCTTCTAAAATATGATTAAAAGAAAACTCCCAAGGAGGGTCCAAATCTCTTCTAAAAACATCTTTAATTAACGCATTTTTAAAACAACAAATATTAAAAAGATCCCTAAATTCAACTCTAAGAGGTAAATGTGAAATCCACAAATCATGCCAAAAGTAAGTCATATCACCCGAATGGACAGTCACCTTATAACCTAAGTTAAAAAAATCAAAGCACTTTATTACTGACTTCCAAAAGTAAGATAATCTATTGTACCAAGTATCCCTAGAACCCACAATAAACTCTCCTCCTGAATAGTAAAATTTAGATATAATATCCTTCCACGTAGTCGACACTATAGGGCTCCTAAATTTCCACAACCATTTGGCTAATAAGGAAGAGTTAAAATTGACTAGATTAATGATCCCCAATCCCCCATCCCTTTTAGACTTACAACACACATCCCAGCTTACTAAACATTTAAAACCCCTACATATGGAATCACCTCCCCCATTCCATAGATAATTACGTCTTATTCTATCGATTTTCTCAACAACTCATTGAGGAAATCTATGTACCGACATCCAATATACAGGAATAGTAGATAGAACCGAATTGACTAAAACTAATCTACCTGCCCTAGACAAAAACCTATTGTTCCAACTTGATAGTCTACTATTAATCTTATCGATTATGATTAACCAGTCCTCCTTCTTTAGTTTCGAAGGCCTAAAACCCAAATAATCAAAAGGGAAATTCATTAAAGTACAGTTTAAGGTGTTAGCAACCTTAGCCTCTACATTACCCAAATCATTCATGACCATAACGGAACTCTTGTCAAAATTAATCCTAAGACCTGATAACATCTCAAAACAATACAAAATAAACTTGAGGGCAATAATGTGTTTAGGTAGATGAGAAGAAAATAACAAAGTATCATCCGCAAATTGAAGGATAGATAACTCATTGTTAAATTCCTCATTACCAACATTGCCTAAAACACCTAGTCTCCCAGCCCTCTTAATAATTCTAGAAAAAACGTCAACCGCTAAATTAAATAAAAGAGGAGACAGGGGATCCCCCTGTCTAAGACCCCTCTTAGATTGGATCTTCTTACCAACAACCCCATTGACTACAATATTAGAAGTACCAGACCTAAGTAAAAGCATTATCCAATTAATCCATCTGACACTAAAACCTCTCGCAAGACATACATCGCATATGTAATCCCAGTCAATAGAATCAAACGCCTTCTCAAAGTCTAATTTCAAAATGGCACATGAGAAGTTATTTTTAACACATACATTAATGTACTCTTGTACAGCTGCTACCCCATCCACTATTTGTCTACTTTTAATAAAAGTTGTTTGTGAATGATCTATAAGATCATTCATCTTCCTATTAAGTCTATTCGCTAGTACTTTAGAAATAATCTTAACAGATACATTTATTAAAGAGATAGGTCTAAAATCCTTTAAAAATTTAGCATTCTCTCTCTTCTTAATTAGGATAACATTAGCAAAATTGAAATTGCCTAGACACAAATCACCGCTACAAAAATCATTAAATAATTTAATAATATCAGGTTTCAGGACCTCCCAAAATTGTTTTAAAATATGACAGAAAAACCATCAGGCCCCGGAGCTTTGTCACTAGGCATATCGCAAATAGCCTTCCAAATCTCTTGTTCAGTAAAAGGATTATCAAGACCTAATAATTATTCCTTATCATCATTAGTATATATTTCCCTCCAATTAACGATAATTCTTCCCTTAATTCTAGTCCCAAATATTTGTTTGTAATAATTAGTGAAAGCTTCATTTAAATCCCGCTGAACTGTCAATTCCTCATTATTTAATAAAATGGAATGAATTAAGTTATCTCGTCTCCTCTTATTAGCCATACTATGAAAAAATTTCATGTTATTATCCCCTTCCTTAATCCATTGAACATGTGATCTTTGCTTCCACATTGTTCCTTCTTTATCCAAAATCAATTTGATATCTTTTCTAAGATTGCAAAGCCTATCTCTCTCTCCTATATTAAGAGTCCTAGATTCCCTTAATTTATCTAAGTCTAACATCTCACATAAAATCTTATCTTTCTTAATTCTAACACTTCCAAAAACAAATTTATTCCATCTCTTAAGGAAAAATCTTAATTTACCAAGTTTTGACACAAAAATCTTAGCCGAATTCCCATTATACAAATTATTAAAATAGAATAGCGAATTCCACTTAACAGTAACAAGTTTTATAAAACTGGAGTCAAGAAGCCACATTTTTTCAAATTTGAAACTGTTACTAGTTAATATATTCGAATCACACGAAAGAATTAGAGGACAGTGATCCGAATATAAAAAAGGTAATCCTTTTACATTACAAATTGGAAATTTTTCATCCACCTCAGTACTTATTAAAAACCTGTCTAACAAGGCAAAAGATGGTCTGTCACTAATATTACACCTAGTCCAAGTAAAAGCTCTATTGTTAAGCGGAATTTCAATCAAATTATTATCAAGAATAAATTCATTAAATTCTTCCATATCCGAGAAATCTCCTTCCCGAGGAGATCTCTCTCCTAAAAACCTAGTAACATTAAAATCCCCCCTACAATCCACGGATTTGGGGCCATATCTCTAAATTCGGTACATTCATCCCACAATCGTCTCCTCTCAATCTTAGTGTGGGCCCATAAACATTCGTAATTCCCAGTAAAGAATTATCACTAAGTGAAGATAATACAATGTGTAAAGAGTGTAATTTAGAAAATTCCTGCACTAATCTATATTGATTATCTTTCCAGCCTATCATTAGCCCTCCGGCACTACCAATTGACGGTAAACATGCCCAACTACGAAAATGTGATCCACCTAATGAATTATAAAAACTAAAATCAGGATTTTCCATTTTAGTCTCTTGTAGCAAAGCAATATCAATATGATAATCAACAAAGAACGTCCTAACTTTAGCACATTTTTTAGGTTCATTTAAGCCCCTAATATTCCAGCTAACAATCCTCATCTACACAAAGAAGAAACTCTCTCTAGTTCCCTACTTCTAATGAAGTCAGCATCTAACTCAATATCAGAAAAAATAAAGGAAGTATCATTGGCAAGTTGAATCAGCTGGCCAGTCGAAAGGCTACTCAACGCATAAGGAGAATAATCACTACCAAAACCAGAAGACGTACCTGCGCCCCAATCTGAACTACTACAACAAGCATTCGAACACGAGGACCTACCTTGATAAGAGGAGGATCTAGCGCTGATCCTAAAGCTACGACAAACCAATCCAAAACATGGGACAACTCTTTTACGCCTCCCCCTTCAAGACAAAGAAGAGGGACTAACACTATTCTGACATATAGTCCCACTGGCCTCCCGTAAATCATCCCCATGCAAGGAAGCTGAAAGATCACCTACTCCACATGATGAGGTAGAAACACTTCCAGGCAAACTCTTCAATCTATGTAAAACATCCTCCCATCTGATTATACAGAGACTCGGCCTCAAAGACAATGAACGAAGCATCGTATCTCCCACACTAACAACCATCGTGCAACACCCATTAACCCATGAAAATCTACTCAAAAGACAATCTGAAAGCAAGTCTAATATTGATGAAGCCATATCAGACAAGCTAGCTACTGAACCATTCTTCAAATCCACCGCCATATACTTCTGGCCAACCCACCTACTCGCCCCTTCCTCTTCTAGAAGATCTCGATCCCTGCAGCTATTCGCTCGCCCGACTTCCACGTCAGTTTCAACAGGATTGCAACAAAAATTCTTATCCTTACTAACATAAGTTTCATTCACCACCAAGCCTCTTACCATACTAATATTCCTCGAAGCCTTCTTATGATGTAAATAACCATAATTCAAACCGTCCTCCATGTCAGAGCCTACCATCTCCTCTCTCCCCAATATCAACCCTTCATCATCCACTGCCAACACATTAAAACTGTTCGAAAGTTCCACATCATTTACCACCCACAATTCAGACCCCAATACTTCTCCTGAATCATTAGAAGGCTCCCTCACTGTAACCCCCTCATTTCCGTATATACCCATGTCATTTTCATCAACCCCCGTCATCACTTCACCATCCTTCCCATTAGCATCAACCTTACCACCAATACAGTCCTCAACAGTCCATGAATCATTAGGAGTCTCTCTCACCATATCACCCTCATTGCTGTAATTACCCATATCATTTTCATCAACCCCTGTCATCACTACACCATCCTTCCCATTAGCATCAACCTTACCACCAATATAGTTCTCAACAGTCCATGAATCACTGGGAGTCTCGCTCACCGTATCACCCTCATTGCCGTATATACCCATGTCATTTTCATCAACCCCTATCCTCACATCACCATCCTTCCCATTGGCGTCAACCTTGTCACCAATATATTCCTCAACAGTCCATGTCTCATCCCTATATCCCATGCATTTAATTACTGACGGGTCAAATAGCATTGGATCACAACACAAAGACCAATAAAAACCAATGTCAATTATCATCTCCCCTTCAAACCAAGTCCCCTCTAATACTTCCTTGTTAGTTTTAATTCCCACAGCCTCCACTTTATTAAGATTATCAAACAACCCACCAGCTATCGGCAAATCACTACCAGTAGCAAATTGATGCTCCATGTACTTGTAATTACAGTTAATGGCAGTGTTTAAAACATCAAAATGCTCTAGAATCTTGTCTAACAACCCGATTGCTATCATTTTATTACTGGAATTCAAATCAGAATACAATCTTCTGCATTTAACCAGATTCAAGCTGAACGAAAAGGCATGCTCTTTTCTGTTCATTGGTTGTGGCAACGGAGGGTAAACCTTCCCTATTTCATCCTTCATACTCCACAGAATCCCCTCCACTATCCCTTCTAAATTCCATCCCAACAATAATAGCAGGTAAGCAGCTTCGTTTGGACTGCCCAGGAAATCCAGATTATATAAATCCAGGAGCTCAATCATGTTCAGGCAAATCTTCAAGCAGTTAAACCGCAACAGTTCCAGCATAGAATTTCCAGTAAAACTCATTGAACAACTGATCATTTGATGCCCTATACCACCATAGTTATAACACCTCAGGCCATTTCTACAATTCCTTGCTATGTGATTTAATTCACCACATCGAAAGCAACCCTTGATTCCCTCTTTTTTGCTGAAATGGCTTTTATTAGTTTTGTGCGAATTCCAAACAGGCATATTGGGCATAGGTTGCCTCACAATCTCAGTAAATGAACGATTAAAGTTTGAATAAAATTGTTGTGAATGATCTACAAAGTTAGAAGATTTAATCACACACTGCCTGAAAGTCAAGTTAAGTCTAACCCCATTCATATTTGTCCTATTTCTAAGCATATCCGGAGCCGAGTTGTTGAGAATACCTGAAATACCGTGTAAAATTCCTCTTGATTTGCCACCGAATAGCAGTACATCTCCCGATTCTAGGATGATTTTCCTGTTAGTATTACTGTCATCTCTATAGACAAATTCGGCCGAATCACCTATTGAAAAAGAGACTACGGGAAGACTAAGAGCCAGGCTTTCTTTGCTTTCATCCTTGTCTTGATGCATACCTAAGTTCCCATCCCTATAGTAGAAATTGATTATACACACGTCAGGAGACATGGATGGAAGTTCTTCTGGTTTTCTACCTTTATCCCATAAAACTTTATGCGCCAACTCCATGGAATCACGTACCAGATATTTGAATTCTTCTGGAATTTGTGGAGGAATAGAGCCATCCTCTTTCCTCCTATCTTCATAAGTTCTTGATTGCGGATTCCAGCATTTGCCCAAGCACATCATGAACAAATTAAGCAATGCACCATTTTCATAACCCGGTTTATAGAATCCTCCAATCCCTTTTCCTAGATCTTGGCATCTTTTAACAATTTGAACTTGATCTTCTATATTGATGAAGTTCTTCAACAAGATCATACCCGAACTCAGTATCCGTGCTTCTTGATTCTTTGTCGGATTTTGCCTACCAACTCCTACCATGCCCGAGCAATTACTTCTTAGATGACCCAATACACCACAATTATAACATCTTAATTGCTTTGAACAATTCCTCGCGAGATGATTGTAATCCCCACAGCGAAAACAATGCTTCTGAAATCTGATAGAAACCAAATCAGGTCGAGAGGTAAAACTCGCCTATTTCCCCTTCACGTACTTTTTGCCCGAGAGAGATGGGCGAGATTCATTCAAAGAAGACGAATAAAAGGTTTCCGCCATTAAAATGATTTTTCAAGTAGACCGAGTCTATGTTAATTTTAGATCTAAATAATTAAAAAGTAAATATTGATATGACTATAATTTGGGTCTATGCCTATGACTATGTAAATCATATCAGATCTGCTATAACCTGTTTATCCAAGTTATTTTGGCATGACCGTGAAACTAGATCTGAACCAATACCTATTTATCATGTCAGATCTGCCATTGTTTATAGATCTAATTCACTATTTAGATCACCTCAATTCTGTTCCTATTATGTTTATGGCTAAATCAGATCTGTTACTAGTTGGATATTCATTGTTTAGATCTCATCATGCCTATTTATGATGTCCCTATTATGTTAGAATCGGTTCTATTGTCACATGTTCATAAGATCTGTCCCTATATGCCTATCTGGTCATTATGCCATTGTATGTTTATGCCTATCTCCGCCATTATATGTACATCTTGTTAGTATGATTATTTCTGTCCTTTTCCCTCTATCTTTTCCCTTTTTATTTTTATATAGTCAAGCTACCTTCGAGCCTAGGCATGCCGCTGAAATATGAAAACACGTTAAATTGGGAACGAGTGGAAAATGTTAAAATTGGGGCATAACTTGTAATTGGAATTTTTAGGCATAACGCGAATAAAATATATGAACATGAATTTGGGGACATAAATCAACTTATGATTAAAGACCTTAATTTGGGGTATATAGTTCATCATGAGCATAACTTGAGTAGGGGGCATGAAAACCTATAATGACATAGGAACAATTGGTTAATAATGGAAATGCCTAGAATTACAGTAATTAGAAACTGTAATCATGCTCAGACATGAGGTTAGATTACACTTGCGGTGGAAGTTTGCTCGGAACAAACCGGTATATCCAATGGCCATAAGCGGTGCATCTAATGTGAGGGGTCTAAGTGCATAAACACAAGACGTGTTAAGACATGAGGTTAAGTCCGACTTGTGGAAGAAGTCTGACCGGAACCGACCGCCATATCCATCATCCACATGTGGTAGGCTTAATATGGGTGGTCTAGAACATTATAACCATAAATGATTATGGTAGTGAATTGGAATACTTAACCTAGTTGAATCCACAGGGATTGTATGAACGTATAATTTGAGTAGGGGTTGTACGAAAGGTTGCCACTTTAGGGAGTAATACACCATACTGTGGGGCCAGCACAGGGTACCTACGGAGTAGGCAAAAAATCAATTAGGGTAGTAATTAGGGTACATCTGGACTTTGGTATGCTGCGGAGCCCGTTAATACACTTAGGGGTAACTCCGGTATGTTGGGTTGCTTGTTGATTGTATGGGGGTGAAAACCTCTCACTGGAAGTACACCTTTGTCTATCATCTTGTTAAAAAGACACTAGTATTGGTGTAGAGAAATCATTAGAGAAGCACGATATGCCCTATCATGTTTGTTCTATTTACCTTATCATACCTGTCTTTTATGATGTTATCTCTCTTATCCACTTTATATGCCTATCATGATACTTTTACTTATTTTTATGCTAAACACTACACCAAATTGGTGATTTTACAACACTCATAATTTTCAATGGCTAACATTTACATGTGTTACAGGGTAACAACAGTAAATAGTGTTAGCATACCCAAAAGTGTGTTGGTAAAAATAAATGTTTGATTCGATAATGTTTTTAAAACAATGGTTTTGAGTTATAACACAAACAAGTGTTGGAAGAGTGCGAAAGTTAGTAAATAATTGATTCACGTGGGGACTATTTTATATACTTTTTATATCTTTTCCTTCCAACACTTATCTGCTCTGCGAAAACAAATTCGGCCGAACAAATTGGCAATTATCTAGGGTTTCTTTTAGGAACTTAGTTTCGGACTCACGGAGCGATTCTTCGTGCGATGATTTGATTTCGATATGTTAGTTTTTCCGCTGACGATTTGGTGCCTTACCTTCATACGCCGACGATTTCGATTGAGCTCATCTCCGTCGATGATTCGTGGCATTAAATAAGGTAGAGATGAAATTTATGGCATCGGCTAAGGTTAGTGATTTCAGTATAAACATCAAGTTTAAACAAAATGAAAAGAAATTTAATTCATCATTGCAATCTCGATTAGCTGATATTCTTTGATTAGTTTATTCTTTTGTGTTATTGTTTGATCTACTTCACAGCATATTTTTGACACTGTACTATTTTGTGCAATACAATGTGAGATTACAGTCGAATATCTTTATTCAGACTTGTAATCTACATTAAACAAGCCTAACTTTGTGTGTGTGCCATGAGTGTTCACAGTAAGATATTTGATGTTTAATGTCAATAAAATTAGAAAAAAAATTCTATCTATTCAATTTCATTGAAATTGCATTCGTATTAAACAAGCCTAACTTTGTGATAACCCCACAGAATGAGTGTGTTTGTGTTGTATTTTGATGAATACAAATGGAAAATTGTTCTACCCATCCTAAAATATAGTTTAAAAATGCTAAACTGCTACCTGATATTTTAGGGTTTCAGACGGCCTTAGCTAGACTTTTAGATCCATTATCTTTAATGCAGGTCATCTTACTACTAATAGTCTTTAACTTGTTACACTAGTATATAAGTGCAATACCACTAGACCTGCAAGGATTTAAAACCTTCTCGTGAATAATCTAGAGACATCAAATTCGAATAAAGATCATGCTTATTTAGTGAAAACAAATAATATATATATAAGGTCACACGAATAGAGCTTGGTTGTGATAGGAATTTATAACTAAAATGAAGTTAATAATAAACTTTTGTAAGAGAACTAAGTGGTTCCTAAATGTATTAGGTAAGCGATTTTGATAAGATTTGAACTTGCATGCTTGGAAACAAAGTCTTGCTTTCTCGGTCCTAGCAGCTAGGGACTTTGAGGTGAAGAATTACCATCTAACTTTTAACTAGGTCAAAAAATGGCATTCAAGGTTTGGGTAGGGTTATGGGTACAAAATTAATGAATAATAATTTACAAATTTGAGGGAATAAAGTTAGGTGACTGCCAGAAGAATGAGAAAGTAAGAGAGAATGCTGTGGGAAGGCATGACAGTTCAATTTCAAAGTACACGTGGAAGGGCTGAGAGGTAAGCAAGTTTAACTTGTGTTTAATGTTATTGTATAAATTTTATTATGATTACATATATTGAGGATCTATTGCAGTAAAAACATGTAGAAAAACCAGTTGCAAAACATAACCGCGGCCTAAATATCTCAGTTATGATGTAAACCAATTTTTTGATGATTTAAATAAGAATATCACCAAGTAGCAAACTTGCTTCAAAGCAAGCAAGATAATTGTTAGTGTTATTTAGTATGAAAGACCTGTAGTGCTAGTTAGTATAGAATTATTGTTTCTAAATCTTTTTTATTGCAGGCAGGAGATTTAGTTAAGGTTAAAAGTCTCATTTCTAATATACGTTACATAAAAGCATGTTTTATGATCGCTCGATTAAATGAAATATATTTCGTCTTTTCAGGATATTAGAAAAAGAAGAGCTTTACACGTCATAGAGAGGCATGAAAAGCAATCTACCACAGATGTAAGTTTTGAACTAGCTAAACATGGACGATTATTTTATAACGTAGGGTATATTTAGCATAGAGGTCATGCCATCTGTCATATGGATTTAAGTTTAATACATGTGTTATTATGTAGTACATATATCAAAATTTGAGTATAGTATATATGTAATATGCATGTAATATGGAAGTTTGATACATGATTTATCCTAGTCTTACGGTCAAGAAATTGGTGATGAAGAAAAAATGAATGATCCATCCCAACTTCTAACATTTCATCCCATTTCACTTGGAACGTTAAACTGTTCCTTTTTCTTTATACATTCTTCTCTTTTCTTTACTTACCTCAGCAAAAAAGTCATAAGTTATCAGAGGAAGAATTGTGCATTGCAACTTTTTATTGAATCTTTGTAATTTTTTGTTACTAAGAAGATGTCTGCAAAATTATTAATGGGGCTTGCAGAAGAAAACTAGGAATCGTAGAAGCAAATCGGATGCATGGCTGGAAATTTTCAAGTATTTGGTAGAAAATATTTGCTTACTGGAAGAAAGAATTGGAGAATTGTTTCAGGTATTTATGTTCACTTTTGTAATTTTGGGAATGTGTCAGCTATCACTTGGCTGTATTATTCTTATCTGTTTGTTTCTCGCTTAAGCTATTTTGGTTTGTACACTATCAAACTTCTATGTATTGCTGAAATTGATTTAAGAAAATCTATGTTAAACTTGAAGTCATACAATATTATGTCATATAAGCCGTCTCCTTCAAATTGTTTGAGTATATGTCTGTGATAAAATGTAAGGCAAACACTGTCTTTATGTGTAATTTGTGATTCATTTACTGTTACCAAATGGTTCACATGAATTTCAGAATTCATTTTCATAAAGGATTTTGATATTTCAGATGGATACCTTGAATAACAAGTAGTGTAACAGCAGTTTAGAGTTCATTTTTGTGGATTTTTCTCTCCAAATGCATAAAATCCTCGAATTCTAGTGATAACTTGGTCTAATTGTACTATTGTTATCTATCTACAGTTAATACTAGATCAAGAACAAATACTTGCAAAGAGGAGGGCCTTCCAAGTTCAACACAAATTATTATGGTATGCTCCACTATAATACTAAAAGAATTCTCTCATTATATTTGTGTTCAATTTTCATTATTGTCGTACAAATCCATAATGAGGATGTTTCAGCAATCAATTTGGTGGAGTAGCCTAGTCCTATTTCTGTTCTTGATTCCTCGTTTTACCATGATGACTTGCCACTTTCTCCTGTGAAAAAGATTATTTTTTGCAAACTAAACCGCCTTAGTTTTGCAAACTAAGCCACCGCAGTTTGTAAAAACTGGACCACCTTAGTTTTGCAGACTGAGCCAAACTGGACTGCCTTAACCTCAGTGAATTTTTTTTTATGCACTTATATGATAGATATTGCCATTTCAACTCCAATCTATATTAACCATCTGTATAATTGTAAAAGTAAATTTTTTTTTCTGCTCCCTTTAATAGTCATTTAGATCTGTTACTTGCTTAGATCAGCTTTATCAGTTGCATGATCAGCACTCCCTAGTTAGAAGTTTGCTCCATCTATATCAGTATAAAAATAAATTTTTTATACTTACACCATTTGAAATAACCTCAGTGCAATTTATTCTTTTTTTTTTACATCACTGTATTTTGGCAAACTCATTGCTAAATTGGTTAAAATAGAGCTACACCTATAATCAGTACTAAAACTGGGTTGTTTGCGTAACAAGTTTGTAAAATGGGGATCAAATTGAACCGTTTAGTTTGTCCTTCTTTTTAGTATACCATTTAGTTTGTAGATCTTAATTATAATAATCATATTATTACTCTAAATTAGATTAATGTTCGTTAATTTCTTGAAAAACAAAGAAAAAACCTGATAAAAATAAAGTTGAAAATGAAGAAGCTAAAAAACTAGTAGAAGAGCATTTTTATGTAGAAATTTCTTAGATTTGATGAAAAATCAGAAGTTTAATAAAGTGAGTAACATAGTGAAGGGACGAGATAACTTCAGGCCATGGGGTTAAGAAGCTCAGACCAAGCCCCACCTTTTTATGTATATTAATTCCTGTGTAGATATGCTTTTTGTTGGTACTCTACGCTCATGATCCTGTTTACATAGGTTGGAAGCCAACTTATTGAGCTGTTAAAGTACACATCTTTCATCCAAGCACCTTTTGATCAGGAAGCCGAGGGTCCATCAGACATTTGCCCTTCATTTAGGTACACATCCAAGCACCTATTGATCAAGCAGCTCTTTCCTTTTGAATTGACAGCAAGAAACATGGTTATCCCTTACATATCAATGTAGGTTCCCCCACAAAAGTGGATTGGGTAAGTGGACTTCACATTGAAAGTTATACAGCTTACATGTTATATGTTATTAATCGACATTGGTGATTACATGTTTTTTTGGTTAACCTTTCAGGTCAGTGTGCAATAGGATATAAATGAAATATCGTTTGGCTGTAATACCACTAACGCTTTACCAAAAGATATGAAGAACAAGCAATAAAGTACATAAGATTCCTCTTCCATAATGCGGAGAAAAGTTCTTGATCATGAACGACAATACAATATTGCTATTTTTTTAATGACATCTAGAAGTTCATGAATCGCCACTTGCAGGTTAGCACCTTGGTTTTCATCTCTTCATTTATTATGTAGTTTATTTCAATTTGAAAATCTAGAAGGTGACTCAGTAGGTGATTTTTATAAATTCAATAAATGTACGTTTAAGTTATGAATTCTTACTCGGTACTTCATATTTCGTAAGTCACCTTTTCTTCTTAATTACACTGTTATTTGTTGTTTTTGCTTCTAACTATAACTTATTGATAAAATCACTTTACACTTGTCCATGTTAATTTCTCTTGATATTACCACAGCTGTAAAATAGTAAGTAATTTTACTTTGAGTAAGATACAACTGTGTATGCAACAACTTCAGTGGTAGGATCCATCAAAAGCGTGCAAAAGCAAAATTTGTATGCCTTACTAGGTACAGCGCTGAAACTTTGCATAGAAAAGGGGTAGTTTTTGTTTTATATTTACAAAAACATTAAACTTGTAAGGTATATTTATATTATAGTTGTATATAAACAAGTGCAGGTGAACACCTTGATAGCAGATGGCATTCTGAAGGAGGTGGTTTGCAAGGCAGAAGAACAAATACACACTGATCTTCTCGTTATAGGCAGTCTCTCCAAATTTAGAAGGTGCTACTTTATTTTTGTAATTTGATATATGTGTGTGTACGTATATAAATTAAACAGCTTAATAAATGAACTATAAGTTTAATGAATGAACATTTAACTCAATATGTCATATTTATTTGCTAAAAGTCATGAAATTTATTACTCATATTTTGCACAAATTACTCAGACCTGATGCATGTTTTACTTATATAACTGCTGCATGAATAGGTGTCGCAATGAAAACTTATAGACTTGCTACATCTTTTAGTTAATTTAACATTAAATAGATTATACATAGTTCATATATATATATATATATATATAGTTTATGTTATGGTTTATGTTGAATATTACGTTATGTCTGATATTTTTCAAATCATTTTCTGTGCAAATGTGAATTTTAAAAGACAATATGCTGAATAAGTGTGCGTAGAAACTTGCTAAAAAATATATGCAATCATTAATGATGAAGGATGACTATAAATTAAGGTTTTGCATCTTATTGAAAAATTATGAATAAGTACATACCTGGTTATCACTTAATAGGTTGATAAAAATGCCTTTCTATTTCTGACACATTCATTTTTTTGTATGAAGAAGCACCTATTGCATGTATTGACAGTTTCTTCAACAACATGGAATAATAACTCAAGTGAGATAGTGCAAAGTATTGGGAAAGTTGTTTGCATAACAAAAGTTTTAGATTTGGAAATGCCGATTTATGATGGTCCTCAAAACGAACATTACAAGCTTTGTGAATTTTCGGATGGAGGCTTTATGATATGGTTCACGTTTCGCCTTCGCAGTATATAAAATTCTATGTATCTTTAGTAAAACTTTGTATTACTTTTTATAATTTGAACGTTATGGTATTCTAAAATTAGAAGCATGTAGCAAATAATTGAATACTATGGGAATGTTATATTGTTGAATTTGAAATATGGAAGTGTACTAAATCTTATATTGAATTGATATGTTGAAGTATATATGTGATTGGAAATCATAAAGGCATGTTATACTCATTTGTTTTATAATTTTTAATATTAATTGTGCATTTATTAGTGTTAGCAATGAATATGTTTGTAAGTGTTAGCAATGAATATGTAACTTTTATAAGTGTTACCATATCTTATGGTTACAACATTTATAAGTGTTAGCAACGAATATGTTTGTAACTCTTATAAGTGTTACCATATCTTATGGTTCCAACATTTATAAGTGTTAGCAATGAATATGCTGCAACTCTTATAAGTGTTACCATATCTTATGGTTCTAACATTTATAAGTGTTAGCAATGAATATGTTTGTAACACTTATAAGTGTTAGCAGCTACTCTGTTTGTAACACTTATAAGTGTTACAGGAAATTCCTCACATGCTGTTGGTGACACTTAAAAGTGTTACAGAAATTATTTGTAACACATATACTTGTTGGGAATCCACTGTTTTGGTGTAGTGAAAAGTAACTGGACTAGCCAGACTTTATGTCTGACCCATTTTGTTTCCTCTTCTTTCTCTTCCGTTCCCCCTTCCCTCCTCCGCCCAGGTTCTAGGGTGGGAATACTCAATCTTAACCAAGATTCTGCTTTCATTCTACATAAAGATGCTTTGATGTATTGCTCGAGCTCTATCCTTTCTGCTATAGCTAAGTTTTTGTTTGGGGATTATGCTTCTTTTATTACTGTACTCTGATGTTTTAAGAACAAGATAGAAATTTTAAGATGATGTACTGGGTTTATGTATTTTTAGACTTATGATGTTTTGAACCACGATGTTATGTTTTCTGCATTAATAAAATTTTAATTTCCGCTGCTATTTTGTATATGTCTTGTAATGTTTTTGTTTCTGTTTACCTATAACGCTTCATGAAACTTAATGCATTCTCCTAATGAGTGACATTAACGGACGTGGGGTGTCGCAAGGAAAGGCTCCAGAGACCAGCTTATTATGTGACCAAGGAGTTAATTGGGGAGGAACGCAACTATCCAAAGATTTAAAAGATCACCTATAGCTTGGTGATCATTTCATGGAAACTCCGCCATTATTTCTAGGCTCTTCCGTTTATGATATATACCAATCAGCCACTACAACAGGTCCTTCAGCGACCTAAGATATCTGCGAGGTTACTTAAATAGAATATTAAGCTAAGTCAGTTTGACCTCACTTTCCTTTCTAGAAAGTCGACATTTAGGAAAGCACATTAGCTGATTTTATAGCCATATTTACAACTCCTGAGGAAGATGCCTTGGATGATGATACCAACCCTCTTAAGACCAAGCTGGAATCGAACATTTGGAAGCTACATACAAGGGTGCTTGTAATGATCGACGTTCTAGCATTGGGGTTGTCTTGGTAACTCATGAAGGACGATCGATCTATTATGACTTAAGGCTAAATTTTCCCACTACTAACAACGATTCCGAGTATAAAGCCCTGATTGCCGGGATGAAACTCGCAAAGGAATTGGGAGTAGCTACGTTGGATATTTTCTATGAATCCCAAATTGTTGTATTTCAGGTTTGGAAGGATTATCAGACAAAGTAACCACGACTCGCTACTTACTTGGAACGGGTGGAAGAACTGTTAGATGGCCTTGAGTACCATAGCATTTCCCACATCCCATGGGAGGAGAATCAGAAAGTAGACAGGTTAACCATAATGGCCATTTCTGATAGCCCAGAGAAAATAGAAATGGTTCCGATTGAAGTTATGAATGTGCCGAGCCTTGACCAGATGGAAGTTGATCAGATATTGGAAGTTGATTCTGGTAGGAAGTTATGGTTGACCACTATAAAGGATTTCCTACAACAGGAACACTCCCAGAGAGGAAGAAAGAAAAGCAAGCCATTACTTGCAAAGCTTCAAGATATATTATGCAGCATGGTACGCTTTATAGAAAAGTATTTTCAGTTCCTTTGCTCCGATGCATCGCCAATGACGACGTCAAGGGCGTATAATGAGAAGTGCACGAAGATGATTGTGGCGAACACACTGAAGGGAAAACTTTGGTGAAGAAGATATTGTGGTATGACTATTTCTGGCCTATCATAAATCCAGATGCAGCCGATTACTCGTGATATTGTGACAAAAGCCAGAGGTTCGCTAAGATTCCCAGGGATCCGCCTAACCTACTCACCCAGATGGTGAGTCCCAAGCAATTTGCAATATAGGGAGTGGACACATTGGAAGCCTTCCGATATCCAATGGTGGAGTGAAATATGCAATCATAGTAGTGGATTACTTTAGGAAGTGGGCTGAAGCGGAACCATTAACCACCATCATGACCAAGCGGGTGATCATATTTTCAGAAACATCATATGTCGATTTGGGCTCTCCAGGACCATCACTGCTGACAATGGAACCCAATTCGATAGCATGGAGTTTAAAGATTTCTGTCGACATCATCATATCAAAAAGAGATACACAACAGTTTTGCACCCGCAATCAAATGGACAAGTAGAGGCCGTAAACAAGATCAACAAAAACATTTTGATGAAATGACTGGAGCAGGAAAATACCAAGTGGGTTGACGAATTGCCATTAGCTCTTTGGGTGTATCGAACTACCCACAAGTCAGGATCAGTCATATGCCTTTTGAACTCTCTTATGGCTCGAAGGCAGTCATCCCAGTAGAGCTTGAAGTCCCATATCGTAGAACGACGTATTACGATCCTTTGATTAATAAGGATCTTATCCTAGAGTCCCAAGATATGATCAATGAGAAGAGAGAGGAATTAGACTTGCGTGCTTCAGAGCACAGACATCAGGTTACCTGATACTATAACTAGGAAGTACGACATAGAACCTTCGAGCCTGATGACCTCGTTCTAAACTGAAGCGTGTTTTTCCGGCCCTTGTATATGTGGGGCTGAAATGGAAAGGACCGTATGTCATTCATCGAAAACTTGATAACGGAGCTTTCAGTCTAACGGCGTTAACGGTGATCATCTTCTAAGAGCATGGAATGCCGAGCATCTGCGACATTATTTTACTTAAGCTTGTATTTTGTTTATTCATGGAATATGCAATAAGGTATGATTTGCTCGAAATAATTGTTTATAAATAAAAGCTTTTTTCATTCTCTATGACTGTTTATATTGATTTAACTAACTATTTTGATTCGATTGGCCTATGCCAAACATGAACAAAGGGAGTGGTTATCCCCTTAATGACGTACACTTTCTTGCGCTTCGATGAGATAACTCAATTCCATGAATAATTGGACTTGGGTTAACCAAAGTCGAGCTCGATATCGACGTTCGACATAGCAGTCCCACTTTGCAAACCGAAGTTAGGGAACAACGCTTAGATAACATATTAAACTCTTCCATATTTCGATGGGGCGAGTATAAACAACAGGGGTGGAATCCAACCATCCCTGATGGAAAACTTTTCCTTTGATAGGAGTGAGAAAGGACGATGCTTGGACAAGTGTGGCTCGACCACTTGTCCTACTAACTCCATTCCCTAGAGCTTGGAATGGAGTGTTGACTAATTCGAGTTTGATATCGACACTCGAATCAACAAAATTCCACTTTAGGACTTAAAGGCAGGTCTGATGCCGAAGCAAATAACATGACCATTTGCATGATCAAATCTAACTCTCACGACTTGAGAGTAAGTATAAAATCAGGGTATGCATGAAATAGTGCACCATGACTTAACACCGCTACAACCCACGACTCTAACCTGAATTCACGATAGGAAAGTATAAAAACATTTTGGATCGAACATCCAAAGGACTCGGTTCGTAACCCACAGAAGGATTAAGGGCATATGAATGGGCTTATTAAATAACCTTAAATATGCCATGGACTTGACATATAGTTAAAGATTAATTGGAGGCACATACATTGTACCTTTGAATCAATAATGCTTTGACTTGGTTGACCCTACCTTAAGTGGACAACTTATGAATTAAACATGGGTTAAAAAAATAAATCGCAAGTATATTGAACGGAAAGCGAATAAAAGAAACAGACTACTTTATTCATTACATATTTGTAACTACTTTATTAATTACATATTTGTACAAAATGATAACAACCTTACTAATTACTTGTTTTATATAGAGTGATAAAGCAAAAGGCTAGGGCCACACTCGCAATAACCATAGTAGGACAGTGGAAAACTAAAGAAACAAGTTGGAAAACATCTAAGACTTAGATGTTTTGGTCCTCTTGAGATATCTGAGATTCTTCTACTCCTCCTTCTCAGTCTCGGTAAGTAAACGCTTTTTCTTTTTAATCTTCTCAATCAAAGATTCTTCATATTCAGAAGTAGGCTTGGAGCTTGTAACTTTTAGGGACAACAAGGGAAGATCATTGAAGACCTCTGTGCTAGAAGGAAAGACTGTACTAATAGGATCAACAGGAAAAGGAGTGGGCAAGATCTCAAAATTAACTTGCATAAGTTTTCCATTCTTCGTTGCTTTCATCTCTGTTAGTATCAGTTCACCCGTCATTCCGGTCTCTCCGGTGAAGAGGACGTCATCATAAGTTTCCTTACTATTGAGATCCTTCAAAGCAGCTATCGTTTCTCCTTCCTTCCAGGCATCATCATAAAGAGGCACTACAGACTCGTCAGTTGGCTTTGTTCCCTACTCCACAGCAACGTTAGCAAGTTTTATACCTAACGCAGAGAGAGCAATGGTCATTAGCTCCACAGAAATAAGGGGCCTTTTAGTTAGAAGAAAAAGGCGACACGCCATAATAGGTTTAGCAAATTGAGGAGAGAATGTGAAAGTACATTTAGCAGAATGGTCTCTAGGAGTTGCAGGGTTTTTAGCTTCGATGATTGGTTAAAAATATATGCTTGTGACAATCCTGGATTCTCAGGATCGTACTCTTCTGTTTCCCCAGCCCTGGACGCTATAGACGAAGAGCAAGAACTACCCCTAATGGTATCTTTTCCCTTAGCCTGACATTTCGGGGCATTCTCAACTTCTTTTAACAGTCTCCTTCCCTCTGTCAGGCGCTTAGGCTCATCTTTTCTTAAGTATGTCATCATCAATTCCTCTTCATCCACAGTTTCAACCTTCAGCCTACGCTTCTCATTCTCAACAACCTCGCTCCAAGCATTGACCAGAGTAGCGGAACAATCTTCCACCCATGATATATCGCGATATCATAGAACTTGTGTAAAGAAAGAGAATGAGAGGTCCCGTACCAAGCAGATTTTGTTTGACTTCAGCATGTTATCTCTCCAGCTCAGCCTTATCAACCTCAAACTGAGCCTTAGAAATTTATGCATATTCAAGTGTAGTGTTAGCATTTTCATTAGCCCTATTTTCCCTCTCTTCGACTTTAGCCAGCTGGGCCCTTAGATTAACATTCTCCTTCTCAAGTTCAGTTTCCTCGTGCTTGAAATGACGCGCCTGTGAAGGAAAGCACGGATTGAGTTAAGAACAAGACAAATCAGGACAACAAACAGAAGTACATTTCATTGTTAATTACAACAATTCCATCAGAATAAAAGAATATACAGAGTATGAATAAATAAAATACATTCGATAAGTATCAGAGATTACAATACATTACATAGCAGCGGAAAAATAATACAAAACACAGCTGAAAGAGAAACACAGATACAGAGCTTTCCGAATATCATTCCAGCTATAAACCAGGGTCCTGTGAATATAAATCTTCAAAACCAAAACTACTAGCTGCCCCTGTGGAAAATAGGGGCACCCAGAGTTTAGGTTAAAACAATAAACACCAGGTCAGTCATGTGACCGGTGTGAGAACTAAAACAGTTATTAAACCTCCACTTTAAAAATAAAGTAAATCAAGGGACCACGCTGTATAACATGGAATGAGTTTCCCCCCAAGAATACCAGTGCATAAAACAAACAGCGCAATGTTTTTTGGAAAAATGAAGCTATTATAAGACTCAGGTCCCATCACACAATGCAACGCAAGCCGGAGGATAGATTTTTACCTTTTAATAGCCAAAAATGTTTGGTACGTTAAAAAAAATCATTTTGATACTATTATAATGTAAAGTGTGTGAAAACAACTTCAAATATAAATGTGTCAATCATAGACGGCACAGTGCCCCATCCCACTATGTCGCCATACTAGGCTCTATAAGTAAAACTGAAATATCACGTATTGGAAATTGGATTTCCGTCATGAGTCTAGGCAAGGGATGTACTCCTAACTGCTTCGAGACACTCTAGCAAATGCCTCAGGATTACACACTCTGGGTAACCCCTGGATCCTGCAGTGTCGGTCCTCCATTACGTTGAGGATTAGCAATTACTGAACATAGGCTTCCCGGTTCTATCGGACCTTGACCGAGGCGCCTCGCAATCATACAACCACATAGGTAAAAATATTATAAATGTCAGGGCTTGTAAAATGCTCACACCACCCATAGCTGGAAAGAAATGTCATGCATTCACTGCGTTCCCTTATCCCATTTTTGACTCATACCGAGGTGTGAGGCTTGCAAATTAACGACATACACAAAGCTATGCTGCATTAAAGCCGTGATTTGATCATCAACCACAAGACTCTGTTTTTCAACCAAAGCCTTGATCACTGAATCTTAGCTTGCCACACAGGCAATTCATGCCATGCGACTGATATCTATCGATATATAACCTCTGAGCTCGTACGTCTCAGAGAAGGGCGTTAAGCAAGAGAATAAATTCTCCGCCGCCAATCAGATATATATTTAATAGAAATCAATTAGCATAGAATAAAATCCAATGTCAGACACACAATCCATTTATAAGTCCATTCTAGGTCTGAACGAAACCCGAGGCACCTTATTCCTCCCCCATATGTCCACTACAGAGGAGAGGTCCTCGCATATCCATCGATCTTCAAGTACGGTTGGACGATCACTACTTATTACCTCGGCTTGGGTGTACAGCCCAATCAAGACATCAGTAATCATCCAAACGATGTGAAGACCTCCGGTCATCAACCACCGTCTTCATCGTCGACATATCGCCGAATCAGTTATTCAGAATGGGAATAAACCCGGCCTTTTCGAATAACTAGCGTATATAATAAACAAGTGCTACAACAACACAACATACACCTTATTCCAATTATGAATATTCTTTTATTCAAATATTCACATTCCTTGGGAAAGGTTCCCATTAATTTTATCAAAGATAAATTCTTTAATCTTTCTTTGGATTTCAATTCAAACCATATCCTGTCTTTAACTTGGTTAAAGAACCAAGGTCATTTAAAACACGGTTCACGATAAACCCAAAATCATATTCCATTCCATTAGCCTCTAACCGTAAATTAGCAAGTGAACAATTCCCTAAGTAGTTACCCCGAAGGCCGAAACCAACATCAGATCAATACCCAAGAAACCATTCAACCTAACTAATCTCTAGTTAGTTTCTGATTCTCTTAACTCTGTTGTTAATCGGGTTAAAAAAACCAGTGTTATTTAAAACACCGTTCACGATAAACCCGAAGACCAATTTCAATTCAATTCCAACTACATATATTAAATTGGAAAACTTTGCTATGGAAAAATTCCCGTTAAATCTTAATAAAAAGATTTATAAATTCCAAAACTCATTTCACTGTAAATCGGGTTAAAGAACGAAAGTCATTAAAAACACTGTTTACAACAAACCCAAAATCCAATTAGTCTCTAACCATAAATTACAAAGAGCACATTTTCCTAAGTATTAACCCCGAAGGCCGAAACCAACATCAGGTCAATACCCAGAAAACCATTCAACATAACTAACCTCCAGCCAGTTTCTAATTTTCTTAACTGCATTCAGTTCAAGAACGGTATTATTAAAGATACTATTACGACAAACCCAAAATCCAATTTGATATTAAATACAAGGCTCTAAATAGAAAATATATCGACTTATATTCAATATCAAATTCTAAAACCAACAAATATCGTATTGGAATAACGATATACATGTCTTCCAAATTCCTCCATAATATCCGTATAATCACGAAATCCAATATCGAAATATTCTGAAGATAATTTTGATTCAAATCAATTCCAATTCCTATATTGGAAATCCTAGTTATTTTTAAAACCATTTCAAATCCAATTTATTTATTTTAAAAATATTGGATTTATTATTGTATTTCAAAACCAGTTCATTTCGATAAAAATATATTTTTACCTTTTTAAATATGGAATTTTTCATCCTAATTCTTTCCTAATCATTTATTATGATTTTACACATATTACTGATATTTTTAATAATTTTATCAAGGCCCGTACATTCGATTTCCATAAACGGCCATCGAACTGCACTTACATCAACCTTTCCCAAATTTGATTTGGACATAATTCCAAATCCAACTGTTAGATTTCAAATCTCTAATATTCGTTAGAAAGCTGTTTTCGATACAAACCCAACGGTTCCAGATTTAGGAGAATCCGACGGTCGAATCTCCCGTAATGTCCATTCGAAGCCAATGGTCGAAATTCGCGAACTGCCGCGGCGCGGCACGTTCTATTCAGGCCATTATATATATAATATATATTATATATATTTCATCGATTTCCTTTTAAAATGTAATTTATAAATCGTTTTAAATTCGTTATCAAAATGATTTCAACTTCGTATTCAATTTCTAATCAAAATTGAATATTCAATATCATCGATATATAAATGATAATATTTTCAAAACATTATATTTTGAAATCAATTCCTTTTCGATATTCATTATAAAAATGAATAAAATCGATATAAATATCATTCACGTCAAAATGGCATATATCTAATCAATACGGCATTATATATTCAAATATATTCGTGTCCATCCAAATTCGGACATCAAAATAAAATTTTGATCCTTTACTGAATATTATTTTAAAATATTCATTATTTCAAAATATTCGTTATTTTAAAATATTTATTCTTTCTGAACTGGAATCAGACACAGTCAATTACCATAATGTGATTTATATGGATTTCATACACGCATGTACATAACAACAATGATAAACAATCAACCATCATCCAAATTGCATTCTACACTGCATAAGCATCAAATATAAATATTCAACGATTACACAGCCTGTCAATCAATTGATCAAAATACAGCTTATTATTGGGATTAGTGTATATCATATATCATCCCAATACCCGTGTGGGGTTTCAAACAATTAAACACAAGTTTTATCTGTGCAGTTGGGCGATGTGTAAAATTTATCCTTCCAATCAATATCAGTTAAATGTGTGTACATAAAAAAATCGTCCGATTTGTTTATAAATATTTATTTTATATACACGTTAAAAAATATATTTTTAACGATAAAATATTTTATTTCCATTTATGAATATTTTATTTATCCATTCCACATCACAAACAATTTTCACAACAACATACAATCAAATAAACAAGTCGTCCATGGTCTGTGGACGATGGGTGTCGGGTGCTGCTAAGCACTGTCTGCATCCTAGTATATATTTCGAACTAGAAAATAAAATAAAAGTGAGAAGTTCTCACCTTGGGTTCCACTCCGCCATTTTCTATTTCTGGGCGGTTTGAATTTTGATTCATTTCCAATTGGTCCATTCGCAATCTGTTTCACACGATTTTCATATTAAAATTCGTATTTTTGTTTCAACGCTACATATGTAAAAATCATATTTTCATATTCTCTATTACATAAAAATCCTATTTTTAATCCGCTACTTCATGATAAAAAATAAAGTTCATATTTTTATTAAGCTTCTTATACATAAAGATTATTTTTTCTTCTCTAAATAAAAATCCAAACGTTCTTCGATTAAAATTTTTAACTTTCTAAGGTTAAAGATCTCATCTTTTCTATATTAAAAATAATAACATTCTAGAGTTAAAAATCTCAACTTCATGCGATTAAAAATATAAACTTCATACGATTAAAAAATAAAATTATAATCTTTCTTGAAAATAAAATTATAATCTTTCTTTCATTAAAAATCTAACCTTTTTTTTTTTGAAAAACCAAATCTTTTTGTTTATACAAATCTAGTCTTTTTGTCTAAAAATATCACACTCTAAACAAAAAAAATCCTATTTTTTAAAAGGAGAATTAAGTAAAGGAACTCACTACATCTTTCTTCGACGGAGGGGGATTGTCTGAGCTATATCGGTGGTGGGGGTAAGCATCACTGGCGGATATGGTCGGAGGAGGGGTGGGGGATTACCAGGGGTCGACGGTGGGGCCTCACAGGAGGGAAGCAACGCAGAGGAGGCTAGGGTTTGGAAGGGGGTACGGATTGGGCTCTAGCGGTTAGAATTGGGGAAGGGAAGAGAGCAGAGGGGCGGAGGAGAAGAGGGAGGGTATGGCGCCGTCTAGAGGGGTCGGAGGCATCAGCGATGGCGGCTTAGGCCAAGGAGTGTCACGATTTTCGTTTTCTTTCTTTTTTCTTTCTGAACCTAACTGACGGGGTAGAAGGAGGGGGTAAGGAGAAAAAAGGTTTTATATAAATATATATAATAATTTAATATTATTTTTCTCAATAGAGTTGCCTTTTAGTTCGAATTTCAAATCGAGCCCAATGAATGTCGTTTCTCTAGCTAATTATTCCCGTTTCGAACACAATGAGACATGTATCGTGACCTAATTCGGCTGCTACGATCAGTTTTTCTTCAACTTAAAATATAAATCAATATATATTCAATTTGAATGCACATTTTAATTTACTGAGGCCACATACGGATTCTAAAAATCCCAGAAAAATTATTTCTAGCTTCGTATGGACTATACGGTCCTAACAAAACTAATTTCATCAAATTTGGTGACCGTTTGAAAAATGGTCATTTTCCAGTCGATTAAATTCAAACTGAAATTGCCAAACACATTTTCTTTTTCCACGCTCACATATTGATTCAGAAAATTATGAATTTTGGAATCTAGCAATAATTTGACATTCCGGATCCAACAAAAGTTGTTTCGTCAAAAACAGAGGTCGTTTGCAAAATTTCCATTTTTAAGGGCCAAAATTCCATAGCGACTGTTCAGAATTTTCAACTGGACATAACTTTTGATTCCCGCTATGAAATTTGGATTTTCGGATTCATTGGAAATATATTCTCAAATAGATTATAATATTTTCAGTTTAGCTAAAATCCTGTTTTTTTTTGAATCTTGTACATTCATTTGAAATTTGAAATCGAATTTTCAAACTACCGTGCCATTTTCAATTCCTTTTATAATTAAAATAAAATATTTATATTTAACATCGATTTAAATAATTATATATGTTCTAATTCTATTCAAAATAAATTTCTCGTTGTTATTATTTAAAATAAATCATTTTTAATATTCAAAATTCATCAAAATTGCCAAAATAAAATTTTTACATTGGTTCGGATTTTCCGGGTTGTTACAATCTCCCCCACTTAAAATCTTTTCATCCTCGAAAAGGAACGGAGCTGAAAGTTGTTTTGCAAACCTACTCAACTTTCATTATTTTCATTATGGCTTAAGTTCTTCAACTTTTCAGTTTCTAAGAACTTTTCTAATTCTTCAAAAATTTGGATAACACCCTAAATTTTCAAAAAAAAAATCCATAACCTCCCCTGTACAGGAGCACCGAAAAAATCCCGAAATTGCCATACAGGCCTCTCCAATCCAAAAAGAAAAAGAAACAACCAAGCAGCTAGCCAATCGGCTCATAAAATCATCAAAAAACCCCAAGAAATACAATAAACATGTACCTATTTGTCGGGCATACAATTATTTTTTCTCTGCTCTAGCCTCCTTGCTATGAACTGTTCAATGGATACACATATATATGCATGAAATTCCAAACAATTTTCAATACAATTCAATATTCGACACAATTTGGTTATATGTACCATTCTTTCACATAATGGTTTAAATGAATAATCACACAACACAACCATCAATAAATTAATGAATTAACGTTTCAAATTCATAATTTTGATACATATACAAAAAATCATGTTTTTGACGCCAATTCACAACAATAAACCCTATCTAGTTTTGGTTCTCACACCAGTCAAATGGAAATATACAGAAATCCCACTTTCGAAACCCGAACATAAATATTGGTGATGGAGCTCCATCATCAAAATCATCTTCGAGCGACTAAAGTGTGATTCTATATCAATCCAGTATATTAAAACTTCGAATATACGTTTGCAAGGCGTATACGCAAAATCTTTATATATTGGATGGTCCAAATTCAATACAGATAAATATTCAAATACATTGAATAAGGTTTAACTTTTAAAAACAAAGTTGGTTTTTCATTTTAGAAATATACTCTTCACACTCGTTCTAGGATACTATTGATCCTATCTCTAATGAGACATTCTTATTGGATATTACTAATCCAATCTCTGATGAATTCTCATGTATGGTTCTAATGTGCCTTCTTCTCGAGCTCTGTAAACTAGAGCTCTGATGCCACCTGAAACGACCCGAACCTCCCCACGAAGGAAAGCCCGGATTGAGTTGAGAAAAAGACAAATCAGGACATAAATAGAAGAACATTTCATTGTTAATTACAACAATTCCATCAGAATAAAAGAATGTACAGAGTATGGATAAATAAAATATATTCGATAAATATCAGAGATTATAATACATTACATAGCAGCAGAAAAATAATACAAAACACAACTGAAAGAGATACACAGATACAGAGCTTTCCGAATATCATTCCAGCTATAAAGCAGGGTCCTGTGAATATAAATCTGCAAAACCAAAACTACTAGCTGCCCGTGTGGAAAATAGGGGCACCCAGAGTTTAGGTTAAAACAATAAACTCTAGGTCAGTCACGTGACTGGTGTGAGAACTAAAACAGTTATTAAATCTCCACTTTAAAAATAAAGTAAATCAAGGGACCACGCCGTATAACACGAACGGGTTTCCTCCCAAGAATACCAGTGCATAAAACAAACAGCGCAATGCTTTTTAGAAAAATGAAGCTATTATAAGACTCAGGTCCCATCACACAATGCAACGCAAGCCGGAGGATAGAGTTTTACCTTATAATAGCTAAACATGCTTGGTACGTTTAAAACAAATCATTTTGTTGCTATTATAATGTAAACTGTATGAAAACAACTTCAAATATAAATGTATCAATCATAGACTGGATAATTCCCTATCCCACTATGTCGCCATACTAGGCTCTACAAATAAAACCGAAATATCACGTATTGGAAATTGGATTTCCGTCATGAGTGTAGGAAAGGGATGTACTCCTGAGTGCTTCGAGACACTCTAACAAATGCCTTAGGACTACACACTCTGGGTAACCCCTAGATCCTGCAGTGTCGCTCCTCCATTACGTTTGAGGATTGGTAATTCCTGAACACACGTTTCCCGGTCCTATCGGATCTTAACCGCGGCGCCTCGCAATCCAGCAACCACATAGGTAAAAATAATATAAATGTCACGGCTTGTAAAACGCTGGCACCACCCATAGATAGAAAGAAACGTCATGCACTCACTGCATTCTCTTATCTCGTTTTTGACTCATACCAAGGTGTGTAAGGCTCGCGAATTAATGCCATACACAAAGCTACGCTGTATTAAAGCCGTGCTTTGATCATCAACCATAAGACTCTGCTTTTCAACAAAAGCCTTGATCACTACATTTCATCATGCCATAGAGGCAATTTATGCATGCGATTGATATCTATCGATATATAACCTCTGAGCTCGTACGTCTCAGAGAAGGGCGTTAAGCAAGAAAATAAATTCTCTACCGCCAAATAGATATATATTTAATAGAAATCAATCATCACAGAATAAAATCGAATGTCAGACACACAATCCATTTATAAGTCCGTTCGGGGTCTGAACGAAATCGGAGGCACCTTATTCCTCCTCCATATGTCCAATACAGGGGAGAGGTCCTTGCATATCCATCGGTCTCCAAGTACGTCTGGACGATCACCACTTATTACCTCGGCTTGGGTATACAGCCCAATCAAGACATCAGTAATCACCCAAACGATGTGAAGACCTCCGATCTTCAACCACCATCTTCATCGTCGACATATTGCCGAATTATTTATTCAGAATGGGAATAAACTCGGCCTTTCCGAATAACTCGCGTATATAATAAACAAGTGCTACAACAACACAACATATGCCTCATTCCAATTCTGAATATTAGTTAATTCAAAAATATTCACATTCCTTGGGAAAAGTTCCCATTAATTTTATCAAAGATAAATTCTTTAAAATTTATTCTTTAATCTTTCTTTGGATTTCAATTCAAACCATATCCTGTCTTTAACTAGGTTAAAGAACCAATGTCATTCAAAACACGGTTCACGATAAACTCAAAATCATATTCCATTCCATTAGCCTCTAACCGTGAATTAGCAAGTGAACAATTCCCTAAATAGTAACCCCGAAGCCCGAAACCAACATCAGATCAATAATCAAGAAACCATTCAACTTAACTAATCTCTAGTTAGTTTTTGATTCTCTTAACTCCATTGTTAATCGGGTTAAAAAAACCGTTGTTATATAAATAACACTGTTCACGATAAACCCAAAGGCCAATTTCAATTCAATTCCAATTAAATATATTAAATTGGTAAACTTTACTCTGGAAAAATTCCCGTTAAATCTTAATAAAAAGATTTATAAATTCCAAATCTCATTTCACTGTAAATCGGGTTAAAGAATGAATGTCGTTAAAAACACATTTCACAACAAACCCAAAATCCAATCAGTCTCTAACCGTAAATTAGTAAGAGCACAATTCTCTAAGTATTAACCCTGAAGGCCGAAACCAACATCAGATCAATACCCAGGAAACCATTCAACTTAACTAACCTCCAGTCAGTTTCTAATTTTCTTAACTACATTCAGTTCAAGAACGGTATTATTTAAGACATCATTCACGACAAACCCGAAATCCAATTTGATATTAAATACAAGGCTCTGAATAGAAAATATATCGGCTTATATTCAATATCAAATTCTGGAACCAACAAATATCGTATTGGAATAACGATATATATATATATATATCTTCCAAATTCCTCCACTATATCTGTATAATCACGAAATCCAATATCGAAATATTCTGAAGATAATTTCGATTCAAATCCATTCCATTTCATATATTGGAAATTCTGGTTATTTTTAAAACCATTTCAAATCCAATTTATTTATTTCAAAAATATTGGATTTATTATTCTATTTCAAAACTAGTCATTTCGACAAAAAAATGCTTTTACCTTTTCAAATATGGAATTTTCCGTCCCAATTCTTTCCAAATCATTTATTATGATTTTACACATTTTATTGATATTTTTAATAATTTTATCAAGGCCCGTACAGTCGATTTCCATAAACGGCCATCGAACTGCACTTACAACGTCCTTTTCCAAATTTGATTTGGATGTAATTCAAAATCCAACCGTTAGATTTCAAATCTCTAATATTCTTAGAAAGATCTTTTTGATACAAACCCAACGGTTCTTGTTTTAGGAGAATCCGACGGTCGGATCTCCCGTAATGTCCGTTCGAAGCCAATGGTCGAAATTCGCGAACTGTTGCGGCGCGGCGCGTTCTATTCAGGCCATTGTATATAATATATATATTATATATTTTGTATAGTTCCTTTTAAAACGTATTTCATAAATTGTTTTAAATTTGTTTTCAAAATGATTTCAACTTCATATTCAATTTCTAATCAAAATTGAATATTCCATATCATCGATATATAAATGGTAATATTTTCAAAACATTATATTTTGAAATCAATTCCTTTTCGATATTTATTATAAAGATGAATAAAATCGATATAAATATCGTTCACGTCAAAATGGCGTATATCTAATCAACATGGCTTTATATATTCAAATATACTCGTGTCCATCCAAAATCGGACATCAAAATCAGATTTTGATCCTTTGCTGAATATTATTTCAAAATATTCATTATTTCAAAATATTCGTTATTTTAAAATATTTATTCTTTCTGAACTGGAATCAGACACAGTCAATTACCATAATGTGATTTATATGGATTTCATACACACATGTACACAACAACAACGATAAACAATCAACCATCATCCAAAGTGCATTATACACTGTATAAGCATCAAATATAGATATTCAATGCTTACACAGCCTGTCAATCAATCGATCGACGTACAACTAGTTATTGGGATTAGTGTATATCATATATCATCCCTATACCCGTGTGGGGTTTCAAACAATAAACATAAGTGTTATTTGTGCAGTTGGGTGTAAAATTTATCGTCCCAATCGATATCAGTCAAATGTGTGTACATAAACAAATCGTCAGATTTGTTTACAAATATTTATTTTATATATACGTTAAAAATTATATTTTTAACAATAAAATATTTTATTTCCATTTACGAATATTTTATTTATCCATTCCGCATCACAAACAATTTTCACAACAACATACAATCAAACAAACAAGTCGTCCATGGTCTGTGGACGACGGGTGTCGGGTGCTACTAAGCACCATCTGCATCTTAGTATATATTTCAAACTAGAAAATAAAATAAAAGTGAGAATTTCTCACCTTTGGGTTCCACTCTGCCATTTTCTATTTCTTAACAGTTTGAATTTTGATTCATTTCCAACTGGTCCCATCGCAATCTGTTTCACACGATTTTCATATTAAAAATCGTATTTTTGTTTCAACACTACATATATAAAAATCATATTTTTATATTCTCTATTATATAAAAATCCTATTTTTAATCCGCTACTTCATGATAAAAAATAAAGTTCATATTTTTATTAAGCATTTTATACATAAAGATTATTTTTTCTTCTTTAAATAAAAATCTAAACTTTCTTTGATTAAAAATCTTAACTTTCTAAGGTTAAAGATCTCATCTTTCTATATTAAAAATCATAACTTTCTATAGGTAAAAATCTCAACTTCATGTGATTAAAAATATAAACTTCATACGATTAAAAAATCTAAACTTCCTTGATAATAAAAATATAATCTTTCTTGATAATAAAAATATAAATTTTCTTGAAAATAAAATTATAATCTTTCTTGAAAATAAAATTATAATCTTTCTTTCGTTAAAAATCTAACCTTTTTGTTTTGAAAAACTTAATCTTCTTTTTTATACAAATCTAGTCTTTTTGTTTAAAAATATCACACTCTAAACAAATAAAAAATCCTATTTTTTAAAAGGAGAATTAAATAAAGGAACTCACTGCATCTTTCTTCGATGGAGGGGGGTTGTTCGAGCTATATCGGTGGTGGGGGTAACCATCACAGGCGGATGTGGTCAGATGAGGGGTGGGGGATAACCAACGGTCGACGGTGGGGCCTCACAGGCGGGGAGCAGCGTGGAGGAGGCTACGGTTTAGCAGGGGGTATGTATTGGGCGCTGGCGGTTAGAATTAGGGAAGGGAAGAGAGCAGAGGGGTGGAGGAGAAGAGGGAGGGTGCGGCGCTGTCTAAGGGGGGAGGGTCAGAGGCATCAGCAACGGCGGCTTAGGCCAAGGGGTGGCGCGATTTTCGTTTTCTTTTTTTTTCTTTCTAAACCTAACTGACGGGGTAAAAGGAGGGGTAGGGAGGAAAAGGTTTTATATAAATATATATAATAATTTAATATTATTTTCTCCATAGAGTTGCCTTTTAGTTCGAATCTCAAATCGAGCCCAACGACTGTCGTCCCTAGCTAATACTCTCATTCCAAACACAATGGGACATGTATCGTAACCTAATTCAGCTGTTACGATCAGTTTTTATTGAAATTAAAATATAAGTCAATATGTATTCAATTTGAATGCACATTTTAATTTACTGAGGTCACATACGGATTCTAAAAATCCCAGAAAAATTATTTCTAGCTTCGTATGGACTATACGGTCCTAACAAAACTAATTTCATCAAATTTGGTGACCGTTTGAAAAATGGTCATTTTCCAGTTGATTAAATTCAAAATGAAATTGCCAAACACGTTTTCTTTTGCCACGCTCACATATTGATTCAGAAAATTATGATTTTGGAATCTAGTAATAATTTGACATCCCGAATCCAACAAAAGTGGTTTCGTCGAAAATAGACGTCGTTTGCAAAATTTCAATTTTTAAGGGTCAAAATTCCATAGCGACTATTCAGAATTTTCAACTGGGCATAACTTTTGATTCCCGCTATGAAATTTGGATTTTTCGGATTCATTGGAAAGATATTCTCAAATAGATTCTAATATTTTCGGTTTCGCTAAAATCCGGTTTATTTTGAATCCTGTACATTCATTTGAAATTTGAAATGGAATTTTCAAACTACCCCGCCATTTTCATTTCCTTTTATGATTAAAATATTTATATTCTAACATCGATTCAAATAATTATATGCGTTCTAATTCTATTCAAAATAAACTTCTCATCATTATTATTTAAAATAAATTATTTTAAATATTCAAAATTCATCAAAATTGCCAAAATAAAAGATTTAAATTGGTTCGGATTTTCCGGGTTGTTACAGTGCTCGAGGCGAGTGCAAGACAATTTTACATTAGTGTTTTCAATGTAACACTTTGACACTTTTCCTTAAGGGTGTAACACACACCGTATTTTCTATAAACATTAATGTAACAAATCAAAGTATACTTAATTTTTAAGAGAAGAATTAAGGGAAACGGGTTATGCCATTGCGTTCGTCTCAGAATTCTGCTTGAGATAGAGTCCGAGCTTGCATGAATCAGACTTCATATGAAGAACTTATGGCCTTCGGAAGTTTCAGCTCAAATTTAAAAACAGCTCGAACTGAATTCAAAAATTCAAAGTAGAACCCAGAAGCGAGCTGGGTGGGTAATTTCCCGCCCAGGACCCAGGTCGACTAGGGGGTCGACCTCCTCCCTATAGGTTGACCTGGGGGTCGACCTGCCCTATTTTTCCAGATCCGAGGCAGAATTCATTTTTATGTATCTGGGCTGATTTCTGGACCAAATTCATGAGTTTTACGCTATATAAATGCCCCCAAACTTCATTTCTCCACACTTCTTCATTACGCCTATACTCTGCCTCAATCCTAATTAAAATAAATCTTATTCTCCAGTAAAACAAGTTATAGTTCTTCTTCAAATTGGAGATTCAAATCAAGATAAAGCTTCGAGTTGGACCATAGGCATTCCGCTTCAAGCAACGTCACTCGAATCATAGCAAATCGCCTTTTCTAAACCGATAACTGTAAGTTCGGTTATTCCTTAGATTTGAACGTGTAATTGGAATTGTGAATGTAATGAATCAAAATATAGAACTATACCAATTTGCAAGTTAATTATCTTTGATTCGTGCTTATGTCAAATCGAAAGTTATCTATGCCTTTAGATCTGATTTACGACTATGATTATGGGACTTTTGCCTAAGACTATGACTATGAAACTGTTGTGCATGAAACTATCGCCTATAACTATGATACATGACAAAGAGACTATTACATATGATTATGACTATAAGACTATTGCCTATGACTATGACTTTGATTCATAATTTTGAGACTATTGCATATGATTCATGACTATGAGACTATTACCAAGATTTATGACTATGAGACTATTGCCTATGACATTGATTAAGAAACTATTGTGATTAGTCGCCCATGACTATTGTGGTTAATTGCCTATAACTACTGTAGTCAGTGACTTATGCCTATTCTCATTTACCTATTGGGTTGTACTTCGAACTGGCATTATGTTGAACCAAATCACCTATGCCTATTCCCTTAATTATGTTGGATCCCATTTTTTTGGGGTGTAACTTGTCTAGTTTATTCCTATTCACTGTTATGTACATCAAACCCATTGGAACCACTATTTTTGTATTTGGTTAATTCTTGCATGGCTATTCTTTTATGTCAAATTCTCGTGCTTATCCCCTATTCCTTGCTTTGATACTATTAGTATCATTTCATGAGTACTTAGGAACTTGTGAAATCATGTTATACGTACGATTACGGCGCGGGAATTTGGCGTAGCTTAATTAAGTTAGTTTGGCATAAAAAATATGTTGGCATAGTCTAAATTGGATATAACACTGAATGATTTACATGCATATTAGACTTGGACATAAGTTGATAAATTTAATTGGCTACAAAGGGTGTAATTGGCGTGTAAACCAAGTTTTGGACATAGACGGTAAACTAGAATATTAAATCTAGTTTTGACATGAACCGTAAATTGGAATATTAATCTAGATTGGGCATGAATTGTAAAAGGGGAATATTAAATCTAAAATCGGTATAAACTGCAAGTTGGGCTGATTGATAGGTAAATCAAGTTTTGGGCATAGAATATAAATATGCTAATTTGCATGACAAATAAATATTATCTAGGCTAAATTGATTTACGGAAAATTTACATAAATAGTAAATATGTAAATTTAGTAAAAGATGAATATGCCTAACCCGAGGTTAGACTGAGTTATGGTGTAAAACTACCCGGAACCGACCGGCACATACAGTGACCACAACAATACCTGTCTAATGTGGGTGGTTAGTGCATCAAGCCCAAAAAGACCCGAGGTTAGACTGAGTTGTGGTGTAAACCTGCCCGGAACCGACCGGCACATCCTGTAACCACAACAATATTTGTCTAATGTGAGTGGTTGGTGCTTTAATTAATTAATTAAGGCTCATGAATAAATCAAGCTAGAAATGGTGAGGTTAAGTAATTTGGGAAACACTTAACCGTAATAACATGTTAACTAGGCAAGTGGGTGAGTTTAAGTAAAATTAGAACACTTAACCATTGCAACACGTTAATTAGACAAGTGGGTGAGGTTAAGTAAATTTAGAACACTTAACTGTTGTAACATGTTAATTAAGAAGATGATAGGGTTAAGTTAATTAATGTAACACTTAACCAAAATATATAATGGCATGTGGTGGGGTTAAGTAATACAAGAAGAAATCACTTAACCAATTATATAACATGATGTATGTGAAGGGTTAAGTTAACACGAGAACAACACTTAACCAATAAAACATGATTTGAGGTAGGGTCAAGTCAACACCAGAAGGAAACACTTAACCAACATGACGTGACGGGTGGATGGGTTAAGTCAACTTGAATTGATTAATGACACTTGACCAATATAACTTGATGAGCGAATAGGGTTAAGTTAAATGGGAAATACTTAACCAATATAACATGATGAATGAACAGGGTTAAGTTAATAAATCACACTTAACCAATCCAACATGATAAGCAAGAAAGGTTAAGTTAATAAGAACCACTTAACCAACACGACTTGACGAGTAGGAGATTAAGTACACGTCGGGTAGGTGGGTAATATTAGTAAATATAGGCCCACAAAACTTAACCATTAAATAAACATGCTTGAATCCGTGGGAAGGTTAAGTGCACGTCGGGTTGGTAGGTAATGTTAGTAAATATAGGCCCACAAAAACTTAACCGTTAAGAAAACATGCGAGAATCGGTGGGAGGGTTAAGTACATCTCGTATAGGTGGGTAATATTTGTATATATAGGCCCACAAACTTAACCAGCAGGAAACCCTAGTAACGGGGACCAATTTCAGCAGTAACCCATATAGATGTATCATGGTACCCTGAAACTAGGCAGGGTGGGGCACGATTACTGGTTGATTATAAGAAGTCAAAAATAGCGGTAGGTGGTACGTCAGTGTAGGTTCCGACGGTTTACGGGCATGCACGTACTCCGGAGTGAGAAAAAGCAGGCACTGGTTACCAGTAGTTATACACTGTGCATCTTGAATCGTGTCCGGTCACTATCATAAGGTTTGATACACCTTACGGTGGGGCAAGCACAGAGTATCTACACGCAAGAGAGGGTCGACTGACACAGACACATGGAAACTTAATACAATTAGGTAGCATAATCCCTAGTTGGACCTAGGTCGCGTAAACCCTGAATCCGAGAAGCGTTAAATAGGTAGCATAAACCCCAGTGGCCCTGGGTTGCGTAAACCCTAGTTGAATCTAGTAAGCACTCGATAGTAAACCCTAGATTAGATCTAGTTAATAAACGGAATCCCCATAATATATGTACACCTGAAGGCAATTGCAAATACGGGGATTAGGATCACGTTATCATATGATCATAGATTACTATTTTGGACACCAGTTAGGTAGTGCAGAGATATAGAAATTAGTATAAATAGGGTAGTTACGAAGCAGAGAAGGAGTAGAAGCGCAATCAGTTTATCAGTACATTCAATTTATCAGTACATTCAGTTTATCGATACATTCAGTTTATCTTGCCATATCCCATACTTATCCCATATTATCTTGTTACTATGGTTTAGTCTTATATTTAGTTTATTCATGTCATGACCCTTTTCCTCGTTTAAATACTAAGAATGACTGGACTTACCAGACTTTATGTCTGACCTAGTTTGCTTTCGCCTATTTTCTTTCGTCCCCCCCCCTAGGTAGTCAGGGAGGGAATAGCTCAGGTTTGTTTGAACCGTTACTCTTTCCAAGCTTGAAGACTCTTTGATGTGTTACCTTGGACTCTCTCTTCTACTGCTATGGATGGCTCATGCTTTATTTGGGGAAATCATTTTATGCTTCTGTATTTTTGTAAATAAGACAGGATACTTTGGTATTGTAAAACAATCTTTGTACAAGCTGTTTATCAATGAAATAAAGTTTTATTTATTTGCCGCTGCTTTAATTGTTTGTCTTGTAATTTATCTGCATCTTTTACCTATAATGCTCCACCGAAATTAAGGCATTCCCTTTGTGAGTGACCTTAACCGAAGTGGGGTGTTTCAAAGGGCTATGTGTTCTTTTCTATTAACATCCAATTCATTGTGCAAACGTTGTTGAAGCTCATCATGTAGTTTCTTGTATGTTTTGATTTCACGTTCCGCAAGTGCAAGTTTAGCCTGAACTTCTTCACATTCTTTCTCGGCAACCTTGACACATAACATGTCGCGTTCTCACAGATGCCTCTAATTATCCAAACCCAGTTGGAGATTCTGTATGATCTCGGATAGCTTCCTCGCACACTTGCATGTTTCCTGTATTATCGGTCGAAGAAGTATATCTTTTCTTTGACACTATCAGACGGATTCTCGGGGACTGGTTGAAGATTCAGCACAAATTGCATGTTCCTAAAGTGATATCAAGAGAATTGCTCTTTTAAAAATTTGATCCTCTCGGTAGTAAATGCGTCCAGAACAACGGGCTTTAATGTGGAGATATCAACAGATTTATGTTTGGATGGAATAATTAATGCACCATCCTTGACCTAGGATTTATCCTTGGGTTTAGAATTCTTGGAATATTTTTCTTGAGGTTGTGTTTCTTTTTGGGGAAGTGGAGCTTTTAAAATTTGTTTTTCCGCTTCGCAAGAGCCCTGGTAGCTCTTACGCTTGTCAACATCGGAGCAGACCAGAGATCGAGAGCGTGAGGAGGGATAATACTTTTGTTGGTAGCGCCTTCTCTCCTCTCGGTTACAATCATCTCTATATACATGCTTGGGATCAGGATAGGACTTTGAGAGTGCTCCGCAGCTTCCTGGGATCATAACTTCAATGAGACATAGTTCCTGCAAATCAAAGTAAGCAGGTATTTGATTCAGGAATTAATGCAACATACATGTGTCGTGACGTGTAGTGCCCGTGTCGTCTGTGTCCTAAGTGACCCCCTCCCGACGGACCAGAGCCCAGAGTTTGTCTAATTGGTTTCGTCTGCCCCATCTTGGTGGGTGTAATATCCTCCTCATATGTAGGAAAGAAAGAACCAGAGCTAAAGTCTTGAGAAGAGTATATAGTGTATGGGCCGCCCGGTAGAGGCAATTCGCCTAAACATCGATATAGAGACACTTACTTCTCTTGGCGGGAGTTGTGGATTGGTGATTTAGCTGGAGGTGGATTCTTCAGAAAGGACTTATTCTCTGCAGTGGATGTATCTTTCATAGAAAGGTCCTTAGGCTCTTCCTTTATAGTCTTCTATAAGAGCTCCTTTTTGAATATGTTTATCGGAGAGGGGCTCTTAAGAATTTCACTAATAACTTTCTCAAGGGTCTTCCTCTTCTCCCTCGGTTAAGGTTCCTGAGTAGAACTTGCATGGTCTTTGGTTTTTGGGGCCTCCCTAATTTCAGATGATACTACTGCCTGTCGTTTGACTAGGGGCATGCCTTCTATCCTCACTGACATCGGAGGAATCTGAGTTGGGGCATGTTTACAGGAGTATGACTTCCACTAACTCCCATACTCCACTGTGGACTAAGAAAATGGTATCGATGAAGAAATTCATCCACAAAACAACTCCTAACGCATAGCGAGGCCGGTGGAACGTTTAGTAATGCAGTCAAACGATCCTTGTACACCTGACGTTGCATCTTCTTCGGGTTCGGAATGGACAACGAAGAGAAATATTAGAAATTTTGCGCATAACGTTAAAGAGAAGAGATTGGAACTCGAAGCTTACTTGACAGAAGCCATTTTCTAGCATACCCAGCTTAATCACAGATATAGAACCAATTGGGCCTTATGTCACCCACGTTGTTGTACCCTTCAGTGATAATCTTTCTTTTGGGCATACACTCGAAATACAGGAATGAAGGAATCACTTGCTGGCGATGCTTGAAAATATAGAAAAATATTATATCTTCATAGGTGGGCTCCACACGCTACGAACAGAGTGTACAAGTATGGGTATGTTATTCATCTACCATCAAGTCAGCCAAAATAGCATTCTTGATACGAAGTGGGATACTATCCCAGTGCGGTCAACATCCATACATCCTACTCTTGTATGATTCCTTCGATACCTCTAAAATTAAGGATGATGGCTCCACCTTAAACCCCTATATAAATGTTGACGTAGTTATTTAATATATTTCAAATAATCTAAGCTAAAATAAATTAATATTTACCTAGTACTCTTTGGAACAATCTCTGCAACCCAACATGGATCTGGCTCCAAGCTGCTAGGATCTTCTCTAACTACAAGAGACTGTGAACGAGACGGCTGAGACATACTCTTGGATCGTCTTCTATCAGACATATCTGTCATAATCATATGATGCATACAAAATAATAATGAGCACATAAGCATCACATAATTATTAATCAACACATAATTATGCATAATTATTAATCAACACATAATCATTAATCTTCATATAATCATACCCTGCATATATCGGCACATAATCGTACATGATAGAATAATGTATAACTCTTAATGACGCATAACATATATAGTCATCGTTATTATTACATAAATCAGAATAGTAAAGAACAGAAGTAAATTCATAGCTAAGAAAAGTCATCATATTTATTATTACATATCTCAGAATAGTACATAACATAAGTAAATTCATAGCTAAGAGTAGTCATCATTTTTTAATTATTACATAGTTCAGAATAGTACATGATATAAGTAAACTCATAGCTAAGAGTAGTCATAATTTATGATCAGTCTACATCATCTTCTTATTCATACCCAATCTCATACTCTATATCGTTTTCTACAGTACTTACAAATGCATCTATTAAAATATTTGCATCATCATTCAACAACCCTACATCAATGTCATCAGCTATTATTATTCCAGTATTTGTCTCAAGATCCGCTTGATACATCGCTTCATCTGGAATATTATTTCCATTAAATGTAAATCTTGCCTTTGTTTAAAAAACCGCCCACTGGTCTGCTTTATCTTTTTTTAAGGACAGATACAAAGCAAAAATAGACTTTTAATGCTTTCTTAGCTAATATGAAAGGATCATACATATAGTAATGCGACGTATGACTTATTTCAATTAGCTTATAATCTTTGTGCACATTAATTCTAGAACAAGGAACAGTGCTAAACCAATTGCACTTGAATAAAAATAAACTTTCTCTGTAGATTGTACATAATATGTCAACTTCATAACTTGTTTTAAGATGTTGTAAAAAAAATTATATGGTCCTCTGGAACATCACTATCTTTGGCAAATGCACCATTGTTATATGTTAATTTCTCAGCTCCATAATCGTTGGTGTTGAATTTAAATCCAACAACACAGTTTTTGGGATCATGAACATAGTTTGAAAACCATTCAGCAAATTCTTTACTGAGGTTGCCAAACGGATATTGTGATTCATATATGATGCAAATAAGTGTTATGTTCCTTTATATATATATATATATATATATATATATATATTGTGTGTGTGTGTATATATAATTGTATTCCCTGACAAAGAGTGCAACTTCACTAATGTAATGGAAGAAAAAAATGAAGCTTCTTCTTCAAGGTAAGATTAGTATATCGAAACTTCTACTCATGCTTTTTGTATAATTTTTTTCTTTAAATAATTCAAGTACCTATAATAAAATTAATTAAATTTATGTGTTAGTACAAAATCTAAATCGTAAACTACTAAGAATATTAAGGGTATTCAAAATTACCTCTCAAATGGATACATCCATTCATATTGCACAGGATCTCGAAGGAGTGCTTTGGAAGGAAGACGAACGGGTAAATGCTCCAATACATTAAAAAAACATGGTGGAAATATCTTCGTTGCATATTTTGCATTTTCTAAAGTGAGCGACTTCTTTCCAATACAACATGCTACCTTTTACATATGTATCTATCTTCTGATACGGCAGTCCAAAAGCAGACATAAGTTTTCTCATTTTATAATGACTATCGCACTTCAAATTATTGGGCGGCATGTGTCATTTTGCAGTTTATACAACCGTTGTAAATGCAACTTCAATAAGATTGAATTTTGATTTCATAATGATGTAATCTATGGTTATATATAATTCAGTTCCGATTGTACATCCATCCCACAATGGCCTCTTAGCGAAATCCAATAAATCAATATAAAAAAATTATCATTCGTCGTTGGTTCTTCAACGTTTTCATTCTCATCATCGTCTTGATCAGTGGTAGGAAACATTAACTGTAACAACCCGAATTTTCGATAATTACCTGTTATAATTAATGATAAAAAATAGAAATAATTGGTTGATAATTAAGATGAAATATATCATCAACTTAGCTTTTTGACATCATTATTCGTCTTAATAATCAATTGTTGCTTTAAGGATTGGTTGTGGAGCTTACTCGCGTTTAAGTAATTATATGTGAGGCTTAGGTTGATTAAATGTGAAATTTATGACAAATCGTGAAATATTGGTTTTGGGGTGATAATTTGAGAACTAAAAGTATTAACAAGTGTTGATATATGTCGTAATATAGAAATGAAAGGTTAAAGTATTTTCTTATGGGAAATTAATAGTGTCAAACCCATAGGAAGTATATTTTTGCATTGATAATGTGACTTTTGAGATTAGAAACTCAAATATTGAATTGGGTTAATAATAATGTTTGAATAAGAATGTGAAGTAATAAATATACACAAACATGTAGAACTTGCTTTAAATTATAATGTGGTTAAAATTTTGGTTGTTGTGTAAATTATGACAAAATATCTATATTTTGTAAAATTTGATATAAGTTTATAATATTGATGTAAAAAGAAAAAGAAAAAAACCTTAAAAGTGCTTTGTATATATATCACTACAATTTTTACTTCATCACATTATGTTAAAACTTGCAAATGTAGACAGAAAATGGTGTAAAACTTGGTTACATAGGCTAAACGAAAGAAAACATAGCCTAATTACCTAATTAGGGCTTAGTAAAATGTTATGGGCCTTATTGGCCAAAAAATTGGGCCTAATAATCTTCCTTGACAAGGTGAAAATTCAGGAGAAAAGAAGAAGTACATTCTTTTCCTCCTTTGCTTCTTCTCCAGTAAATAGGATTAAAATGGAAAGAAACCCACTTGCTCTTAATCCCTATTTGCCTCAAATCTACATCAAAACTCAAGATCCTTGTCGTTTAAATCATGTACAACAGGTAACAAACCCTAAACTCAATTCTAATCTAGGGTTTCCAATGATTTTGTTGTAAAAATTTCATGTTTACCGTAAATTATTTGTTGCATGTCTCGACCATTGTTTCTAGAGGAAGAAAAACACTTTTTCTTAGCAATTGAGCATCTTAATGCTTCAATCTGACCTCCCTCTCACTACAAATCAAAGGTGAGGGTTCCCTCACATAGATTCTAAATTGTTTCAGTTGTTTATTGTTGTGATTTGCCATGTAATCTTAAGTTTATTGAATTTGTCATATGCGTTTAGCTGTTTTGTGTCAAACTGAAACCGTTTCGATCATAACTCTCTCGCTATTGATCGGAATTCTTATTATTACATGATTTTAGAATGCTCAGATTCTAAGCTACAAGTTTTAGTTGTTGAGCTTACAATGATTTTGTGATTTACATTGTTAAAATCGTGGTTTTGTACTGCTGTCTCGAGATAAAAATCAACAACCACGCTTTGTGTTAAGATGAAACCTTTTCAATCATAAAACTCTCTTTACTAATCGGAATCCTTATTGTTATATGGTTTTAGAATTCTTAGATTGTAAGCTACAATTTTCAGTTGTTGAGTTTACAACGATTTTGTGATTTACATTGTCAAAATCATGATTTTGTATTGTTGTATCGAGATAAAAATCGACAGCCACATTTTGTGTTAAGCTGAAACCGTTTCGATCATAACTCTCTCATTATTGATTGGAATCATTATTATTATATGGTTTTGGAATGCTTAGATTGTGCGCTACAAGATTCAGTTGTCGAGTTTACAATGATTTTGTGATTAAAATGTTCAAAATTGTGGTTTTGCACTGCTGTCCCGAGAGAAAATCGATAGCCATCTTTTGTGACTTTGTGACACATGGACCATTTTTTTTATAAATCATTTTCAAAATGTTTAAAGTATGAAATTATTTTTTTTAAAATGAAATATTACATTGATAAGGTTTTATAAATACATTAGAAATCTTATTTTAACAAGTATTCCCAAACTTTATGGGTTTTAAGATATTTCTATAAAACTTTATTTTGTTCAAACTACTTTCTTAAATATGTTTTAATATAAAAACCTCACGTACTAGCACCCTTCGAGAAGACATATTGGCGAGTGAATGATTTCATAAACGCTACGGTATGGAACGTGATGGTATATGATATATATTCTTCCCAGATTCGTCCGATTGAAGGAATGAATATCAGTGCTTCTCGGTGTTTATGTGATTTTTTATGGCTTTTTTGTGTTTTCAAATCTTAGTGTTTAACGACCCAGAAAATTCGAACCAATTTAAAAATTTTAAATTGGCTATTTTGGTGGATTTTAAATATTTAAAATAAATATTTTAAATAATAACGATGAAAAGTAAGTTTGAATCGACATTTGAAAACGAATATAATTAATTCTAATTATAAACATGGCCTGAAATGGCGCGGTAGTTTCAAAATTTGAATTCAAACTTTGACTAACCGTACCGGGTGCAAAACAAAACGGATTTGAGTAAAACCAAAAATATTTAAATCTGTTAGTGAATACCTTTCTAACAAATTTGAAAAATCGAAGTTTCGTAGCAGGAATCAAAAGTTATGGCTAAATGAATTTTCACAAAGGTCGCTATAGTGTTTATATAGCCCGTGAGAACAGACATTTTGCAAACGACCTCGGAATTCGACGAAACCACTTTTGTTGGATCCGAGACGTTAAACTATTGCTAGGTTTCAAATTTCATAAATATTGAAGCTAGTATGTGAGCATGGCGAAGGAAAATGTGTTTTGGTCAATTACATTTAAATTGGATCGACCAGAAATGGGCCATTTTTCAAACGGTCTCGGAATTTGACGAAATTAGTTTTGTTAGGACCGTATCGTCAATACGAAGCTAGAAAATATTTTTTGGGAATTTTTAAAATCAGTACGTGGCCCTAGTAGAATAAAATGTTTGTTCAAATGTAATATAAATGGATTTGTATTTTAAATTTGAAGAAAACTGATCGTAACAGCCGAATAGGCTTACGAAACCTATCCCATTGTGTTCAGAATGGGGGTAATTAACTGGGGGCGACAGTCATTGGGTTCGGTTTGGAGTTCGTATACAAAAAAAACACATTTCTTTTTTTTTGAATTAAAATAATTAAATAATATATAACATATATTGGGTCAAAGAGTGTCAAACCCTCCCTTTCTTCAATCCACGGTCAACGAAAGGAGCAGCTGCTCATAAGCGATTAACGGCTGGTTTCTTCAACTCTTTCCTCCTCCTTTTCTTTTAATCCAACAATTCATTCAAGGAACTTGTCAAGGGAAAATTATAGAGCTCATTATGTTCTACAAATCCAACAGTGGAAATAGTTCAGAGCTGCGTATTTTTCTCGAAATCGAATCCCAAACATCCGCCGTTCGAAGAGGAATTGGGGGACCATGACGCAACCGAGTTCAACCGGAAGGGGAGGCGTAGGAAGCTCTCATGGCAGCAGACCACGTGGCGGAGTCGGATCGTCGTCAAGCGCCTTGTTTTGCAGGAAAAATTCAACCCTAGAAATGAACAGTAATGGGTTTGAGCGGCCTGATGTAGAAGATGGATTAGAGGAAGGTTTAATTTTAATTAATTATTCGATAATTATTTAATTAAAATATCCAATGTTTAAAATAACGTAACTTTTACATACGAGGTTCAAATCACGCGAAATTGGATCCGTTGCGATCGTGCGGACGAGAGCTTCACAACAAAACTGACCGCGTCTAAAACAGAGCACGTTGGAATTTCAAGCAATTTCGAATTCGAACAGAAATTCAGAAATAAAAACCAAAGTGAGAATTTTCTCACTTTAAATTTTTTGTACAGTTATTTATTTTGTAAGTACATATATGAACTGCTCCCCGTCGTCCACAGACCATGGACGACTTGTTTGATTGTATTCTGTGTGGAAATTGATCGTGATGTGAAAATGAAATATATATATATATATATATATATATAGGAAAAGCGAAAATATCGTATATATTGGAAGTGAAAATATCGTATATATTGAAAGTGAAAATATCGTATATATTGAAAGTGAAAATATCGTATATATTGAAAAGTGAAAATATCGTATATATTAAAAGTGAAAATATCGTATATATTGAAAGTGAAAATAAGATATATATATATATGAAATGTGAAAACGATATATATATATATATATATATATATATATATGAAATGAAAACGATATATATATGAAATTAAAACGATATATATATGAAATGTGAAAACGATATATATATATATATGAAATGAAAACGATATATATATATATATATATATGAAATGTGAAAATGATTTGATTGTTAAAAATATAATTTTTAACATATATATACACTGTATAAAATTGTCGTGTATATGAAATATTCAATTTTGATTAGAAATTGAATATGAAGTTGAAATCGTTTTAAAAACGAATTTAAAACTATTTATAAAATACGTTTTAAAAGGAAATCGATGAAATATATATTATAATGGCCTGAATAGAACGCGCCGCGTCGCGGCAGTTCGCGAATTTCGACCATTGACTTCGAACGAACATTACGGGAGATCCGACCGTCGGATTCTACTGAAACCAGAACTGTTGGGTTCGTATCGAAAAGAGCTTTCCAATGAATATGAGAAATTTGAAATCTACCGGTTGGATTTGGAATTATGTCCAAATCAAATTTGGAAAAGATCGCTGTAAGTGCAGTTCGATGGCCATTGGTGGAAATCGACTGTACGGGCCTTGATAAAAATATTAAAAATAGTAATAATTTGTGTAAAATCATAAGAAATGAATTGGGAAGAATTGGGATGAAAAATTCCATATTTGAAAAGATAAAAATATATTTTTATCGAAACGAACTAGTTATTAACTAGAAAAATAATCCAATGTTTATAAATAAATAAATTGGATTCGATTTGAATTGAAATTATCTTTGGATATTTTTAATATTGGATTCCGTAAATATACAGATATTGTGATGGGAATTTGGAAGATATCGATATCGTTATTCCCGATATGATATCTGTTGGTTTTAGGATTTGATGGTGAATATAAGTCGATACTATCTCTATTCAAAACTTTATATTTAATGTCAAATTTGAGTGATTGATTGTTTGGATTGTGCTCGACCAGTTTATGAGCAAAATATGTTTGTACATTTAGCAATGGGTTGGGTAGGAATATCTGTGTGCTAACACCTTGTGAAACACTTCACGATTTGATGATAAGATGTTTAGCGATGTTATGTTTATTTCAAATTTAATGAATGATTGTGAAATGATATTTTTATTAACTGAAAAGAAATGAATTCCCGATTTTGGACAGGGAATGTTTTATAAAAATGTTTTATAAAACAGAAAGGATTTCGAGGCCCAAAACTCGATGATTTCTAAAATGATTTAGAAATGTATTATATGTTACATTGTGGTTCATTGCATATTCGATTAGTTGCTATTGATGATGTATCTGTTTGGTGGCAGAGAATTTATTATCTTGCTTAACACCCTTCTTTGAGACGTACGAGCTCAAAGGTTATGTGATTAATAGTGACTGATCATATGCATGAATTACTGATGTGAAGTACTATATTTTGAAAGTACTTGTGATTATTATGTTGTGAAATGATTTTCCCTACTTCGGGATATGAAATGATTTAGTATGTGGCTAAAGAGTCGGGAGACCCTGAGACTAAAAGTATGGGTGAGAGGTCGGTGTAGCCTACCCCTATGTGGGGTAGGTGCATCGTCAGTGTAGCCTACTCCTATGTGGGGTAGGTGCACATTTATATATTTCGAGTTGCGAGGTGCGTACCCTTTGCCTTGTCGATGGGGAGCACGATATTTGGTTGCATACTTGTTTGTATGCATTGTTATGTTTTGGAATTCATATTTCCAAACGATTTGATTTGAGATCCCGAAGTGAAATTTACTTTGATACAGAAAGTTAGATAGGTATTTCAAATGATTTGAAATAAGAAATCAGGAATATAATCCAAAGGAATAATTTCTGTTAATTGAATTGGATTTGGAAAATATAAGTGTAGTAATTAATCTAAGTGGGTAGATTGGGATATTGCATGTTGATTGATGCATAGTAGATCCATATATCTATAATGATTGTTGTTTACACACTGGCATTCATGGGGGTAAACCCATTCCGCGTTAGCGGCGTGGTCCCATGATATGCCATATTATTAAATAAGTTAATTATAACTGTTTAGAGTTTCTCACACCAGTCCCATGACTGACTGTAGTTTGCTTTTCCCTTGCGAACTCGGGTGCCCCTATTTTCCACATGGGCAGTCGACTAGTTTTATTTTGCAGATGTATTGAGCTGGATTCTGGATTGAAGCTTTAAGCTGTGTCCAGGCATTTACGGTCTTCCGCTGTGTAGTTTATATTTCCGCTGTGCATTGTATTACATTTATTGTAAAATCATCTTCCGCTGTATTGATTATACTTCGATATACTCTGATATTCTGTACTCTGATGTAACATTGTTATGATGTTTATAAAAGTCTTCTGTTATTTGTTCTGATGTGTTGTATACCCAGAGTTAGCGTATGGGGAATTCGAACGGTCTTGGCCGGTTTAGCGATCGATTAGGCCCGGGCGAAATCCGTGTCGTTACAGTTGGTATCAGAACTTTGGTTAACTCAAATCCTTGGGGTACAACTCGTTAGAACAGAATAAAAGACTCATCAGAGGTAGGATTAGTAATGTCCTATAAAAGAAACCTCATTAGAGATAGAATCAGTAGCATTCTAGAATGAGTGACTCGTTAGAGATGGGGTTAGAAATGCCCCAGAACGAGTCGAGAGTTATATGATTATATATAACGTATTTGTGATTATATATATAGTCTGGTTTTAGAAATATGATTTTTGAATATATAAAAGGTATATATTTGAAAAGTTAAAAAGTTTAAAACAAATTGCTTGTTGTTTGTGTTGTGTGATAGTAGATTTGGTTAATTAAATTATTAGAATGATAGTTAATTAAAATCACACATTGAACTGATTTAAAAATAGATAGAAATATATACATGTGCAATATATATGTTTGAACAGGTAAATGGATAGCTGTTGAGTAAAGAAATTATTTGCGTGCCCGAAAAATAGGTAAACCTTAATGAGTTAGATGCGAAATATTATTATATCAACTCCTGTGAATGCCACTGGATGCGGAGTGCTGGTTGTTCTGTGTGTAATAATAAACATCGCCATAGGATAGTAACAATTAATTTTGAACTACACTACATGGCATACTTCTTGAAGATAGGCATACTTCATCATATACCAGATAAGTATTTGGAGCTTGTGTGACGAGGTGGAAGATTTACCATACGAGCGAGAGGCTTGTATGGCAATGACTATATTTTACAGGTTGAACTGATGACTAATATGACCATATAAAATTGTAACGATAAATTGCCAGATTAATAAAAAACCCACACGGGTCTGGAGTTGACAACAATCACGTCTCTCTAGTCATTAGATACGGCACATGGATTATTTATTTCCCACACGGGACGAGGTGACGAGAATTTATTCTCTGGAGCAATTAAAATACACACTCCCTCAGGCTTTGACAGGGTAACGAGAATTTATTCTCTAGAGTTATTATCTATACACTGAAACACCCCACCTCCGTTAGGGTCACTCTCAAAGGGAATGCCCTAATTTTGGTGGAGGTTTATAAGTATAAGTCACAAATATACAAGACAGATATAAGAACACATATTTGTAAAACAGCGGAAAAACAAACAAACTTTTTATTTCATAATAAGCAAATACGTGTTACAGTAACATTACCATGATTGTCTTACATCCTTTCCAAAAACATAACATAACACTTTCATAATCTGTCTTGATTACATCATTTAAAGAAGCATAAATAAAACATAGATAAACTGCAAAGGCCCCAAAGTGGTTGTCCAAAGCCATAGTTCAAAAACGGAAAGAGATCCAAGCAATACATTTCTCTTCTTCAAGCTGGATGTTAAGCTGGTCAAGCTGCAGTGTTCCCTCCCTGTGGACCTGGGGGGGGGGGGAAACGGAAGAAAAGAAGACGAAAGAAAAGTAGAGTCAGACATAAAGCCTGAGTAAGTCTAGTACTATTTTGTCTATGAATAAAGAACTGGGTATGATAATTATAATCAAGAAGTGGGAAAGCACTATAAACTTGGTTAAGTTGTCTAGGGTCGAATATGCTATCGTACCCCATGTTAATCTCTGACCCCATATAAACTAGTTTCCAACTGGCACCCCATAATCAGGGTGATGTGATCCATTCTATGATGATCGGCTCCTACTCGCATAGTTACATGTGTCTTACGGCCCCCGATGTTGTAGTTACCTATGCTGGTCCCACCATGGGGTGTATCAAGTCCCATGGCAGCGGCCCGACACAACCTTAGAATGCACAGGTATGCTACTGGTGCCCAGTGCTTTATTTTTCTGCGCCGGAGTGCGTGCACGCCCGCACCCCGTTAGAACCTACACTGCTACACCACCGCCGTCGATTTGACCTCTTACAATCAGCCCAGTAATCATGCCCCACCCTGCCTAGTTTCAGGGTATCATGATACACCTTATAGGGTTCTTGCTGAAAAGGGTCCCCCGTTACTAGGTTTTCTATCTCTAGCCAACATGCTAAGTTGGTTAAGTGTTTTCTAACCTAACCCCCACCAGTCCGTTTAGTTTAGCATGTTCCATTTTGATTAAGTCTTTAGTCCACTTAATCCTAACAATCCTGACTCAGCTCTAATAGTCTTATTAAAGCCTTGACCTCTCACATTAGACAGGTATTGTTGTGGCTGCCTGTTGCCGGTTGGTTCCGGGCAGTCTTACGCCACAACTCAGTCTAACCTCGGGTCCTTATTGGGCTCCATGTTTAACCTCTCACATTGGATAGGTATTGTTGTGACTACTGGACAGCCGGGCGGTTCCGGGCAGGTTTACATCACAACTCAATCCAACCTCGGGTTAAACACATCGTATTTTCTACATTTACATATTTTGTCTTTCTTCTTTATTTATATGTAAATATTTGCGGCCCATTATTAAGTTAATGGTGTAAAGGTTACACCAATCATGGGCCCAACCCATACTTGAATTTGGGCCCTTATACTTTATATTTTCATTCATTAATTAATTTGTCCCAACGTTATTTTCCCCCGTTTAATACGTTCGTTTATATGTTGGGTTTAACCTTTTTAAGCCCAACTTAGCCATGCGAAAGAGGGGAGGCTTAAAGCGTGATTACATACACAAAAAGGGGATTGTGGGCGCATGAACTTGCAATGTGACGTTGGAACTACAAAATAGAAACTGGTGTACTTGCATAGTAGTAACATATACTTTGGTCATAAAAGCATAAGTGACATGAATCAAACCATGTAAACTTGTAGTTAAGTTAAGAATATTACTATTGACACATGGGCTTAACTACAACATAAACTTATATTTTTATTCAGGAATAATGTCAAACATAAACAAATCATGTTCATAAGGTTTCTACATGTTTACAAAGGGGATTACTTTTGTTACTAATACAAAAGCATAGTTCAACTTAGTCATGATTTAAGTCTAATCACATAACGATGGTACAAATATACTTATGCATAAATATTCCTAAACATGGTGTTTACTTTATTCAAGCAAACTTGCAAAAAGGGATTTTTGAGTCTAACCTAGCCATGTCTCACATATGTCATCATATAATTCTTGCTAACAATATAGAATTAACATGGTTTTCAATTATGTAAAATATCAACCATAGCCTAGCCATATTCATAAGTTTGCACATAGGTTTTTCTAGTACAAAAGCATGGCTTAATACATAGACCATGATGCCAAATTATCAACATAATTTCCTATGGATTATAACAACCCAAACTTATTCCAATTTCTTCACAAAAATGATGTTTGTATAAAAATACACATTATGGTGGCATAGTAGCAAAACCCCAAACTTGCATGATTTTCAATTTAACAACTACATACATGTAGCTTCAACATAAATTACATATTTTGCGAATATCCAAACGTCATACTTGCATAAAACTACCGCATGTAGTTTTTCATAATGAATAACATAATTCAAGAATATCCAAACGTATACAATATTCCAAATTGATAGCAACGCACAAATATGAATTTCTTCATCGCCACAAATCAAGTATACAAACCAACACAATTATTTGTTCATACCAAAATAATACTCTACTTACAATCGTTGCAGCGAATTCTCTAATTTAGGAATTTAGAGATGCGATTCCTTTTTGACGTAGGCGTTGATTTGGTTTGCTTGAATTGCTTTAGGCTTTAGAATTTTCCTCCTAATCTTCTCTCCAATTTGGTGGCTACTCCTAGACGCTCCCCAGCAACATGGCGGCTTTGTTTTTTTTGAATGAATAGATTAGGGTTTAGTCTAGGGTCCTTTTTATAGGGTTTATGAATTGATTAGAGCCATTGATGTTGCCTGGATTGATCATAGCCATTCATTCTAAAGAGAGACCAATTAGAGCCTGCCACCTAGCCCTAATGACAAAGCAGACCACAGAAAATCGGCCAAACACAGACCTGGCCAGCCAGGTTGGGCTGGGTTCGACCTGGCTCTGGACCAGTTCGACACCCCTGTCGACAGCCCTGTCGACAGGCCTGTCGACCTGGTTAGACCAGGTCGACAGCCCAGTCGACCTGGGTGCGTCAGGCGGGTCTTTTTCCGCCCTGGCCCATTGGGCCCCATTTTGTTTTTCTGAGCTTATTTTATTCTGTTTGAATTTTAAATTTAATTCAAAATCTTCCGAAGGCCATATCTCCTTCATACGGACTCCGTTTTTCGAAAACTCGAACTCTATTTCGCGTATTTTTCCGAGACGAACGCAATGGCGTATCCCGTTTCCCTTAGTTCTTTGATTTGAATTCGATTATACTTTAATTTGTAAATTTCACAGTTATAGAATTTTGCGGGGTGTTACATTCTCCCCCACTTAAAAGGATTTCGTCCCCGAAATCTTCAGGTTTAGGAAAATGTATATCCTAACATCCAATCATCCATCTACTCATCCATCAAACACGAGCATCCATTGTCCTTAAAAGACTTCTAATGCTTCATGATCATATGCGAAGTGTGTGTGTATGTACTTATCTAATGCAAAATCAGGCGGTCTACTGATTCAGTTGACCTCCTTAATGCCAATCATGTAAGTGCCATGAATCCATTATGTATGCAAATTTTCCTATTCATGATTCTACATGAGTGCACAATCATTCATACAAATACAACATCCATATGACAACACATTACAGTTCAACCATATACGAATGCAAACATATATGCATATGCAATATGAAGTGACTGAGCCGATCAAAAACCTAGATTGTGTGTGTATATGCAACCACGAGCAGCCACTAGCAATCACTTGCAACCACTTGCAACCATCATACATAACATGTTTCAATTACATGTTTTCATCCAAAAGGTTTCTACCTAAAAGATAAGGTCGAGGAAATATATCTAAAAAGATAGATAAAAGCGCAACTCAAGGAAAAGAAAGATCAAGGATGTACCCTCGAAAAGAAAAGGGTAGGCAGTGCGTATTCTAGCTTCAGTTTCCCAAGTCGCGTCTCCCTCGGCGTCGCTCCACTGAACTTTGACGAGCTTGACTTCGCGGTTGCGTAGCTTCTTCACTTCCGTTCCTAGTATGCGGGTTGGAACTTTTCTTATGGTTGCTTCGCGTTCCACTTCGGCCTCTTCGAGGATATTGGGCTCTACCACTTCAGCAGACTCATGTAGACATTTTCGGAGATGTGAAACGTGAAAAACGTTGTGGACTCCAGCCAACTCATCGGGTAGCTCTAATCTATAGGCCATTTTCCCAATTTTCCCGATGATAGGGAATGGTCCTACAAACCTTGGTGCCAGCTTTCCTGTGGTTCCGAAACGAACCACGTTTCTTAGCGGTGATACCTTGAGAAAAACTCTGTCTCCAACCTCAAATTCAAGGTCGGTCCTCCTCTTGTCGGCATAGGACTTTTGTCTGTCTTGGGCCGTCTTCATCCTTCTTCGGATTAAGTCCACTTTCTCTGAAGTCTCTCGGATCATATCTGGTCCAAGTATGAGCTTATCAGTAGATTCCCACCAACAAGTGGGCGATCGGCACGGTCTTCCATATAAAGCTTCGAAGGGCGCCATTCCGATGGTTGCTTGATAGCTGTTGTTGTAGGCAAATTCCACCAAAGGAAGGTGGTCTTCCCATGTCCCTCCGAAGTCAAGAACGCATAGTCTTAAAAGGTCTTCCAAAACTCTGTTTACTCTCTCTGTTTGGCCGTCGGTTTGCGGATGATAGGCTGTGCTTAAGCATAACTGCGTTCCTACTGCTTCTTGCAAACTTCGCCAAAACTCACTGGTGAAGATGGGGTCTCGGTCACTAACAATACTAGATGGTATTCCATGGAGTCGAACGATTTCCTTGAGGTAAAGTGATGCTAGGGATGAGGCAGTTCTTTTACTTTTGACAGGTAAAAAGTGGGCGCTTTTAGTAAGCCTATCCACTATTACCCAAATGCTAGTGTTGCCTCTCCTAGACCTAGGCAGCCCATCGATGAAGTCCATTGAGATGCTATCCCACTTCCACTGCGGGACCTCTAGAGGATGTAGTTGTCCGCCAGGCTTTTTCTGTTCCGCCTTAACCTGTTGGCACACCATACACTTAGAAACGAATTCTGCCACGTCCTTTTTCATGCCGTTCCAGAAGAAAGTCCTTTTTATGTCTTTGTACATTTTATCTCCGCCTGGGTGTATCGTCATCTTGGAGTGATGTGCTTCCTCGAGAACCTTCTTTACTAAATCTTTTGTCTGTGGGACACATAGTCTTCCGTCTCGTCTTAGCAAGCCCTTATCGTCGATGGAGTATCTGTTGAGGTGACTTGATGTCTCACCCCTAATTAGCCTATCAATTATTTCTACAAGCTGAGGGTCTTCGCGTTGTGCTGTCCCTACTGAATCCACTAAAGTTGGGCGCACTTCGAGAGATGCTAGCAAGCCTGGTACGAAATCGGAGGAGGGCCTAAAGTCGAAGATGGCTATAAACTCTAGGCTTTGTCTTTCAACAAACAACGGGCTTAGGGTCAATTTCTTTCGGCTCAACGCGTCTTCCACTACGTTGCCTTTGCCCGGAGTGTAGGAGATTTCGAAATCGTACGAGGCAAGAAACTCCATCCACCTTTGTTGCCTCAAGTTAAGATCCTTCTGCGAGAAAAGATATTTCAACGATTTATGGTCAGTGTAAAGTTCGAACTTCTCACCTAGGAGATAGTGTCGCCAAGACTTGAGTGCAAAGACAATGGCGGCTAACTCAAGATCGTGGGTCGGGTAGTTCTTTTTGTGCACCTTCAACTGTCTCCCGCCATAAGCTACTACCCTTCCTTCTTGCATTAAGACGGCGCCTAGCCCTGCCCCACATGCATCCGTATAAACAGCGAACATCTTGCTCCCATCTGGCAGCGTCAAAACTGGGGCTGTTGTAAGAGCCCTTTTCAGTCGTTGGAAAGCAAACTCGCAATCCAAGTCCCAATTGAACACTAGATTCTTCTTAGTTAATTTCGTGAGCGGAGCTGAGATTTTCGCAAAATCCCTTATGAATTTTCGATAGAAACCTGCTAGTCCTAGGAAGCTTCGGACCTCAGTTGCATTCCTTCGTGTCCTCCAATCCTGTACCGCCACTACTTTAGCAGGGTCCACTGCTAACCCTAGTTTGGATACTATGTGCCCAAGGAACCTCACCTCTTCTCTCCAAAAGTGGCATTTGGAGAATTTGGCTTTTAGTTGATGGACTCGCAATGTTTCCATGATTGCCCTTAAGTGCTGAGCATGTTCCTCTTCATTCTTTGAGAAGATAAGGATATCATCTACGAAGACCACTACGAATTTGTTGAGGAAATCTCTAAATACCCTACTCATCAGGTCCACGAAGTAAGCAGGTGCATTTGTCAAGCCGAAAGGCATGACAAGCCATTCAAAGAAGCCGTCTGGGGTTCTGAACGCCGTTTTATCGATGCTATCTTCAGCCACCCTTAGCTGATGAAAACCGGTTGCTAAATCGAGCTGGGAGAAAACAGACGCTCCTACAAGCTGGTCAAATAAATCGTCAATTCTAGGGAGAGGGTGCCTATTCTTTTTCGTTAGCTTGTTGAGCTCCCTATAGTCAACACATAGACGGAGTGAACCATCCGCCTTTGTAGCGAACACCACTGGAGCGCCCCATTCCGAAATGCTCCTCCTAATGAACCCCTTCTCTAGAAGTTCTTTAATCTGTTTACTGAGCTCTTTCCTTTCTCGTGGAGCCATGTGTCTAACGGGCAACGCAACGGGCTTTGCATTATCTACAAGATATATGCGGAAGTCTATCTCCCGCTTCGGAGGCAAGCCCTTCACCTCTTCGAAGACATCCGGATATTCCCGGACCACTCTAACTGATTGCAAATTTTCAACAGAGGCATCTAGCGATTCAAGATAACTAAGCATAACCGCATACGAGGGATTACAAGAAATTTCCAAAGTATTACCGAGCTGGGTTAGGAGCCTAACAACCCTTTTCTCACAATCAAGGATGGCCCCATTACTGGATAGCCAATCCATGCCCAAAATCAAACCATACCCCGAAAAGCCCAAAACAAAGGCACTACATTGAAATTCAACACTTAGAATAGAAATTTTCAAATCCAAACAGATCATAGACAAATGAGCTGGGCCCCCAATTGGGTTTGAAACAATTAAGGGGTCCTCTACCATACTAGTTTTTAGGTGCAGAGATTCTACTAAAGCAGACGAGATAAAGGAGTGTGATGCACCAGAATCAAATAAAGTGCGAACGGGGTGATCATAAAGATAAACTACACTTTCTACAGAAGTATTTATACCTCGCTGTTGCAAAGGTGGCGCTTCCAGCACATGAACCTATGCCCCTGGGGTGGATCCAGCCCTCTGCCCTTGTCCTCGTTTCTTTGGGCAGTCCTTAGCCTTGTGGCCCGTCTCACCGCAAGAAAAGCACCCACCATTCTCCTTGGCCTTCTTTTTCCGACAGTCCTTTACTAAGTGCCCCACTTTGCCACAGAAATTACACTTCCTCTTCTCTTTGTTGCCTTTTCCGCCCTTCTTAAAGTCTGTCTTCTTAGGCTGCAAACCATCCTTCTTCCCTTGAGAGCTTTCTGCCTTTGTCTCCTTCTTGCCCTTATCTTCTTCATTCAGCAATGCCATTTGCACCAATCTTTCATACGTGGCTCCCATGGGTATATGGGTCATGGCCAAACTGTGTAATGGCTCATTTAACCCTTTGACGAAACGGAGAGCCTTCTTGTGCGGGGTGTTGACTAGGTCAAGCCCAAACCGAGCCAGCTCATCGAACTGATTCACATACTCTCTGACAGTCTTGTCTCCTTGCTTAAGAAATAAGAATTTTTCCAACTGCAAACTTCTTTCCGCATCTGAGAGAAATTTGGTCTCAAACCTTGCCCTAAAGTCCTCCCATGTCTCCACTGGTCTTTCAGCATTAGTGACTTCCCACCAGTAGGAAGCCTCGCCCTTCAATAGCCATACTGCCAATTGTACTTTTTGTCTATCCTCTACCTCAAAGATGATGAATAGGTCCTCAGTTTCTTTCAGCCAATTCCTAGCTGCTACGAAGGACTCAGTTCCATGGAAATCCCTTCCTCCCATAGCTTCAAAATCTTTACATATCTTAGCAAACGTGTTTCCCCGGGGAGGAGGTGGAGGAAGAGGTGCTGCTGCAGCTGGATGATTTCCTGCAGCTGGGGGAGGAGGAACGGTAGGACCTGGCTGAGTGGCCCTTGCTTCTAAGAACCGTCTAAACCAACCAGGTATTGGTACCCCTTCCGGCAAGTTAAGATCTTCGGACATGCTGAAACAAAAAGGATAGATTCAAAACGAAGGATAAGAGATAGTACCTATGGCTTTGGGGAGTGGACTTTGCCTTTTAAAATAAAATAATATTTTTCTTTTAAAAATGCTTCTTTAAAATTTCCTTTTTGAAAATAATTTTTTCAAAACTTTTTATCTTATCTAGTAAACCTATGCTCTGATACCAAGTGAAACACCCCACCTCCGTTAGGGTCACTCTCAAAGGGAATGCCCTAATTTTGGTGGAGGTTTATAAGTATAAGTCACAGATATACAAGACAGATATAAGAACACATATTTGTAAAATAGCGGAAAAACAAACAAACTTTTTATTTCATAATAAGCAAATACGTGTTACAGTAACATTACCATGATTGTCTTACATCCTTTCCAAAAACATAACATAACACTTTCATAATCTGTCTTGATTACATCATTTAAAGAAGCATAAATAAAACATAGATAAACTGCAAAGGCCCCAAAGTGGTTGTCCAAAGCCATAGTTCAAAAACGGAAAGAGATCCAAGCAATACATTTCTCTTCTTCAAGCTGGATGTTAAGCTGGTCAAGCTGCAGTGTTCCCTCCCTGTGGACCTGGGGGGGGGGGGGAAACGGAAGAAAAGAAGACGAAAGAAAAGTAGAGTCAGACATAAAGCCTGAGTAAGTCTAGTACTATTTTGTCTATGAATAAAGAACTGGGTATGATAATTATAATCAAAAAGTGGGAAAGCACTATAAACTTGGTTAAGTTGTCTAGGGTCGAATATGCTATCGTACCCCATGTTAATCTCTGACCCCATATAAACTAGTTTCCAACTGGCACCCCATAATCAGGGTGATGTGATCCATTCTATGATGATCGGCTCCTACTCGCATAGTTACATGTGTCTTACGGCCCCCGATGTTGTAGTTACCTATGCTGGTCCCACCATGGGGTGTATCAAGTCCCATGGCAGCGGCCCGACACAACCTTAGAATGCACAGGTATGCTACTGGTGCCCAGTGCTTTATTTTTCTGCGCCGGAGTGCGTGCACGCCCGCACCCCGTTAGAACCTACACTGCTACACCACCGCCGTCGATTTGACCTCTTACAATCAGCCCAGTAATCGTGCCCCACCCTGCTTAGTTTCAGGGTATCATGATACACCTTATAGGGTTACTGCTGAAAAGGGTCCCCCGTTACTAGGTTTTCTATCTCTAGCCAACATGCTAAGTTGGTTAAGTGTTTTCTAACCTAACCCCCACCAGTCCGTTTAGTTTAGCATGTTCCATTTTGATTAAGTCTTTAGTCCACTTAATCCTAACAATCCTGACTCAGCTCTAATAGTCTTATTAAAGCCTTGACCTCTCACATTAGACAGGTATTGTTGTGGCTGCCTGTTGCCGGTTGGTTCCGGGCAGTCTTACGCCACAACTCAGTCTAACCTCGGGTCCTTATTGGGCTCCATGTTTAACCTCTCACATTGGATAGGTATTGTTGTGACTACTGGACAGCCGGGCGGTTCCGGGCAGGTTTACATCACAACTCAATCCAACCTCGGGTTAAACACATCGTATTTTCTACATTTACATATTTTGTCTTTCTTCTTTATTTATATGTAAATATTTGCGGCCCATTATTAAGTTAATGGTGTAAAGGTTACACCAATCATGGGCCCAACCCATACTTGAATTTGGGCCCTTATACTTTATATTTTCATTCATTAATTAATTTGTCCCAACGTTATTTTCCCCCGTTTAATACGTTCGTTTATATGTTGGGTTTAACCTTTTTAAGCCCAACTTAGCCATGCGAAAGAGGGGAGGCTTAAAGCGTGATTACATACACAAAAAGGGGATTGTGAGCGCATGAACTTGCAATGTGACGTTGGAACTACAAAATAGAAACTGGTGTACTTGCATAGTAGTAACATATACTTTGGTCATAAAAGCATAAGTGACATGAATCAAACCATGTAAACTTGTAGTTAAGTTAAGAATATTACTATTGACACATGGGCTTAACTACAACATAAACTTATATTTTTATTCAGGAATAATGTCAAACATAAACAAATCATGTTCATAAGGTTTCTACATGTTTACAAAGGGGATTACTTTTGTTACTAATACAAAAGCATAGTTCAACTTAGTCATGATTTAAGTCTAATCACATAACGATGGTACAACTATACTTATGCATAAATATTCCTAAACATGGTGTTTACTTTATTCAAGCAAACTTGCAAAAAGGGATTTTTGAGTCTAACCTAGCCATGTCTCACATATGTCATCATATAATTCTTGCTAACAATATAGAATTAACATGGTTTTCAATTATGTAAAATATCAACCATAGCCTAGCCATATTCATAAGTTTGCACATAGGTTTTTCTAGTACAAAAGCATGGCTTAATACATAGACCATGATGCCAAATTATCAACATAATTTCCTATGGATTATAACAACCCAAACTTATTCCAATTTCTTCACAAAAATGATGTTTGTATAAAAATACACATTATGGTGGCATAGTAGCAAAACCCCAAACTTGCATGATTTTCAATTTAACAACTACATACATGTAGCTTCAACATAAATTACATATTTTGCGAATATCCAAACGTCATACTTGCATAAAACTACCGCATGTAGTTTTTCATAATGAATAACATAATTCAAGAATATCCAAACGTATACAATATTCCAAATTGACAGCAACGCACAAATATGAATTTCTTCATCGCCACAAATCAAGTATACAAACCAACACAATTATTTGTTCATACCAAAATAATACTCTACTTACAATCGTTGCGGCGAATTCTCTAATTTAGGAATTTAGAGATGCGATTCCTTTTTGACGTAGGCGTTGATTTGGTTTGCTTGAATTGCTTTAGGCTTTAGAATTTTCCTCCTAATCTTCTCTCCAATTTGGTGGCTACTCCTAGACGCTCCCCAGCAACATGGCGGCTTTGTTTATTTTTGAATGAATAGATTAGGGTTTAGTCTAGGGTCCTTTTTATAGGGTTTATGAATTGATTAGAGCCATTGATGTTGCCTGGATTGATCGTAGCCATTCATTCTAAAGAGACCAATTAGAGCCTGCCACCCAGCCCTAATGACAAAGCAGACCACAGAAAATCGGCCAAACACAGACCTGGCCAGCCAGGTTGGGCTGGGTTCGACCTGGCTCTGGACCAGGTCGACACCCCTGTCGACAGGCCTGTCGACCTGGTTAGACCAGGTCGACAGCCCAGTCGACCTGGGTGCGTCAGGCGGGTCTTTTTCCGCCCTGGCCCATTGGGCCCCATTTTGTTTTTCTGAGCTTATTTTATTCTGTTTGAATTTTAAATTTAATTCAAAATCTTCCGAAGGCCATATCTCCTTCATACGGACTCCGTTTTTCGAAAACTCGGACTCTATTTCGTGTATTTTTCCGAGACGAACGCAATGGCGTATCCCATTTCCCTTAATTCTTTGATTTGAATTCGATTATACTTTAATTTGTAAATTTCACAGTTATAGAATTTTGCGGGGTGTTACATACACGCTCCCCTGTAAACACCAGAATATGTCACTATAAATATGTGTATGCTTTATAGGATTTATTGGGTACCTAAAACAGCCCAATAAATTTCCAAACCCTCCCCGTACAAAGAATGTTATGGCGAAATTTTTCGATAATTCCGGGAGTTAGCCAAATTTTTGAAGAATTTGAAAATTCTCAGAAACTGAAAAGTTGGAGAATGGAAGCCAGATTGAACGTAGAGTTGATTAATCAAACCACTTTCGACTTTGTTCCTATTCGGGGATGAAAAGTTTTAAATGGGGGGAGATTGTAACGACCCGGAAAATCTGAACCAATTTAAAAAATTTATGTTAGATCAAAATTTGGCTCTAACACCCAAATTGTTCTGATTCATAGAGAATTATAACTGAAAAAATGAGGAAAAAGCAGAGAACACACAAGGTTTATAGTGGTTCAGCCTTAACGAGCCTACGTCCACTTTATATGCTATTGATTATATTTTGAATGCTAGTACAACCAATGATTTCTCTCAAACTCACTCTTACAATTATGATTTCTCTCAGTAATTTCGAAGTAAAACTGATAAGAAATAGTGGTGTGACAGTAATGGTGGAATCAATACTCGATACTGCCAAAAGATCCTGAAAAATGCCAAGCTCTGGGCTATTTATATCTGATTTCTGGTGACGGATCGCGGTAATACGTGGCCCACATCCCGAAGATCTCGTACCGGTTCGTAGCTTGATGAAGAGTCAGTCAAATTAGCCATTGTGGACAGGTGTCTCGTGATCCGTCATATGCGGATCGAGGTAGACTTGGTCAGCAGCTTCGCCACGCCTTCGGGGATCGGATCAGTTCGTGATGGCAAAGGGGGGATCGGGTCGCGACCCGCTTCAGCGATCTGATGGTGCGATCCGAATGGAGGCGATCCGCATGGACTATTCGATCTTTTGTGAACTTGAGGAGAGAAATCTCATACCTTCTTCTTGTGTGTGAACCTTGGTGGCTTGGTCAAAAAGCTGGCCAACATTTTGCCCCCTCGAAGTATGTTTTATCAAGGATGGAACATGCTTCGAAATTACAGACTTATTTTTCACGAAGCGGTGCCAATCAAATGTCGTGTCCATCTGGAATGTCGAACAGCTTAAAAGAGCCATATCTCTTAGTTAGTATGAATATCCAATCGATCTTCAGACATTTTTTTATCCCTTGGATAATTCTCATCTCTGGAGTTTTTGGGGGCTCCATTGTAGAAATTGGCAGGTAAACCTTTTAGATTCTTCACAAGTATTCCTGAATTTTTATTTCCAACAATCATTCGTCGAGTCGGATCGCCGAGAGACCCCACGGTGCGTGGGACGAGATACTCGTTTCGAGTTGGTGATTATCTGGGCTTTCCTTGCGAAACGCGATGGGCTTGTTTGTTTCAATCATGAGCCGCATGAGGAAGCGCCCTCCCTCTCCTTCGTTGGGCTCAAGTCGGTGGCCCACTAGTCTCCATGGTCCGAATGGGACAAAAACTAGAATACTAACGGTCACGGTTCGGTCTATATAAGCTGGGCCTTCCCTTTCATTTCGCTTTCTTCTTCTTTCCATCGCAGCCGCCTTTCCTATTGAAACCCTAACCTCAGTTTTCAAAAATCCACCCATCTCCCAACTTAAAAAAGGTAATCATATAAAAAAGTGCTTTCATGTACTTTCACCCTTATTCTTCTTTGAGTTTTACGTTCTTGAAAGGAGAGAAAGGCGGAGTTTTGTGGTATTCAAGGTCTTGGTGGCTGATGAGGCGCCATGGGTTTTGCTGTCTGAGTTCATGAGCGAAGAGGAGGAAAGAGGAGGAAGAAGGAGGGAGAAGGAGGGTGTCAGGTCGGTTCGTGGGAGAGGCTCCGGATCGGGTCGAGGAGTGTTGGCTCGTGGGGATGTGAGTAGGAACGGATCGGGGGGCTCTTATCACGAGCCGATGGATCGCTGTGCTGAGGCCACGAGTCAACATCTCATTGCCGATTCAGCTCATTAGCGATTCGATCTCTGCGAAACGATCCGACCCCATGGAAAAGCCTTTTATCTCGATCTGATCTCTGCGAAACGATCCGACCCCATGGAAAAGCCTTTTATCTCGATTCGATCTCAGAGATTCCAGCGAGCCAACTTAGTTGACGATCTGAAGCACATATGAATTTAAACAACGCATCGTGACTGCAATACATTGAACAGTTAGGTTAGAGCCTTCAAGATGGACTTTCTGGACTAAGCAACAACATAAGTTGAGTGCATATGACGACTAATCCTTCGATGATTGTTGATCTTCGTACTTTTCTTTAATGCACGTACAGGCACACACTGGCACTTGCACACACGAGGGGGAGGGGGGACGGATAATTATATTCTTATTTCTCATGTTTACTCGCCTAAACAGTAATGTCGGATAACCGTTCCCCTTCAAGATCTGATACAGAGACGGATCCCGAGGTGTATGAGCACCACAACCCCGAGGTTCTTCCAATTAATCCAGAGAGTGAGGATTCCAGATCTGAATATGAGGCGTAAATGGAATTGGAACCGTCCGAGAGTACCTTGCTTGATGAGGATTCTGAAGTAGACGACCGAGCTCCCGACGAGATTCCTGGTACAATAGAAATAGAGAAATTCACTGACTCTCTAGCTTCCAAACTTGATGACATAAAGCTTAAGAGAATTTGCTTGAGACACGGGATCCCCTGGGATGATGTGAGGACACCTGGTAGCGAAGATAGACCTCATCTGGCTCCGGAGGGGTACATGACAATTAGCCGACTCATGTGCTGGGTAGGCGTTATTCCTCCGTTTCCTCCAATCGTCACTGAGACCCTAAAACGATTGGGTATTGCTCCAATGCATCTTCATCCCAATGCCTACGTAGCCCTATACACCCTATACATCGCATATGCAGAAATCCTGCAAACTGAGCTCACGTTTAAAGATTTGAAATTTTTTTACCTTTTCAAGCATCACTCCACGGCAACCCCAAATTTTTCTTTCTTCGAATCGGTAGCAAATAGGAAGGTTTTGTCTGACGGGTACAGCAACATAGGGGATCCCAAGGCCAATTTGTTCTATATAAAGAGACAGGACAGGTGTTCAAGAAGATGGCTTAAATCAAGTAAATTTTAAACCTTTGAATGAATAACTTGTTTAAGAAATCGAAGCGCTAACATGCTTCTTTTCTGTAAGCAGATCACGCATTTCCAAAGACGGACGGCTCGGTGTACAATAATCGACTCCCTTCTTTTACAAAGCAAATCCGACTTCCTAAAGATCAAGAAATGTATTATTGACAAGAATCTTCACAAGCACCGCCTTCTGGATATAAGGTTTGGACTTGGTGCGGGTGGCAAACCTTACAAATACGTGCCCCCGACTGGGCGAGAAGGAACATCACAGGCAGCAGAAACAACTAAATTTCGTAAGAGTCCTTCGCCGATAATTATCCAGGACGACGAAGACCTAAATGTATATAAAGGAGATGAGGCCCGTGCTGACGAGTCTAAGGAAATCCTAGTCTCTTCGGGGGGTTTCCCCTCAAGGGCCTCACTATCGGTTGAACCTGCTGCTCCCGATGATTAAACAGAGGTGCAGTTATTTAAAGAACTGAGCAAGATTCCTCTACCTGATGATGTATATACACAGGGAGACTTCGAAGGGGAGCCATTTTTCCCTATTTATGAGGAAACAACTGTTCCAGTTGGAGAACGAGAGACTACCCAGATGAGCCTGACTTCGGGCCCTGGTCTATTAGGGGGAATTATATGGGATGCACAAATCACATGCACTGTCTGACCCCACACTTTTGTACCAACAGTATTCAAGGTTTTAATACGTACTTGTTTCTTTTGAAGGAAATATGTCTCACAAACGATCTTATTCCTATCGCTCTCTTCGTGAAGGCACACCTAGTCTTCATCCAAATCCTGAGCGTACTCGTAGCAGCAACCTAGGGGGAGACAGTCATTGGTCCCGTGATTCTCACAAGCCTACTTCTTCACGGTCCTGATCTCCATCGAAACCAACATCTGGAAAGCCTCCCAGTCATCCGGTGCCACCTACAGGGGGAAAACAATTTCCCAAAGACTTAACCCCTCCGAAGAGTGCACCCTCCCACAACAGATCATCCAAAAAGCACCACGAGCCCAAGGATAATAGCAAGGATCCAAACAGGGATTCTGAGAAGGAGAAAATTGACATTGTCCCTTCCATCCAACAAAGCTTGAGTGCCCCCGGGTCACGAGACTATATCCATGGTCCTGAGACTCAAGCCAAGTTGGAAAAATTACGAGAACAATTCCCCGATATCTTCTTCGAAAGGATTATGTTCGTTCCAACCTTGGAACCAGTCCCTAGGAATTGGGATACTGAAGTCATCGGACATGTTTGCCACATAGCCAAGCAGTATGAGGCAATGAAGAAACATGCTGTCAATCTTTCAGACATCATCCGAACGCTTGAGATGGATGCGCATAGGTCCAAAGTGAAGATAGATAACAGTGAAAGGGCCATGGTAAAAATGGAGAAGGACATAGAAGATGCACAATCTTTGCTTGCCTTGGCTCAACGAGATGCTAAAAATTACAAAACAGAGCTGGAGGAGGCCAGGCAACGTTTTCATAATGAGCTCGATTCTAACAGCAAAGAGCAAGCGTTATTGAAGAAAGAGGTGGAAGATCTCAGGATAGCCAACACTGAACTGAAAACAACACAGGATTATTTCGAGGCCGAAAGAGATGCTTGGGAGAAGGAAAAGGCAAGCTTGAAAGATAGCTTAGCTCGGGCCGAAAAGAGAAGGCGATCCTGAATGATCAACTCGCGCGTGCAGAGAAGCGCGCTATTCTTGCTGAAAATAATGTGGAAAGTGCCATTGAAATGGCTACTGTTTCTAATGAAAAGCTCCTCGAGAGAGAGAAGGATATCGAAGGATTTGAAGAAATGTTGTTTGACTTCCTTGGTCAGGTCGTCAAGACCCGTAACATCTCCTGGATCCCAGACTACCATGTCACTCTAGCCAACATATGGGATGCAATCGTTGATAGCGAGAAACAGCGATTAGGAGCAGATGAGATTGATGAGAATGAGTTGACAGGGACCATTCTTAGGGATAATGAACCTGAGGATTTAGAGAAAGGCAGACGCCTGCTCCGAGAAGAAATTTAAAAAGAGAAAACTCAGGCGAAGGACAAAGATAAAATGGAAGAAGGCCCGAGCTCAGCTGCAGAGCCCAAAGCCTCCGAAATTGAGGAATACAATCCAGACTATCCATTGATTCCTCTGGGTCCAACCCCTCCAGCTGTCGGGGGTTCTGCTGCTAGCTTGGATGGAGGATCGGCGGAAGGTATCTCTATATTTTCTCCGCAACTTGCCAAAGCAATTGTCACTTGTCGTCGTCTGGTCGGACAATCAACTGAGCAAACTGCATTCTCTCCCAAAATAACATTTGTTTCTCATGATACAGGTGGTGGGCCAGTTGATAAGGATGCTGAAAAGAAGGCAGAGGCAGAGAAGATTGACATCCTGCCATGATGTCCCCCCAGATGCTGAACCCATCGAGGCTTCGAGAGACATGGACAGGCGCCACGACGACGATGAAGAGGAAGTCACCATTACCAAAGAAAGCAGAGGCGATGATGAGGAAACCTTGGCTGAACAACAGGTCGAAGGGGAGGAGTAGTTGCCCCTTATGAAAGGGCGACAGGATCCAGTATATGTGCCCCCTATTTCCGAGATCGACCCCAAAACTGGGTTGGTCGTAAGATTTTCCACCAGATCAATAACTTCACAACTAGCCTCTCAATCCTCTAGTTCTTCGCCGGAGCCTCTTGTTGATAAGAGGAAGAGGAAAAAAGGTGATCGTTCGGATGTTGACAAGGAGGAGTCAAGGAAGTAGAAAAAGAGCAGGAAGCCTACATAGCCCCCTCCCCCCCAGCATAAGTAGGATGAAGATATCAGTTCATATTTTGTCCTTAGGATTTTTAGGCTTTCCACTGGCCATGAAATGTAATTGTGAGAATGGCAATCACTTTTGTTTAGGTTCCTCATTATCTTGTAGGTTTGCAGTTTATGAATGAAAGTTTATTTCTTTTGCGTCATCGTGTACCTACAGTCAATAAACTCTTCATATTTAGTCACAAGTCATTTGGCTATAACCAAACTAAGATTATATTACAGATCATTCAAGCAATAGAAAGAATTTAACAATTTCTATGCATGTTGCCCCCTATATTTGAATACGGGGGACTTGGAATTTTTTAGTAGAATTATAGTCCTTGAGGCGCCGAACCTCCGGTGCCTCTATACTTTCCCGATCCATCAGCGGGTAAAGTTTGAACTCGTATCATGATCTGCTCACCGATCCTTTAACGGGGCAGGAATTCCGGGGATGCTGAGTCTGCAGCATCCTTGTCAGCGCTTAATCACAGACGTTTTTATACTCTCCTGGCGGTCGCCAAAGTTAGAGTTTGAGCTCGGCTGTTCAGTCGCCTCCCGATCCTTCAGCGGGGTAAGAGCTCTTTCTCAGCGCTTAATCGTAGACGCTTTTATACTCTCCTGGTGGTTGCCTAGGTTAGAGTTCGAACTCAGCTGTTTAGTCGCTCCCCGATCCTTCAGCGGGGTAAGAGTTCTTTCTCAGTGCTCAATCATTGATGCTTTTATACTAACCTGGCGGTCGCCCAGGTTAGAGTTCGAACTCAGTTGTTCAGTCGCCTCCCGATCCTTCAGCGGGGTAAGAGTTCTTTCTTAGCGCTCAATCATGGACGCTTTTATACTCTCCTGGCGGTCGCCCAGGTTAGAGTTCTGTCAATGATGTGATTCACTCTATTGTACCTTCAAAGTTCTAGCTGTGGATTACTCTCCATTCTGATGGAAGGCACCTGGAGCCACATGTTCCTGTGATTGCCGCATAGTTTACAGCAAATCTCATAAAGATAGAAAAGCGGATAAATAATAGTGCAATAAAGGTAGATGACACACGGAATTTTTATAGTGGTTCGGTCAAATCGTAACCTACGTCCACTTTATAATCTTTTGCTCAAAAAATTGGACTATTCTAGGCAAGTCGTGCCTTTTACATGGTCCTATGAAACAAAAGAATAAATCCGACATCTTTATGTCAGATAAGGCCGCAAATGTTGGGCATTCCACACTCTGGGGATTTCTTCTCCATCCACTGTAGCTAGCTTGAAGGTTCCATTATCAAGCCTTCGTAGAATGGAGTACGGTCCTTCCCACTTCGCACCCAAATGAGTCGGGGGCGGAAAGACACGCTTCAGAACCAAGTCTCCGGGTTCAAAGGTTCAGGTTTGAACCTTTTTGTCGTAGTATCAAGCGACCTGTTGCTTGTGTCTCAAGGCATGCAAGTCTGCTTCATCCCTCTTCTCTTCTATTGAATCTAGGGATTCAAGGAGCAACTCGTTATTAGTCATCGGATCATAATAAGTAAATCGGTGAGATGGTACTTTTAGCTCAACCGGGATGACTGCCTCTGCTCCAAAAGCAATGGAGAAGGGGGTATGGCCTGTTGCTGATTTATATGTCGTCCTGTAGGCCCATAATGCCAAGAGTAATTCATCAACCCACATGGCTTTGGCCTGCTTCAATCTTCTTTTGATAATGGACTTAATCACTTTATTTGCTGCTTTGATCTGTCCGTTCGACTGTGAATGTGCCACAGAGGTGTGACGTTTCTCAATGTGGTACTTTTGGCAGAAATCCCTAAACTCGTTGCCATCAAACTGGGTTCCATTGTCAGTGATGACGATCTTCGGGATCCCAAACCGGCAAATAATGTTTCTAACAACAAAATTAATCACTCGCTTGGTTGTGATTGTAGTTAATGGCTCATCCTCGACCCATTTGGTGAAGTAGTCTACAGCCACAATAACGAACTTTGCACCGCCCTTTGCTATAGGGAGTCTTCCGATGATATCAATTCCCCACATAGCGAAAGGCCACGGACTTGTCATTGTTTTTAACTGACCAGGAGGTGCCTTGGGAATCCTTGAAAATCTTTGGCAAGCATCACAACTTCGCGCGTATTTTGTCGCGTCTTTGTTTATGGTAGGCCAGAAATAACCATACCGCAACACCTTTTTTGCCAGAGTTTGTCCTCCAGTGTGATCGCCACATTCACCTTCGTGCACTTCCTGTAGTACACGTTTGATGTCGTCATGGGCTATACACCGAAGGAAAGGTATCGAAAATCCCTGTCTATACAGGACTCCGCCTTGCAGAACATATCGGGAAGCTTTACGAATTACTTTACGCCTCTCGCTCTTCTTGGTCGGAAGCGTTCCATTCATTAGGAAATTCTTTAGAGGGGTCATCCATGACTCCCTTTCCGGCTCAGTTTCTAGTACCGGATCAATTTCCATCTGATCTATACTAGGGAACCAAAGCACTTCAATTGGGGCTAGCCCGATTTCTTCAGGATCGTCGGAACTAGCCATCTTGGCTAATTTATCTGCCTGTAGGTTCTCTGACCGCGCAATATGGGATATACTATAGTGATCAAAGCCAGTCAGCAACTCCTTCACTTTCTCCAAATATGAAATCAATCTTGGGCTCTTAGCTCGAAATTTTCCAGAAACCTGATTTACAACCAACTTGGGGTCACAAAATATGTCCAGCTTCGCGATCTCTAATTCCTTTGTGATCCTCAGCCCAGCTATCAGGGCTCCATATTCGGAGTCGTTGTTAGTGGCGTGAAATTCAAACCGGATAGCATAGGATATTAGTCTTTTCTCAGGAGTTTCAAGCACCACTCCGGCACCGGATCATTTATCATTCCTAGCACCATCAATATACAATTTCCATGCACTAGGATCGAGAAGTAACTTTGGTGAGTCAGCCTCTTCGTTTACCATGTTGTCCTCCGAGGCAGTAAATTCTGCTATGAAATCTGCCAGCACTTGCCCCCGTATTGACCGTCGGGGCTGAAAATTCAAATCAAATTGACTCAGTTCAATGTTCCACTTGAGCAACCTTCCAGAAGCTTCTGGTCTCTGTAGAACTTGCTTGAGCGGGTGATCTGTGTACACGGTGATAGGATGAGCTTGGAAATAATGTCGAAGCTTCCTAGATGCAGTCAATAAACTGTACGCCAGCTTCTCGATCCTCGGATAATTGCGTTCAGCTGCCGCCAATTTTTTACTCACGTAGTACACTGGCCTTTGAACCTTGTCTTCTTCTCTCACTAACGCTGAGCTGATGGCGTGGGACAACACTGCTAAGTACACAAATAAGTCCTCGTGATCCATCGGCTTAGACAGTTTCGGGGGTCTCTCCAGATGATTCAGCAGGTTCTGAAATGCTTCAATGCAATCAGGAGTCCACTTAAAATTTCGATTTCCTCGCTTTATCAATTCAAAGAACGGAATGCATTTGTCTGTAGCTCTAGAGATGAATCTGCTTGATGCTGTACTTCCCCCACAAGGCTCTGCACATCTTTGATCTGTCTAGGTTCATGAATGTCTCTGATTGCTGCAATCTGGTCTGGATTAATTTCAGTCCCGCGCGAGCTGACGATGAATCCCAAAAATTTCCCGGATGCAACCCCAAATGAGCATTTCGTTGGGTTGAGTTTCATCCCATACTTTCGAAGAATACCAAACATCTCTGCCAAGTTTGTAGTGTGATCAGACGATTGTCTGGACTTAACCAACATGTTGTCAACGTATACCTCCATCGTTTTCCCAATCTGGTTATTGAACATTCTGTTCACTAACCGTTGATATGTAGCACCTGTGTTCTTCAAACCAAAAAGCATTACCACGTAGAAGTATAATCTCAGATCAGTAATGAAGCTAGTGTGTTCTTGATCTGGAACATGCATAGGAATCTGGTTATATCCTGAATAAGCATCCATAGAAGAGAGGAGCTCATGACCTGCCGTTGAATCTACCAACTGATCAATTCTGGGTAACGGGAAGCTATCTTTTGGGCAAGCTTTATTCAAATCCGAAAAATCAATACACGTACGCCACTTCCCATTGGCCTTCTTTACCAAAACTGGATTTGAAATCCAATCTGGGTAGGTTGAGTCTCTGATGAATCCGTTACTTCTTAACTTTTCAACTTCTTCTTTCAAGGCTACGGACCTCTCTGGGCCCAGCATTCGCCTTTTTTGTTTTACAGGGGGGTGCTTCGGGTTAATGCTCTATGAATGGCTCATGATTGATGGAGATATCCCACACAAGTCCGCGTGGGTCCAGGCAAATACATCCAAGTTATCTTTCAGGAAACCCGTTAGTTCTTTAGCTCGAACTGGATCGAACTGGGATCCAATCTTCAAGACATTCTCTGGGTCACTATCCTCGATTGGTACATCCACAGTCGTTTCGTTGGGAGCCGCCATTCTACCCCGAGTCTCTTCGTCCCCTCTGGGATCTATATCCTCGGGCAGTTCTCTGGGCGACTCACCTATAGTCATTTTCTTTAATTGCTGTGACGTCTCCTCCCTTGTGGGGGAAGAAGCATTTTTAGTGTCAATATATTTTCCTTTACGGAGTAGCTTTAGCTCTGCAATGTAACATGCACGTGCCGCAACCTGATCTCCTCTAACTATGCCAACACCAGCTTCCGTAGGAAACTTCAATAACAAGCACCAGAGGGCTATACAAGCTCTAAACTTTGCTAGGGTCGGTCGGCCTAAGAAGGCATTATAAGGCGATTCAACATCCAAAACTATGAAGGGAAGAATTCTCACTCTCTGGCATTCTCCTTCCCCAAGTGTTACCGACAGCTCTACATATCCCATTGGAGCAGTTGAAGCCCCGTTAAATCCACAGATCCATCCTTCACACGGCTTAAATCTTTCGTTTCAAGGTTCATTAGATCAAACATCTTTTTGAATATAATGTTGACTGAACTCCCGTTATCCACTAAAACTTTATGGACAGTGGCCGGGCCAATAAGAACTGTGATTACAAATGGATCTTCGGTCGGAGCGTGGACCCCAATACTCTCTTGATTGCGGAAAATGACGTCATCTGACATCGTCTTTTGTTGTTTTACCAAGACATTGTCTTCAGGGTTGTTACACTCTCCTGCCTCAAGATGATGCTTTGCTGCGTTTACATACGGGTCCATCGCCCTGAAACTATGCCCGGCTAGGTGAAGCCCTCCGATTACGGTATTGATAACAAGATCCTTTCCTTTTTGCTGCACAGTTGGCCTGGCAGTAGGTTGATTCTGGTTTTGGTTCAGGGTCTGAGTAGCTTGCCCCCTGTCTCTAGGAATCACTCGGTACTCATCCAACTTCCCTTCTCTGAGCAACCTACGTCTCTCAGATGACGACATTCATTTGTAGAGTGGCCGTGACTCTGATGGAAGAGACAAAACTTCCCTGTCTCACGTTCTTTCTCCATTGAATCTCTTGGAGGAGGCCTTTTATGTTGGAGAACGTTGTACGAGTCAACGAACATATTCTCGAAAGTATCATTTATTGGCGTATAGTTTTCGAAAGACCTGGGATGGGTCCTTCTCTGGGAATCGTTCCCCTGATTTCTCTACCGATTATTGCCATTACTGTTGTTACCATTGTTTCCTGACTGGCGGCGGCCGCCCTGGCTTCGATTCCCAACGTTGACTTCAACCTTCCCCGAGTTGTCTCCGGCCTGCTTGATGGGGACATTACTTTGGATTTCCTCCTTATTCGCCATTTTCATCTTCCGGTTAGCATACACCTCCTCCTGACGTAAGCGTACGTTTGCTTTCTCGTAAAACAATTCTCGAGTAGGAGGTGGTTTGCCGGCCAGGTATCTCCCAAATTCAGTATCTTTATCTACCCCATCAATTAGGGCTGCCACAACAGTCGGCTCATGGGGATCCTTGACTTCGGTGGCGGCTAGGTTGAAACGATCCATATATACCCTTAAGCTCTCAACTGGTCGTTGTTTGACAAGGAACAGGTCAATCACACTATTCGACCTTTGTGCATAAATGAGGAACTGTTCTACGAACTTTTCACTCAATTCCCTGAAACTGGAAATTGATCTTGCTGGTAAGCGAGTAAACCATAATAACGCTACATCCTCCAGGAATATAGGGAATGCTTTGCACTTTACAGCGTCGGAAGCTACGACAGCGGTCATTGACTAAGAATATCTCATTAGATGTTGGATTGGATCAGATCTACCTGCATAATGGTTCATCTAAGGCATGTTGAAGCGCCTCGGGAATGTTACATCTAGAATGTCGTCGGTAAAAGGGGTGTGGCTACGATCAATTCCCCAGTCTTCATTCCTTTGTCCACGGCTATCCGCTAGGATTTGATGGGCCATAGCTGCAACATTTGCACTGGTCATCGGAGGCTCGGGGTCAGTGCTCCTAGCTTGGTGGAATTCTCCGATCTCTCTTCTAGGAACATCCACGAAGTCCGGAGCTCGAATTGGGCTTCGCTGCCCCTTGTTACTATGAGTATTTGTACAGCGAAGGGGCTGAGGTGGTCTATTCTCAACAGGATTATCCACAACTCGAGCTCTAGGAGTTGCGGCGTGATTATTCAAGTTGCTGTTTGAGGGTCCTACACCAAGCGTCTCTTCCTCTCGTGATGGCAAGGTTCCAAATCGGAGCTGCTCTATGTTTTCAGCCTGCTCATACGGTCTCCGCGGAGGTCTTGGTGATTCCTCCGATGAAGAAGAGTACTCTGGGGTGAGCGGATGGACTGGAGGAGGCGTTCTTTGCCTTACAAGATCATCCAGACGTCTATCCATAGCAGTCAAATTCTGTCGTAGCATGGAGCTTTCCTGCCTTTGAGCAGCTATTTCGTCAAACAACCTATCCCATATTTCAACGAAGCGAGAGAGATCTCCTTCAGTAACTGGAGCAGAGGGGTCATACCGATCATCAACATTTTCCCTTATGCGCAAAGAGCTTGATCCAGGTTGAACAGAGGGACCAGGACGGGAAGAGCGAGCCATAGGCTCCTTTCTAGGTCGAGTTGTAATCCGGTCATCACTTCGGATCGTGGTGGATCGGTGTCGGTGGCTCGCAGCGCCCCCCTGGGATCGGATCGTGGTTACATTAGGAGGGGGTTCGTGGTATTATCGTGGGACCGGGTAACGATCCCTTCAATTGCTCGGTTCGCGTCGCCCTCCACAGTTCGGTTCGCCATCTCTGTTACGCGATCCGAGGGTCCTTCGTTGACCTGTTCATGCACGCTCTCTTCAATCGCTTCATTCGTAGCGTCATTCGCCTGTGAAGCTCGTACTTCCTTAGACTTCTTTCCAGCCATGATATCAGGTATCGTTGAAATCTTCAAAAGTCTGAACAGTGAGGTTTCGGGACTATTTTCTTCGGACTTGAATATCCAAACAACAGAGAAACAATCCAATATCCTGGGTTCAATTCTCAGTGAAAGCACCAAAATGTTAGATCAAAATTTGGCTCTAGCACCCAAATTGTTCTGATTCGTAGAGAATTATAACTGAAAAAATGAGGAAAACGCATAGAACACACAAGGTTTATAGTGGTTCGGCGTTAACGAGCCTACGTCCACATTATACGTTATTGATTATACTTTGAATGCTAGTACAACTAATGATTTCTCTCAAACTCACTCTTACAATTATGATTTCTCTCAGTAATTTCGAAGTAAAACTGATAAGAAATAGTGGTATGACAGTAATGGTGGAATCAATACTCGATACTGCCAAAAGATCCTGAAAAATGCCAAGCTCTGGGCTATTTATAGCTGATTTCTGGTGATGGATCGCGGTCATACGTGGCCCACATCCCGAAGATCTCGGGCCGGTTCGTAGCTTGATGAAGAGTCAGTCAAATTAGCCGTTGTCGACAGGTGTCTCATGATCCGTCATACGCGGATCGAGGTAGACTTGGTCAGCAGCTTCGCCACGCCTTCGGGGATCGGATCGGTTCGTGATGGCAAAGGGGGGTTCGGGTCGCGACCCGCTTCAGCGATCCGATGGTGCGATCCGAATGGGGGCGATCCGCATGGACTATTCGATCTTTTGTGAACTTGAGGAGCAAAATCTCATACCTTCTTCTTGTGTGTGAACCTTGGTGGCTTGGTCAAAAAGCTGGCCAACATTTTAAATTGTCTATTTTAGTGGATTTTAAATATTTAAAATAAATATTTTAAATAATAACGATGAAAAGTAAGTTTGAATCGAAATTTGGAAACGAATATAATTAATTCTAATTATAAACATGGCCTGAAATGGCGCGGTAGTTTCAAAATTTGAATTCAAACTTTGACTGACTGTACCGGGTGCAAAACAAAACGGATTTGAGTGAAACCAAAAATATTTAAATTTGTTAATGAATACCTTTCTAACAAATCTGAAAAATCGAAGTTTCATAGTGGGAAGCAAAAGTTATGGCTAAATAAATTTTCACAAAGGTCGCTATGGAGTTTATATAGCCCATGAGAATAGACATTTTGCAAACGACCTCGGAATTCAACGAAACCACTTTTGTTGGATCCGGGACGTTAAACTATTTCTAGGTTTCAAATTTCATAAATTTTGAAGCTAGTATGTGAGCGTGGCAAAGGAAAATGTGTTTTGGTTAATTATAGTTAAATTGGATCGACCAAAAATGGGCCATTTTTCAAACGGTCTCGGAATTTGACGAAATTAGTTTTGTTAGGACAGTATCGTCAATACGAAGCTAGAAAATATTTTTCGGGAATTTTTAAGGTCAGTACGTGGCCCTAGTAAATTAAAATGTACTTTCAAATGTAATATAAATGGATTTGTATTTTAAATTTGAAGAAAACAGATCATAACAGCCGAATAGGCTTACGAAACATATCCCATTATGTTCGGAATGGTGGTAATTAACTAGGGGCAACAGTCGTTGGGTTCGGTTTGAAGTTCGTATACAAAAAAAACATATTTCTTTTATTTGAATTAAAATAATTAAATACACATATATTGGGTCAAAGAGGGTCAAACCCTCCCTTTCTTCAATCCGCGGTCAACGAAAGGAGCAGCCGCTTATAGGCGATTAAAGGCTGGTTTCTTCAACTCTTTCCTCCTGCTTTTCTTTTAATCCAACAATTCATTCAAGGAATTTGTCAAGGGAAAATTATAGAGCTCATTTTGTTCTACAAATCCAACGGTGGAAATAGTTCAGAGCTGCGGATTTTTCTCGAAATCGAATCCCAAACATCCGCCGTTCGAAGAGGAATTGGGGGACCACCGTGCAACCGAGTTCAACCGGAAGGGGAGGCGCATGAAGCTCTCACGGCGGCAGACCACGTGGCGGAGTCGGAACGTCGTCAAGCACCTTGATTTGCAGGAAAAATCCAACCCTAAAAATGAACAGTAATGGGTTTGAGCTGCCTGATGTAGAAGATGGATTAGAGGAAGGTTTAATTTTAATTAATTATTCGTTAATTATTTAATTAAAATATCCAATGTTTAAAGTAACGTAACTTTTACATACGAGGTTCAAATCACGTGAAACTGGATCCGTTGCGATCGTGCGGATGAGAGCTTCACAACAAAACTGACCGCGTCCAAAACAGAGCACGTTGGAATTTCAAGCAATTTCGAATCCGAACAGAAATTCAGAAATAAAAACCAAAGTGAGAATTTTCTCACTTTAAATTTTATATACAGTTATTTATTTTTTAACTACATATATGTACTGCTCCCCATCGTCCATAGACCATGGACGACTTGTTTGATTGAATTCTGTGTGGAAATTGATCGTGATGTGAAAATGAAATACATATACATACATACATACATATATATATATATATATATGAAAAGCGAAAATATCGTATATATTGAAAGTGAAAACATCGTATATATTGAAAGTGAAAATATTGTTTATATTGAAAAGTGAAAATACCGTATATATTGAAAGTGAAAATATCGTATATATTGAAAGTGAAAATAAGATATATATATATATATATATATATATATGAAATGTGAAAACGATATATATATATGAAATGAAAACGATACATATATGAAATTAAATGATATATATATGAAATATGAAAACGATATATATATATATATGAAATGTGAAAATGATTTGATTGTTAAAAATATAATTTTTAACATATATATACACTGTATAAAATTGTCGTGTATATGGAATATTCAATTTTGAATAGAAATTGAATATGAAGTTAAAATCGTTTTTGAAAACGAATTTAAAACGATTTATAAAATACGTTTTAAATGGAAATCGATGAAATATATAGTATATATATAATATAATGGCCTGAATAGAACGCGGCGCGCCGTGGCAGTTCGCGAATTTCGACCATTGACTTCGAACGAACATTACGGGAGATCCAACCGTTGGATTCTCCTGAAACCAGAACCATTGGGTTCGTAGCGAAAAGAGCTTTCCAATGAATATGAGAAATTTGAAATCTTACGGTTGGATTTGGAACTATGTCCAAATCAAATTTGGAAAAGGTCGTTGTAAGTACAGTTCGATGGCCATTGGTGGAAATCGACTGTACGGGCCTTGATAAAATTATTAAAAATAGTAATAATTTGTGTAAAGTCATAAGAAATGAATTGGGAAGAATTGGGATGAAAAATTCCATATTTGAAAAGATAAAAATATAATTTATCGAAACGAATAAGTTATTAACTAGAAAGGTATTCCAATGGTTGTAAATAAATTGGATTGGATTCGAATTGAAATTATCTTTGGATATTTTCAATATTGGATTCCGTAATTATACAGATATTGTGATGGGAATTTGGAAGATATCGATATCGTTATTCCCGATATGATATCTGTTGGTTTCAGGATTTGATGTTGAATATAAGTCGATACTATCTCTATCCAAAACCTTATATTTAATGTCAAATTTGATTGATTGATTGTTTGGATTGTGCTCGACCAGTTTGTGAGCAAAATATGCTTGTACATTTAACATTGGGTTGGGTAGAAATATCTGTGTGCTAAAACCTTGTGAAACACTTCACGATTTGACGATAAGATGTTTAGCGATGTTATGTTTATTTCAAATTTAATGAATGATTGTGAAATGATATTTTTCTTAAGTGAAAAGAAATGTATTCCCGATTTTTGACAGGGAACGTTTTATAAAAATGTTTTATAAAACAGAAACGATTTCGAGGCCCAAAACCCGATGATTTCTAAAATTATTTAGAAATGTATTATATGTTACATTGTGGTTCATCGCATATTCGATTAGTTGCTATTGATGATGTATCTATTTGGTGGCGGAGAATTTATTCTCTTGCTTAACACCCTTCTTTGAGACGTACGAGCTCAAAGGTTATGTGATTAATAATGACTGATCCTATGTGTGAATTACTGATGTGAAGTACTATATTTTGAAAGTACTTGTGATTATTATGTTGTGAAATGATTTTCCCTACTTCGGGATATGAAATGATTTAGTTTGTGGCTAAAGAGTCGGGTGACCCTGAGACTAAAAGTATGAGTGAGAGGTCGGTGTAGCCTACCCCTATGTGGGGTAGGTGCATCGTCAGTGTAGCCTACTCCTATGTGGGGTAGGTGCACATTTATATATTTCGAGTTGCCAGGTGCGTACCCTTTGCCTTGTCGATGGGGAGCATGATATTTGGTTGCATACTTGTTTGTATGCATTGTTATGTTTTGGAATTCATATTTCCAAACGATTTGATTTGAGATCACGAAGTGAAATATACTTTGATATAGAAAGTTAGATAGGTATTTCAAATGATTTGAAATAAGAAATCCGGAATATAATCCAAAGGAATAATTTCTGTAAATTGAATTGGATTTGGAAAATCTAAGTGTAGTAATTAATCTAAATTGGTAGATTGGGATATTGCATGTTGATTGATGCATAGCATATCCATATATCTATATTGATTGTTGTTTATACACTGGCATTCATGGGGGTAAACCCGTTCCGCGTTAGCGGCGTGGTCCCGTGATATGCCATATTATTAAATAAGTTAATTATAACTGTTTAAAGTTTCTCACACCAGTCCCATGACTGACCTGTAGTTTGCTTTTCCCTTGCGAACTCGGGTGCCCCTATTTTCTACACGGGCAGTCGAGTAGTTTTATTTTGCAGATGTATTGAGCAGGATTCTGGATTGAAGCTTTAAGCTGTGTCCAGGCATTTACGGTCTTCCGCTGTGTAGTTTATATTTCCGCTGTGCATTGTATTACCTTTATTGTAAAATCATCTTCTGCTGTATTGATTATATTTCAATATACTCTGATATTCTGTACTCTGATGTAACATTATTATGATGTTTATAAAAGTCTTCTATTATTTGTTCTGATGTGTTGTATACCTAGAGTTAGCTTATGCGAAATTCGAACGGTCTTGGTCGGTTTAGCTATCGATTAGACCCGGGTGAAATCCGTGTCGTTACATTCTCAGTGTTCCATTGATTTCTGTGATTTGATGAATCTGAGTTATTCTCTGTGTTTCAGTGTTATTTTGTGATCCTTTGAGATAATCAGGTGTTTCTATGGTTTCTTGTGAATTTTTGTGTTTTCCTATGTGGAGCTGACTTGTAGTGTGTTATTCGTTATGTGAGAACGTATGGTATGCGATATACGATTATCACTTTTCAGGTTACTATTTGAGGGTCTATGACACATTCCTGTGTTACTGCCAGTACCAGACCTTCGGGTCAATTCTGTGTGAACTCTGTGTGAACACTGTGTGGACCTTTTTGTCAATCCTATGTGGCTCTGCGGACCTTTAGGTCATTCGGGTATGCAATCTGTATGATATAGTACTAGCTATGGCTTTGTGCCATCCTGTGTGATAGCACGTGCAGGCATAACATCAGCTAGCCATTTTTTGATGGATCCATCGTCTATGGTTTTGTGTTTTGTATCTATTAAGGTTCTATTTTTGATATTTAAATTCTTTTCAAAGTTTTGTCATTTCGAGACTCCGTGATTTAGTGATTTTAGTTATTTTGGGGTTATGTGGTTCTATGTCTTTATCTTGTGAACTTCAAAAGTTATTCCTATAATACTTTATATGAATTTAAACTTGTAGTGTATTGTTCCATCTTATTCCTTTGTGTCCTAGAGGAATATCCACCTTAGTGATTTAATTACTTATTGTTCTTATATAACTTATACTGCTGCAAGTTAGACTGACCCATGTGTGTATTCCTCGGGTCAAACCGAGATGTTTCAGGTTTAGTTGTCGTGCTTGGAGTTTGGGTATATCACTACTGGACTATCTCTCCTGTTGCTATTCCTTGTTATGTATCTGAGTTTTTAGTGTATTCTTTAATGTGTATCTTTTGATATATGTAATGGTTTTTGTATAACCATTTGTTTGTAGCACATGTATTTGTTGTATTCTATTGTTGTAATAATATGTAAACTAGTCTATGAGTTGTAATTGTGAATGTACGATGTTCTGAGCTAGTCCTATAGTCGTTGTAGAGTTGTATTACATAAGTATTAAGTATGTGGATGCACATAGAAAGAAAAAAAAACAGATAGTACATCACCGACGTACTTAAGACTTGTTAATGCAAATCTACGAATGGTCGCTCCTGTCAAGCCCTATTCTCCGCTCTAATAGACGACATTACTTGTTAATGCTCTTTATTAGGGTGGGTCTCCGGGTGGGGCATTACTTTGGTATCAGAGTAGAGGTTCAGAAAAAAGTATGTTACAGACAAAACAGAACCAGAATAGTATGTGTGTTACAATGTAGAAGGATAACAATCGTGTCTATATTTTCATTTCCTTTGTTATCCTAATTTTGAGAATCTTATCTGTAAGTCGTGAGGAATCTTGTGGTTGAGGAATACATCTAGGAAAAAGAAGTTTATTCCATAGTATTCCATAGTTCATATCACCTTTCGTAGTGAGATTTAATAAGAGAATCATTCCATCCTCTTAATCTTTCAAAGTTCGAACCTTCTGGGTAAAGTTTTAGGAAATCTTCCCACCATATCTTTGATATTTAAGGTTATTGTTAGGTTTAGTAAGGGGATTTGAAGATAATTGAGATTTGAATTTTTTTTAAAGAGGTCTTCACTCAAAGCAAAAAGATGTTAAAGATCAGGTAAATTAAATTAGAATCGGAAAATAAAGTAAAATGGGGGTTGCGCAGCGGAAGCAGACGAGTCATTTCGGTTGTGCCAAAAAAATGTCTATGTCGTTGTCCTTGTTATCTGTGATGTTGGAAAAAGGGGTTGTTATAGATGACGTTGTGTGTGTATGTTATGGGTAAGTGTGGGACTTTCCCGTGCGGATTCCCTATCTAACGGACTGTCTGTCTTTCCACAAATTGATTCTTATTTCATGTGTATGTTGTTGAATTTGGAGATTCTATTGGATATCTTATTCGGATTAATTGAAGTATTTTATACTTTAAGACTTTGAATAAGGTTTTAAACCACCCTTACATTCTCGTTGAATTTCGTGAGCCATGGTAAAATCCTTTGCATTAATCCTTTGGACTATTTTGATTTATTCCTGTATGTATCGGCTCATATCATGAATCCAAGCATTTGATCTATGTTATCGAGTTGGTACCTCTTGCATTATTTATTTTTGAGCTAATATACAATAAAATTTTAGTTGAATACCAATAAGTAAATAGTCTTAATTAATCAGAGTGCATGCGCAGTGGAAACAAGTTGATTTTTGTGACTGAGCAAAGTAATCAATGCACATTGTGAATTATTGTGAAACACTTTCTTTTATAACTAAGATATTAAAGGCAAGATAATAAATTGGATTCGTTTGAAATTAAATAGTATTAAGTATTGTATGGTGATTGTTGATTTTGTCGATGTGTCAAGACGTAGTTTAAGAATTCTGGTCGAGACAAGGGACGCCTTAGGTCGATAGGTGTTCCAAAACAAAGACATTGTTGACATAAAAATCGTTAATGTAAATTTTAAAATTTATATGAGTGTCTTTTATAATTTTTCCAACTAAATGACATTAGGATTGTAAAGGGTTATGTAGTATATGATGTTGAGTAAGATTTTGAGGTATGGATTTCTATTAATATTAAGTAGTTTCATTTTTAAAGTGAAATTGGCGAAACTTTGAATTATAAAGTAATTTGAATCATAAATTTTTGAGTTATATATATATATAACTATAAATTTATTTTTTAGAATGGAGATGATGTAACTTTGAAAATAATCATTCTTTATCTTGATTCTCTTCTATATGTATTGAGGTTGTGAAAGACCTTAATTAAATAAAATCTCCAATTTTTAAAAGTTAGCCTATAGATGGTGAATTTTTGGAATAGTTGAGTTTTCTTTTGATAAGAATAATGATTTTGTCATCTGTTATAAATATGGAACAGTAAATTGTTGATAATTTAAACTAAAATGTGTATTTTTAGTACGAAATTTTGAAGTGTCATCAAAAGACAATTGTGAAATTTAATCAGGAACATTCGAAAATAAGAGTGAATTAATGATAATAGTATTTGAGAGCTCCCTTGTGTTCTCTTGTTTTTTTAGTGTTGATGTTTTGGGACTATGCCATGGTCATGTATTCTTATCCGATCGGGTAATTTGGAGCTGTAACGTTAAGTTACGGAATTTCAGTGTTGGTGATTCTTGTTGCCTTCGAGAAAGGATCGAGTAGTTATCTTTGGATTTTGTTATCCTTTTATATAGTTTCCAACTAGAGCCCATTTCTTGTACCATCTGGATTGAGAAATCATAAGAATTTCAAATGTTCAATCTTGTGTTGGAGATACGCTAGTCATTCGTGAATGGTATTGTTATCCCAAGAGCCTTGAGTGCGGAAGTTTAAAATTATTTTGTCCTTCTTCTATGATTTAGCGTTTTGTTTAAGCTTTTGGATTATGTTGTGGTAGACCTAGTGGTTGCATTGTTGTTAATCCTATGTTCTTGTGAAAACCATCTACTTCATATTAAGATCTACGACATCTTTGTTGTTATATACATACATACATACATACATATATATATATATATATTTGTGTGTGTGTGTATTGTATTGGCATAGCTCATGCCGAAACTTTATATGGGAATTCACTGTACAAACTATATTGGTTTAATTTAGTCTAGTTGGTGCATTAAATCCCTAATCTTTTGGTAAAGCTCTTGAGATTTATATCTTTTGATTGCATAGGGAAAAAGGAATTAACTTGCCTTAAACTCTATGCTAACCCCTTAGGGGGTGTCTTGATATTTATTGGATGTTCTATCTCCATCCAACAATTCTGTCGCGAAGCATTATGGTTTTTAAGGAATAGGAATTTGGTGCCACCTTAAAAGCCACTTTCTATCTCCTAGCTTATCCACCTTGGAGTTTCTATTTAAACCTTCTTTACTGATCTTGGAAGCTATACAATGTGTACCCCATCCTATATAAGGAAGTGTTTGTAATATTTTTGTTCAATGCTTATGTTCATTTTTATACTTATGAGTTGTTTTGCATGATGAATCTTGGTATATCCTTTAGTGTTTTTCTCCAAAGGATAAACGTCATTGTAGAAAGCTTTTTTTGCTATCGCCTTATCGCTACTTGTCCTTGTTTTACTCACTGGTCCATCGAATTTGTTGAATCCTAGTTTTTCACTTTTTCGAGCTAAAAGATGAGGAGTTCCAAATTCAAGTTCCTCCTACTCATTGTCAATTTTGTGTATTGATGTTATTAGGTTAGGTCGTGTATGGACTTAGCCATTATGAAATTGCGGAGACGCAATTTTTGTAAGGGGGGAAGTTTGTAACAACCCGAATTTTCGGTAATTACCTATTATAATTAATAATAGTAAAATAAAAATAATTGGTTGATAATTAAGATGAAATATATCATCAACTTGGCTATTTGACATCATTATTCGTGTTAATAATCAATTGGTGCTTTGAGGATTGGTTTTTGAGCTTATTCGCGTTTAAGTAATTATATTTGAGGCTTAGGTTAATAAAATGTGAAATTTATGACAAATTATGAAATATTGGTTTTGGGGTGATAATTTGAGAAATAAAAGTATTAACAAGTGTTGATATATGTGGTAGTATAGAAATGAAAGGTTAAAGTATTTTCTTATGGGAAATTAACAGTGTCAAACCCATAGCAAGTATATTTTTGCATTGATTATGTGACCTTTGAGATTAAAAACTCAAATATTGGATATTTGGGTTAATAATAAAGTTTAAATAAGGATGTGAAGTAATAAACGTATACAAACATGTAGAACTTGCTTTAAATTATAATGTGGTTAAAATTTTGGTTGTTGTGTAAATTTTGTCAAAATATTGATATTTTGTAAAATTTGATGTAAGTTTCAAATATTGATGTAAAAGGAAAAAGAAAAAACTTTAAAAGTGCTTTGTATATATAAATCAGTATAATTTTTACTTCATTACATTATGTTAAAACTTGCAAATGTTGACAGAAAATGGTGTAAATTTGGTTACATAGGCTAAATGAAAGAAAACATAGTCTAATTACCTAAATAGTGCTTAGTAAAGTGTTTTGGGCCTTATTTGTAACACCCCGTATTTTTTATGAATATTAAAATAATGAATTAAAGAATACTTAATTTTAAAAGTGGGAATTAAGTTAAATGGGTAGCTCCATTGCGTTCGTCTTGGAATTCTGGTTGGAATAGAGTCCAAGTTTGCGTAAATGGGACTCCGTATGGGGAAGTTAAGAAGCTTAAAAGATTTCAGTTCAAAGAAGAATTAAATTAAATAATAATTAAAAATCAGAAAACAAATTCAAATTTCGAAAATCAGCCAATAAAAGATGAGCGGGAAAAATCCCGCCCGAGGGTGTCGACCCCCCAAAGGGGTGTCGACATAGGTGTCGACCCCCTATAGGGGTGTCGACAGGGGTCTCGACCCCCCTATAGGGGTTTCGACCCCTGTCTTCCCAGATCTTGGTGATGAATTCTGAAGGATTAGGGCTTATGTGTCGCGCTATGGTTGGTTGGGTGACGTGTCTCTTTGGTTAGGATGGCTTTGATGACTCCTATGCTAATCTGAAGGCCACAATTTGTCTAACACATCTATAAATACATATCTAAACTTAACCCTAACCTCATAATCCTATTATATGGTGCCTCCATGCTGTCCATCTCTAAACTAGTCTACCCTCCTTCTTCTCCAAACTAGAAATAAATTAGAGAGCTTCAAATTGAATAAAAGGTTTTCCGCTTCAATCAACAAAGAAAGATTAGAATCGCTACAACGTCAACTAATTCTCTTTTTCTAATCCTATCGCTGTAAGTTCAATTATTATTCAGATTTGAACACATAATAGAAATCATGACTGTAATGAATCAAATCTATAACTATGCCTAATTGTAAGATAATCAATTCTGATTCATGCTTGTTCTTTTGTCAAATCTGAAATTACCTATGCCTATGAGACTGTTGTGATTGAACCTTTCATGTTGTACATCAAATTAGTAATTTCTTTATGTTCAATCTTACCAAATCTGAACACATATGGTGTATTTTCCTTAGTTTGCTCATATTCGTTGTTAATGTACAACATGCCTATTGGAACCATGATTCTTGTGTTTGGTACACCTTTACATGCCTATTTTCTCTTATGTCAATTCTTGTGTTACTTCTCTATCCCCTTTCCGTTTTACTTTATGAGTACTTGGAATTTGGAAACCTTGTTGAATCTTGTTGTACATGTGATTGTAACGCGGGGAATTGGGTATAACCTATTGGAGTAATTTTGGACACAACAAGTATATTATAACTTGAGTTGGCTGCAATTGTGGATAATTGGCATACAAAAGCCTAGACTTGGACATGATTGGTAAATATGTAAATTGGATAAAAGATGAACATGCCTAAACCAAGGTTAGATTGAGTTGCGGTCTAATACTGCCTGGAACCACCTGGCGCATCCAGCAACCGCAACAACAGGTCTAATGTGCGAGGTTACCGCATCAAGCCCAAAACCCAAGGTTAGAATGAGTTTGCGGTAGAAGTCTGCCCGGAACCGCCTGGCACATCCAGCAACCGCAAACAACAGTTCTAATGTGAGAGGTTGGTGCATTAATAAATTAATTAATGCCAATGAACAGACATGCTAAGAATGGTAAACTTAAGTAACATATGAATAAGCGACACTTAACCAATGCAACATGTTAATTAAACAAATGGGTGGGGTTAGGTTAAATTGAGAACACTTAACCGTTATAACATGTTGATTAGGAAACCCTAGTAACGGGGACCCATTTCAGCAGTAACCCACATAGATGTATCACGGTAACCTGAACTAGGCAGGTTGGGATACGATTACTGGGCTGATTATAAGTAGTCAAAATAGCGGTAGGTGGTGCGTCAGTGTAGGTTCTGACGGTTTACGGGCGTGCACGTACCCTGGAGTGGAAAAATCAGGCACTGGGCATTAGTAGTTATACACTATGCATCTTGAATTGTGTCGGGTTGCCATCATAGGGATTGATACACCCCATTGTGGGACCAGCACAGGTATCTACAAACATGCAGGGTTGAATGACACAATTAATAAATACAAGCGAGTAGAAGCCGATCAATAAAGGGATCATTTTAATATGAAAACATGAGGCTAGTTGAAACAATTGTTAGTAGGTGCAGAGAAATAGAAATGGGTGCGATAGCATATTCAGTTTATCTTACCTTATCTTGTCTTATGTTATCTTGTTACTATGGTATTGTCTTATATTTGGTTTATTCATGTCATGATCTTTTTTCTTGTTTACGTGCTGAAAATCACTGGGCTTACCAGGCTTTATGTCTGGCCCGTTTTCTTTTGTCTTCTTTCTTCCGTTTCCCCCCTGGTCCACAAGAAGGGAATACTTCAGCTTAGTTTAGAACTTTTCCATCTTGAAGAGAGTAGATGTATTGCTTGGATTCTCTTTTCTTGGGCTATGGCTGTAGTTACACTTTTATTAGGGATTATTGCTGCTTTACTACTGTTTTATGCTTCTTTATGTATTTGGAGTTTTGAATCAAGACAGAGGTTTTATTGTAATGATTTGGAAGTTGGGTTTGGAGACAATGGTTGTAATGTTTTGACCGAACCACGCTGCTTTTGAAATGATTTTAGTTTTCCCGCTGTTTGTATGTCTGTCTTGTAAATTATCTGTATCTTTTACGTATAATACTTCACCAAAATTAATGCATTCCCTTTGTGAGTGATCTTAACGGAGGTGGGGTGTTTCACTTGGTATCAAAGCTAATGGTTACTAGATCAGATAAAAGTTTTTGAAAACTATTTTTCAAAAAGAAGTTTTAAAGAAGCATTTTCAAGAAAAGAGTTGTTTTATTTTAAAGGCATATTCCCCAAAGCCATATGCACTATCTTTCTATCCATTGTTTTGAATCTTTTTCTTTTCGTTTCAGTATGTCTGAGGATCTTAATATTCCAGAGGGTACCCGCCTGGTTCCGTCGGTATTTAGAGGCTACGACCCTCGCCGAAGGACAAGCGGACGCTCCTTATCCCCCAGACACAGATGTTGCTCCTCCTCCTCCCCCAGCTGCGGACGTTGTTCCTCCTCCTGCTCCGCGTCTGAATGCTTTCTCGAAGATATATAGGGACTTTCGAGCTATGGGCAAAATAACTTTAATGGGACTGAATCATTCGTGGAAACAAGAAACTGGCTCAAGGAAACAGAAGATCTATTTGTTATCTTCGAAGTGGACGATAGGCAGAAGATACAGCTGGCTATATGGTTACTTAAGGACGAAGCCACTTTCTGGTGGGAAGTTACTAATGCTGAGAGACAAGTTGAGACTTGGGAGGACATCAAAATGAGGTTTGGGATGAAGTTCCTCTCGCAAGCTGAACACAGCCTACAGATGGAGAAGTTCTTAGCACTCAAACAGGGAAGCTTATCGGTTAAGGAATACGTCAACAAGTTCAACCAGTTGGCTAGATTCGGACTGGAGTTGGTAAACACTCAACATAAAAAGGCTCTCCATTTCGCTAAAGGGTTAAATGAGCCACTGCACGGCCTACCTATGTCCCATATACCTATGGGCGTGACTTATGAGAGACTGGTGGACATGGCACTGTTACATGAGGAAAGCAAGGGCGAGAAGAAAGATGTGAAGATGGAAGAACCTCTAAACAAGAAAGTGGAGGAATTGCAGAATAAGAAGACAGATTATAAGAAGGGTGGAAAGAATAACAAACCCCATGACAAGAGGAAGTGTAATTTTTGTGGCATACCTGGACATCTGATTAAGGACTGCAGAAAGAAGAAGAGGAAGATGGGCGGTTGCTTTTAGTGTGGCGAGGAAGGACATATGGCTAAGGATTACCCAAGAAGGCAAGGGCAAGGGCAGAGGACATGATCTACCTCTGGTGAGCAGATTCACGCTCTCATGGCACTTACGCAAGCAAGAGGTTGAAATATTTCTGTTGAGAGTTTAGTTTATCTTTCTGATCATCCTGTTCATACTCTTTCTGATTCTGGCGCATCGCACTCTTTTATATCTACTGCTTTAGTTGAATCTCTGCACCTAAATACCAGTATAGTAGAGGATCCCATGGTTGTTTCAAATCCAATTAGGGGTTTGGCTTATTTATCAATGATTTGTTTGGATTTGGAAATTTCTATACTAAGCGATAGGTTCAGATGCAATTCTTATGTTTTGGGTTTCACAGGCTATGGGTTGATTCTAAGCATCGATTGGTTATCCAGTAATGGTGCCATCCTCGATTGTGAAAAGAGAGTGGTTAGACTTTTGACTCGCCTCAGTAACACTATCGAAATCTCCTGTAATATTATGAATTCTGTTATGCTTAACTACCTAGAATCTCTAGATGCACCTGTTGAAAATTTGCAATCTGTTAGAGTAGTCCGTGAGTACTCGGATGTCTTTGAAGAAGTGAAGGGTTTACCTCCAAAGCGAGAGATAGATTTCCGCATATACCTAGTTGGTAATGCAAAACCAGTTGCTTTACCCGTTAGACACATGGCTCCAAGGGAAAGGAAGGAGCTCAGCAAGCAAGTTAAAGAGTTGCTCGAAAAGGGGTTCATAAGGCAGAGTATTTCTAAATGGTGTGCTCCAGTAGTGTTCGAAACCAAAGCGAATGGTTCACTTCGCCTATGCGTGGATTATAGGGAGGTAAACAAGCTGACCAAGAATAATAGGCACCCACTTCCAAGAATAAGAGACTTGTTCGACCAGCTCGTAGGTGCATCAGTTTTCTCCCAACTAGATCTGGCTACCGGATTTCATCAGCTAAAAGTGGCTGAAGACAGCATAGATAAGATTGCGTTCAGGACTCCGGATGGTTTCTTTGAATGGCTTGTCATGCCTTTCGGTTTGACAAATGCACCCGCCTATTTCGTAGACTTGATGAATAGGGTGTTTAGGGAGTTCCTTAATAAATTTGTAGTAGTCTTCATGGGCGACATTTCAATTTTCTCAAAAAGTGAGGAAGAACATGCTTTGCATTTAAGGGAACTTATGGATACTCTTTAAGCACATCTGCGTAAAGCAAAATTCTCCAAATGCCATTTTTGGAGAGAAGAAGTAAGGATTTTTGGACATGTGGTGTCCAAATAAGGGTAGCTGTGGATCCTACAAAAGTAGTGGTGGTGCAAGATTGGAAGATTCCAAGGAATGAAACTGAAGTATGAAGTTTTCTCGGACTAGCGGGCTATTACAGATAGTTCATCAAAGACTTTGCGAAGATCACAGCCCCACTTACTAGATTGATGAAGAAGAACCTAACTTTTGCTTGGGATTTGGATTGTGATGATGCTTTCAAACGATTGAAGAAGGCTCTAACAACAGCTCTAGTTCTGACATTACCTGATGAAAGTAAGATGTTTACAGTATACACAGACTCATGCGGCACGAGGTTAGGCGCTGTCTTGATGCAAGAAGGTAAGGTAGTTTGTTATGGAGGAAGGCAATTGAAGATACATGAAATGAACTACCAAACCCATGATTTGGAACTTGCTGCCATTGTTTTCTCTCTTAAGTCATGGCGTCATTACCTACTAGGAGAAAGGTTTGAATTGTTTACTGACCATAAATCATTAAAATACCTTATCTCACAAAAAAGATCTTAACATAAGACAACAAAGGTGGATGAAATTTCTTGCCTCATACGATTTTGAGATTGCTTATACCCTTGGCAAGGGTAATGTGGTAGCATACGCCTTAAGTAAGAAAAGGCTAACCTTAAATCTTCTCTTTGTACAAAGGCAAAACTTGGAGTACATAGCAACCTTAGACTTTAGACCCTCCTTTGAGTTTGTACCTAGTTTGTTAGCATCGCTAGAGGTGCGGCCTACACTTTTGGACTCAATAGGAGCTGCACAACGTGAAGACCCTCAGATAGTTGAAGTGATGGATAAGTTAATTAGAGGTGAGACTACTAGTCACCTTAATAGATACTCCATATATGACAAGGGTTGGTAGAGACCAGATAAAAGACTATGTGTCCCACAAGCAAAGGATTTGGTGAAGACAGTTCTTGAAGAAGCACATCATTCTAAGTTGGTCATACACCCTGGTAGAGACAAGATATATAAAGACATAAATAGGGTTTTATTTTGGAATGGCATGAAGAAGGATGTGGTTGATTTCATCTCTAAGTGCTTAATATGCCGGCAAGTCAAGGTAGAGCAGAAGAAGCCTGGTGGTCTGCTTCATCCTCTAGTTGTCCCACAGTGGAAATGGGATAGCATTTCGATGGACTTTATAGATGGGTTGCCTAGGTCAAGAAGGGGCAATACCAGTATTCGGGTAATAGTTGACAGGCTCACTAAATGCGCTCACCTTATACCTGTTAAGATTAGGAGGAATGCCTCATCATTAGCATCCATTTGTCTTAAAGAAGTAGTTCGACTGCATGGGATACCCTCTAGCGTAGTAAGTGATCGAGATTCTATCTTTACGAGTAAGTTTTGGAAGAGTTTGCAAGACGCTGTAAGCACACAGCTACGCTTAAGCACTGCCTATGTAACACCCCAAATTTTCTATGATCATAAGAGTAACAAAACAAAGTATATTTGATTTTTGAAGGAAGAATTAAGGAAAATGGGTTAACCCATTGCATTCGTCTCGGAATTCTACTTAAGATAGAGTTTGCATAAATCGGACTCCGTATGAAGAAGTTATGGCTTTCAGAAGTTTCAGGAAAATTCAAATAAAATAAAACAGCTCGAAACTGAATTCGAAATTCAAATCAGAACCTAGAAGCGACCTATTCAGGAAAATTCCCGCCCAGGACCCAGATCGATCAGTGGGTCATCCTAGGGGTCGACCTGGGTACACAGGTAAACCAAGGGGTCGACCTCCCCCCTACAGGTCAACCAGTTTTGGCCCAGATCTAAATTTCTTTGGCTTGTGACGTGGTTTTGGATGTTCTGATGGTCTGGATTCATTCTGGGTTGATATCTAAGGCCCTTAACACTTCTATTATCCTATAAATACATCCCTAAGCCAAAACCTAAAGGTCTTACACTATTCTCTAGCCTCCATTTCTCTCTCCTTCTCTAAAAATAAATCAATGGAGTCGCTACTCTGTTGAAACCTAAGATAGAACTAGTACTTCTTCTTCCAATCCGAGTGGGATTAAAAGAACAACTAATCTACATCAAAGGAGCACTATTCAGTTTCAGAATACAGATCCCAGAAATCAAGATTTTCCTTTTTGATTATGAGTACAGTTATTTTCAGATATGGAATTTAATGCATTTTTGTGAATTTGAATCTGAGGTTATGCATACTTTTCTGTGGATCTATCTTGTTAATATTATTGTGACTGTTTTGTATCTGTTCCATCTTTTCTTCCTTTTTGTTTATAGCCAGGCTACCACGAGCCTGAGCCAAATTCCCATAAGAGATGAATGCACGAACGCTAAATTTGTGAAAATATTGAACAATGTATAATTGGACATAGCTGATTTATGACTGATTTGAGAACACAACATATGTTATAATTCAAGATCTGATTTTGGGGAAAAAGTGCATGTTATAATTTGAGATCTAAGTTTGGGCATATCTTAAATCATGATCTATGACTTGAAAAAAAAAAGAATGGATATGTAACTTAGGCGTAAAGATTTACATTAAAATTTGGATAACTATTAAATGTGAATATGCCTTAAAGGGAATTTCTGATATTTGGCATACGCTGAAGGCAAAGGCTATAAATTGGCATAATTCTTATTGTATATAATAATTTGGGGCTTTTAGGGAATATTCTGCATTGTGCAAAATTTAACTAAATTTGGGCATATGTTATATTGTGAATTATGACCATAATTTGGACATGTAAATGAGACTTAATTTATGATTAGGCAAGATATGTCAATGGAACTTTAAGATATGTTTAAATCTGTCAAATTGCCCAATCCACTATATCTGTTGGAACTGAATATTGTGATTTGGGTATGTAGTCCGTAGGCTTGATCTAAAATTGAGCAAAACATGTTAATAGAACCTTGAATAATCTGCTGTAACATATAAAGAAGCTAATTTGTTGAATAGGCATAATTAGTCTGATATTGGCATAATCTGTGAATGAATACTTTAGCTAAAAATGCTGAGGCACGTGGTTAGACTCTGTTTGCAGTGGAAGCCTGCCCGGAGCCAACCGGCTTAACCAGCAACCGCAAACAGCCAGTATAATGTGAGAGGTCGTAGGAATAATCAAAAGATGCTTAGTCACGAGGTTAGGTGTGCCTTGTGGCAGAAGTCTGTCCGGAACCGCCCGGCACATCCAGCGGCCACAAGCTACCAACCTAATGTGAGAGCTCTATGCATTAATAACAAATTAAAGCAAATCAAAGATAAATATGATGCCTAAAACATGTTGGGTGGAAAGGGTTAAATCAACTGGACTGTTAAATCTAATAAACTTGTTTCATGAATCTTTAGGCCCAATACAAAGTTAGGTAAAACAATCTGTAAGTCCGTTAATCTATATATTTGATCCGTTAGTCTGAGAACTGGTTAATATGTACATCTGGTCCGTTAGTCTGAAAACTTGTTAACTTGTATGTCTGATCTGAAAACTAGTTAACCTGAACTTTGTACATCTGAAATCGGTAAGCAAGTTAATATGAAATCTGTTAGTCTGGGGACACACGGTTAGGAGGGGTAATTACTTGTGTCATCTATTGTTTGGGACTCATATTAGTCCGTAACCCTTTCTGGTATCAAAACTATGACCCAACACTAAGAGGGGTCCGGGCAGGCTTACTGAACTAATTGTAAGAGGTTCACTCTAATAAAGGCGAGGGGTGTTATTGGCGCATTCCAACCGGGTCATGTGCGTGCATGGATCCGGTCTGCTCTGAGGATGGAAGACACCATGACATCTATAAATAGGTCTGTGTCTATAGGTTGCCACTTTAGGGAGTGATACACCCTTCTATGGGGCCGGCACACGGTATTTATGTATTATGGATCCGATCGCTTGGGGTGGAATCTAGGGTACACTTAGTTCTATCTGTTTCTGTGGGGTACCGTCTGTTGGGATGATAACACCTATCTGTTTCTGTGTGGTACCGTCTGTTGGTGTGGTAAAGGCCCATTACTAATGTACACCTAATTCTGATATATAGTTTCCGTAGGGGTTATTTTGTTTCCGTCTCTGTTCGGGTGGTAAAGGCCCATTACTAGCATTCTGTTTCTGTACATCTGTCTCTGATAGGGTGGTAAAGGCCTATTACTAGCATCGTGTTTCTGAAGAGATCATTCTGTTTTCTATTGGGACAATAGGACAACACCTAATTATGTTATACTAGTATTAATGCAGAGAAGTGAAAACTAAGTAAGAAGCTTAGCTTAGCTTATATCATTCTGTTTCTCCTGTTAACCTTCTATTCCTATTATGGTTATTTCTCATCCAGTTTTATTTACATGTCATGATACGATTATCTGTTTATATGATGAAATTCACTGGACTCACCGGACTTATGTCTGACCTAGTTTGTTTCGCTTCTTTTCTTTCTGTCCCCCCCCCAAGGTGCTCAGGGTGGAAACATAGGAGATTGATTCAGATTCTCTCTGCTTGAAGTGTTTGAAGTATTGCTTGGCTTTGACTCTATCTTTCCATGGCGGTTTATGTTGGGGATTGTGGCTTTAAAAACTATGCATTCTAAAGACTTTTGTACAAGACCGATATTTATATACTTGAATTCCGATATTGTGGTTTTGAAAGATGTAACCAAATTTATTTCTGTTGCTGTAGTAATAAAGTTATAAAATTTTCAAGTACTACTTTATCTATCTTGTAAATTTCTGTTATGTTTACTTATAACGTTCCACCGAAGTTAAGGCATTCCCTTTGCAAGTGACCTTAACGAAAGTGGGGTGTTACACTTGGTATCAGAGCTGATGGTTACCAGATTTGATAAAAAGTTTTAAAAACTATTTTCAAAAAGGTTTTAAAAAGGAAGTATTTTCAAAAGTAGAGTTTATTTTGAAAAATATAATCCCCAAGAGCCATATATCTTTCTTTCGATTCTCCGTTTTGAATCTCTTCCTTTTTCTTTTCAGCATGTCTGGGTTACCCAGGATACCCGAGGTCATACCGATACCAACTTGGTTCAGAAGGTAACTGGAGGCTAGGGTAACCGCCGCAGGCCAGCAGACGTTCCTCCTCCTCCCCCTCCCCGCGTTGATACTTTTTCGAAGATATGCAAGGACTTTCGGGTGATGGGCGGGAAACCTTTTCATGGGTCAGAAACGTTTGTTGAAGCTTGAAATTGGCTTAAGGAGGTGGAAGATTTGTTTGGTATCTTCGAGATAGAAGATGGAAGAAAGGTCCAACTAGCTGCTTGGTTAATGAAGGACGAAGTCTCGTTTTGGTGGGAGGTCACTAATGGAGAGCGTCCAGTGGAGACATGGAGGGATTTCAGGCATAGGTTCGAGATGAAATTTCTCTCACGAGCAGAAGAGAATTTATACATGGAGAGGTTCTTAGCATTGCAGTAAGGGAATTTATCGGTAAAGGAGTACGTCAACAAGTTCAATCAGTTGGCGAGATTTGGCATAGACTTGATGAACACACCTGAAAAGAAGGTCCTGAGATTCGATAAAGGTTTGAATGAGCTGCTACACAGGTTGGCTATGACTCACATTCCCATGGAGGCTACCTTCGAGAAATTGGTTGACATGGCGTTAATGCATGAAGAGGAAGCCAAAAGCGAGAAGAAAGAAGAAAAGCTCGAAGGACCACAGAATAAGAAAGAATGGCCAAAAAAGGAAACACAAAAGAGGGATGAAAAGTCTGAAGATAAGAAGGAGAAAAAGTGCTTTACTTATGGAAGCTTGACTCATCCGAACAAGGATTGCAGAAAGAGGAAGGGCGCTTGCTTCAACTGTGGAGAAATGGGGCACTTCACTAGGGATTACCCAAAGAAACGTGGGCAAGAGCAGAGGGAAAAAACTACTTCTGGAGGGCGGGCGAATGCTATCGTGACTGATGGATAGGATAGGAAAATTCCTGTAGTAGGATTAATTTCCTTATCTGATTATTGAGTTAAAACCCTCTTTGATTCTAGCATTTTGATTCTGTAATTAAGACTTTGCACTTTAATACTAGTCTTATTTCTGATCCCGCTATAGTCTCAAACCCCATAAGGGTTACGACCCATCTGTTTGTGATAAGTTGGGGTTTGAAGGTATCTGTGTTAAGAGTTAAATAGAATGTGATGCATACATTCTGGTATTTTTGTGGGATATGATGGGGTTTTATCATGCTTAGTTTCCTAAGAATCATTTGATAATCTGATTTGTATCAGTAGTCTATAAGTATCTGAATATTTCTAAAAAGGATAGGGGTTTTTACTCAAAGCGTGAAGTAGATTTTCGGTTGGACATTCGTTTAATGAGAGCGATTCTCTGAATGTCAACCTGATGTTGATTTCGGTCTTCAGGGTTGATACTTAGGGGGCTATTCTCTTAAACCGATGTCTAATGGGAACAAAGCTTTTGTTTTAATTGTACTTGCTTCTATCACTCGGCTGTATCCTATCGACCGAATCTTCGACCTTTATGTAGAAACTAATGGGTATAAACATGTGTTTGAGACATGTTATGTTTGATGGTTGCAAGTGGATGCAAGTGGTTGCTAGTGGTTGCTCGTGGATGCATATACACACACTAGGCACTAGATCAGCTCAAAAGCGCTCTCATACTGCATACGGATGTGTGTGCTTTTTTTTTCAAATTTTGTGGATGAAAAATGATTGACTTATCACATGGATGTTGCAGTTGGATGAATGGTTGTGCACTCATATAGAAATTTTGTGTATCAAATAGGATTTCTTGCATACATAATTGGACTCATGGCACTAACATAATTCACATTAAGGAGGTCAACTGAATCAGTACACCACCTAATCTTCGCATTAGATAAGAGAGATATACACGCACTATTGCATATGTTCATACAACATTAGAAGTTTTTTTAAGGACAATGGATGCTTGTGGATTATGTTTGAGTAGATGGGTGATTGGATGGTAGGACACATTCTTTTTAACTTAAAGATTTCGAGGACGAAATCTTTTAAGGAGGGGAGAATGTAACACCCCGAATTTTCTATGATCATAAGAGTAACAAAACAAAGTATATTTGATTTTTAAAAGAAGAACTAAGGAAAACGGGTTATGCTATTGCGTTCTCTCGGAATTCTGCTTGAGATGGAGTCCCAGTTCGCGTAAATCGGACTCCGTATGAAGAAGTTATGGCTTTCGGAAGTTTCAGGAAAATTTAAATAAAATAAAACAGCTCGAAACTGAATTTGAAATTCAAATCAGAACCCAGAAGCGGGCTAGGCGAGAAAATTCCCGCCCAGGACACAGGTCGACCATGGGGTCAACCTGGGGGTCGGCCTAGGTACACAAGTCGACTAGGGGGTCGACCTCCCCCCTACAGGCGACCTGTTTTGGCCCAGATCCGATTTTCTTTGGCTTGTGACGTGGTTTTGGTTGTTCTGATGGTCTAGATTCGTTCTAGGTTGATATCTAAGGCCCTGAACACTTCTATTCTCCTGTAAATACATCCCTAAGCCAAAACCTAAAGCTCTTACACTATTCTCTAGCCTCCATTGCTCTCTCCTTCTCTAAAAATAAATCAATGGCGTCACTATTCAGTTGAAACCTAAGATAGAACTAGTACTTCTTTTTCTTCCAATCTGAATAGGATTGAAAAAACAACTAATATACATCAAAGAAGCGCTATTCAGTTTTAGAATACAGATCCCAAAAATCATGATTTCCTTTTTTGATTGTGAGTATAGTTTTTTTCAGATATGAAATTTAATATATTTTTATGACTAAATCTGAGGTTATGCATACTTTTCTGTGGATCTATCTTGTTAATATTATTGTGACTGTTCTGTATTTGTTCCCTCTTTCCTTCCTTTTTGTTTATGGCCAGTTCACCATGAGCCTGAGCCAAATTCTCATAAGAGATGAACGCATGAACGCTAAATTTGGGAAAATATTGAATGATGTATAATTGGACATAGCTGATTTATGACTGATTTGAGAACACAACATATGTTATAATTCAAGATCTGATTTTGGGGATGAAATGCATGTTATAATTTGAGATCTAGTTTTGGGCATAACTTATATCATGATCTATGACTTTAAAAAAAAGGGATATGTAACTTAGGCATAAAGATCTACATTAAAATTTGAATAACTATTAAATGTGAATACGCCTTAAAGGGAATTTCTTATATTTGGCATAAGCTGAAGGCAAAGGCTATAAATTGGCATAATTCATATTATATATAATGATTTGGGGCTTTTAGGGAATATTCTGCATTATGCAAAATTTTACTAAATTTGGGCATATGTTATATTGTGAATTATGACCATAATTTGGACACGTAAATGAGGCTTAATTTATGTTTTGGCAAGATATGTCAATGGAACTTTAAGATATGTTTAAATATGTTAAATTGCCCAATCCGCTAGATCTGTTGGAACTGAATACTGTGATTTGGGTATTTAGTCCGTAGGCTCGATCTAAAATTGAGCAAAACATGTTAATAGAACCTTGAATAATCTGTTGTAACTTATAAAGATGCTAATTTGTTGAATAGGCATAATTTGTCTGATATTGGCATAATATGTGAATGAATACTTTAGCTAAAAATGCTGAGACACGAGGTTAGACTCTTTTTGCGGTGGAAGCCTGCCCGGACCCAACCGGCTTAACCAGCAACCGCAAACTGCCAGTCTAATGTGAGAGGTCGTAGGCATAATCAAAAGATGCTTCGACACGAGGTTAGGTCTGGCTTGTGGCAGAAGTCTGCCCCGAACCGCCCGGCACATCCAGCGGCCACAAGCTACCGACCTAATGTGAGAGGTCTGTGCATTAATAATTAATTAATGCAAATCAAAGATAAATATGATGCCTAAAATGTTTTGGGTGGATAGGGTTAAATCAACTGGACGGATAAATCTAATAAACCCGTCTCATGAACTATAGGTCCAATACAAAGTTAGGTAAAACAATCTGTAAGTCTGCTAATCTGTATATCTGATCCATTAGTCCGAGAACTTGCTAATCTATACATCTGATTTGTTAGTCTGAAAACCTGTTAACTTGTATGTCTGATCTGAAAATTAGTTAACCTGAACTTTGTACATCTGAAATATGTAAACAAGTTAATCTGAAATATGTTAGTCTGGGGACACAAGGTTAGGAGGGGTAATTACTTGTGTCATCTATTGTTTGGGACTTATATTTGTCAGTAACCCTTTCTAGTATCAAAACTATGACCCAACACTAAGAGGGGTCCGAGTACACTTACTTAACTAATTGTAAGAGGTTCACTCTGATAATGGCGAGGGGTGTTGATGCGCATTCCAACCGGGTCATGTGTGTGCATGGATCCGATCTGCTTTGAGGATGTAAGACACAGTGACATCTGTAAATAGGTCTGTGTCTATAGGTTGCCACTTTAGGGAGTGATACACCCTTCTATGGGGCCAGCACAAGGTATTTATGTATTATGGAGCTGATCGCTTGGGGTAGAATTTAGGGTACACTTAGTTATGTCTGTTTCTGTGAGGTACCGTCTATTTCTGTTGGGCTGATAACACCTGTCTGTTTCTGTGTGGTACCGTCTGTTGGGGTGGGAAAGGCCCATTACTAGTGTACACCTAATTCTAATATTATGTTTCCGTAGGGGTTATTCTGTTTCTATCTCTGTTTGGATGGTAAAGGCCCATTACTAGCATTCTGTTTCTGTACATCTATCTCTGATAGGGTGGTAAAGGCCTATTACTAGCATCGTGTTTCTGAAGAGATCATTCTGTTTTCTGTTTGGACAATAGGACAACACCTAATTCTGTTATACTAATATTAATGCAGAGAAGTGAAAATTAAGTAAGAAGCTTAGCTTAGCCTATGTAATTCCGTTTCTCCTGTTAACCTGCTATTCCTGTTACGGTTATCTCTCATCCAGTTTTATTTACATGTCATGATACTATTATCTGTTTATATGCTGAAAGTCACTGGACTCACCAGACTTATGTCTGACCTAGTTTGTTTCGCCTCTTTTCTCTCCACCCCCAAGGTGGTTAGGGTGGAAACGTAGGAAGTTGATTCAGATTCTCTCTGCTTGATGTGTTTGAAGTATTGCTTGGCTTTGACTCTATCTTTCCATGGCGGTTTATGTTAGGGATTATGGCTTTAAAAACTATGCATTCTGAAGACTTTTGTACAAGACCGATATTTATGTACTTGAATTCCGATATTGTGGTTTTGAAAGATGTAACCAAATTTATTTCTGTTTCTATCGTAATAATGTTATAAAATTTTCAAGTACTACTTTATTTGTCTTGTAAATTTCTGTTCTATTTACTTATAACGTTCCACCGAAGTTAAGGCATTCCCTTTGCGAGTGACCTTAACGGAAGAGGGGTGTTACAACCTATCACCCTCAAACCGATGGTCAGACTGAAAGGGTGAACAGAGTATTAGAAGATCTTTTGAGATTGTGAATTCTTGATTTAGGAGGAACATGGGAAGATCATCTTCCTTTTATGGAGATCGCCTTCAACAATAGCTACCAAACCACCATAGGCATTGCACCCTTTGAGGCTTTATATGGAAGACCATGCCGATCACTAACTTGTTGGTGGGAATCTACAGACAAGCTCATACTTGGGCGCGACATGATCAGAGTGACTTCAGAGAAGGTGGACATAATACGAAGACAAATGAAGACCACACAAGATAGACAGAAGTCCTACGCAGATAAAATAAGGACCGACCTTGAGTTTGAGGCTAGAGATAGGGTTTTCCTTAAAGTGTCTCCTTTGAAGAATGTCGTTTGCTTTGGATCCATAGGAAAATTGGCACCAAGATTTGTAGGGCCATTTCCTATCATTGAATGGATTGGAACGATGGCTTATAGAGTAGAGTTGCCCGAATGATTGGCTAGAGTTCATAATGTTTTTCATGTTTCTCATCTACGAAAGTGCTTACATGAGTCTGCGGAAGTGGTGGAGCCGAGCATACTAGAAGAAGTAGAAGTGGAACGAGAAGCAACGGTGAGAAGAGTTCCAACTCGTATCTTGGGAACAGAAGTTAAGAAGCTACGTAATTATGAGGTCTACCTAGTTAAAGTACAATGGAGTGACGCCGAAGAAGACGCGACTTGGGAGACTGAAGACAAGATACGCATAGCCTACCCTTTTCTTTTTGAGGGTACATCCTTGATCTCTTTTTCATAAGTTTATGCATGCTTGTATCTATCTTTTAAGTATATCTCCTCGGTCCTATTCTTGATCCTTAAGTAGAAACCAATGAATGTAAACATGTATTTGAAACATGTTATGATTGATGGTTGCAAGTGGTTACTAGTGGTTGCTCATGGATGCATATACACACACATTAGATACTAGATCGGCTCAGTCACTTTCATATTGCATATGCGTATATGTATTTGTATATGGATTGAAACTTGATGTGTTATCATATGGATGTTGCACTTGTATGAATGATTGTGCACTCATGTAGAAGTTATAAAGTATGATTAGGAATAATTACATACATGATGGACTCATGGCATTGACATAATTCGCATTAAGGAGGTTAACTGAATCAGTAGACCGCCTGATTTTGCATTAGATAAGGACATATACACACACTATGCATATGATCATGAAAGCATTAGAAATCTTTTTTTTAGGACTATGGATGCCTGTGATTGACGGTTGAGTAGATGGATGTTGGATGTTAGGATACATTCTTCTTAACTAAGAGATTTTGGGGACGAAATCCTTTAAGGAAGGGAGAATGTAACACCCCGTATTTTCTATGAATATCAAAATAATGAATTAAAGAATACTTAATTTTAAAAGTGGAAATTAAGTAAAATGGGTAGCGCCATTGCATTCATCTCGGAATTCTGGTTGGAATAGAGTCTGAGTTTGCATAAATCGGACTTCGTATGAGGGAGTTAAGAAGCTTAGAAGAATTCAGTTCAAAGCAGAATTAAATTAAATAAAAATTAAAAATCAGAAAACAAATTCAAATTTCGTAAATTGCCAATAAAAGATGAGCGGGAAAAATCCCGCCCGAGGATGTCGACCCCCTCAGGGGGTGTCGACATGGGTGTCGACCCCCCTATAGGGGTGTCAATAGGGGTGTCGACCCCCTATAGAGGTGTCGACCCCTATCTTCCCAGATATGGATTACGAATTATGAAGGATTAGGGCTTATGTGTCACGCTATGGTTGGCTGGGTGACGTGTCTCTTTGGTTTGGTTGGCTCCGATGACTCCTATGCTAATCTAAATGCTACAGTTTGTCTAACACATCTATAAGTACATATCAAAACTTAACCCTAACCTCATAACTCTATTCTATGGTGCCTCCATGTTGTCCGTCTTTGTAACACCCCACGTCGATTAATGTCACTCACAAAGGGAATGCATTAACTTCCATGGAGGTTTTAAGTGAATATAGAACAGTAAAATTACAACAAGACAGATATAAAATAGTACTTGGAAATTCAAAAACTTTATTTCATTGTAGCAGAAGTCAAAACATGTTTGATTACATCATAACACCATATTCAGTGTCAAGTACAATATCTATCTTGATAAAACAAGTACATAATCCCATTACATGAATAGCCGTTAAAAAGAAAGATAACAAGCTGGACTTTACTTCAGCAGTCCAAGCTTTCCAGAAGATAAGCGATCCAACTAGACTCCACTAGAACTTGGCCCAACCTGCGGACCTGAAGGGAGAAAAAGGATGGAAAAGAGGGGGTCAGACATAAAGTCTGGTGAATATGATAATTCTACAATACTATTACCAAAATAACTGGACTAAGGCATAAGCTGGAAAACAAGAAAATGTCTATGAAGAGCAGATTAAGGACATAGACAATCGCTAAAGGCAACGTTATAGGCGCTCCTAAATACTAAAGGATAAACACTATACTGCACCACACCAGTCACCCTAAAGATTCATCCCACTTAGCTTCACTTAGAAACTTTCCCAATGGCTTTACGTACCCCTAGCTGACTACATAGGTGCCGCCTGCCCCTATCTCCACTAGGTGTACCCTACTTCCCATTATTCGATCGGCTCCCTAACTCGTAGATACCCGTGCTGGCCCCACAGTGGGGTGTATCACTCCCCTAAAGTGGCAGCCTGATACAACGGACATGCACGGCTTATACCTACACGATGCAACAACGTCTTACCTACCAGCCCGGGTCCACACATGCATATGAAACCTGCTGGACTTGCGTTGCCACCGCTCCCTGTTTTGGCCTCTTATAGTCAAACCCAGTATGCGTGTCCCGTCCTCGACTTGGGTCGAGCCCACAAAGATACGTTTTGGGATACTGGTTGAAATGGGCCCCCACTATTTACCACAAGCATTCCACCTAAGCTTGTCCCCATTAGTCCATCCCACTTAACCCACTTAGTCATGTTCATTTACATGTGTGTTTGGTTAAGTCTAATCGTATTTCAAATGCCTCTAAAGGCAACCACCAGATTCCTCATGCCACCCAAGGCACCTACTTAACCCCCATGTCCCACCTTACATGATTATCTGGTTAAGTATTTCTTAGTTCATTAAGGCCATAACCTCATAAAGACCTCTCACATTAGACTGGCATTTATGGCAGCTGGATTTGCCGGGCGGGTCCGGGCAGTCTTACACCATAAAAGAGTCTAACCTCGTGTCTTTACAACTGTTATGCTTTAGTTTGGGCCTAGGACCTCTCACATTGGGCCGACATTTGTGACTACTGGATTTGCCGGGCGGGTCCGGGCAGGTTTACATCACAAACGGGTCCAACCTCGTGTCCTAAGCATTGATTATTAATGATAATCCACTTTCCCCCAATTTTAATAATTCCCTACTTGAATTATTAATTACTTCCAATTTTTAACAATGTCCATAATTGACTCAATTATGGACATTCATTCATGGTATGCAACATCTTACAAAATTGCACCCAATTTATTAATTCCTAATATTACCCCTACCCCACGTTTGAACGTTTATTCGCAAAATATATGTTAGACTCGAATAGCCTAACTCATAGCATAAAAGAGATTATCATAATAACATGTATATGTGACCAAATGAATCATAATAAGGGGTGAAACTTGCATATGTCCAACTTGCATAGATTATACATGTCATGGATCTAAAGGTGTCAACTTGTTCAAAATTCACCTAATATGATCTCAATCAATTTTCATAAACTTACATATGAACATATGTGAATCAAAATCATCTAATTTTTTAACAACATGGTTTTATATGGGTACACCTAACTCAATAGGCAAATTCCCATAATCAAGTTTTATTTAATTATAGTTTCAAGTTTATGGGTACACCTAACCTAATAGGCAAATTCCCATAAACAAGATCCATTTAAATTAAGAAAAAAAACATAACTTTAAGCATGATCCAACAACATCATGATTTTTCAACATAATATAGCATGATTTATAACATGGCATAGTATGATAGTATAACATAGCTTGACATGATTCTCAACATAGCACGACATAGCATAAGAGAATTTACAACATAGCATGACATAGCATATATAATTTACATCATACGACAACATAATAACATAATAAGAGATCCACAATATATAGAATTTACAATTACAAATCACATCACTTTCTTGTGATCCATTCATAACTGAGTCAAATTAGTTTGTAATAGTCTTGTGAGAATCATCATACTCACCAACAAAAGAAAAGAATTAGAGAAAGAGAGATCTTTTGATTTGATTTGTGTAGATTTAGTTGTAGATGATTAGGCTTCCTCTTCTTAGTTTGTGACGGCTATGCTGAACTCCATGGCAGCAGCATGACGGTAGCTTCTCTAATTTTACAAGTGATTTAGGTCTAGGGTCTACCCACTTATTTATAGATTTTAGAATTCATTTAGGCCATTAGATTTAACCTAGAAATAACCGCAGCCGTTCAGACAAGATGGGGTTTATCTTGTTGACTCTGCAATGAGTCAGAAGTGACTCAGCAAACACTCAGCAAATTAATAAACTTCTATTCATGTTTGCATTAACTGCCCATATATATATATATATTCTACAATGTACACATTAGATACATCCCCCCTTTTACACACTTATTATTGTTTTTATATACATATTAGATACATCCCCTCTCTTACACACTTATTAATATTTTTATATTCATATTAGATACATCCCCTCTCTTACACACTTATTAATATTTTTATATTCATATTAGATACATCCCCTCTCTTACACACTTATTAATATTTTAGCAACTTTAGGGTTAATAGAAAATTCGCGGTGTTACATTCTCCCCTCCTTTTTGGATTTCGTCCCCGAAATCTTCAAGTCTGGAAGAATGTATATCCTACCATCCAAACGTCCATCTACTCATCCATTATACACAGGCATCCATTGTCCTTAAAAGACTTCTAATGCTTTATGATCATATGCAAGTGTGTGTACATGTCCTTACCTAATGCGAAATCAGGCGGTCTACTGATTCAGTTGACCTCCTTAATGCAAATTATGTAAGTGTCATGAATCCATTATGTATGCAAAAGATCCTAATTGCTTACATACTACTTCTATATGCGTGCACACCCATTCAACCGAATGCAGCATCCATATGATGGTACAACCATTATACATCCATTATACTAAATACATCCATATATATGCAATATGCAATATGAAGTGACTGAGCCGATCTAGTGCCTAAAGTGTGTGTATATATGCATCCACGAGCAACCACTAGCAAACACTTGCATCCATTTTGCATCCATCATACATAACATGTCTCAAACACATGTTTCAACCATAGAATTATCCTAACTAAAGGTCAAAGATACTAATGAGAGGACATACTAAAGATAAGATAAGATAAGCTAAGCGATAAAGGAGAAATTAAAAGACATACCCTCAAAAAGAAAAGGGTACAACGAACGCATCTTCTCTTCTGTCTCCCAAGTTGCGTTGCTCTCATCATCTCCCCATTGCACTTTAACCAGTCTGACCTCTCGATTCCTCAACTTTTTGATCTCCGACCCAAGAATGCATGTAGGAGCTCGTCTAATTGTTGCATCACGCTCTATTTCCACCTCTTTAAGCAAGCTCGGCTCTACCACCTCCGCGGTCTTGTGCAAACACTTCCTCAAATGTGATACATGGAATACATCGTGTACTCCACTAAGTTTCTCAGGCAATTCCACCCTATATGCCATCTTCCCAATCCTTTTTTTTTTACAGGAAACGGCCCTACAAACCTTGGTGCTAATTTCCCCACGGACCCAAAGCGAACAACATTCTGTAACGGAGATACTTTGATAAAAACCATGTCCCCAATGTCAAACTCAATATCTGTCCTCCTCTTATCAGCATACGATTTTTGCCTATCTTGTGCTGCTTTCATCCTCCTTCGAATCAACTCAATCTTCTCCGAGGTTTCCCTAACCATATCGGGCCCAAGTAGGATTTTATCGGTAGATTCCCACCAACATGTAGGCGAACGGCAAGGCCTTCCATAAAGAGCTTCGAAAGGTGCCATGCCAATACTAGACTGAAAGCTATTATTATATGAGAATTCTACTAATGGAAGGTGCTCTTCCCATGTACCCCCAAAGTCTAGGATACAAAGCCTTAAAAGATCCTCTAGAATGCGATTCACCCTCTCGGTCTGGCCGTCTGTCTGAGGATGATATGCGGTGCTCAAACATAGCTGAGTCCCTACCACCTCTTGTAAACTCTTCCAAAATTCGCTAGTAAAGATGGGGTCACGGTCGCTTACTATACTAGAAGGAATACCGTGCAAACGAACTATCTCCTTAATGTATACAGAAGCCAACCACGGAGCAGTCCTCTTACTTTTCACGGGAATAAAATGGGCGCTTTTAGTAAGTCTATCTACTATAACCCAAATCCCCGTGTTACCCTTCCTTGATCTTGGTAATCCATCCACAAAATCCATTGAGATGCTTTCCCATTTCCATAGTGGAACTTCTAATGGGTGAAGCAACCCACCGGGTTTCTTTTGTTCTGCTTTAACTCGTTGGCACACCAAGCATCTAGCGACGTACTCGGCCACATCCTTTTTCATACCGGCCCAAAAGAAAACCCGCTTCATATCTTTGTACATCTTATCCCCGCCGGGATGAATGGTCATTTTTGAGCGATGAGCATCATCAAGAATGGCCTTCCTTAAGTCTTCGTCTTGTGGTACACAAAGTCTATTATCCCTTCGTAACCAACCCTTATCGTCTAGGGTATACCTACGAAGATGGCTTGACGACTCCCCTCCTTTGAGCTTTTCTACTATCTCAACCAACTGTGGGTTGTCTCGTTGTGCCTCACCAACCCGTCCTAGAAGTGTAGGTCTAACCTCCAAGGATGCTAACAGACCGGGTACTAAGTCAACGGAGGGTCTAAAGTCAAACATAGAGATGAATTCTAAGCTTTGTCGTTCAACAAACAACGGACTCAAGGACAACCTTTTCCTACTTAAGGCGTCTGCCACCACGTCACCCTTGCTCGGGGTATATGCTATTTCAAAATCGTAGGAGGCTAAGAATTCCATCCACCGTTGCTGCCTTAAATTCAAATCCTTCTGAGAGAATAAGTATTTTAATGATTTGTGGTCAGTGAACAGTTCGAATTTCTCACCAAGAAGATAGTGACGCCAAGACTTAAGCGCGAAAACATTTGCGGCTAGCTCTAAGTCATGCGTGGGGTAATTCTTTTCATGAACCCTCAACTGCCTTCCACCATAGGCTATTACTCTTCCCTCTTGCATGAGGACCGCGCCAAGTCCCGTCCCACAAGCATCAGTATAGATGGTAAACGGTTTATTCCCGTCTGGCAGCACTAAGACTGGGGCTGAAGTTAAGGCTCTCCTTAAACGTTGGAACGCATCATCCCAATTTTTGTCCCACGTAAAAACCAGGTTCTTCTTCGTTAACCGTGTTAATGGAGCTGATATTTTTGCGAAGTCTTTGATAAACTTCCTATAATAGCCAGCCAACCCCAAGAAACTTCTTACTTCGGTTGCATTTTTAGGGACCTTCCAATCTTGGATGGCCACCACCTTTGCAGGATCCACTGCTATCCCTTCTTTGGAAACCACGTGCCCTAAGAACCGTACTTCCTTCCTCTAGAAGTGACACTTAGAAAATTTTGCCTTAAGGTTATGCACTCGAAGGGTTTCCAACACTTCCCTAAGATGTAGGGAGTGCTCTTCTTTATTCTTAGAAAAGACTAAGATGTCATCCACAAAGACTACCACGAATTTGTTAAGGTATTCCCTAAACACCCTACTCATCAAATCAACAAAATATGCAGGGGCGTTTGTCAAACCAAAGGGCATCACTAGCCATTCACAGAATCCGTCAGGAGTCCTAAAAGCAGTCTTATCTATACTATCCTCAGCCACTCTCAGTTGATGAAAGCCAGTGGCTAAGTCCAACTGCGAAAACACTGAGGCGCCAACTAACTGATCAAAGAGATCGTCAATCCTCGGCAGTGGGTGTCGGTTCTTTTTAGTAAGCTTGTTTAGTTCTCTATAGTCCATACAAAGTCTAAGAGACCCATCCGCCTTTGTGGCAAAAACTACTGGAGCACCCCACTCCGATATACTACGTCTTATGAACCCCTTCTCAAGCAACTCCTTTACTTGCTTATTGAGTTCCCTCCTTTCACGAGGAGCCATGTGGCGCACTGGCAAAGATACGGGTTTAGCATTATCCACAAGATAAATTCGAAAGTCTATCTCCCGCTTTGGAGGTAAGCCCTTCACCTCCTCAAACACATCCTGATATTCCCGGACCACTTCTACCGATCGCAGGTTCTCTACTGACGCGTCAAGCGATTCAAGATAACTTAGCATAACGGAATTTATGGGATTACAAAAGATGTCGAGAGCATTACCAAGGCGAGTCACAAGCCTAACTACTCTCCTTTCACAATCAAGTATGGCCCTATTTCTAGACAACCAATCCATTCCTAAAATTAGCCCATAGCCCGTGAAGCCCAATACATAAGCATCACATCTAAATTCAACGCTAAGTATAGAGATTTTCAAATCCAAACATATCATGGTCAAATGAGCCGAACCCCCAATTGGATTTGAAACGACCAAGGGATCCTCTACTAAACTGGTGTTCAAGTGCAGTGATTCAACTAATGATGCAGAGATAAACGAATGAGATGCGCCAGAATCGAATAAGGTACGGACAGGATGATCAAACAGAAAAACTAAGCTTTCAACAGAAATTGTTCTACCTCTTTCTTGCAGCGGTGGGGCCGCAATAGCCTGAACTTGCCCCCTTGCCTGCCCTGGTGCCATAAGAGCCTGCACCTGTCCTCCCGAGGTAGACCCTGCCCTCTGCCCCTTCTTTGGACAGTCCTTCACTAAATGTCCTGCATCTCCACAATGAAAACAACCAGTCTTCTTTTTCTTTCTACAATCTTTGCTGAGATGGCCAGGCGTCCCACAATTGAAGCATTTCTTCTTCCCTTTGCCATTATTGTTTTTACCACCCTTCTTATTTTGCTGTTGGGGTTTCTTCTGATCCCCTTTCTTTTCAACTGCCTTATCCTCATGCATAAGTGCCATTTCTACTAGCTTTTCAAAGGTGGCTCCCATAGGGATGTGGGTCATAGCCAACCCTTGCAATGGTTCATTCAAGCCTCTAACGAACCTCAAAGCTTTCTTCTCTGGCGTGTTCACCAAATCCAAGCCAAAACTTGCTAACTGATTAAATTTATTGACATATTCCTTTACTGATGAGCTCCCTTGCTTTAGTGCCAGGAATTTTTCCATATTTAAGTTCTCCTCTGCCCTTGAAAGAAACTTTGCCTCAAACCTTCGTCTGAAATCCGCCCATGAATCAACTGGACGTTCCGCGTTAGTGACCTCCCACCAAAACGAGGCCTCTCCCTTCATTAACCAAGCAGCTAAACGGACTTTCCTCCCATCTTCCACTTCAAAGATATCCAACAATTCCTCAGTCTCCTTAAGCCAATCTCTGGCCTCCACAAACGTCTCAGTCCCTTGAAAAGTTTTTCCTCCCATAGCCTTGAATTCCTTGCACGTCTTTGCAAAAGTGTCAACACGAGGAGGAGGAGGAGGAGGAATGGGTGCAACTAGGGGTGGAGGAGTATCCGCTGGGCCTGCAGTGGTGGCCCTAGCCTCCAAGTATCTCCTAAACCACCCTGGAATCGTCACACCTTCTGGGAGATTAAGATCTTCAGCCATGCTAAAACGAAAAAGGAAAGATTCAAAATGGAGAATTCGAAAGATAAAGATAAGGATGTGGCTATTTGGGATTATGTTTTTCATAAAAACTCTCTTTAAATAACATGTTTTTTTTAAAGCACTTCTTCCAAAAATACTTTAGAAAAAAAATATTTTTCTAAAAATTTTTTTTATCTGTTCTGGTAACCTTATGATCTGATACCACGTGTAACACCCCACGTCCATTAATGTCACTCACAAAGGGAATGCATTAACTTCCATGGAGGTTTTAAGTGAATATAGAACAGTAAAATTACAACAAGATAGATATAAAATAGTACTTGGAAATTCAAAAACTTTATTTCATTGTAGCAGAAGTCAAAACATGTTTGATTACATCATAACACCATATTCAATGTCAAGTACAATATCTATCTTGATAAAACAAGTACATAATCCCATTACATGAATAGCCGTTAAAAAGAAAGATAACAAGCTGGACTTTACTTCAGCAGTCCAAGCTTTCCAGAAGATAAGCGATCCAACTAGACTCCACTAGAACTTGGCCCAACATGCGGACCTGAAGGGAGAAAAAGGATGGAAAAGAGGGGGTCAGACATAAAGTCTGGTGAATATGATAATTCTACAATACTATTACCAAAATAACTGGACTAAGGCATAAGCTGGAAAACAAGAAAATGTCTATGAAGAGCAGATTAAGGACATAGACAATCGCTAAAGGCAACGTTATAGGCGCTCCTAAATACTAAAGGATAAACACTATACTGCACCACACTAGTCACCCTAAAGATTCATCCCACTTAGCTTCACTTAGAAACTTTCCCAATGGCTTTACGTACCCCTAGCTGACTACATAGGTGCCGCCTGCCCCTATCTCCACTAGGTGTACCCTACTTCCCATTATTCGATCGGCTCCCTAACTCGTAGATACCCGTGCTGGCTCCACAGTGGGGTGTATCACTCCCTTAAAGTGGCAACCTGATACAACAGACATGCACGGCTTATACCTACACGATGCAACAACGTCTTACCTACCAGCCCGGGTCCACACACGCATATGAAACCCGTTGGACTTGCGTTGCCACGGCTCCCTGTTTTGGCCTCTTATAGTCAAACCCAGTATGCGTGTCCCGTCCTCGACTTGGGTCGAGCCCACAAAGATACGTTTTGGGATACTGGTTGAAATGGGCCCCCACTATTTACCACAAGCATTCCACCTAAGCTTGTCCCCATTAGTCCATCCCACTTAACCCACTTAGTCATGTTCATTTACATGTGTGTTTGGTTAAGTCTAATCGTATTTCAAATGCCTCTAAAGGCAACCACCAGATTCCTCATGCCACCTAAGGCACCTACTTAACCCCCATGTCCCACCTTACATGATTATCTGGTTAAGTATTTCTTAGTTCATTAAGGCCATAACCTCATAAAGACCTCTCACATTAGACTGGCATTTATGGCAGCTGGATTTGCCGGGCGGGTCCGGGCAGTCTTACACCATAAAAGAGTCTAACCTCGTGTCTTTACAACTGTTATGCTTTAGTTTGGGCCTAGGACCTCTCACATTGGGCCGACATTTGTGACTACTGGATTTGCCGGGCGGGTCCGGGCAGGTTTACATCACAAACGGGTCCAACCTCGTGTCCTAAGCATTGATTATTAATAATAATCCACTTTCCCCCAATTTTAATAATTCCCTACTTGAATTATTAATTACTTCCAATTTTTAACAATGTCCATAATTGACTCAATTATGGACATTCATTCATGGTATGCAACATCTTACAAAATTGCACCCAATTTATTAATTCCTAATATTACCCCTACCCCACGTTTGAACGTTTATTCGCAAAGTATATGTTAGACTCGAATAGCCTAACTCATAGCATAAAAGAGATTATCATAATAACAACATGTATATGTGACCAAATGAATCATAATAAGGGGTGAAACTTGCATATGTCGAACTTGCATAGATTATACATGTCATGGATCTAAAGGTGTCAACTTGTTCAAAATTCACCTAATATGATCTCAATCAATTTTCATAAACTTACATATGAACATGTGTGAATCAACATCATCTAATTTTTTAACAACATGGTTTTATATGGGTACACCTAACTCAATAGGCAAATTCCCATAATCAAGTTTTATTTAATTATAGTTTCAAGTTTATGGGTACACCTAACCTAATAGGCAAATTCCCATAAACAAGATCCATTTAAATTAAGAAAAAAAACATAACTTTAAGCATGATCCAACAACATCATGATTTTTCAACATAATATAGCATGATTTATAACATGGCATAGTATGATAGTATAACATAGCTTGACATGATTCTCAACATAGCACGACATAGCATAAGAGAATTTACAACATAGCATGACATAGCATATATAATTTACATCATACGACAACATAATAACATAATAAGAGATCCACAATATATAGAATTTACAATTACAAATCACATCACTTTCTTGTGATCCATTCATAACTGAGTCAAATTAGTTTGTAATAGTCTTGTGAGAATCATCATACTCACCAACAAAAGAAAAGAATTAGAGAAAGAGAGATCTTTTGATTTGATTTGTGTAGATTTAGTTGTAGATGATTAGGCTTCCTCTTCTTAGTTTGTGACGGCTATGCTGAACTCCATGGCAGCAGCATGACGGTAGCTTCTCTAATTTTACAAGTGATTTAGGTCTAGGGTCTACCCACTTATTTATAGATTTTAGAATTCATTTAGGCCATTAAATTTAACCTAGAAATAACCGCAGCCGTTCAGACAAGATGGGGTTTATCTTGTTGACTCAGCAATGAGTCAGAAGTGACTCAGCAAACACTCAGCAAATTAATAAACTTCTATTCATGTTTGCATTAACTGCCCATATATATATATATATATATATATTCTACAATGTACACATTAGATACATCCCCCCTTTTACACACTTATTATTGTTTTTATATACATATTAGATACATCCCCTCTCTTACACACTTATTAATATTTTTATATTCATATTAGATACATCTCCTCTCTTAAACACTTATTAATATTTTTATATTCATATTAGATACATCCCCTCTCTTACACACTTATTAATATTTTAGCAACTTTAATGTTAATAGAAAATTCGGGGTGTTACAATCTCTAAACTAGCCTAGCCTCCTTCTTCTCCAAACTAGAAATCAAATTAGAGAGCTTCAAATTGAAGAAAAGGTTTTCCGCTTCAATCAACAAAGAAAGATTAGAATCGCTACAACGTCAACTAATTCTCTTTTTCTAATCCTATTGCTGTAAGTTCAGTTATTATTCAGGTTTAACACATAATAGAAATCATGACTGTAATGAATCGAATCTAGAACTATGCTTAATTGTAAGATAATCAATTATGATTCATGCTTTGTAACGACCCAAGGATTTTCGGCCCCGAAAATCGACATAAATACATTTACCGTATCTCATGCTGACCTTCCAAACACCAAAAACACTGGAATGTTTATAGAAAGAAATTAGAGGGTGCGAATATAAAGAAAGAAATATTAGAATAGAAGAAGAAGAACACAAGTCTCACATCGCAGCGGAACAAAATATAATATAGAAATAAAACTTTACTGAGAGCTTTAAAAATACTTACAATCATCAGAGTACATAACACAATTGGACAGTTATAATAACCTGTCCTCATATATAACGCAGTGGAATAGTAGTTATGTAATATCATATGTCTGAACACCTCCCACTCGTCTCTGGACTTCGCAGCATCCAATAACCTGGACCTGTAAAACCCGGTCTAACCCGAGCATTTACAAAACACCGGGTCAGTCTGGTGAACCAGTGTGAGAAAAACACGCACAATATTAAGGGAGATCATTTAACTTGATTTTAAAGTTCAAAAATCTTTTCGAAAGAAAAGGATAATCGTAAGGCCAAATCTACACATAAATAAGGACGGTTTTTACCTTACGATAACCCATTTTTAAATCAATATCTTTTCTGATATTATAATAGTGTCTAAATACAAGTAGATATCAATCTAGCGGAATGCTTGCATCTCACGCTCCACATATGTAGTATACAATCAAAACTGCGGGCGCTTATTGGAGATTGGATTCCGACTATGACAAGATGTGGAACCACCTGCCGATGGTGTATCTCTAGAGGGGAATACACTGGGTTCAACAAGAACGTCTTGCAACCCTACCCACACATGACCTACCAATCATTTCGCTTGAGTGTATCAAATGAATATCACCAACGGTTGGGCTCAAACCACCGTTTCCCGAAAAGGGACAGCATCGAAATAGATTAAAGAAGGAAAATGATTTTCTCTAGATAGGTGATTACACACCCTCATGGGAGCGACCCACATAGCCATGTTGCCTGCCCGATTTTTGTCATTTCTAGTTGTTGAGGCTTGAGGTCAGAATTTTCTTTTAGAATATCTGATCATCACTTACTTAAATTGACACATTGTTAGATCCGTCAAATCACTAACTGGCGTCCACAAATATACTCTGGGTTTAAAGGAAGCACCCCTCTTTGCCACCGCTCGATATATTTGTAAAAATCAACGTACGTGGTTTTCTGGAAATACTCTGTTAGATATTCATCCATACAAGTCATCCAGGAACAGGATGAACCAAAGGTACTCTCCTAATGCATCCAATATAGGAATCACCCCATGGATCAGTAGCGAGAAGTCTTTGCAACCCGTAGATTCCAACCGCAACAGAACCATGGTTTTTCTCTGGTTGCAATCCCAGAGATTATTAGCGGTCCTTCCGTTTAATGAAGATCCATGGTCTTCAATGCTCCATCTTGATCATCTTCTGATATCTTCACATATATATTGGTCGGAATGGTTTTTGATTATAACTTCGATCCCGGACTTTCCATACCAACAATCGTATTGGACAGATTTGATAGTCGGTGATTTAACTATCAAAATAAACAGTGATTTAATCATGAACATCCAATGAGTTCACTGGTTCAATATTTAGCATCAACCGGCCTTTTATAATTATAGATTAATTCACTTTTGTAATATTAAAACTTCTAACTCTTTTAATATTTAAAAATACGATAATTGAATTCTTATTTGATAAACGCCCTCCAAACCATTTCATTATAATAATTAGTAAAATAACTTATAACCATATTCAATTTCCACTTAATTCTCCTTTTAAAACTTTTGTTACATCATTTCTATTGATTTAAATTTGGGGAATTCATTCAACTTATTATTCATAAAACTGCATTACGAAATATCTTTTATTCCATTCTTGAAACAATAACTAATATTTATTTGTATAAAATTAAAACTCAACTTTAAATTTCCTCTCTAACCTGAAAATATCGTTATATTTCCACACAAGCCCTTTTTGTTTCCATTTTAGTTTGAGTCATATATATATATATATTTTCACACCTTTCTAATTCCCTTCTACATCGGAACTCTCGTTATATATTCTCCAAATTTTCACAAACGTTGCATTGTTATTTCTCTTATGGGAATAATAAATTATTACTAATTCCTTTTACTATTACCAACTAATATCATCTTCAAATAATCCTGATGTTGTTCAAGTTAGGGTATTTTAATTACCTCTCAAACCTTGACCAATAACGTTCTTATCTTAAGATGGATACCAGTTGTAATCCAAAACTAATATTCCATTAAAATATCAATACAAATTCCATTTGACTATTTAATTCCAAATTCGGTTTACTTTTTTTAGAACAGCTCTTTCTTGGATATAACCATTCTTTCTTAATTTATAATTAAGTCACTTCTTATAAAACACCATTTTTTAACCCTTACCTCTTTAAAACAAATTCAATTTATAATTCAGATTGGTTTACAAAATCTTATAATTTGCTTCTTCCACCAAATTCACCTTTACCAATTCCTTTTCAAATCCCTCAAACCATTTCCCGTTTTGAGATTTCTCATTTCAATTCCGCACTTTTACTTAATCCCATTTGGTGACTTTAATTCAAAATTTACGATATAACCCCTCATCGCTGATTATAAACCTTGTTCAATTACATTTTGGCTTAATCTAAACCTTTTCCATCTCACTTTCTCTTTTTAACCTAATTCCAATATTAAGTAAATCATAATTTAAACTATCGTATTCGCTTAAATTCCTCTTTATAACTTCGCTGTAAAAATTCAAGGTTTTAAATATAAAACCCGTTCCTAAACTCCTTTCACCATCCAATTAGATTTCCTTTCAATTTCGATTACTTTTTAAATGAATTTCAATTAAAAAGTAGTATTCTAAATTATTATAAATTAAATATTTACTTCTGTCCTTAACTACTTCAGTAGTTAATATCTTTATTAACTAAAATAAATAGTTAATTCTTTTTTTATTAAAACCCTATTTAAAATTAAACAAAATTTCTTTAAACTATTTTATTAGATTAATCCAAACAAACTAAATTGATAATTAATTCCAGTTAAAAATGGTCAATTCTAAACATAGTTATCCTATTAACCGATTTCAATTAGCTCTCTCTTTAAATTTAATTAATTATATAATCAATTTAAATAATCGTTTCTTAACAAAACAATTATCCGAATTTAATCCTTAGATTAATTTCTAATCAATTGTTTATAAATCTGACTAACATTAGAATTTAATCCTTAGATCAACCAATACCGCCCATTGGTTTAAACCAAACAGATGTTGATTTTTCAGTCAATAATCAACAATCAAATCGATCACCCAATCAGGACAGTTCATATATCGATAATATGAAAATAATTAATGTATAATATATTTGAGGAATCCGGTTGGATCCTTCCAACCTGTTCTTCCCTGTAGTCGAAACGGTTATCTCAAATCAGATCATTCAATTTCATTTAGCTGATAACAATAAATGACAAACATTTAACATCAAGCAATGCAAAAAATTTAAACAAGTTTATTTTATAAATGTGACCAATCAAGGTAAGTTACCTCTATTGGATTAAATCGTTAAAATAACGATTTGCTATTTCACTGAAATTAAACAATGGTTTAATTTCATCGGTTAAATCAACATATAGACATATAACTTGCAACAGTCAGCCATTAGCTACCATAGCACAAAATAAAAACCCAATTTATATAAAATATAAATGGGAAGAACTGAGTGCGTTTAACTCACCTTGATTCCATTCCATTGTCAATGGCTCTCTAAATCAAATTAAACAGTCATTTAATTAAAAATTCGGGTCGATTCCAATTCAGTCCATTACTGTTCCATAGTGTAAACCCTGTCAAGATGTTTCCAATGGCACCATGTTTGTCGTATTCTGGTAACATATGATTGGGTTATTTATATTTATAGTTAAATAATTTAATTAAATATCATAAACTGTAACTGATTTAATTATAACCTAATGGATTTCTTAATGTAGTGATTAAATTTTCAAAAAGGTTAGTCCCACTTCAATCTCTTTTCTCACGTACGTTATCGAACCAGAACGCCTTTCCTTCCTGCAACACAATTTATGCTTTCAGTTAATACTCCTTTAATTGAAATATTTTACTCTAAATTAACAAGATAATAGGACTAACCTTTAATTATAAACTAGTCTATACTTAATCGCAACTCAAACACAATTAACCCTTAGTGTTCATTCCAGGCTTGGATTGAAAACTATTTGGGCCGAACTAATTCTCTTGTTCACGCGGCTACTCCACATTGAAATTAGCTGACCCAACTCCTTCCCACTTTTGTTTTGCTTCAATATAAAACCGGTCGATCCTTCTTCTTTGCTTAAAGGCCCAAAGCCTGCGGTTTAAACAGGCCCATGCAACATGGATTCACACACTCTACAAGTCTTCTTCCCCGACCAATTTTCTCCTTCATGATTTAAAATAAAGTTAGTTACTTTAGTATATAGGAGTTCAGTTAAATTTTAAATCCCTTAATTGAAGGTTTAATTAAAATGTTAATTAATTTTAGGTCCCGGTTTACTGGCCGACTGTTTTCCTTTCGTTGGCTTTCACAACATTGTTCTCTCATTTTAGTATTGCTTCAGAAAAAAACCTGCATAGATTTTAATTAGTTTTCAATCTTTTCTTAATTAAAACTTAGTAAATTTAATTACTTTTATTTATTTTAGTAAGGTCAAATAACTTTTGTTCGCTACTTCTTGCTCCTGCTACTTTGTTTCTTCTGCACTGTATCTTTTTGCAATTCATCAACCTGCGCGGGTTTCAACAAGGCTCAAAATTCCTTAAATGATTTAATAATTTACCAATTAAACTCTAAATTTCTAATTTTAACATATGTTAATTATATTATACCCAAATCTAGGCTGAACTGTTCTTCTCGTGAATACCCTTCATTGTCAATTCAGAATGCCACGTCTCCCATTCCATTGGTTGCTTTGTCCCATTTTGCATCTTTGTTTAATTGCTCCCTTTAATTCATTCCATCCAATTAGTTTGGAAACCCACATCCATTCCCTTTTTGCTCTCCTTTCCTTCGTTTCAAGACTTGGCAAATGGATCAGCAGCTCACGGTTTGCCTCAATAAAACCACGACAGCGCGCCACCCACTTCAGATCGGAGACCGATCAAAGGTCCTCATCTGGCGCGCCTAAGCCTCGTCAACTTGCGCTGTAATTTTCAGCCCACTCGACGCAGTACTCCATCCTCACAAACTCACGATCACCGACGATGTCCATTACAAATTCCAGCCAATCAAAAACCACCAAACCCCATCACATTGATTTATAGCATAGCTCCCCATGAGTGGAACAAGTTTACAGTAGATGAAATTTGGAATTTACGCATGTATTTTTACGATGATTGAGGAGAAAAGATTGAAATTAACTGCTGTTGGCTTTATTATAGTGACGGCTGAACATAAGGGTTGACCACGCCATACATTATTTACCAATTTAGGGTTCTTCTGAGTTGTATTTATATTGCAACTAAACCGTGGGGAGCACGGTTTGTGGTGTGCCTTACAAGTAAAGTAAGCGAGGAAGTGTGCGTGGCAAGGAACGTTGAATTGCTTTCGCAGAAAGGAAATCATTTTTATGTTACTTTATTTAATTAATCATCACTATATACATTGTTGAGTATTAATATCCATACAGTCATACATGGATTTTAAACACGATGAAAATGGTCGCACTGTTGCGTCTTAATATTCCGGACCTAATGAAATTAATTTCGTTGAAACCCTACTCCGTTTGCACAACTGTGTTATTTCAATTTATCGGTTCACTTCTAATTTCGTCTGCCAACAAAACATCTCCCTTTAGCTCAAAACCGAAAATCTAGCAATAATAAATTATACGTGTTCTAATAAAACTTGTTTCGTCGAAAACAGACGTCGTTTGAAAATGGCTATATTTAAAAATATTTGATTCCATAACAAATCATATTTGAATGAAAATAAATTCTGATTTTTGTAAATACCCAACTGGAAATAACTTATAGCTTCAAATATAAATTATACAACTCAATATCATAAATTTCGAGTTAAACATTGTCCAAATTTTATTAAAACCCATTTGAGTATATTGACTAGACGTTATAATTTAATAACGATTTCCATAGCGACTATTTTCAATTTTGAATTGGACATAACTAACAATCTATAATACGAAATCTGGATTTTCTCTTCCATATGAAAATTATAATCAACACGATTCCAATGTTTCTTATTTCACAGAAATCTGGCTTATATCGAATCTTGTATATTCAATTGAAGTTCAAAACTCCATATTACGAATTACCGCATCATTTCAAACTCATTTATAATTATATAAATATATAACATTCATACTTCATTTTAATTACGAATTCAATATTAAAATCATTTAATATTCCAAATAAAACATTTAAAATAATAAATTAAATTAAATATTTGGCTACCAAAAATATGGGCCGTTAAATGCTTGTTCTTCTGTCAAATCTGAAATTACCTATGCTTATGAGATTGTTGTGATTGAACCTATCATGTTGTACATCAAATTAATAATTTCTTTATGTTCAATCCTATCGAATCTGTATACCTATAATGTATTTTCCTTAGTTTGCTCGTATTCGCTTTTAATGTACAACATGCCAACTGGAACCATGATTCTTGTGTTTGGTACACCTTTACATGCCTATTTTCCCTTATGTCAATTCTTGTGTTTCTTCTCTATCCCCTTCCCGTTTTATTTTATGAGTACTTGGAATTTGGAAACCGTGCTGAATCTTGTTGTACATGCGATTGTAATGCTGGGAATTGGATATAACCTATTGGAGTAATTTTGGACATAACAAGTATATTGGACATAACTTGAGTTGACTACAATTGTGGATAATTGGCATACAAAAATCTAGACTTGGACATGAATGGTAAATATGTAAATTGGGTAAAAGATGATCAAGCCTAACCCGAGGTTAGATTGAGTTACGGTGTAAGACTGCCCGGAACCACCCGGCACATCCAGCAACCGCAACAACAAGTCTATTATGAGAGGTTAGCGCATCAACCCCAAAACCCGAGGTTAGAATAAGTTTGCGGTAGAAGTCTGCCCGGAACCACCCGTTACATCCAGCAACCGCAAACAACAGTTCTAATGTGAGAGGTTGGTGCATTAATAAATTAATTAATGCCAATGAACAGACATGCTAAGAATGGTAAGGTTAAGTAACATATGAATTAGCGACACTTAACCAATGAAACATGTTAATTAAACAAATGGGTGGAGTTAGGTTAAATTGAGAACACTTAACCGTTATAACATGTTGATTAGGAAACCCTAGCAACGGGGACCCATTTCATCAGTAACCCACATAAATGTATCACGGTACCCTGAACTAGGTAGGGTGGGGCACGATTACTAGGCTGATTATTAGCGGTCAAAATAGCGGCAGGTGGTGCGTCAGTGTAGGTTCCGACAAAGTAAGGGCGTGCACATACCCGGAAAGGAAAAATTAGGCGCTGGGCATCAGTGTCATACACTGTGCATCTTGAATTGTGTCGGGTCGCCATCATAGGGATTGATACACCCCATGGTGGACCAGCATAGGTATCTACAAACAAGCGGGGCCGAATGACACAAGTTGTAAATACATGCGAGTAGAAGTCGATCAATAAAGGGATCATTTTATTATGAACACATGAGGCTAGTTGAAACAATTGTTAGTAGGTACAGAGAAATAGAAATGGGTGCGATAGCATATTCAGTTATCTTACCTTATCTTGTCTTATGTTATCTTGTTACTATGGTATTGTCTTATATTCGGTTTATTCATGTCATGATCTTTTTTCTAGTTTACAGGTTGAAACTTAATAGGCTTACCAGGCTTTATGTCTGACCCATTTTCTTTCGTCTTCTTTTCTTCCGTTTCCCCCCTCCCCCTAGGTCCTTAGGGAGGGAATACTTCAGCTTAGTTCAGACCTTTTGCAGTTTTAAGAGAGTAGATGTATTGCTTGGATTCTCTTTTCTTGGGCTATGGCTGTGGTTACACTTTTATTGGGGATTATTGCTGCTTTACTACTGTTTTATGTTTCTTTATGTATTTGGAGTTTTGAATCAAGACAGTGGTTTTATTGTAATGATTTGGAAGTTAGGTTTGGAGACAGTGGTTGTAATGTTTTGACTGAACCACGCTGCTTATGAAATGATTTCAGTTTTTCCGCTGTTTGTATGTCTGTCTTGTAAATTATCTGTATCTTTTACCTTTAATGCTTCACCAAAGTTAATGCATTCCTTTTGTGAGTGACCTTAACGGAGGTGGGTTGTTTCATTATTGGCAAAAAAATTGGGCCTAATAATATTCTTTAACCAAATGAAAATTCTAGAGAAAATGAGAAGTACGTTCTTTTCCTCCTTTGCTTCTTCTCCAGTAAATAGATTTATAAAAAGAAAGAAACCCACTTGCTCTCAATCCCTATTGCCTCAAATCTACATCAAAACTCAAGATCCTTGTTGTTTAAATCATCTACAGCAGGTAATTAACCCTAAACTCATCTACAACAGGTAATTAACTCTAAACTCAATTCTAATTTAGGGTTTCCTATGATTTTGTTGTAAAATTTTAATGTTTACAGTAAATTATTTGTTGCATGTCTCGGCCATTGTTTCTAGAGGAAGAAAAACACTTTTTTTCTTAGCAATTGAGCATCTTAATGCTTCAATCCAACCTCCCTCTCACTGAAAATCAAAGGTGAGGGTTCACTTACATAGATTCTAAATTGTTTCGGTTGTTTATTGTTGTGATTTTCCATGAAATCTTAAGTTTATTGAATTTGTCATATGCATTTTTCTGTTTTGTATCAAGCTGAAGCCGTTTCGATCATAACTCTCTCGTTATTGATCGGAATCCTTATTATTATATTGTTTTGGAATGCTCAGATTCTAAGCTACAAGTTTTAGTTGTTGAGTTTACAATGATTTTGTGATTTACACTGTTAAAATCGTGGTTTTGTACTGCTGTCTCGAGATAAAAATCAACAACCACATTTAGTGTTAAACTGAAACCGTTTCGATCATAACTCTCTCGTTATCGATCAGAATCCTTATTATTGTATGGTTTTGGAATTCTCTGGTTGTCAATTACAAGTTTTAGTTGTTGAATTTACAATGATTTTGTGATTTACGTTGTCAAAATCATGGTTTTGTACTGCTATCTCGAGATAAAAATCGACAGCCACATTTTGTGTTAAGCTGAAACCGTTTCGATCATAACTCTCTCATTATTGATTGGAATCATTATTATTATATGGTTTTGGAATGCTCAGATTGTGGGCTCTAAGTTTCAGTTGTTGAATTTACAATGATTTTGTGATTAACATGTTCAAAATTGTGGTTTTGCACTGCTGTCCCGAGAGAAAATCGACAGCCATCTTTTGTGACTCCGTGACACATGCACCATTTTTTTATAAATCAATTTTGAAATGTTTCAAGTATGAAATTATTGTTTTAAAGCAAAATATTGCATTGATAAGGTTTTATAAATACATTGGAAAACTTATTTTAACTAGTATTCCCAAAATTTACGGGTTTTAAGATATTTCTATGGAATTTTATTTTGTTCAAAATACTTTCTTAAATATGTTTTAATATAAGAACCTCACTCACTGGCACCCTTCGAGAAGACGTATTGGTGAGTGAATGATATCGTAAACCCAATGGTATGGGACGTGATGGTATACGATATATATTCATCCCAGATTCGTCCGATTGAAGATTGAATCTTGGTACGCTTCTCAGTGTTTATGTGATTTCAGTGATTTTTTGTGGCTTTTTGGTGTTTTCAAATCTGTGTTTCTCAGTGTTCCAGTGATTTATGCGATTTTATGAATCTCAGTTATTCTATGTGTTTCAGTGATATTCTGTGATCCTCTGAGATATTCAGGTGTTTCTATGGTTTCTTGTGAATTTTTGTTTTTTCTTATATGGAGCTGACTTGTAGTGTGTAAACCGTTAACTGAGAATGTATGGTATGGGTGTGACGAGAAGGAATTTCGCTCGGTCCGAACCAGTCGCTAAACCGACCCAAACCGTTCGAAACGCCCTATCGTTTGAGAACACGACAAAATAGAATGCATACAAAAGAACATTTCATTGTATATCACAACAACGCATCAGATTACAAGAATATAAACAAATAAATATTACACAGAAATATCAGAGATTTAAATTACATTTAAATACATCGCAGCGGAAAATAATACAATACACAACTAGAAGGAGATATACGGATACAAAGCTTTCCGGATACCGTTCCAGCTGTAAACCAGGGTCCTGTGAATATAAATCTGCAAAACCAAAACTACTAGCTGCCCGTGTCAAAATAAGGGCACCCAGAGTTTAGTTAAAACAATAAACTCCAGGTCAGTCACGTGATTGGTGTGAGAACTAAAACAGTTAATCTTTATTTTTAAAGTTAGGTAAATCAAGGGACCACGCCGTATAACACGGAACGGGCTTCCTCCCAAGAATACCAGTGCATAAAACAAACAGCGCAATGCTAAATAAAGAAAAATGAAGCTGTTATAAGACCCAGGTCCCATCACACAATGCAACGCAGCCGAGGATAGGGTTTTCCCTTATAACAGCCAAAGAATGCTTGATACGTTTAAAACAAATCATTTGATACTATTATAAGTGCATAGTGTATAAAACAACTTCAAATCATAAGTATCAATCATAGGCGGCATGGGTACCATATATCATGTCGCCATACTAGTTCTACAATTAAAACCGCAAATGTCACGTATTTGGAAATTGGATTTCCATCTATGAACCGAGGCAAAAGATAGTCCTCAACCGATTCGAGACAATCTAGCCTACCATGTCTCAGGAACAGCCGCAACTGCCCCCTGGATCGTCAGGGCCGGTCCAACGATGTGGATTATTATGCCTGAACAATACGTCTCCCCGCCCTTTGGGGCGCAAACGAGCCAACGAATGACTCCATCGGACCCGGGTCGTCCGATCAAACCGAGGCGCCTCGCAACAGCAACAACCACATAAGTCAAACTCGTCAGGGCGTGTAAAACCACTGATGCCACTTTTAGCTAGAAAGAAACGCAAGTCCTCCCTGATGTCCGTCTCCCGTTTTTGGTTCATACCGGGTGTGAAACACGCGAAGTAAACGTTACACAAAGCTACGCCACAAAGGCCTTGCTTTGATCATCACCACAAGACTTTGCTTTTCAACAGAAGCCTCGATCAATTGCCACTTAGGCATGCCGCACAGGCAATTCACTCCATGCGTTTGATATCCATCAATATATAACCCCTGAGCTCGTATGTCTCAGAGAAGGGCGTTAATCAAGAGAATAAATTCTCCGCCGCCAAACAGATATATATTTAATAGAGATCAATCACACGGACTAAAATCCAATGTCAGACACACAGTCCATTTACAAGTCCGTTCTAGGTCTGAACGAAACCGGAGGCACCTAGTACCCCGCATATCCATCGATCTCCAAGTACGTCTGGACGATCACCAACTGTTTCCATCTTCTTGGGTGTACAGCCCAATCAAGATCATCAGTAATCACCTAAACGACGTGAAGACCTCCGGTCTTCGACCATCGTCTTCATCTTCGACTTATCGTCGTATCAGTTATTCAGAATGGGATAAACCCGGTCTTTCCTTATAACTCGCGTATATTTTAAACAAGTGTTGCACAAACACAACATACACCTCATTCCAATTCATCAGTCACTAACCATAAATTAATCAAGAGAATAATTTCCCAAATATTAACCCCGAAGGCCGAAACCAACATCAGATCAATATCCAGAAAACCATTCTGCTTGGCTAACCGACAGTTAGTTTCTAAATTTCACATTCATAGGGAAAAGTTCCCATTAATTTTATCCAAGATAAATTCCTTGAATTTATTCTTTATTCTATTTTTGAATCTCAATTCAAACTAGTCGGGATTAGCGAACTGTAACAACCCGTAAAATGCGAGCCAGTTTGAAATTTTTATTTTGGCAATTTTAGCGAATTTTAATTATTTAAAATGAATTATTTTAAATAATATCATCGGGAAATTTATTTTAAATAGAATTCGACGTATATACTATACGCGTCGTCGTTAGAATATAAATATTTATTTATAATTATAAATAGAATTGAAAATGGCGCGGTAGTTCGATAATTCGATTTCAAACTTCAATTGAATGTACCGGGTGCAAAACAATCCGGATTTTAGTGAAACCAAAAATGACAGGATCTAATTGATAATATCTTTCTATCGAATCCGACAAATCAAAATTTCATAGCGGGAATCAAAAGATGATGTCAAAATATGATTTTTACATATGGAATAGCGAAGTAAAAATTCGATTTTTACATAGGTAGTGAAAGCGGATAACGAAGGTGACAAAAAGGCGAGAACGAAGAAGCTTTATATCAAAGGAGAGTCAAGTTGATTGGATAGCTATCTGTGAGAATTTCTCACCTTTCTATTTCTTTTCTAGTTATATATATATATACTAGGATGCAGATGGTGCTTAGTAGCACCCGACACAATCGTCCACAGACCATGGACTTGTTTGTTTGGTTGCATAGATTAGTTATATGATTTGATTTGAATTTGGTTGTTTGGTGATTTTGATTGATGTGTGAATGGCGTGGGCCTTCACTAGACCGGGGATAAGGCTAGGCCTCGTCCCGTTTCTAGTATCGTGCCGTTATGCCGCCGAAATTTTCTAAAATATGTTAGAAAATAAAAATATCATTTTATTGTGTAAATGAATAATAGAAATTCATATGTTGGAATAAAATGTTTTATCGTTAAAAATATAATTTTTAACGTGAATATGAATATAGTGAAAGTGAATAAAATAAATATTCATTTACAAACCAGACGGTTTGTTTATGTACACCTATTTGAAGGATATTGATTGGGTCGATAAATTTTACACATCGCCCAACAGCACAAATAAAATCTGTGTTTGATTGTTTGAAACCCCATACGGGTGTTGGGATGAAATTTGAAGTTCACTCATCCTGATTGATTAAATATGTCGATCGATTGATTGATAGGTTGTTATAAGCGTTGAATATCTATATTTGATGCTTATACAGTGTAGTGCACTTTGGTTGATGGTTGATTATTTTTCAATGCTATTATATGTGTGTAATGTATGAAAATCCATATAATTAACATTATATGGTGATTGATTGGGCCTCATTCCAATTTGAAAAATAAAGAATATTATAAAATAAAGGTTCATGTGTCGACTGTACTCATCCGTTGAGATTAGTCATGTGTTGAACGAAATATTTTAGTAATAAAATTTACATCTTTATCAATATAAAATAAAAGTTCATGTGTTGACAATACTCATCCATTGAGATTGGTCATGTGTTGAACGAAATATTTTGATAATAACAACTATTTTGAAAAAAGAAATATTTGAAATAGAATATTTGAAAATAGAAATTTATGAAGCCGTGTTGATTAGATTGACGCCATTTTGACGTGAACGATATTTATATCGATTTTATTCATTTCGAAATAAATTGAATTGAAAACGATTTCGAAATGAAATGAATTGAAAACGATTTCGAAATGAATTGAATATAAAACGATTTCGAAATGAAATGAATATAAAACGATTTCGAAATGAAATGAATATAAAACGATTTCGAAATGAATTGAATTGAAAACGAATCCAAATTGAATTGAAAGCGAATTGAAATGAATTCAAATTGAATTGAAATTTGAATTGAATAGAAATGAATTTTAAAACGAATTTATAAAGAAGAATTCAATTTTGATTTGAATTGAAAAGGAAGTTGAAATTGCTTTTGAAACGAAATTAAAACTATTCATATAATTCGTTTTAAATAGACATCGACGAAATATATATTATATATATTATATATATAATATAATGGCCTGAATAGAACGCGCCGCGCCGCGGCAGTTCGTGAATTTCGACCATATATTTCAAACGGACATTACGGGAGATCCGACCGTCGGATTCTCCTGACACCGGAACCGTTGGGTTCGTATCGAAAAGAGCTTTCTAACGAATGTTAGAAATTTGAAATCTAATGGTTGGATTTGGAATTATGTCCAAATCAAATTTGAAAAAGGTCGCTGTAAGTGCAGTTCGATGGCCGTTGATGGAAATCGACTGTACGGGCCTTGATAAAATTATTAAAAATCTTAATAATTTGTGTAAAATCATAAGAAATGATTTGAGAAGAATTGGGATGAAAAACTCCATATTTGAAAAGATAAAAATAGATTTTTATCGAAATGAACTGGTTTTGAACTAGAATTATAATTCTATTTATTTTTAAATAAATAAATTGAATTCGAAAAGGGTTTTAAAAATAACCAAAATTTCCAATGATTGCATTGGAATGGATTTGAATCGAAATTGTCTTCGGAATATTTCGATGTTGGGTTTCGTGATTATACAGATGTTGTTATGGAAATTTGGAAGATATAGATATATATATCGTTATTTCCAATACAACCTTTGTTGGCCGCAGAATTGGATATTGAATATAAGCCGGGATATTTTCTATTCAGAGCTTTGTATTTAATATCAAATGTGATTTGGGTTTGTCGTGAATGGTGTCTTCACTAACACTGTTCTTGAACCCAGTTGAGAAAAGATTAAATCTTTTTATTTAGATTTAATGAAGTGTACCAATTAAATAATATTTAATTGGAATTGAATTGATATTGATTTTTGGGTTTATCGTGGACAGTGTTTTAAATAACACTCGTTCTTTAACCCGATCATTAATGAAATGTGATTTTGGGTTGTCGTGAACGGTATCTTCAATAATACAGTTCTTAGACCTAAAGGAGTTAAGAAAATCAGAAACTAACTGGAGATTAGTTAAGTTGAATAGTTTCCGAGGTATTGATCTGATGTTGGTTTCGGCCTTCGGGATTAATACTTAGGGAATTGCTCACTTGCTAATTTACAATTAGGGACTGATTGAAATGTGATGTGATTTTGGGTTTATCGTGAACCGTGTTTTAAGTGACACTGATTCTTTAACCCAGTCACAGATTAAAACTAAGTGGAGTTTTAATGAATCTTTAATTAGATTGAAATAATCGAAATGGAGTATCACCAGTTTTGCACCAGGCGATAGTTAAATCTTTAATTAGATTTGAACGTGAAATGGTAATTGAATTTACCGATAACACCGTGGTGTTAGATATGAAGTATAACCAGTTTTACTTCATGGGATGAATAAGTTGGGATTGGGAAATTAAAACAAATGATTACTTCGGTAAGGTTCGCTAATCCCGACTAGTTTGAATTGATATTCAAAAGTAGATTAAAGAATAAATTCGAGAATTTATCTTTGATAAAATTAATGGGAACCTTTCCCTATGAATGTGAAATTTAGAAACTAACTGTCGGTTAGCTAAGCAGAATGGTTTTCTGGATATTGATCTGATGTTGGTTTCGGCCTTCGGGGTTAATATTTGGGGAATTATTCTCTTGATTAATTTACGGTTAGTGACTGATGAATTGGAATGAGGCGTATGTTGTGTTTTTGTAACACTTATTTAAAATATACGCGAGTTATTCGGAAAGACCGGGTTTATCCCATTCTGAATAACTGATACGACGATAAGTCGAAGATGAAGACGATGGTCGAAGACCGGAGGTCTTCACGTCGTTTGGGTAATTACTGATGATCTTGATTGGGCTGTACACCCAAGAAGATGGAAACAGTTAGTGATCGTCCAGACGTACTTGGAGATCGATGGATATGCGGGGTACTAGGTGCCTCCGGTTTCGTTCAGACCCAGAACGGACTTGTAAATGGACTATGTGTCTGACATTGGATTTTAGTCTGTGTGATTGATTTCTATTAAATATATATCTGTTTGGCGGCGGAGAATTTATTCTCTTGCTTAACGCCCTTCTCTGAGACGTACGAGCTCAGGGGTTATATATTGATGGATATCAAACGCATGGAGTGAATTGCCTGTGTGGCATGCCTAAGTGGCAATTGATCGAGACTTCTGTTGAAAAGCAAAGTCTTGTGGTGATGATCAAAGCACGGCCTTTGTGGCGTAGCTTTGTGTAACGTTTACTTCGCGAGTTTCACACTCGGTATGAACCAAAAACGGGAGAAAGGACCTCAGGGAGGGCCTGCGTTTCTTCCTAGTTAGAAGTGGCGTCAGTGGTTTTACACGCCCTGACGAGTTTGACTTATGTGGTTGTTGCTGTTGCGAGGCGCCTCGGATTGATCGGTCGTTCTCGAACCGATGGAGTCATTTAGTGGCTCATTTACGCCCCAAAGGGCGGGGAAACGTAGTGTTCAGGCATTTTAATCCACATCGGTGGACCGGCCCTGTCGCTCCTAGGGTCACTCGAGCTCTGATCCTGAGACACGGGCTAGGCAGTCTCGAATCGGTTGAGGACTATCTTTTGCCTCGGTTCATAGATGGAAATCCAATTTCCAAATACGTGACTTTTGCGGTTTTATTTGTAGAACCCATATATGGTGACATAGTGGGATGGGGCGCTCATGCCGCCTATGATTGATACTTATGATTTGAAGTTGTTTTATGCACTATGCACTTATAATAGTATCAAACGATTTGTTTTAACCGTATCAAGCATTCTTTGGCTGTTATAAGGGAAAACCCTATCCTCGGCTGCGTTGCATTGTGTGATGGGACCTGGGTCTTATAACGGCTTCATTTTTCTTTATTTAGCATTGCGCTGTTTGTTTTATGCACTGGTATTCTTGGGAGGAAACCCGTTCCGTGTTATACGGCGTGGTCCCTTGATTTACCTAATGATTTAAAATAAAGATTAATAACTGTTTTAGTTCTCACACCAGTCCCATGACTGACCTGGAGTTTATTGTTTTAACCTAAACTCTGGGTGCCCCTATTTTGACACGGGCAGCTAGTAGTTTTGGTTTTGCAGATTTATATTCACAGGATCCTGGTTTACAGCTGGAATGATATCCGGAAAGCTTTGTATTCGTATATCCCTTCTAGTTGTGTATTGTATTATTTTCCGCTGCTATGTATTTAAATGTAATTTAAATCTCTGATATTTCTGTGTAATTTTCATTTATACTCTGTGTATTCTTGTAATCTGATGCATTGTTGTAATATACAATGAAATGTTCTTCTGTACGCGTTCTGATTTGTCGTGTTCTCAAACGAAAGGGCGTTTCGAACGGTCTGGATAGGTTTAGCGACTGGTTCAGACCGAGCGAAATTCCTTACCGTCACACGAACCTTACCGAAGTAATCATTTGTTTTAATTTCTCAATCCCAACCTATTCATCCCATGAAGTAAAACTGGTTATACTTCATATCTAACACCACGGTGTTATCGGTAAATTCAATTACCATTTTACGTTCAAATCTAGTTAAAGATTTGACTATCGCCTGGAGCAAAACTGGTGATACTCCATTCTCGGTCATTTCAATCTAATTAAAGATTCATTAAAACTCCACTTAGTTTTAATCTTCGACGGAGTTAAAGAATCAGTGTCATTTAAAACACGGTTCACGATAAACCCAAAATCACATTCCATTAATTATCGGGTTAAAGAACAAGTGTTATTTAAAACACTGTTCACGATAAACCCAAAAATCAATACCAATTCAATTCCAATTAAATATCATTTAATTGGTACACTTCATTAAATCTAAATAAAAAGATTTAATCTTTTCTCAACTGGGTTCAAGAACAGTGTTAGTGAAGACACCATTCATGACAAACCCAAATCACATTTGATATTCAATATAAGGCTCTGAATAGAAAATATATCGGCTTATATTCAATATCAAATTCTACGATTAACAAATGTCGTATTGGAAATAACGATATAAGTATATATCTTTCAAATTTCCATAACAACATCTGTATAATCACGAATTCCAACATCGAAATATTCCGAAGACAATTTCGATTCAAATCCACTCCAATGCAATCATTGGAAATTCTGGTTATTTTTAAAACCCCTTTTCAAATTCAATTTATTTACTTAAAAATAAATAGAATTATAATTCTAGTTCAAAACTAGTTTATTTCGATAAAAATCTATTTTTATCTTTTCAAATATGGAGTTTTTCATCCCAATCTTTTCTAAATCATTTCTTATGATTTTACACAAATTATTACTATTTTTAATAATTTTATCAAGGCCCGTACAGTCGATTTCCATCAATGGCCATCGAACTGCACTTACAGCGACCTTTTTCGAATTTGATTTGGACATAATTCCAAATCCAACCGCTAGATTTCTAATTTCTAATATACGTTAGAAAGCTCTTTTCGATACGAACCCAACGGTTCCGGTTTTAGGAGAATCCGACGGTCGGATCTCCCGTAATATCCGTTTGAAATAAATGGTCGAAATTCACGAACTGCCGCGGCGCGGCGCGGCGCGTTCTATTCAGGCCATTATATTATATATATAATATATATTTCATCGATTTCTATTTAAAACGAATTATACAAATAGTTTTAAATTCGTTTCAAAAGCAATTTCAACTTCCATTTCAATTCAAATCAAAATTGAATTCTTCTTTATAAATTCGTTTTAAAATTCATTTCTATTCAATTCAAATTTCAATTCAATTTGGATTCATTTCAATTCGTTTTCAATTCAATTTGAATTCATTTTCAATTCATTTCGAAATCGTTTTATATTCAATTCATTTCGAAATCGTTTTCAATTCAATTCATTTCGAAATCGTTTTCAATTCAATTCATTTCAAAATGAATAAAATCGATATAAATATCGTTCACGTCAAAATGGCGTCAATCTAATCAACACGGCTTAATGTATTTCTATTTTCAAATATTCTATTTCAAATATTTCTTTTTCAAAACAGTTGTTATTATCAAAATATTTCGTTCAACACATGACCAATCTCAATAGATGAGTACTGTCAACACATGAACCTTTATTTTATATTGATAAGGATGTAAATTTTATTACTAAAATATTTCGTTCAACACATGACCAATCTCAATGGATGAGTACTGTCAACACATGAACCTTTATTTTATATTGTTCTTTATTTTTCAAATTAGAATGAGGCCCAATCAATTACCATATAAAATTAATTATAGGGATTTTCATACAACACATGTATATAATAGCATTGAAAATAATCAAACATCAACCAAAGTGCACTACACTGTATAAGCATCAAATATAGATATTCAACGCTTATAACAGCCTGTCAATCAATCGATCGACATATTTAATCAATCAGGATGAGTGAACTTCAAATTTCATCCCAACACCCGTGTGGGATTTCAAACAATCAAACACATATTTTATTCATGTAGTTGGGCGATGTGTAAAATTTATCGACCCAATCAATATCAGTCAAATCAGTGCATATAAACAAATCGGCCGATTTGTCTATAAATATCTATTTATTCACTTTCACGTTAAAAATTATATTTTTAACGATAAAACATTTTATTCAACCTATGAATATTCTATTCGGTTCATTTATTCAATAAAATGATATTTTTATTTTTCTAACATATTTTAGAAAATTTCGGCGACATAATGGCACGATACTAGAAACGGGACGAGGCCTAGCCTTATCCCCGGTCTAGTGAAGCCCCACGCCATTCACACATCAATCAAATCAATTCATTTCACCACACAATTCAATTTCAATCAAATAATCTAACAAATTTTTGCAATCAAACAAACAAGTCCATGGTCTGTGGACGATTGTGTCGGGTGCTACTAAGCACCGTCTGCATCCTAGTATATATATATAACTAGAAAAAGAAATTGAAAGGTGAGAAATTCTCACAGATAGCTATCCAAGCATCTTGACTCTTCTTTGATATAAATCTTCTTCGTCCTCGCCTTTTTGTCACCTTCGTTGTCCGCTTTCACTACCTATGTAAAAATCGAATTTTTACTTCGCTATTCAATATATAAAAATCATATTTTTATTTCGAAGTTCAATATATAAAAATAATATTTTTATTTCGAAGTTCAATATATAAAAATCATATTTTTATTTCGAAGTTCAATATATAAAAATCATATTTTTAATTCGAAGTTCAATATATAAAAATCATATTTTTAATTCGAAGTTCAATATATAAAAATCATATTTTTAATTCGAAGTTCAATATATAAAAATCCCATTTTTAATTCGAAGTTCAATATATAAAAATCCCATTTTTAATTCGAAGTTCAATATATAAAAATCATATTTTTATTTCGAAGTTCAATATATAAAATTTATATTTTTTCTTCGAAGTTCAATATATAAAAATCCCATTTTTTTTCTATGTTATTTTATATTTTCAAATCAAAGTATTGTATATCTTCCAATCAAGGGAAATTTATATTTCAAATCAAAGGAAATTTATATTTCAAAGCAAAGGTAATTTATATTTCAAAGCAAAGGAAATTTATATTTCAAAGCTGAAAATAAAATAAAACAATGCTATTTTTATATTTCCAAAACATATTGCTATTTTTATATATATTGCTATCTATATATATATTCTTTTTAAAACCATATTTTTAATTTACAAAGATATTTTATATTTTAAAAACCAATGTTATTTGTATTTTTAATTTCAGTTTTAAACAGAATAATTAACTAAAGTAAAAATAATTAAAAAGAGGCAGAACCTTTCTTCCAGGAACCCACGCAAAAGCTCGCCACTAGGGTTTCGAAATCACCGCCACCTGGAACGTCCTGGAGTCCATCGGGAGGCGTCATATCGAAGCGCTTGGGGAGCGCCGCCGCCCCACCAGGAGATCATCGGACCTCGATCCAGAGCTGCCACCTGAAACGCCTTGGAGCCCTCCTCCTCCACCTCGAGTTCAGGCGAACTCGAGCTTCCCGTTGGCGCAGAAAACCCAAACAAACCCCCGAACTTTAAGCCCCCGATTTGGCCACCTCCGGCGCTGATTTCTGATCTTGACCGTTGAAGAGGTGGTTGTCGGGGAGGCCAACGTTTTCGCATTAGGGGTTGGTGGTATTGGTGAGCGGATTGAGTGGAGATTGGTGGAGAACGATGGAGCTTTCCCACCGTCGAATCGCTCCTGGAGGTGGAAAGGAGATGTTGACCGCGGGTTTGAATGAAGTGAGGGTTGACCAATCCAATAATTCCTAGGTTTATATATATTAAATTATTATTTAATTTCAATAATTGAGATTTTACATACGAACACCAAATAAAACCCAACGACCGTCGCCTCTAGCTAATTACCCCCATTCCGAACACAATGGGATATGTCTGGTAAGCCAACTCGACTATTTGGATCAGTTTTCGTTCAAAATAACATTTAAATCCTCATATTGTATTTTAAACGTACATTTTAATTTACTGGGGTCACATACTAACTAGAAAAATTCCCAAAAAATTATTTTCTAGCTTCGTATTGACGATACGGTCCTAACAAAACTAGTTTCGTTGAATTCTGAGACCGTTTGAAAAATAGCCAATTTCCAGTCGATTAAAATCAATTGAAACTGGTCAAACGCGTTTTCCTTTGCCATGCTCACATATTGATTCGAAAAATTATGAAATTTGGAATCTAGCAATAACCTGACATCCCGGACCTAACAAAACTGGTTTCGTCGAAATCCGAGGTCGTTTGCAAAATGTCCATTTTTAAGGGCCTGAATTCCATAGCGACTATTCAGAATTTTCAACTGGACATATCTTTTGATTCCCGCTATGAAATCTCGATTCTTCGGATTCGTTGGAAAGATATCATCAATTAAATCCTATGATTTTTGGTTTCACTAAAATCCGGATTGTTTTGCACCCGGTACATTCAATTGAAGTTTGAAATCGAATTATCGAACTACCGCGCCATTTTCAATTCCTTATATAATTATATATATTCTAACGACGGCGTATATAATATATACGTTCGATTTATATTCAAAATAAATTTTTCGTCGATATTATTTAAAATAATTCATTTTAAATAATCCAAATTCACTAAAATTGCCAAAATAAAAATTTTAAACTGGCCCAGATTTTCGGGTTGTTACAATCTCCCCGACTTAAAACTTTTCGTCCCCGAAAAGGAACAAATTCGAAAGTGGTTTGATTAATCAGCTCTACGTTCGATCTGGCTTGCATTCTCCAACTTCTCAGTTTCTGAGAATTTTCAAAAATTTCAAAAATTTGGCTAACACCCTAAATTTTCGAAAAATTTCGCCATAACCTCCCCTGCACTGGGAGCATCGGGGAATTTCAAATAGCTTCCCCGGTCCTTCAGATCTCAAAAAGAAAAAGAAAAAGCCAAGCGGCTAGCCAATAGGCTCATAAAATCATCATCACCCAAACAAAACAGTAAATTATGTAGTAAACATGTACCTATTTGTCGGGCAAACAAATTTTATTCTCTGCTCTAGCCTCCTTGCTATGACCTGTTCAATGTAAGTAAAGGTATATGCAAGCAAATGCGACCAATTTTCCATACAATTCAATATGTGATTCAATTAGGCTAAATGGCTAAAAATTAGCAAACAAATAAACAAACAACAATCAATTAGTGAATTAGAGTTTCAAATTCATAATTTGATATATATACAAAAAAATCATGTTTTGATGCCAAATCACAACAATGTATTCTAGCTATATTAGTTTTGGTTCTCACACCAGTCTAATGGAAATATATAGAAACCACACCTTCGAAACACGAATATAAATGTTGATGATGCGATCGCTATCATCAATATCATCTTCGGGCGACTAGAGTGTGTTGCTATATCTATCCAATATATTAAAATTTCAAATACACGTGGATCAGACGTATACGCAAAATTTTTATATACTGGACTGTCCAACTCAATATAAATAGATAATCAAATACGAATAATTGATTTAAATTTTCAAAACAAAAATTTGTTTTCACTTTAAAAATATACTCTTCACACTCGTTCTAGGATACTACTGATCCCATCTCTAACGAGTCATTCTAATTGGATATTACTAATCCAATATCTGATGAATTCTTTCGTATGGTTCTAATGTGTCTTGTTCTCGGCTTTGTAAACCAAAGCTCTGATACCAACTGTGACGAGAAGGAATTTCGCTCGGTCCGAACCAGTCGCTAAACCGACCCAAACCGTTCGAAACGCCCTATCGTTTGAGAACACGACAAAATAGAATGCATACAAAAGAACATTTCATTGTATATCACAACAACGCATCAGATTACAAGAATATAAACAAATAAATATTACACAGAAATATCAGAGATTTAAATTACATTTAAATACATCGCAGCGGAAAATAATACAATACACAACTAGAAGGAGATATACGGATACAAAGCTTTCCGGATACCGTTCCAGCTGTAAACCAGGGTCCTGTGAATATAAATCTGCAAAACCAAAACTACTAGCTGCCCGTGTCAAAATAAGGGCACCCAGAGTTTAGGTTAAAACAATAAACTCTAGGTCAGTCATGTGACTGGTGTGAGAACTAAAACAGTTAATCTTTATTTTTAAAGTTAGGTAAATCAAGGGACCATGCCGTATAACACGGAACGGGCTTCCTCCCAAGAATACCAGTGCATAAAACAAACAGCGCAATGCTAAATAAAGAAAAATGAAGCTGTTATAAGACCCAGGTCCCATCACACAATGCAACGCAGCCGAGGATAGGGTTTCCCCTTATAACAGCCAAAGAATGCTTGATACGTTTAAAACAAATCATTTGATACTATTATAAGTGCATAGTGTATAAAACAACTTCAAATCATAAGTATCAATCATAGTCGGCATGGGTACCATATATCATGTCGCCATACTAGTTCTACAATTAAAACCGCAAATGTCACGTATTTGGAAATTGGATTTCCATCTATGAACCGAGGCAAAAGATAGTCCTCAACCGATTCGAGACAATCTAGCCTACCATGTCTCAGGAACAGCCGCAACTGCCCCCTGGATCGTCAGGGCCGGTCCACCGATGTGGATTATTATGCCTGAACAATACGTCTCCCCGCCCTTTGGGGCGCAAATGAGCCAACGAATGACTCCATCGGACCCGGATCGTCCGATCAAACCGAGGCGCCTCGCAACAGCAACAACCACATAAGTCAAACTCGTCAGGGCGTGTAAAACCACTGACGCCACTTTTAGCTAGAAAGAAACGCAAGTCCTCCCTGATGTTCGTCTCCCGTTTTTGGTTCATACCGGGTGTGAAACACGCGAAGTAAACGTTACACAAAGCTACGCCACAAAGGCCTTGCTTTGATCATCACCACAAGACTTTGCTTTTCAACAGAAGCCTCGATCAATTGCCACTTAGGCATGCCACACAGGCAATTCACTCCATGCGTTTGATATCCATCAATATATAACCCCTGAGCTCGTACGTCTCAGAGAAGGGCGTTAAGCAAGAGAATAAATTCTCCGCCGCCAAACAGATATATATTTAATAGAGATCAATCACACGGACTAAAATCCAATGTCAGACACACAGTCCATTTACAAGTCCGTTCTGGGTCTGAACGAAACCGGAGGCACCTAGTACCCCGCATATCCATCGATCTCCAAGTACGTCTGGACGATCACCAACTGTTTCCATCTTCTTGGGTGTACAACCCAATCAAGATCATCAGTAATCACCTAAACGACGTGAAGACCTCCGGTCTTCGACCATCGTCTTCATCTTCGACTTATCGTCGTATCAGTTATTCAGAATGGGATAAACCCGGTCTTTCCGAATAACTCGCGTATATTTTAAACAAGTGTTGCACAAACACAACATACGCCTCATTCCAATTCATCAGTCACTAACCGTAAATTAATCAAGAGAATAATTTCCCAAATATTAACCCCGAAGGCCGAAACCAACATCAGATCAATATCCAGAAAACCATTCTGCTTGGCTAACCGACAGTTAGTTTCTAAATTTCACATTCATAGGGAAAAGTTCCCATTAATTTTATCCAAGATAAATTCCTTGAATTTATTCTTTATTCTATTTTTGAATCTCAATTCAAACTAGTCGGGATTAGCGAACCATACCGAAGTAATCATTTGTTTTAATTTCTCAATCCCAACCTATTCATCCCATGAAGTAAAACTGGTTATACTTCATATCTAACACCACGGTGTTATCGGTAAATTCAATTACCATTTTACGTTCAAATCTAATTAAAGATTTGACTATCGCCTGGAGCAAAACTGGTGATACTCCATTCTCGGTCATTTCAATCTAATTAAAGATTCATTAAAACTCCACTTAGTTTTAATCTTCGACTGAGTTAAAGAATCAGTGTCATTCAAAACACGGTTCACGATAAACCCAAAATCACATTCCATTAATTATCGGGTTAAAGAACAAGTGTTATTTAAAACACTGTTCACGATAAACCCAAAAATCAATACCAATTCAATTCCAATTAAATATCATTTAATTGGTACACTTCATTAAATCTAAATAAAAAGATTTAATCTTTTCTCAACTGGGTTCAAGAATAGTGTTAGTGAAGACACCATTCACGACAAACCCAAATCACATTTGATATTCAATATAAGGCTCTGAATAGAAAATATATCGGCTTATATTCAATATCAAATTCTACGATTAACAAATGTCGTATTGGAAATAACGATATAAATATATATCTTTCAAATTTCCATAACAACGTCTGTATAATCACGAATTCCAACATCGAAATATTCCGAAGACAATTTCGATTCAAATCCACTCCAATGCAATCATTGGAAATTCTGGTTATTTTTAAAACCCCTTTTCAAATTCAATTTATTTACTTAAAAATAAATAGAATTATAATTCTAGTTCAAAACTAGTTTATTTCGATAAAAATCTATTTTTATCTTTTCAAATATGGATTTTTTCATCCCAATCTTTTCTAAATCATTTCTTATGATTTCACACAAATTATTACTATTTTTAATAATTTTATCAAGGCCCGTACAGTCGATTTCCATCAATGGCCATCGAACTGCACTTACAGCGACCTTTTTCGAATTTGATTTGGACATAATTCCAAATCCAACCGTTAGATTTCTAATTTCTAATATACGTTAGAAAGCTCTTTTCGATACGAACCCAACGGTTCAGGTTTTAGGAGAATCCGACGGTCGGATCTCCCGTAATATCCGATTGAAATAAATGGTCGAAATTCACGAACTGCCGCGGCGCGGCGCGTTCTATTCAGGCCATTATATTATATATATAATATATATAATATATATTTCATCGATTTCTATTTAAAACGAATTATACAAATAGTTTTAAATTCGTTTCAAAAGCAATTTCAACTTCCATTTCAATTCAAATCAAAATTGAATTCTTCTTTATAAATTCGTTTTAAAATTCATTTCTATTCAATTCAAATTTCAATTCAATTTGGATTCATTTCAATTCGTTTTCAATTCAATTTGAATTCGTTTTCAATTCATTTCGAAATCGTTTTATATTCAATTCATTTCGAAATCGTTTTCAATTCAATTCATTTCGAAATCGTTTTCAATTCAATTCATTTCGAAATCGTTTTCAATTCAATTCATTTCAAAATGAATAAAATCGATATAAATATCGTTCACGTCAAAATGGCGTCAATCTAATCAACACGGCTTAATGTATTTCTATTTTCAAATATTCTATTTCAAATATTTCTTTTTCAAAACAGTTGTTATTATCAAAATATTTCGTTCAACACATGACCAATCTCAATAGATGAGTACTGTCAACACATGAACCTTTATTTTATATTGATAAGGATGTAAATTTTATTACTAAAATATTTCGTTCAACACATGACCAATCTCAATGGATGAGTACTGTCAACACATGAACCTTTATTTTATATTGTTCTTTATTTTTCAAATTAGAATGAGGCCCAATCAATTACCATATAAAATTAATTATAGGGATTTTCATACAACACATGTATATAATAGCATTGAAAATAATCAAGCATCAACCAAAGTGCACTACACTGTATAAGCATCAAATATAGATATTCAACGCTTATAACAGCCTGTCAATCAAACGATCGACATATTTAATCAATCAGGATGAGTGAACTTCAAATTTCATCCCAACACCCGTGTGGGGTTTCAAACAATCAAACACATATTTTATTCGTGTAGTTGGGCGATGTGTAAAATTTATCGACCCAATCAATATCAGTCAAATCAGTGCATATAAACAAATCGGCCGATTTGTCTATAAATATCTATTTATTCACTTTCACATTAAAAATTATATTTTTAACGATAAAACATTTTATTCAACCTATGAATATTCTATTCGGCTCATTTATTCAATAAAATGATATTTTTATTTTTCTAACATATTTTAGAAATTTTCGGCGACATAATGGCACGATACTAGAAACGGGACGAGGCCTAGCCTTATCCCCGGTCTAGTGAAGGCCCACGCCATTCACACATCAATCAAATCAATTCATTTCACCACACAATTCAATTTCAATCAAATAATCTAACTAATTTTTGCAATCAAACAAACAAGTCCATGGTCTGTGGATGATTGTGTCGGGTGCTACTAAGCACCGTCTGCATCCTAGTATATATATATAACTAGAAAAAGAAATTGAAAGGTCAGAAATTCTCACAGATAGCTATCCAAGCATCTTGACTCTTCTTTGATATAAATCTTCTTCGTCCTCGCCTTTTTGTCACCTTCGTTGTCCGCTTTCACTACCTATGTAAAAATCGAATTTTTACTTCGCTATTCAATATATAAAAATCATATTTTTATTTCGAAGTTCAATATATAAAAATCATATTTTTATTTCGAAGTTCAATATATAAAAATCATATTTTTATTTCGAAGTTCAATATATAAAAATCATATTTTTAATTCGAAGTTCAATATATAAAAATCATATTTTTAATTCGAAGTTCAATATATAAAAATCCCATTTTTAATTCGAAGTTCAATATATAAAAATCCCATTTTTAATTCGAAGTTCAATATATAAAAATCATATTTTTATTTCGAAGTTCAATATATAAAAATCATATTTTTTCTTCGAAGTTCAATATATAAAAATCCCATTTTTTTCTATGTTATTTTATATTTTCAAATCAAAGTATTGTATATCTTCCAATCAAGGGAAATTTATATTTCAAATCAAAGGAAATTTATATTTCAAAGCAAAGGAAATTTATATTTCAAAGCAAAGGAAATTTATATTTCAAAGCTGAAAATAAAATAAAACAATGCTATTTTTATATTTCCAAAACATATTGCTATTTTTATATATATTGCTATCTATATATATATTCTTTTTAAAACCATATTTTTAATTTACAAAGATATTTTATATTTTAAAAACCAATGTTATTTGTATTTTTAATTTCAGTTTTAAACAGAATAATTAACTGAAGTAAAAATAATTAAAAAGAGGCAGAACCTTTCTTCCAGGAACCCACGCAAAAGCTCGCCACTAGGGTTTCGAAATCACCGCCACTTGGAACGTCCTGGAGTCCATCGGGAGGCGTCATATCGAAGCGCTTGGGGAGCGCCGCCGCCCCACCAGGAGATCATCGGACCTCGATCCAGAGCTGCCACCTGAAACGCCTTGGAGCCCTCCTCCTCCACCTCGAGTTCAGGCGAACTCGAGCTTCCCGTTGGCGCAGAAAACCCAAACAAACCCCCGAACTTTAAGCCCCCGATTTGGCCACCTCCGGCGCTGATTTCTGATCTTGACCGTTGAAGAGGTGGTTGTCGGGGAGGCCAACGTTTTCGCATTAGGGGTTGGTGGTATTGGTGAGCGGATTGAGTGGAGATTGGTGGAGAACGATGGAGCTTTCCCACCGTCGAATCGCTCCTGGAGGTGGAAAGGAGATGTTGACCGCGGGTTTGAATGAAGTGAGGGTTGACCAATCCAATAATTCCTAGGGTTATATATATTAAATTATTATTTAATTTCAATAATTGAGATTTTACATACGAACACCAAATAAAACCCAACGACCGTCGCCTCTAGCTAATTACCCCCATTCCGAACACAATGGGATATGTCTGGTAAGCCAACTCGACTATTTGGATCAGTTTTCGTTCAAAATAACATTTAAATCCTCATATTGTATTTTAAACGTACATTTCAATTTACTGGGGTCACATACTAACTAGAAAAATTCCCGAAAAATTATTTTCTAGCTTCGTATTGACGATACGGTCCTAACAAAACTAGTTTCGTTGAATTCTGAGACCGTTTGAAAAATGGCCAATTTCCAGTCGATTAAAATCAACTGAAACTGGTCAAACGCGTTTTCCTTTGCCACGCTCACATATTGATTCGAAAAATTATGAAATTTGGAATCTAGCAATAACTTGACATCCCGGACCTAACAAAACTGGTTTCGTCGAAATCCGAGGTCGTTTGCAAAATGTCCATTTTTAAGGGCCTGAATTCCATAGCGACTATTCAGAATTTTCAACTGGACATATCTTTTGATTCCCGCTATGAAATCTCGATTCTTCGGATTCGTTGGAAAGATATCATCAATTAGATCCTATGATTTTTGGTTTCACTAAAATCCGGATTGTTTTGCACCCGGTACATTCAATTGAAGTTTGAAATCGAATTATCGAACTACCGCGCCATTTTCAATTCCTTATATAATTATATATAATTATATATATTCTAACGACGGCGTATATAATATATACGTTCGATTTATATTCAAAATAAATTTTTCGTCGATATTATTTAAAATAATTCATTTTAAATAATCCAAATTCGCTAAAATTGCCAAAATAAAAATTTTAAACTGGCCCAGATTTTCGGGTTGTTACAATGGGACATACGATTACCGCTTTTTTGGGTTACTATCTGAGGGTCTGTGACACATTCCTTCGAGTCAATCCTTTATGGACCTTCGGGTTAATCCTGTGTGAACTCTGTGTGAATACTGTATGGACCTTTGTGTCAATCCTGTGTGGCTCTGTGGATCTTCAGGTCATTCGAGTACCCAATCTATATGATATAGTACTGGCTATGGCTTTGTGCCATCCTGTGTGATAGCACGTGCATGCATAACATCAGCTAGCCATTTCGTGATGGATCCATCGTCTTTGGTTTTGTTTTTTTGTATCTCTTAAGGTTCTATTTGTGATATTTAAATTCTTTTCAAAGTTTTGTGATTTCGGGACTCCGTGATTTTGTGATTTTAGTGAGTTTGGGGTTTTGTGGTTCTATGTCTTTATCTTGTGAACTTCAAAAGTTATTCCTATGAATACTTTACATGAATTTAACCTTGTAGTGTATTGTTCCATCCTATTCCTTTGTGTCCTAAAGGAATATCCACCTTAGTGATTTAATTACTTATTGTTCTTATATAACTTATACTATTACAAGTTAGACTGACCCGTGTGTGTATTCCACGGGTCAGACCGAAATGTTTCAGGTTTAGTCATCGTGCTTGGAGTTTGGGTATATCACTACTGGAATATCTCTCCTATTGCTATTCCTTATTATGTATCTGAGTTTTTAGTGTATTCTTCAATGTGTATCTTATTATATAAGTAATGGTTTATGTATAACCATTTGTTTGTAGCATATGTATTTGTTGTATTCTATTGTTGTAATAATATGTAAACTGTTCTGTGAGCTGTAATTGTGCATGTAAATATACGATGTTCTGAGCTGGTCTTATAGCCGTGGTAGAGTTGTATTACATAAGTATTAAGTATGTCGAGCCACATAGAAAGAAAAAAAAACAGATAGTACATCACCGACGTACTTAAGACTTATTAATGCAAATCTATGAATGGTCGCTCGTATCAAGCCCTCTTCTCCGCTCTAATAGATGGCATGAAACACCCCACCTCCATTAAGGTCACCCACAAAGGGAATGCCTTAACTTCGGTGGAGCGTTTTAGGTAAAAGATGTAGACATATTACAAGATAGACAAATAAAGCAACGGAAAATAAAGTCATTTTATAAACAATGTGGTTCAGTCAAGCTTTTACAACAATTATCTCAATCATACTTAAAAGTAATATATAGAACTTCTGTCTTGATTTAAAAACTTCCAAGTATAAAAGAAGCATAAAAATAACAATGATATTCCCCAATAAAGCATGAACCAGCCATACCAGTGGAGGAGAGAAACCAAAGCAATACATCGACTATCTCCGTGCTTGGAAAGAGAACTGAGCTAAGTGGTAACATTTCCTCCCTGTGAACCTTTGGGGGGAACGGAAGAAAAGAGGCGAAATAAATTAGGTCAGACATAAGTCTGGTAAGTCCAGTGACTTTCAGTATGTAAACAGGTAAAAGTAACATGAGATAAATAAAATGAATATAAGACAATACCATGATATCAAGATAACATAAGATTAGCATATGATATTGTTAGCCTACTTTGTGAAATAGGCTACATAAAGACGAAAGAATCAGTTGTTGAAGAAAATTCTGCCAAGCATCCAGATCGGATCGGAGTACTTCAGACAAAATCAAACCAACATACGGCGAGAAAAGGGGCGCGTGCTAATCTGACCGGATCGGGGATGGCATACCCGATCCGAACCCCATTTGTTAAATCGATCCGATCCGAACCCAGTTGTCAACTGCTACACCCCCATGATCTCCTAGATATTTGGGGTGGTTACATCCACTTCCTACCCATGTTGGCCACTAACTCGGTACGCTGTCAATACTAAAATCCATTTGAACTCGAAAGTGGCGGGATAGGAGCCACGTGGACTCGGTCCGATCCAAATTCAGGAAGATTTTCCACCTATAAATACCACCTCAAAAGGTATTTGAAGGGATCTTTTGGCACTTTGAGAGTTTGAGAATTCTTGAGAACTGAATTCCAGCACTACTAATCAATTCAAATCATCATCTAGAGTGTATTTCAAATATTATTTTGTGAATTTATATGAAAAATGAGTGAGATTAAATGAATATCTTATTGTACTTTCATCTACATCACCAAGAAAAGTGATATAATGTGGACGTAGGCTCTTTAACGCCGAACCACTATAAATCTCATGTCTCTTTTCTGTTTTTAATCTCATTTTATTAGAGTTTTAGTCAATTTGGGTGTTAAAACCATTTTTTAGTCTAACATTTTGGTGCTTTCACTGAGAACCATTTGAATTCTCTGTTTTTCTGGATTATCGTTCTACTTTTTGGACCGTTGAGTTCAAAGAAGTTAATCCCCAATTTCCGACGCTTTTAAGTACTTGTTGGTTGATTGTTGAAGAATTATGGCCAAAGGAAAAGGCAAGGAAGTTCAAACCAGTCGAGGGAACGAAGTTGGTGAAGATCAGCAAAACGCGGTCGTGACAAGGTCTCGTGGGCAAAGCTCGGGAGCGGATTGGACTGGCTCAGGAAATCCGAACCGGTCGCAGAGAGAAAGCTCCGATCCGACCCGAGTAGAAGATGTTGAAGAGGTGCGCTCCCCCAACCCGAACCGATCTGGCCGGGTCACTTTGCTCCGATCCGATCGGACTCTAGGTGATGCTGGAACATCTACTCGAGCCCCTCCAAATGCTCCGACTCTAGCCACCAGGACCAATGACCAAATCAATTCATCTGCGCCTGTCACCTAAGGAGATTTTTCGTGCCTTCTCGACATGCTTGAGAGCACTAGGGAGGCTATGAGAATCCATGAGTGCACCAACCTTATGATGCAAGAGAATATGAGAATCATGAGTAGGGAAATTGGTGAGCTTCGCAGGCAGAGGACCCCTTCCCCAGTTCATCACACTGCAATGGATCAGTCTTCTTCCTCAGAGGAAGAGCGACCTCGTGAAAGTAGGCTGCTTGAACGACCTTAGAATTTGGAACAAATGACTTTCGGATCTCTGGGATCCCGCGAAGACGTTGCTCGTGTGTTAGGACCCGATGACCCGAGCTTGAGAGAGCCTATGCTGTTACCAATGCGAGGATCCCATGTTCTGCCTAGAGATCCTAACCTTACCAACCCCACTCAGGGACAAATGCTTCAGCCCATTCCTCCCGAGATCGACCGGGAACGTAGGGAGCAAAGCAGAGCAGAAGCCGCTAGAAGAAGGAGGGTGTCCCTTGATCAGGAGCCCAGAGGAAACCCGAACATCAGAGCCAGGGAGCCTGAACGGCCCTTGACCAATGCTGATGTATGGCATATGGTACGCCAGATCATGTCTGAGAGTCGAAATTATACCAATGAACATTATGGTATTGAGCAAAGCCACACTCCCTTTACTAATGACATTCTTGACTTTCAGTTCCCCCCGACGATTTAATTTGCCGTAGATGGACAGATATAATGGGAGAACTAACCCAGGACAACATCTGATGCGATACGCCAGGTTTATGAATGCTGCTGCTGCTCCTGACGCTATGAAGTGTAAGGCATTCCCGATTTACTTAGAAGACGTAGCATTACTATGGTTTACCCGACTTCCTCTCGATCGATATCGAATTTCAAAGAATTAAGTGAACGTTTTATGAATCAATTCCGACTACACGCCCGAAAGTATAAGACTGTTATCGAATTATCGAAAATTAAGCAAGTGTCGGGTGAGTCCTTGAAGTCGTATCTAGACCATTTCAATTTAGCTGTAATAGAAGTCAGCGACCCTCATGAGCCTACCATCTTGATGGCCTTAATGGAGGGAGTTAATCCTGATTCAGAGTTTGGAGATTATCTTTCCGGGAAGCCGCCTCACACAAGAGAATTATTTTATGAGAGGGCCAATATTCAGTTAAAACGGAAGGAAGCAAGGGTAAACAGAAAGAGGAAGTCCGGAGCGACCTCAAAAGAAGCTGTTCAGAGTAATGTTGCTGTAAAGCAGTCTGGAGAAAGCTCTGGGAAAGTTAAAGTGAATGTTGGAAACAAGAATGGAAACAATATTAATGGAAACGGGGGCAACAACAACCGTAATGGGAATGGTAATAGGAGAAACAGGAACCGAGGAAGTAATTCCGATAAAAGACCCCAGTTCCAGACTTTTGAAAATTATTCACCGTTGAATGATACGTTGGAGAACATTTATTTGGACACGTATAATGTTTTGTAATACAAAAAACCACCGCCACAAGATTTGACAGAGAAAGAAATTGCTACCGGAAAATTTTGTTTAATTTACGGAACCCACGGGCATTCAACGAACGAATGTCGACACTTGAGAGATGTGGTTGAGAAGTTGTTGCATGAAGGGAAGTTGGATGAGTGTAAGACCGCCCCAAGGGACAGGGGGCAAGGAGGACAGGTCCCAAACCATAATCAGTCTGCTCCCAAGCCTACAGCGCAACAAAAGGGCAAAGGGACTGTCATTAACACCATAGTAGGTGGACCCCATCCAGCTATCCACATTTTCAGAGCAATGGACCAATACGTTAATGCAGTTAAGCACATAGATGTGGACGAGTGTAATGATTTGGAAGATATCACCCCTGTGAAACAGCAGAGGACAATGTTCGATGATGTAGTGTTCCGTAGCAGAGACGATACCGGAATCCAATCACCTACTAAAGATCCGTTGGTTATTAGCACTACCATTGGGCCGGCACTGGTCCATAAGGTACTATAGATAATAGAAGCTCTGTCAACATTCTATTTAAGAAGTCATTTGATCAGATGAGACTCGAGTCTAGAGATTTGAAGCCCTGTGAAGGTTGGATCCGAGGATTCAATGGAGGCATCGACAACTCCAATGGGGTATATAGAATTACCCATAACATTGGGATAAGGGAATCGTCGAAGAGTACGAATGCTTCAGTTCATAGTGCTAGATATTGATTCGCCCTACAACGATTTTTTAGGAAGGCCTGCCCTTGCAGAATTCAGGGCTAGTATCGCACCATGGTGTTTATTGCTAAAGTTCCCAACTGAAGCCGGAACATGAGTAATGAGGGTAGACCAAGTCTCCGGGCGAGCTTGTTATATTGCTGAATTAAAGATGCTGATGAAGGGACTCAACATCGATACTAAAATTACTTCACCTCCTCCAAAGGAGGGTTCAGCGTAGTAATTAGAGGGATCAGCCCCGAAGGAGTTGCCCAAGGGAATGCCTGAGGACCTAGATCCCAAAGAAAATGAGGAACCTAAGGATAGAAAGGCAACTCCTAACGAAATGACAGTGGATATACCCATTGATGAAGCTGATCCAGCAAAAGTTTTGAAGATTGGATCCCAGTTGGATTTGCACTGAGCCAAAGAACTGGCTAACTTTTTGAAGGCAAACCTGGATGTGTTTACCTGGACCCACGCTGACATGTGTGGGATATCACCATCCATCATGAGTCATTCACTGAGTATAAACCCAAAACACCCGCCTGTAAAGCAAAAAAGACGTATATTGGTCCCAGATAGGTCGGCAGCTCTGAAAGAAGAAGTGGAGAAGCTGAAACAGAACGGATTTATCAGAGATTCGACATATCCCGACTGGATATCGAATCCTGTTTTGGTAAAGAAGTCAAATGGAAAGTGGCGTACATGTATTGATTTTTCAAACTTGAACAAAGCCTGCTCGAAACATAGCTTCCCACTCCCCAGAATACACCAGCTTGTGGATTCGACGGCGGGACATGAACTTCTTTCTTTTATGGACGCATATTCCGGGTACAACCAGATTCCTATGCACGTGCCAGATCAAGAGCACACGAGCTTTATTAAAAATTTGGGGTTGTACTGCTACGTGGTCATGCCTTTTGGATTGAAAAATGCTGGAGCTACCTACCAACGCTTGGTGAACAGGATGTTTTATAACCAAATAGGGAAAACCATGGAGGTCTATGTTGATGATATGCTTGTCAAATCGAGGCAGTCCTTTAGCCATACGCAAGACTTGGCAGAGATGTTCGGTATCCTGCGAAAGTATCGAATGAAGCTAAATCCTTTGAAGTGCTCGTTTGGAGTGGCTTTTGGAAAGATTTTGGGTTTCATCGTGAGCTCTCGAGGAATTGAAATTAATCCCAGTCAAATAGCAGTGATAAGGAACATTGAGGAACCACGAAGAATCAAAGACGTCCAAAGTCTTGCAGGGAAGGTCACTACATTGAGTAGATTTATCTCCAAAGCAATAGACAAATGTGTCCCTTTTTTTGACTTGATAAAAAGGGGAAAGAAAAATTTTGAATGGACTCCGGACTGTGTTGAGGCCTTTCGAAATCTATTGGACTTACTAGAGAGACCACTGATTTTGTCGAAGACGGTGGATCATGAAGAGCTGTTTGTTTATCTAGTAGTATCGGCTCACGCTGTTAGCACCCCCTTGGTCCGGGAAGAAGACAAGGTGCAAAGGCCGGTGTATTACGTAAGTAAGAAATTGGCAACTGCGGAACTTAACTACCCCAGGATTGAGAAGCTTGCTTACAGCCTTCTGATCGCCTCCCGAAAACTTCGCCATTATTTTCAAGCTCACCCAATAATCATATAACTGATCAGCCTCTGAGACAGGTATTGCAAAGACCCGAAGCATTAGGACAGTTGATCAAGTGGAATATTGAATTAAGTCAGTTTGATTTAAACTTTCAACCGTGAAGATCGATCCGGGGGCAAGTTTTGGCTGACTTTATAGCAGACTTCACAATTCCAGAGGAAGAGATGATCGATGATAAGGTGGTCAAATCAGAGGAAGAACTAAAATTAGATCCATGGAAGTTATACACAGACGGAGCCAAGAATGACCAAAGGTCCGGAGCTGGAGTCGTCTTAGTTACTCCTGAAGGACGATCATTATATTATGCTCTACGACTAGAATTTTCAACGACCAATAATGACTCTGAATATGAAGCCCTAATTGCCAAGCTGAAACTTGCTAAAAATTCGGAATAAAGGCATTAGATATATTCTGCGATTCCAAAATAGTTGTCTGCCAAGTGCGAAAGGAGTTTGTGGCCCGGGGACCTCGACTTATTACCTATCTTGGAAAGGTGAAGGAGTTGTTGAGCAAATTGGAACGGTATAACATAACGCATATCCCAAGAGCTGAAAACCAGAAGGCAGACCGGTTGGTGAAGCTGGCAAGTTCCGACAATCCGTAGGAAACCGAAATGGTTCCAATTGAGACGTTGGGATCGCCAAGCTTTGAGTTAATGGAAATTGAATTAGCTTTCGAAGTAGAACCGGAGAGGGAGTCGTGAATGACCCCAATCATGAATTTCCTTAGAAATGGAGTACTCCCGCCAAAGAAAAGTGAGAGGCGAGCCATAGTTCGCAAAGCTACCAGATACGTCCTTCAAGATAATACTCTTTATCGGCAAGGATTTTCTATGGCCCTGTTACGGTGTATAGCGCACGACGACATCAAGCGTGTACTAAGGGAAGTACACGAAGGTGAGTGTGGAGATCATACGGGGGGTCAGACTTTAGCAAAAAAGGTGTTGCGGTATGGGTATTTCTGGCCCACTATTAATAAAGATGCAGTTGATTACTCACGACGCTGTGACAAATGCCAGAGGTTCGCCAAGATCCCCAGAGCACCACCGAACCAACTCAAGTCGATGGTGAGTCTGTGGTCGTTTTCCATGTGGGGAATTGACATCATCGGAGTTCTACCGATTGCCAAAGGAGGAGCGAAGTATGCAATAGTTTCCGTGGACTATTTTACGAAGTGCGTGGAAGCTGAGCCCTTAACCAAAATCACAGTGACAAAGGTGATAAGTTTCGTGGTTAGAAATATCATATGCCAATTTGGGATTCCAAGGACCATTATAACTGATAATGGAACCCAGTTCGATGGGGCCGAATTCAGAAATTTCTTCCAGAAATACAAGATTGATAAGTGATACACTGCGGTCGCCCATCCACAGTCGAATGGGCAAGTAGAAGCAATAAATAAAGTCATAAAATCCATCCTTAAGAAGCGGTTGGAGCATGCAAAAGCAAAATGGGTGGATGAATTGCCCTTGGCTTTGTAGGCATATAGGACAACATTTAAGACAGCTACCGGCCATACTCCTTTCTCTCTCTCATTTGGTTCAGAAGCGGTAATCCCGGTAGAGCTTGAAGTTCCCTCCCACAGGGTGACATATTATGACCCGATGACAAATCGGGGACTCCTCCTCGAGTCCCTTGATGAAGTCAAAGAGAAAAGGGACGAGGCAGACTTGCGTACGTCAAGACATCGACGTCAGATGGCACACTATTATGACAATAAAGTTCGCTTTAGAACCTTTGAGCCAGGGGATTTGGTGCTAAAGTGATTTTTTCCATCCCTTCCTCATCTCAGTCCAAAGTGGGAAGGACCATTCGCCGTCCAACGGAAACTTGGGACGGGAGCCTTCATGTTAACGACCGTAGATGGTGAAGAAGTGCCTAGGGCTTGGAATGCCCAACACTTGATGCGATATTTGAATTATGGAGGTTGTATTTTCTTTTATTTTTTTTATGAACCCTGTAAGAAGGCACGACTTTCCTTAAAAAAGTCAGTTGATGCGAAAAAAGGACTATCAAGTGGATGTAGGCTACGACTTAGCCGAACCACTATAAAAATATCCTGTGTCATTTACTTTCCCGCATTATTTATACGATCGACAAATATCCTATCATGACTGTGAAACACGAAATGTTAAACTAAACTTAGAAGATTGGGGATGACCCATGTGCAGGAGTAAATAAAATGACTGACTGTATGACCAAATACTGAAGAATGGGAAGACGACATTCTTAACTCTAACTCTCAAGAATCGAGAGAGAGTATAAAGGATGGGAAGACGACGTCCTCTGAGGCGTGAAGGTGCACCCTGATGAGAGACCGCCTCAGCGAAAACTCTAACCTGGATATGAGACAGGAGAGTATAAAAATGCCAGAAAGAACAGGCATCAATGACAAAAGGAATATGGCCCCCGTCGGAGAATCAGGGACATTTGGACTCTTTAATTTAATCTTGAGTAATTCTTCCTTAGTCATTCAAGATTGACTGGGGGCATGTATGCGTATACATGTTTTCTCCAGTAATGACTTCATTACATGACTTTAATTTGATATACTTGTGTATTTTCATTTAAGTACTGAACTAACAACTGTCATACATTGCAGCAAATAAACTATTTTTATTCACAAACATATGAGTTTGTACAAGGAAAACAAACAAAAAAGAAGATGCGAGGGTCGCGCTCGCTGCAATAATTGCGGCCCAATCAAAAAGCCATAAAAAAGCACTTCATCACTTAGACCTTGGAGTGGACTTGGATTTTTTAGCAGCCTTTTGGGCATCCTTCGCCTCCCTTTCGGCATCGGTTAGAACTCGCTTTGGTTTTTTCCTCCCTGTGACCGAAGTGCTGGAATCGGTTGATTTTTTCCCAGGAGTTGGAACACTGGAATCAAGAGAAGACTTTTTAGCAAGCTCTTCTGTAAAAGACCTAGTCGAAAGCTTATAAACTAACCTTGATCCAGCATCCACCACTGCAAGAGGCTTAAGGCTTTCGGGGTCTAGGTCTTCAACTTTAAGCTGCATATGTGCTCAGCTTTCAGCGCAGCCAAAGTGATGTCATCAGCGCTTTTTGACTCCCCAACTATGGCCACCTCAGGGTCTTCCTCATGTCCCTCGTTGCCGCCATCATCTTTCAAGGCGTCTATCATCTCGTCATCGTGAGGAGCATCAGCCTTAGACGGTTCAGTTCCTTCTCCTGAATCAATAGTGGCAGCCTTGTCCTTTCCCCCTTTAGCCTTCTCCACGGGTTTTGCTTCAGCGGTGGTTCCTTGAGGCCCACCAATCTTCTCGGTCGGTTCAACACCTACAGAATGAGAAGTAACGGTTATCAACTTAGGAGAAAATAAAGGATCCTCCGTCGATTGTCCGGTTATGTGATGAAAAGTGAAGACGGCCTTGACGAATTGAGGCGAGAATGTAGAAATACCTTCCAATGATTTCTCAGCTGGAGTAACTGCCGTCTCTGATGTCGTCTCGGGTATGGGGGATAAAAGAGATGCCCGAGGAATCCCGGGTTTTTGGGGTCATATCCCTCTACTTCAGATGTTCCAGCGGCAGTAGAAGAAGAACCAGCCTCAGAGACATTCTTTTGCTTGGCCATCTATTTCTCCTCCTCCATAGTAGCAGCGATGAGGCGACGCCCCTCGGCCAGGCGTGCTGGCTCATCGTCTCTTAGATATTTTTCCATAAGATTGTCTTCGTCGATGGAATCTACCTTAAGCTCCTCTTTCTCCCATTCAACAATTTGACTCCATACGTGAACCAAGGTAGTTGGATAATCTTCAATCCAAGAGATGTTTCGGCGGAGGATTATATGCGCAAAGAATTCGATCATTAATTCGCCAAAACCGTGCACTTCCTCCTCAGCCTCTGACAACTGCTTGCGGGTCTCTTCTGCGGATTTAATAACACTTTCAACATTACCCTCCGCTAGGGCAGCCCTATTCTAAGCCTCCACCAACTTGGAAGCCAAGTCAGCGTTTCTCTTCTCCCATTCAGCATTCTTCCTCACTAACTCGGCTTTCTCTTGCTCCAGAGCGGTGTAGGCAAGTTGCATTTTAGCATTATCCGACTTTGCATCTTCTGCTTGCTTTTTCAACTCCGAGCGCTCTTGATTGTGAGACTCGAGCAAGTCATGATAACGTTTTTTTAGATCTTCAAATTGCTGCTTGAAGTTGGTAGCATCCCACTGGGCAACGACAAGTTGGGCCTGTGTGTCCTCAAGATCTTTCCTTAAATTTTTCAAGGCTTTAGCGCCAGCTGCTACAGTATTTTTCATCGACTCTATATCCGTAATCAGAGCTCGGATGATTCTGGAGAGGTTACGTGAATACTTGAACATCTCTGAATATTGTTTTTCAACTACATCAATTTTCGCTTTGGCCTTGTCTTCCCACCTTGAGGAAATAGGCTCGAGAGCGGGTAAGAAAGTCAGGTTTTCAAAGTAGTGCTCGGGAATTCTTTCTCCAAATATGCCCGCTTGACTTTAGCTTCAGCATCCGATGGTGGAGGCTCACAATATATTAGCTCGATATCCTTAGGATCAGCGAGCACGACGGCCGTATCACCCTTCCTAGGTCGCTTATCGGAAACCTTATGCTTGCCTCGCGAGTCGGAATCTTTCAGCAGGCTCCTTTCCCTACTGCTTTTTTCTTGAGAAGAGGTTTGATCTTTTGACTGTGACATGTCTTCTCCTCGACGGCCTTGGTAGCCTCTGTATTGTTCTGAATCCGACCGGGCAGGGGAGTGAGAACGTGAGGTCCGCGACTGATAAGAGTCATGAATCCTTCTATCTTCTCTTCCCCAGCCTTCACGGCGATCGCGCTCAGCATCAGAAGGGGGGCCAGCCATGCTGGGACGAAGTTTCCTGATATCATAACGGGGGCGAGACATTGTACCTGCGCAACAATGCAAATGGAATTCAGAATCAATGTTCTCGCAAAAGGTAAGTGTTGTGAAATGTGATGTTATTGTGCTAAGTGCATCCTAAGTGGTGTTTTCCCCCCGACAAACCCGAATCTGAAGCCAGACTAGTGCGAGTAGGCTCTTTGGACTTAGCGGGAGTGGTCACTTCTGAAGAAGTGAAAACTAAAGGATTTGTTCCAAAATCCTCTGAAGTGTAGATAGTTTCAGGTAAGGGGAGATCTCCTAAACCCTGAAATGTAGGATCATTGGTACTAGGGGCATCTTCCTGGGAAGCATTTATTGGCTGTTCTTTGGAAGACGTAGACTTCTCCGGAGAGATAGCATCCTCGGGGACAATGTACCCTTCTTGGTGTTTTCAGTCATGTTGGCCAGCTCATCATCTTGAGTCGAAGATGGAGAAGGTGAAGCTTGAAGCGGCGTTGTAGGAGTTTTCGAGCTTTTGCTTGTTTCTGGGATTACGTCCACTGGGCGAATGTATACATATGGACCCGACTCGTGACCTATGTTACGGGTAATGGACAGCAACCCATGAAGATGAAGATATTCATCCTTCAGGGCTTCATCGATGATTAGAAATTTTTGGTCGCCATTGAGGAGCCGGTGCATCCGGTTAAAGAACACTTGATCCGATATTTGTTTTGGATTATCAACTGTAAACAAAAAGAAAACGGATTAATGTGGTGGCGTGGACATTCAGAGTTGAGATTTAGAAAACCAATGCTTTACTTGATTTTGTCCATCTTCTGGCACATCCTGGCTGTTGTTTTACATAAAACCATTCCAGTTTGGAATCGCCGGCCTTGCTGTTGAACGGCGCTGAAATTATTTTCCTTTTTGGGACCGATTCGAAGTAAGAGAAAGAAGGAGTTTCTTGAGTCCGATGCTTGAAGTTATAAAAGAAATGAACATCATTGAAAGTGTGCTCTATACCCAAGATCTCACGATATGCTACATATAAGGTATATAGGTAAGCATAGGAGTTGGGATGCAGCTGCTTGGGGGCAATCTGCATCTGTCTCAGAAAGTCGATAATGAAAGGAGAAAATGGCAGAATAGCCCCGACATGCACATCAATCGGGTGATTGCCATAAATCCTTCCGGAGGGTTGTGAGGACGATCAGTTTTCGATGGCACCAGGGTATCCTTTTTCAGTATCCCGTACTTTAAGCATATTCGAATGAGCCTGTCGTTCTCAATCGTCGATTCAACAAAATCTTGAGGTTATTCGGATGTGATGGCAGACTCGAATTCGTCAGGAGCTCGATTATCTCCAACCCCGCCTTCCTCTTCACAGCCCAGAGAAACTTCACTGTCAGATGGCGTTTCGCTATTATGCGCCCCTACTTCATAATCTGATCCCTCGTCATCCCATTCTGGATCTGAGGAAGAAGATATGTCATCAAGAGTGATTTTCTTGGATGTATCTGGGACCTCTTTCTTTTCTGCTAATCGAGATGAACGTCTCTCGTCCATGGTCAATAAACTATCGAAGAAGCAATAACAGAAATTAGAGTAAATTAGCCCATGTCCCCCTGTGCATGTGTATGAACTAAAGTGTGTACGGTGCATGCGAAATATGTAAAGCAAACTCTTAGAAGTGTAATGTAAAGTTCTGACGATGAAGTAATGTTCGGAATAGTTCTCGATGTTCGTTTGTGTTCGTAAGGCACTATCCTAACTGTTCATGAAGTTGGAAGTTACGTCAAATATTGATTTAGCAAATTGGACAAATTCTTGTGCTTGAAGATTAGGCTACTTCGGTTCGGTTAGGATATGCTCATCGGGATTGGATTGGATGCAAAACTGTTCTTTGGTTAGAAGTAAACATCCAACCGGACCGGTTCGGGAGTGTGTATTCAGAGCGAACCGGTATGGCTTGAGTACCAACGCCCCTTTTTCCTTGTTTCTCACTCCGTCCCGACCAGGTGGAGTAAAATTCGCCTCCCCTCCTTGACTTTTGTTCCGACCCGATCCGGTCTTGTGAACCTCTCACCCTTTTCTTCTCCTCCATCACCCATGCTTCCTCACCCGAACCGATCCCCCACGTTCTTCGTCTTTTTCTGCCTCCTCAACCACAATCGAACCCAATCCTGTTGTAACACCCCATGTCCATTAATGTCACTCACAAAGGGAATGCATTAACTTCTATGGAGCGTTTTAAGTGAATATAGAACAGAAAATCACAACAAGATAGATATGAAATAGAAATTCAAAATTTAAAACTTTATTTATTGCAACGGAAGGTAAATATGTTTGGTTACATCACCAAAACCCAAAGACTAAAGTCAAGTACATAATATCCATCTTGACAAAATCAGAGTACATAATATAAAAAGCATAATCCCATAAATAGCCATAAAAGAGATAGGTTGAGCTTTACTTCAGCAATCGAAATCCAAGTGCTCCCAAAGAGATCCAAATCAAGCTTCCCACCCTAAGAACCTGGGGGGGGGAGGTAGAAAAGAGGTGGAAACAAAGGGGTTCAGACATAAAGTCTGGCAAGTCTGATAACTCCAACAATATAATTATCAAAGTAACTAGGAAAGACATAAGCTTGGTAAATAAGGGAATGACTATGAATTAATGGCAAGACCAAGCAACCAAAAATAATAGGATGAACAAAGATAATGTTAAAGGCGCTTCCTAATCAATATAGGGTAATTACTATACTCTACCGTACTGTACCGTACTGCACTGTACTAACACTAACTGCACCCATACTAGTCACTCTAGAAACTTGATCCCTCTTGACTAAATAGAATGATGATAGCTTCGTGTACTACTAGATGTACCCACTATCCCCACTAGATGTACCCCTTCAATGGTAATTCCATGTACTCCTAGCTGACGTCATAGGTGCCGCCTGCTCCTATCTCCACTAGGTGTACCCCTTTAATGATTAATTAATAATGGTAGCTTCGTGTACCCCTAACTGACTACATAGGTGCCGTCTGCTCCTATCTCCACTAGATGTCCCACTACCCTGCCCCATTCGATCGACTCCCTAACTCGTAGATACCCATGCAGGTACCACAGTAGGGTGTATCACTCCCCAATGTGGCAACCTTATACTACGCAAGGAATGCACGGATTATACCTACACGATGCAACAACGTCTTACCTACCAGCCCGGGCCCACGCACGCACATGACCCCGTTGGGCTTGCGTTGCCTCCGCTAACCCATTTTGGCCTCTAACAATCAGGCCCAGTAGGCATGTCCCGTCCTTGACTTGGGTCGAGCTCACAAAGATACTTAATGGGCTACTGGACTGAAAAGGGCCCCCACCAAGCTTCCCACCTAGGCTTGGTCCCCTATAATACATCCCACTTAACCCCATGTCCACTTACATGTATAAATTTGGTTAAGTGTTTTCTAATTTAACCTAGTCTCACCCTTTTGTTTAATTAACAGGTTGTATTGGTTAAGTCTATGGGCTTATATACACAAATATTACCCACCTACCCAAGATTTACTTAACCCTCTCACTGGTTCGGACATATTTAATTTACGGTTAAGTTTGTGGGCCTATATGTACTAATATTACCCACCGACCCAAGATTTACTTAACCCACTCATTCCGTATAACCCAGTTTACTTAACCCCCAACTTAAACTTAAGTTCTTACAATCCCTAGGGATCATATTTGGTCAAGTAGTCCATTTCATTTACCATGTCCATTTTTAATTAATCAATCAATTAATTAAAACCTTTGCCTTCATAGGTGTCAATAACTATTTTATCCAATAATTTGAATTACATGTCATAATTGTTTATATTCAAATTACTCCATTTTTCTAATCGTATTTCTCATGACATCCACATGTCACCCACTAGATTCCTTATGCCACCCAAGGCACCCACTTAACCCCCTCATGTCCCACTACATGCTTATCTGGTTAAGAATTTCTTAATTCATTAAGGCCGTAACCTTATAAAGACCTCTCACATTAGACTGACATTTATGGCAGCTGGATTTGCCGGGCGGGTCCGGGCAGTCTTACACCATAAAAGAGCCTAACCTCGTGTCTTTACAACTGTTACGCTTTTAATTTGGGCCTAGGACCTCTCACATTGGGCTACCATTTGTGACTACTGGATTTGCCGGGTGGGTCCGGGCAGTTTTACGTCACAAATGAGTCCAACCTCGTGTCCTAAGCATTGATTATCACTTATAATCCTTTACCTCAATTTGAATTATTTTCCCTATTCAAATTATCAATTAATTCCAAATTTAACGATGTCCATAATTGACTCAATTATGTCCATCCATTTATGGTATGCAAAATTATACCAATTTCGTCACAAGTTTATTATATGCCATTAAAGGCCTTTTATCTCACTATTTAATATCCCTATTCAAATTCAAATTAATTTACATATATGACTCATTTACATTCCAATTCACATTTATTAACATAATATTTTCATCCCATATTTGGATTAATTATTCCTAATCAAATATGTTAATAAAATTCCAATATGACCATAATTCACATTAGTTATGTCCATATATCACTTTACCAATTAATATTTCAATTTACATATATGCCTCTTTTAAGGCCATTACATGCCAATTCACATTTATTAACATAATCAATATTTTTCCCCATAACCCCCGCGGCGTCCATTCGCATAGAATATATGATAGACTAAGAAATAGTCTAACACATGGAAAAGGGAAAAACACCACATATTCACATAACATACAAAATAGGCCTAACTTGCATATGATAATTTACCACATAACCTACATAAAATCATCGATCTAAACATAGGCCTAAAAGTATGAACCTACATGTTATGAACAAGATTTTCATCACAAAACTTACATAGGCAATAACCAAAAACTTGCATAATATGATTCATATTCCAAACTCATATTTTTATATAAACTTGCATATGTGATTTATGCAACATAACAATGGTGTAAATTTACCTCTAAATATACAAACTAGCATGTACAGATTTGGCATGTAACTTATGCATATCATAGCCTAACTTTTGATCTAAATTAAACGTCATAATATTTACTAACTTGCATGTGATTTATGTCTAAATCAACATCTAATCTTGCATACATACATATGATCTATCATATGAATCAACATAACCAAACAAGCATTTAAACAACATGATGATTTGATTACACATAAGCCAATCGTAGAATTACAACATAGATCATAACTTTACAACATAGATGGCAACATAAAATCATAGAATTTACAACATGTTTGATAACATCACAATTTAACAACATAATCATATCATACGGTCAATAATTCACATTATATCCATATAATACACAATTATATCTAATCTTACTTAATTTAATAATTATCTTGATTAGTGAAATCGAACTTGCCTTTCGTGGTTAAAGAATTATGAAAAATTGATCAAACTTGATGCAGAATTGTTGTAGCGACGTTAGTTGATTCGTTGTTGAAGCTCTAAGCTTGAATTAGGTTGAATTGATTAGCTATCTTCCTCTTTAGTTGGTGGCGGCTACACTGAGTTCCATGGCGACGGCATAACGACTTTGGTTCCAATTTTAATTAGGTTTAGGGTTAGCATTAGGATGTATTTATAGGTGTAGGAAGTTATTTAGGACCATTAGATTAACCCTGAACCATGAGAACTAATCAAATGAAAAATCTGCATTTGAGCGAATCGGCCCACGGGTTGATAGCCAAAGACCCTGGATTAACCCATAGTCGGCCCAGCAGAGCTCGGGTCGACCTCAAAAATGGGCCGGTTCAGTTATTCCCCCTCCCAATTCGTTGTTTTGAACTTTTTCGCATATTTACTTATTTAATTTTTAATTTATATATATATATATATATATATATATATATTTCTCTGCGCAACCCATTTCACTTAATTCTTTTCTAAAAATTAAGTATACTTTAATTTGTGAATTTTAATGTTATAAAATTACGGGGTGTTACATTCTCCCCTCCTTAAAGGATTTCGTCCCCGAAATCTCCAAGTCAAGAAGAATGTATATCCTACCATCTAATCGTCCATCTACTCAACCATCAAACACCAGCATCCATTGTCCTTAAAAGACTTCTAATGCTTTAATGTTTATATGCACAGTGTGTGTATATGCCCATATCTAATGCAAAATTAGGCGGTCTACTGATTCAGTCGACCTCCTTAGTGCAATTCATGATAGTGCCATGCGTCCAATATGTATGCAAAAGATTCCTAATGATACATATTAATTCTATATGCGTGCACAACCATCCACCCGAATCAGCAACCATATGATAATACAACCATTATACATCCATTTTACTAAATACATCCATATATATGCAATATGCAATATGAAGTGACTGAGCCGATCTGGTTCCTAATAGTGTGTGTATATGCATCCACGAGCAACCACTAGCAAACACTTGCATCCACTTTGCATCCACCATACATAACATGTCTCAAACACATGTTTCAACCATAGGATTATCCTAACTAAAGGTAAAAGATACTAGCGAGGGGATATACTAAAGATAAGATAAGTACAAGCTAAGCAATAAAGGATAAATTAAAGGACATACCCTCAAAAAGAAAAGGATATCGTGAACGCATCTTCTCTTCCGTCTCCCAAGTAGCGTAGCTCTCATCATCTCCCCATTGCACTTTGACTAGTCTGACCTCTCGATTCCTTAACCTCTTGATCTGCGACCCAAGAATGCGCGTAGGACCTCGTCGAATTGTCGCATCACGCTCTATCTCCACCTCTCTAAGCAAGCTCGGCTATACCACTTCCGCGGTCTCGTGCAAGCGCTTCCTCAAATGTGACACATGGAATACGTCATGTACACCACTAAGTCTCTCGGGCAACTCCACTCTATACGCCATCCGTTCAATCCTCTCCTTAATAGGAAACGGCCCTACAAACCTTGGTGCTAATTTCCCAACGGACCCAAAGCGAACAACGTTTCGTAATGGAGACACTTTGACAAAGACCATGTCCCCAACTTCAAACTCGAGATCTGTCCTCCTCTGATCCGCATAAGATTTCACTTAATTCTTTTCTAAAAATTAAGTATACTTTAATTTGTGAATTTTAATGTTATAAAATTACGGGGTGTTACATTCTCCCCTCCTTACAGGATTTCGTCCCCGAAATCTCCAAGTCAAGAAGAATGTATATCCTACCATCTAATCGTCCATCTACTCAACCATCAAACACCAGCATCCATTGTCCTTAAAAGAATTCTAATGCTTTAATGTTTATATGCACAGTGTGTGTATATGCCCATATCTAATGCAAAATTAGGCGGTCTACTGATTCAGTCGACCTCCATAGTGCAATTCATGATAGTGCCATGCGTCCAATATGTATGCAAAAGATTCCTAATGATACATATTAATTATATATGCGTGCACAACCATCCACCCGAATGCAGCAACTATATGATAATACAACCATTATACATCCATTTTACTAAATACATCCATATATATGCAATATGCAATATGAAGTGACTGAGCCGATCTGGTGCCTAATAGTGTGTGTATATGCATCCACAAGCAACCACTAGCGAACACTTGCATCCACTTTGCATCCATCATACATAACATGTCTCAAACACATGTTTCAACCATAGGATTTCCCTAACTAAAGGTCAAAGATACTAGTGAGAGGACATACTAAAGATAAGATAAGAACAAGCTAAGCGATAAAGGAGAAATTAAAAGACATACCCTCGAAAAGAAAAGGGTACAATGAACGCATCTTCTCTTCCGTCTCCCAAGTAGCGTTACTCTCATCGTCTCCCCATTGTACTTTGACTAGTCTGACCTCTCGATTTCTCAACTTCTTGATCTCCAACCCAAGAATGCATGTAGGAGCTCGTCGAATCGTCGCATCACGCTCTATTTCCACCTCTCTAAGCAAGCTCGGCTCCACTACCTCCGCGGTCTCGTGTAAGCACTTCCTCAAATGTGATACATGGAATACATCGTGTACACCACTAAGTCTCTCAGGCAACTCCCCTCTATACGCCATCTGACCAATCTTCTCCTTTATAGGAAACGGCCCTACGAACCTTGGTGCTAATTTCCCAATGGACCCAAAGCGAACAACAATCCGTAATGGAGACACTTTGATAAAGACCATGTCCCCAACCTCAAACTCAAGATCTGTCCTCCTCTTATACGCATAAGATTTCTGCCTATCTTGCGCTGCTTTCATCCTTCTTCGAATCAAATCAATCTTCTCCGAAGTCTCTCTAATCATATCGAGCCCAGGTAAGATCTTATCCGTAGATGCCCACCAACATGTAGGTGAACGACAAGGTCGTCCATAAAGAGCTTCGAAAGGTGACATGCCAATGCTAGACTGAAAGCTATTATTATATGCGAACTCTACCAATGGAAGATGCTCTTCCCATGTACCTCCAAAGTCTAGGATATATAGCCTCAAAAGGTCCTCTAGAATACGATTCACCCTCTCGGTTTGGTCGTCCGTCTGAGGATGATATGAGGTGCTCAAACATAACTCAGTCCCTACCGCTTCTTGTAAGCTCCTCCAAAATTCACTAGTGAAGATAGGATCGCGGTCGCTTACTATGCTAGAAGGAACACCATGCAAACGAACTATCTCTCGAACGTATACAGAAGCTAACCATGGAGCAGTCCTCTTACTCTTCACGGGAATAAAATGGGCGCTCTTAGTAAGTCTATCTACTATAACCCAAATCCCCGTATTACCCTTCCTCGATCTTGGTAATCCATCAACAAAATCTATCGAGATACTATCCATGTGAACTCATCGCAACTATCCATCTCCCACGCAAGCCGTCCTATTCGAACTCGATATCCCCCAAGCACAAGCCCCAAAGGCCTAAACCAATATCAGACAAGCACCCAAGGAATACCTCCTCCGATTTTAGACAGTCTACGTGAGATGATACTAGCAAAACAAATAATTGGGCACTTAACCGACTCTGGCTGTCCTCGCCAGTCTTGCTTCAAAACCATCACTAATCACCTAAATGACTTTGCATTATCCCTTAGACACACACGAATACCTCGTGCCTCTAGGTAAACCCCGCACTTCATCGAAGACGTCACTATACTCACGGACTACACGAAAAGATTCCAAATCACCGTTGGATACGTCAAGAGATTCTAGATAGCTAAACGTCACTGAACCCCTAGGGTCACAAGAAATATGAGGGTCTTTCCATAATGAATCAATAGTCTAACTACCCTCCTTTCACAATCTAGGATGGCACCCCGCCTGGGTAGCCAATCCACCCCTAGAATCAAACTATAGCCCGTGAAACCAAGGACGAAGGCGTTGCATTCAAATCCAACGTCCAAGATAGACACTCTCAAATCCCGACAAACCATTGAAGGATGAGCCGAACCACCAAAAAGATTTGAGACTAGGATGGGATCTTTAACTAGACTAGTATTTAGGTGCAGTGTTTTCAACTAACGAAGCAGATACTAACGAGTATGAAGCGCCAGAATCAAACAAAGTTCAAACAGGATGATAAAGGAAACCAAATTTCTACCTGGACGGTCCTACCCCTATCAGGTATACCAGCCGTGAGGGAATTTAACTACCCTCCAGAAGATCCTGTACTTTGCCCTTGCCTCTTTGGACAATCCTAATAAGGTGTCATATTTCTCCAAAAGGATAACTACTAGCCTTCTTGTTCACATTCCCCATTCGTGACCTTCCACCAAGATGAGGTTTCGTCCTTCATTAAGCAACAGCTATTTGAACCTTCCTCCCATCGTCTACCTTAAAGGTATCAACAAGCCCTCCACTTCCTTGAACTAACTTCTAGCCCGACAAACGTCTAAGTCCCTTGAAGTGGTTTTTCGTCCTTCGTATGGAAGTCCCTATTCATCTTAGAAAAAGCATCTATACGCGGAGGGGGAAATTCAAAGAGAGAAAGAGGAAGAGATTCAAAACGGAGAATCGAAGGAAAGATATATGGCTCTTGGGGATTATGTTTTTAAAACAAACCTTTCTTTCAAAAATACTCTTCTACAAACATATATTTGAAAGTATTCTTTATAAAAATGCTTTTGAAAAATAGTTTATCAAAATATCTTATATGTTCTGATAACCTTCAGCTCTGATACCACGTGTAACACCCCATGTCCATTAATGTCACTCACAAAGGGAATGCATTAACTTCTATGGAGCGTTTTAAGTGAATATAGAACAGAAAATCACAACAAGACAGATATGAAATAGTACTTGAAAATTTAAAACTTTATTTATTGCAACGGAAGGTAAATATGTTTGGTTACATCACCAAAACCCAAAGACTAAAGTTAAGTACATAATATCCATCTTGACAAAATCAGAGTACATAATATAAAAAGCATAATCCCATAAATAGCCATAAAAGAGATAGGTTGAGCTTTACTTCAGTAATCCAAATCCAAGTGCTCCCAAAGAGATCCAAATCAAGCTTCCCACCATAAGAACCTGGGGGGGGGGGAGGAAGAAAAGAGGTGGAAACAAAGGGGGTTAGACATAAAGTCTGGCAAGTCCGATAACTCCAACAATATAATTATCAAAGTAACTAGGATAAGACATAAGCTTGGTAAATAAGGAAATGACTATGAATTAATGGCAAGACCAAGCAACCAAAAATAATAGGATGAGCAAAGATAACGTTAAAGGCGCTTCCTAATCAATATAGGGTAATTACTATACTCTACCGTACTGTACCGTACTACACTGTACTAACACTAACTGCACCCATACTAGTCACTCTAGAAACTTGTCCCTCTTGACTAAATAGAATGATGATAGCTTCGTGTACTACTAGATGTGCCCACTATCCCCACTAGATGTACCCCTTCAATGGTAATTCCATGTACTCCTAGCTGACGTCATAGGTGCCGCATGCTCCTATCTCCATTAGGTGTACCCCTTTAATGATTAATTAATAATGGTAGCTTCGTGTATCCCTAGCTGACTACAAAGGTGTCGTCTGCTCCTATCTCCACTAGATGTACCCACTACCCTGCCCCATTCGATCGGCTCCCTAACTCGTAGATACCCGTGCAGGTCCCACAGTGGGGTGCATCACTCCCCAATGTGGCAACCTTATACTACGCAAGGAATGCACGGCTTATACCTACACGATGCAACAACGTCTTACCTACCAGTCCGGGCCCACGCACGCACATGACCCCGTTGGACTTGCGTTGCCACCGCTAACCCATTTTGGCCTCTAACAATCAGGCCCAGTAGGCGTGTCCCGTCCTCGACTTGGGTCGAGCTCACAAAGATACTTAATGGGCTACTGGACTGAAAAGGGTCCCCACCAAGCTTCCCACCTAGGCTTGGTCCCCTCTAATACATCCCACTTAACCCCATGTCCACTTACATGTATAAATTTGGTTAAGTGTTTTCAAATTTAACCTAGTCTCACCCTTTTGTTTAATTAACAGGTTGTATTGGTTAAGTCTGGGGGCTTATATACACAAATATTACCCACCTACCCAAGATTTACTTAACCCTCTCACTGGTTCAGACATATTTAATTTACGGTTAAGTTTGTGGACCTATATGTACTAATATTACCCACCTACCCAAGATTTACTTAACCCACTCATTCCGTATAACCCAGTTTACTTAACCCCCAACTTAAACTTAAGTTCTTACAATCCCTAGGGATCATATTTGGTTAAGTAGTCCATTTCATTTACCATGTCCATTTTTAATTAATTAATCAATTAATTAAAACCTTTCCCTTCATAGGTGTCAATACCTATTTTATCCAATAATTTGAATTGCATGTCATAATTGTTTATATCCAAATTACTCCATTTTTCTAATCGTATTTCTCATGACATCCACATGTCACCCACTAGATTCCTCATGCCACCCAAGGCACCCACTTAACCCCCTCATGTCCTACTACATGCTTATCTGGTTAAGTATTTCTTAATTCATTAAGGCCGTAACCTTATAAAGACCTCTCACATTAGACTGACATTTATGGCAGCTGGATTTGTCGGGCGGGTCCGGGAAGTCTTACACCATAAAAGAGCCTAACCTCGTGTCTTTACAACTGTTACGCTTTTAATTTGGGCCTAGGACCTCTCACATTGGGCTACCATTTGTGACTACTGGATTTGCCGGGTGGGTTCGGGTAGTTTTACGTCACAAATGAGTCCAATCTTGTGTCCTAAGCATTGATTATCACTTATAATCCTTTACCTCAATTTGAATTATTTTCCCTATTCAAATTATCAATTAATTCCAAATTTAACGATGTCCATAATTGACTCAACTATGTCCATCCATTTATGGTATGCAAAATTATACCAATTTTGTCACAAGTTTATTATATGCCATTCAAGGCCTTTTATCTCACTATTTAATATCCCTATTCAAATTCAAATTAATTTACATATATGACTCATTTACATTCCAATTCACATTTATTAACATAATATTTTCATCCCATATTTGGATTAATTATTCCTAATCAAATATGTTAATAAAATTTCAATATGACCATAATTCACATTAGTTATGTCCATATATCACTTTACCAATTAATATTTCAATTTACATATATGCCTCTTTTAAGGCCATTACATGCCAATTCACATTTATTAACATAATCAATATTTTTCCCCATAACCCCCGCGGCGTCCATTCGCAAAGAATATATGATAGACTTAGAAATAGTCTAACACATGGAAAAGGGAAAAACACCACATATTCACATAACTTACAAAATAGGCCTAACTTGCATATGAGAATTTACCACATAACCTGCATAAAATCATCGATCTAAACATAGGCCTAAAAGTATGAACCTACATGTTATGAACAAGATTTTCATCACAAAACTTACATAGGCAATAACCAAAAACTTGCATAACATGATTCATATTCCAAACTCATATTTTTATATAAACTTGAATATGTGATTTATGCAACATAACAATGGTGTAAATTTACCTCTAAATATAAAAACTAGCATGTACAGATTTGGCATGTAACTTATGCATATCATAGCCTAACTTTTGATCTAAAATAGACGTCATAATATTTACTAACTTGCATGTGATTTATGTCTAAATCAACATCTAATCTTGTATACATACATATGATCTATCATATGAATCAACATAACCAAACTATCATTTAAACAACATGATTATTTGATTACACGTAAGCCAATCGTAGAATTACAACATAGATCATAACTTTACAACATAGATGACAACATAAAATCATAGAATTTACAACATGTATGATAACATCACAATTTAACAACATAATCATATCGTACGGTCAATAATTCACATCATATCCATATAATCCACAATTATATCTAATCTTACTTAATTTAATAATTATCTTGATTAGAGAAATCGAACTTGCCTTTCGTGGTTAAAGAACTATGAACAATTGATCAAACTTGATGCATAATTTTTGTAGCGACGTTAATTGATTCGTTGTTGAAGCTCTAAGCTTGAATTAGGTTGAATTGATTAGCTATCTTTCTCTTTAGTTGGCGGCGGCTACACTGAGTTCCATGGCGACGGCATAACGGCTTTGGTTCCAATTTTAATTAGGTTTAGGGTTAGCATTAGGATGTATTTATAGGTGTAGGAAGTTATTTAGGACCATTAGATTAACCCTGAACCATAAGAACCAATCAAATGCAAAATCTGCATTTGAGCGAATCGGCCCACGGGTTGACAGCCAAACACCCTGGATTAACCCCTAGTCGACCCAGCAGGGCTCGAGTCAACCTCAAAAATGGGCCGGTTCAGTTATTCCCCCCCCAATTCGCTGTTTTGAACTTTTTCGCATATTTATTTATTTAATTTTTAATTTATATATATATATATCAATATATATATATATATCTCTGCGCAACCCATTTCACTTAATTCTTTTCTAAAAATTAAGTATACTTTAATTTGTGAATTTTAATGTTATAAAATTACGGGGTGTTACACCCGTCTCCAAAACTCCAATTGGGACTGAGCAAATACCATCTTCCACCTCCCAAGCCTCGAGGTGATGAGGACCTACCGACGATGACAACGTGGGAGGAGAAAGCCATGGCGTCGAAGCTAAGCAACAATCATGCCCAAATCGTTCGATTTTACCACAAGTCTAAACTGAAAACGATTATAGAGAGATGATTTAAGAGTATAAAACTACGTATATGATTGATTCAAGAATTAGAACGAGAGTTTTGGGGTTTTAGGTGTCTAGGGTTTCGTTCTCTTGTTGGGGCAATTTCTGGAGAAGTGATGGAAATAAAAAGAAGAAGAAAAGATGGAAATGGGGCAATGGATTTATATAGGGTGTGAGATGACCCTTAGTATTCCCACTTTTCACTCTGTTCGAACTGGAATCCGAACCCCTAAACGTATGTTTGGCCTGTTATTTTGGTGATGGCAGATTAAAAAGGGATCCAGACTAGAACGTAAGCCCATGTATATACTCGTGGCCCATTGGTTTAAGCAATCTCAAGTCGAAGAGCAAGAGCCATCCGGACTGGAATGCGAGCTTATATGATCCCAACCCGGATGGAATAGCGCACACTGAAGTGATATTTAAACTGAGTTTAAAGAAAAATAAAGAAAATGATTACCTGGAGGGACTGTTGGAAATTGCAAAGGATTCTCAAATTTGTTAAAAATAAAGGAAATAATCCAAACGCTATATGACATATATATAGACATCAAGAGACGCAGCTTTCTGAAACGACGTATCTCTATACATTAGTGAAAATGACTTCTCAACGATTCAAAATTAAAGATCAATGTACAGATGATATCAAGGCACACTTCATCTTCAATAGAAGCATCCCTTGAGGGGGCAAAATGTTAGCCTACTTTGTGAAATAGGCTACACAAAGACGAAAGAATCAGTTGTTGAAGAAAATTCTGCCAAGCATCCGGATCGGATCGGAGTACTTCAGACAAAATCAAACCAACATACGACGAGAAAAGGGGCGCGTGCTAATCTGACCGGATTGGGGATGGTATATCTGATCCGAACCCCATTTGTTAAATCGATCCGATCCGAACCCAGTTGTCAACTGCTACACCCTCATGATCTCCTAGATATTCGGGGAGGTTACATCCATTTCCTACACATGTTGGCCACTAAATCGGTGCGCTGTCAATACTAAAATCCATATGAACCCGAAAGTGGGGGATAAGAGCCACGTGGACCCTGTCCGATCCGAATTCAGGAAGATTTTCCACCTATAAATACCACCTCAAAAGGCATTTGAAGGGATCTTTTGGCACTTTAAGAGTTTGAGAACTCTTGAGAACCGAATTCCAGCACTACTAATCAATTCAAATCGTTATCTAGAGTGTGTTTCAAATATTATTGTGTGAATTTATATGAAAAATGAGCGAGATTGAGTGAATATCTTGTTGTACTCTTATCTACATCACCAAGCAAAGTGATATAAAGTGGACGTAGGCTCTTTAACGCCGAACCACTATCAATCTCGTGTCTCTTTTCTGTTTTTAATCTCATTTTATTAGAATTTTAGTCAATTTGGGTGTTAGAACCATTTTTTGGTCTTACAGATATGATAAGGCAAGATAAACTGAATGCGCTTATACTCTTTCTCTGCTTCGCTACTACCCTGTTATTCTGATTTCTATATCTCTGCACCACCTAACTAGTATCCCAACTAGTAATCTGTATAAAATGATCATATGGTAATGTGATCCCAATCCCTGCAATTGTGGTAGTCTTCAGGTGTACATCTAGTATGAGGATCTTACCTCAATCAGCCTAATTGCAATGAAGATGTTAGAGGTACCCTTACTACCCTATCGATCGGCTCCTTACTCGTATTAACATTCCTTGTGTCTGTGTCAATCGGCCCTCTCTTGCATGTAGATACCATGTGCTGGTCTCACCATAAGGTGTATCAATCCTTATGATGGCAACCTGACGTGATTCAAGATGCACAGTGTGTAACTACTGATGCCCAGTGCCTGCTTTTCCACTCCGTAGCACGTGCTCGCATATACTCCATCAGAACTACACTGCTGCACCCCCTGCCTCTATTTTGACCACTTATAATCAGCCCAGTAATCGTGTCCTACCCTGCCTAGTTCAGGGTACCATGATACATCTATGTGGGTTATTGCTGAAATGGGTCCCTGTTACTAGGGTTTCATATTGGTTAAGTTTATGGGCCTATATATAAAAATATTACCCACCTACACGAGATGTACTTAACCCTCCAATTGATTCAAACATGTTTATTTAATTGTTAAGTTTGTGGACCTATATATACTAATATTATCCACCAACCCGATATGTACTTAACCCTCCCAATGATTCAAGCATGTTTATTTAATGGTTAAGTTTGTGGGCCTATATTTACTAATATTACCCACCAACCCAATATGTACTTAACTCTCCCACACATTATGCCATATTGGTTAAGTGTTGTCCATTCATGTTAACTTAACCTACACACTCATCATGTCATGTTGGTTAAGTGTTTTTATTAACCCTTCTCACTCGTCATGTTGGATTGGTTAAGTGTTTCCTATTAACTTAATCCCGTTCATTCATCATGTTATATTGGTTAAGTATTTCCCATTAACTTAACCCCATTCGTTCATCAAGTTACATTGGTTAAGTGTTTCTTATTAACTTAACCCCATTCGTTCATCATGTTGTATTGGTTAAGTGTCATCAATCAATTCAAGTTAACTTAACCCACCCACTTGTCATGTTACATTGTTTAAGTGTTGCCTTCTTGTGTTAACTTAACCCTCCCTATTCATCATGTTATATTGGTTAAGTGTTTCTCTCTTGTTTTAACTTAACCCTTCCACGCATCCAGTTATATTGGTTAAGTGTTGCTATCTTGTTTTAACTTAACCCTTCCACGCATCCTGTTATATTGGTTAAGTGTTGCTCTCTTGTTTTAACTTAACCCTACCCATTCATCATGTCATATTGGTTAAGTATTTCTTATTAATTGAACCCTACTCACCTGTTTAATTAACATGCTGTATTGGTTAAGTGTTGCCTAAATTGACTTAACCCTACCATTCAGTTATTAGCATGTCTTGCTTATTAGCATTAATTTATTCATTAACGCCTTAACCTCTCACATTAGAACTGTTGTTTGCGGTTGCTGGATGTGCCGGACAGTTCCGGGCAGACTTCTACCGCAAACTCATTCTAACCTTGGGTTTTTGGGCTAAATGCGCTAACCTCTCACATTAGATCTATGTTGTTACGGTTACTTGATGTGCCGGGCGGTTCAGGGCAGTTTTACACCGCAACTCAATCTAACCTCGGGTTAAGCTTGTTTATCTTTTTAGCATATTTACCCTACATGTCCAAGTCTAGATTTTATATGCTAATTATCCCAAATTCACAAAACTAGTTATGTTCCAATTCTCAAGTTATACCTCAACAAAGCTAATTACAAGTTATGCCCACAAATTCAAATTCAAGTTATTACTCAACATAGGTTACACCCAATCTTCCCAAATTTGCAATAACAATCATGCCCCAAAATTACAATATTCATTATACTTGGCGTCCCAGCCAATAGTTAGGCCCAATCTAGATTTAATACTTCAATTTACATTTTTCCCCCAATCTAGGTTTAATATTTAAAGTTACCCCAAATTCGGAACAATAACAGTCATGCCCAAAACTTGATTTATATGCCAATTAACCCATCTTGCGGTTATAACGATAATAATGCCCAATATCAATTACAAATTATACCCAAATCTCAGTTACAAGTTATGCCCGAATCTCAATTACAAGTTACACCCAAATCTCAGTTACAAGTTATGCTTGAATCTCAATTACAAGTTACGCCCTGATCTCAGTTACAAGTTATGCCCAATAGTACATAAAATAGATTAGGCCAAATTCCCCCGTATTCCAATCGTATATATATCAAGATTTCGTCTAGGTTCGAGACAACCTAGATCCATAATAAAAGGGGAAGAAGAGGAAACATAAAAGATTAGGCCTAAAATAGCCCTACGATGCTAGATTTGATAATAGCAATATCAGGAAGATAAAGAAGTATAGATCTAGATAAAATTACATCGCAAGCGTAAATCTGAGAGATTAGATTTGAATAACATCGCAGGAACAAATCTGATAAAATAGATTTGAATAACATCGCAGGCACAGATCTAATAAAATAGATAGGATAAATCTGAAAGGATTATCTCATAATCAGGTATAGCTTGGATTCATATTATTACATGCCAATAATTTCAATTAAGAATTCACATCTAAAAGTAACCTGAACTTACAAAACAAAGGACAAATCTTGTTTTCTGGGATCTGTTTTCTGAATCTGAAAAGCTATCCTTTGATGTAGACTATCGATTCTCTAATTTAGATTTGATTCGTAGCTTCTAACTTGTTTTCTAGTTTTAGGGAAGACTGGAGGTGTGACGGCCTGGAATTTCGCTCGATCCGAATCAGTCGTTAAACCGATCTAGATCATTCGAAACCCTTGATCGTTTGATTTAAATCAGACTCCAACCGTAAATTAGTAAGAGAACGATTCCTGAATATTAACCCCGAAGGCCGAAACCAACATCAGATCAATATCCAGGAGACCACTCATCTTATCTACTTTCCAGTTAGTTTCTAGTTTTATATATGATAAAGATGTAAATTCTATTGTTAAAATATTTCGTTCAACACATGACTAATCTCAACGGATGAGTACTGTCAACACATGAACCTTTATTTTATAATGATAAAAATGTAAATTTTATTGTTAAAATATTTTGTTCAACACATGACTAATCTCAACGGATGAGTACGGTCAACACATGAACCTTTATTTTATAATATTCTTTATTTTCTAAATTGGAATGAGGCCCAATCAATTACCATATAGCGTTAACTATATGGATTCCATACAACACATGTATATAATAGCAACGACAAATAATCAACCATCATCCAAAGTGCACTACACTGTATAAGCATCAAATATAGATATCTAACGCTTATAACAGCCTGTCAATCAATCGATCGACATACAACTAATTATTGGGATTAGTGTATTCTGTATTTTATCCCAATACCCGTGTGGGGTTTCAAATCAACAAACACAGATTTTTATTTGTGCAGTTGGGCGATGTGTAAAATTTATCGTCCCAATCAATGTCCTTCAAATAGGTGTACATAAACAAACCGTCCGGTTTGTAAATGAATATTTATTTATTCACATTCACGTTAAAAATTATATTTTTAACGGCCAAATTATTTTATTCAACCTATGAATATATTTTATTATCTATTTCACATCAACATCACAAACAATTTCCACAACACATCAATCAAACAAACAAGCCATCCATGGTCTTTGGATGACGGGTGTCGGGTGCTACTGAACACCGTCTTCATCCTAGTATATATATAACTAGAAAAGGAGATTGAAGAGTGAGAAATTCTCATCGAAGCTATCCCAATCCCACGACACTTCAAATGTAGGGAATCATCGCTGTTCTCGCCTTTTGTCACTTTCACCGTCCGTAGCAACTACATATATAAAAATCACATTTTTACTTTGCTATTCAATATATAAAAATCACATTTTTACTTCGTTATTCAATATATAAAAATCGCAATTTTTACTTCACTATTCAAAATTCGTTTCAAAAACTAATCAACGAAATATATATTATATATATAATATAATAGCCTGAATAGAACGCGCCGCGCCGCGGCAGTTCGTTTATTTCGACCATTGACTTCGAACGGACATTACGGGAGATCCGACCGTCGGATTCTCCTAAAACCGGAACCGTTGGGTTCGTATCAAAAAGAGCTTTCTAACGAATGTTAGAAATTTGAAATCTAACGGTTGGATTTGGAGAAACGTACAAATCAAATTTGGAAAAAGGTCGCTGTAAGTGCAGTTCGATGGCCGTTGATGGAAATCGACTGTACGGGCCTTGATAAAATTATTAAAAATATCAATAGTTTGTGTAAAATCATAAGAAATGATTTGGGAAAAATTGGGATGAAAAACTCCATATTTGAAAAGATAAAAATTGATTTTTATCGAATTGAACTAGTTTTGAACTAAAATTAAAACCCATTTATTTTTAAATAAATAAATTGGATTTGAAATGGGTTGTAAATAGAATTGATTTGTGGGTTTATCGTGAACAGTGTATTAAACAACACTTGTTCTTTAACCCGATAATAAATAGAATGTGATTTGGGTTTATCGTGAACTGTGTTTTAAATAACACTAGTTCTTTAACCCAGTAAAAGGAGGTTTAATGAATCCACAATTAGATTGAAATGTGAATTGATAATTTAAATTATCAAATTTTGAAAGTGAGCGAGAATGGAGTATCACCGGTTTTGCTCCAAAGCGATAGTTAAATCTTTAATTATATTTGAACGTGAAATGGTAATTAATTTTACCGATAACACCGTGGTGTTGGATATGGAGTATTACCAGTTTTGCTTCATGGGATGAATAGGTTGGGATTGGGAAATAAAATAAATAATTACTTCGGCGTGGTTCGCTAATCTCGACTAATTTGAAAAACCATAATTTGGTTTGAAATGACATCCAAAGGAAGATTAAAGAATAAATTTAAAGAATTTATCTTCGATAAAATTAATGGGAACCTTTCCCTAAGAATTGAAATTTAGAAACCAGTTGTTGGTTAGTTAAGAAGAATGGTTTCCTGGGTATTGATCTGATGTTGGTTTCGACCTTCGGGGTTAATATATGGGGAATTGCTCTCTTACTGGTTTATGGCTAGTGACTAATGAATTGGAATGAGGCGTATGTTGTGTTTGTGTAACATTTATTTTTAATATACGCGGGTTGTTCGGAAAGGCCGGGTTCATACCCATTCTGAATAACCGATTCGACGATAAGTCGAAGATGATGACGGTGGTCGAAGACCGGAAGTCTTTACATCGTTTGGATAATTACTGATGATCCTGATTGGGCTGTACACCTAAGAGGATGGAAATAGTTGGTGGTCGTCCAGACGTACTTGGAGATGGATGGATATGCGAGGAAAGTGCCTCTGGTTTCGTTCAGACGCAGAACGAACTTGTAAATGGATTGCGTGTCTGACATTGGATTTTATTCTATGTTGATTGATCTCTATTAAATATACATCTGTTTAGCGGCGGAGAATTTTTTCTTTTGCTTAACGCCCTTCTCTGAGACGTACGAGCTCAGAGGTTGTATATCGATGGACATCAGTCGCATGGCATGAATTGCCTGTGTGGCATGCTGAGTTGCATGGATCAAGGCTTCTGTTGAAAAGCAAAGTCTTGTGGTTGATGATCAAAGGACGGCCTACGTGGCATAGCTTTGTGTATAGCGTTGATTCGCGAGCCTCACACCTCAGTATGAGTTAAAAACGGGATAAGGACTGCGTGGAGAGCACGACGTTTCTTTCTACATTTGGTGGTGTCAGTGACTTACCAGCCCTGACATTTATATACTTTTCACCTATGTGGTTGTTGGATGAGGCGCCTCGATTTTAGGTCTGTAAGGACCGGGAAACGTGTGTTCAGGAATAATTAATCCTCAAACGTAAGAGAGGACCGGCCCTGAATATCCAAGGATTGCCCAGAGTGTGTAGTCCTGGGACATTTACTAGAGTGTCTCGAAGCGGAGAGGAGCTTGCCCCTTGCCTCGACTCATGACGGAAATCCAATTTCCAATACGTGTATCTCAGTTTTATTTGTAGAGCCTAGTATGGCGACATGATAGATGATACCCATGCCGCCTAGGATTGATATTTATGATTGAAATTGTTTTGACACTACACACTTATAATAGTATCAAATGATTTGTTTTAAACGTACCAAGCATGTTTGGCTATTATAAGGGAAACCCTATCCTCCGGCTTGCATAGCATTATGTGATGGGACCTGGGTCTTATAATAGCTTCATTTTTCCAAAAAGCATTACGCTGTTTTGTTATATGCACTAGTATTCTTGGGAGGAAACCCGTTCCGTGTTATACGGAGTGGTCCCTTGAATCACTCTCTTTTAAAGTAAAGTTTTAAATAACTGTTTTAGTTCTCACACCAGTCACATGACTGACCTGGAGTTTATTGTTTTAACCTAAACTCTGGGTGCCCTTATTTTCGACACGGGCAGCTAGTTGTTTTGGTTTTGCAGATTTATATTCACAGGGTCCTGATTTACAGCTGGAACGATGCTCGGAAAGCTCTGTATCCGTGTATCACTTCTAGTTGTGTTTTGTATATTTTTCCGCTGCTATGTAATTTAAATCTCTGATATTTATCGAATGTATATTTATTCATTTATACTCTGTATATTCTTGTATCTGATGGAATTGTTGTAATAACAATGAAATGTTCTTCCGTTTGCGTTCTATTTTGTGTGTTGTTCTCCAAGTATCCGCTCTTTCCTTCACGGGGAAGTTACGGGTCCTTACAGGAGGCTACACTAGTTTGGCCATGGATAGCATGACGGCTCCTTGAAATGAAATTGTGTGGTTTAGGGTTGAGGGTAGGGGTTGTTTATATAAAAGTCTAAATTAATGTAAGTCGTTAGGTCAACCTAGGAGAAATTGGAAGCATCTAGACCAATTAGAGCTATCTAGAAACCGCCACCAATGCCCTAGACTTAGCAATAAGTCAGAAATCGTCACTGTTCGGATCTGGCTGAGGGGGTCGATACCCATAGGGGGGTCGACACCCCAGTCGACACCCCTCTTGGGGGGTCGACACCTATGTCGACCCCCCGGGGGGAGTCGACCCCTATGGGCGGGAATTTTCCCGCCCAGCTGATTCTCGGAATTTTGAAATTCGAATTACTTTCTGAATCAATTATTATAATATTTAATTTTCTGATTAAACTAGAAATCTTCTAAACTCCATAAATTCTTCATATGAAGTCCGATTCACGCAAACTCGAACACTATCTAAAGCAGAATTCTGAGACAAACGCAATGGCGCAACCGGTTTCCCTTAATTCCCACTTTTAAAATTAAGAGTTCTTTAATATTCACAGAAAATACAGGGTGTTACATTCTCCCCCTCCTTAAAGGATTTCGTCCCCGAAATCTGAAAGTCAAGAAGAATGTATATCCTACCATCCAATCGTCCATCTACTCAACCATCAAATACAGGCATCCACTGTCCTTAAAAAAGATCTCTAATGCTTTCATGACTGTATGCATAGTGTGAGTATATGTAACGACCCGAGGAATTTGCGATCCAAGATATCGGCATATAACACTATGTCGACTATTCAAGCATCGGAAACACCAGATAGTCATTGAAAGAAATTAGAGGGTGAGAATAGATAAGATAGAAACTTAGAATAGAAGAAGAGGAAGAACATCACAACATCAGAGTAAACACGAATCTCACAGCGGAACGAATAAATATATTTCATAATATAACTTTGAAATAAAACAGTATCTGTATACAATACCATTATTAGAGTATAACACTTACAACACAGCGGAAATAAACAATAGCTATATAATCCTGAAGCCTCCTGCTCCAGCTCTTCAAGTATCTGTAAATCCCGACTACTTTACTGTCCGTACAAAATTGAGCTCCCAAGAGTTTAGGGAAAACTAAACAAAATAAACTCTGGGTCAGTCATGTGACTGGTGTGAGTAAACTCAAATCATATTGATTTAACTTTCAAAATCCTTTCAAAGAAAGAATAATCATATGATCGATCCACACATAAGCACAGAAGGTTTTTACCTTACGATAATCCAAGTCATTTGTAAAAAAATATTATTTTGATATTATAATAAAGTCTAACACAAGTAATATCAATCTAGTAAAACGCTTGCATCTAACGTTCTACATATATAATATACAATCAAAACCGCGAGCTCTAATTTGGGGAATGGATTCCAACTATGACAAGGTATAGATCCACCTTCCGATCAGTGTACTCTAGAAGCGATATACTAGAGTTCAACAAGAACATCTTGCAACTCGGCCACACATGACCGACCACTCATTCCGCTTGAGTGTATCAAATATATTGTCACCTTACAGTTGGTGAACCAACATAACCATTCCCGGGAGATACAGAATTGAAAGAAGTAACAAATATGAATATTCTCTAGATGGTGACAATATACCCTACCTGGTTGCGAACCACTTAGCCATGCTGCCTTCCCGATTTCTGTCATTTCTCAGTTGATGAGGCTTGAGGTTATAACGTATCTCTATACAGATCATGTCTTCATTTACTTTGAATGCCACATCATCATACCCATCAAATCACAAATTGATTTACCCAAAAATACCATGGGTATAAGCTAAGAGAAAAGAATTCCTCTGCCACCAACGTAAATACGTCTGAAACGATCAACTTATGTGATCTACCAGATATACTCTGTCAAACATTCATCCATTCAAGTTGTCCTAGGACTGGACAAACCGAAGGCACTATTCCGTACACCCATCCTAAGCAATCTTTACCTAGGACTTAAATAACAGCCCTTGCACTTTACTCTATCTTCAATTTGTCTTCAATCTATTTGATTCGAAACGCTAACGCCCATACGGAGTGGTTCTTTGGATAAGAATCCAACTGGTCTCTCCGTATTGTCGACGAAAAAGTGGTCTAAACTTTGATAGTCTGTGATTTAACTATCAAAGAAAAACACATGTGCAAACAATGATATTATTTCCAGATGGAAATTTTATCGATCAATCATCATTTAACATTTATCTCTTTAGTTCATTAATTTACTTATCTCCTGTTTCCGTATATTCTAAATTCTTATTTTCTATTATCAGGAAACATTTCTGATTTTTATTTGGAAAACATTTCCAAAACTCCTTCACTGGATTTAAACTGATGTTTATATCAAACATCGCCATGCCAACTCAAACCATTTCACTCATTAACTAAATTCACTTAACCATCCTTTACTATAAAACCTTAGCCATTCCTTAGTTAAGAAGGAAGTCAATCAAGTTGGGGTATAATTACCTCTCAGACTTTAACTGAACAACGTTTTAACTTCAGAATAGACAAATTTATCTTTTAAACCTTTAACAAACTTTCTTACGTAACTCTTGGGTTCTATTCACGAATCCACTTCTTTTATAAAAACATTGGTTATAACGATAACGTTATAATCCCTACTTTCGAAATGTCTAACTTCAATTATAACTTTTATTCTTTAATTTGAATAAATAAATAAACATCTAATTTATAAATAAATAAATCTTGATTTAAATACCGGAAAGTATAAGTACTTTCCCGAATTCGATATAATCGAATTTGATGATTAACTCTCTTCGAATAACTAATATTCGATTAACTCACTTCGAATAACTAAATTCGATTTACTCCTTTCGATTAAACTAATCGATAACTCCTTTCGATTAATTATAATCGATTAACTCCTTTCGATTAAACTAATCGATAACACCTTTCGATTAACTATAATCGATAACTCCTTTCGATTAAAGTAATCGATAACTCCTTTCGATTAACTATAATCGATAACTCCTTTCGATTAACTATAATTAATAACTCCTTTCGATTAACTATAATCGATACCCTTTCCTTTAACGCTATTCGAATAAACTATATTCGATGTTCCTTTAACTCTATTCGAATAAACTATATTCGATACTCCTTTAACTCTATTCTAATAAACTATATTCAATACTCCTTTAACTCTATTCGAATAACTAATATTCAACTAATTCCTTTGGATTAACTCATTTGGATTAACTCGGTTTGATTAACTCATCTTGACTAACTTAACTTAATTAACTCGACTTATTTAACTCAACTTGATTAACTCGACTTATTTAACTCAACTTGATTAGCCCGACATATTTAACTCAACCTGGTTAACTCGACTTATTTAACTCAACTTGATTAACTCAACTTATTTTACTCAACTTGATTAACTCGACTTATTTAACTGAACTTGATTAACTTCTATCGAATAACTAATATTCGATAAACTTGTATTCGAATAACTATGTCTGTTTTAACGTTATTTCGAGTAGCTAATATTCGATTTAACTCTAATTGAATAACTAATATTAAATTAGTCCTAATTCGATTAACTATGTTCAATTAACTCTATCTGGTTAACTCTAACTGATTAACTCTAACTGGTTAACTCTGATCGAATAACTCTAACTGGTTAACTCAATTGGTTAACTCTAATCGACTGACTATATTCGATTACAAATACTCCCTTTTCTATTTGTCTATATTTATTTCATATAAATATTTCCTTTATATAATTCTATTTATTTTCTCAAATAATTCCCCATTTATCTTTATTTATTTTCTAAATAAATAATTCTTTTTTTCAATTCTATTTGTAAATGTTTTACAAATATTTCCGTTTCTATTTTATTTGTAAATGTTTTTACAAATATTTCTCTTTCTATTCTATTTGTAAATGTTTTAAAAATCTATCTCTTTTTATATTTGTTTTACAAATATTTTCCTTTTATATTTATCTATTTATTTTCTAAGTAAATAAATTCATTTCATACTTCTATTTATTATCCCAATAAATATTCCTCTTTATAAAACCCTTTTGATTTTACAAATAATTCCCTTTTTATAAACTCCCTTGATTTTATAAATAATTTCTCTTTAATACATTCTAATTCATTTTTTTAAAATGAATATCCCTTTTTATAAAATCCTTTGATTTTATAAATAAATTTCCTTTTTATAAAACCCTTGATTTTATAACTATTTTATTTTTAATAAACACTTTGAAAATCCCCTTTTCTACATTCCTTTATTTGTTACGGTATTTAAAATACCAAATAACAATGATCGATATCATTCAAACACACATAATCAACAACAGATTATGTATCACATCATATATCACAATATATGAAGCGAAACAGTATTTATCTATATTGAGGAACCCAGTTGGGTCCCTCCAACCTATTTCCCTACATCACAGATGTTAAACAATATAACTAACATTGATTTCATTTCAATATGAAATATTCTGCTAAACAGAATCAATATTTGATTAACGATATATATATATATATATATCGTTATCTATAATTTCAACCAATACATAAGCAATTCAACCAAACAGTTAACACACAGCAATCAACAGATAATTATCAGTTCTAAGAATACATTATAAATATATAACTGTTCAGAGTTGGTGAGTTTTACTCACATTTCGCGTTAACCGTTAAATAACGATTTGCGTCTGTTGATTCAGACGAACAATTTATTTCGCAATAAATTGTAACGAGCCCCAATTCACTTCCAGTCAGTTCCACTGTGTTGCCGCCGTCCATACGGTCCTAACAGATCTTTTTCGTCGAATTCCGATAAAGTATGAACAAGATATGAAAATGTAAAGTTAATACACTATTTCCTTTTTAAATTTAAACTTAAATAAATTCGAAAATGGGCTTCACCTCATTACTCGTGGCCTAATTCAACTCCACCCACTCGTTTAAGCCCAGACCGATTACCCTCCTTCTTCTCCGTCATTAAATTTCGCCCCATCTTTGCATCCAATTCACCATCTACCGTGGTTTTCTTTGAATCTCAAGAAGAATTCATACATATTTTTTTCCTTTTATCAATATATATATGGGACTCACTTAAAATCCATTGGCCCACCATCAGTTCAAAACCCAAACCACTTGTTAACACTTCTTCCCCAACTGAAAATACTCCTGGTCCTCGTCTACAGACATTACCGAACTCCCAAGCTCTATTCACGCAATGGTCTTCCACCAAAAACTCGTACAAGCTATATCATCAAACTTCTTTACCCTCTCTCCATCTACCCGTGCCATTATCCCCCAATTTGAACTGCCCCTCTCCACCGCGTCTGCAGCAGGATTCGGCAATACAAGAGTATAAGGATCGACATTTTATTATTATTTTAAACCCAGAAAAATCAAACAACTTCTAAATCACCTCCAAAATCCATATCCGAACTCGAATTTGCAGTTTGATTGGTTAAACTCATGAAACCCACAGCCCTAGCTTTCGCTGTCAAAACCCAGTAGATTCGAACAACAATCGTGCCTGTTGAAACCACCATAGGATTGAAGAGAAAAGCAAGGGAAAGCCGAATACATATATCTCAAATTTTATAAATTTTTATTTGATTTCTATAGATTTTATTCCTCCCATTTTTACTGTTGAAGGAAAAAAATGAGAGCGGCGAAATTTCGTTTTGACCAGAGGAGTTTAGAGTTAGGTTTTTAAGGGTGGTGGTATTTATAGGAAAAAAAATATCTAGATATTTTGAGATATTTTCGATTGTAATATTAATTTAATTTAAATCGTTACTTTTATTGTCGTTTTAAAATTCCTATGATCACATGTGATATCCAAAAATCATGAAACTGGACATGCAGCTACAGTTCGACATTACTGTCCCAACAAAACTGGTTTCGTCGAATTCCGACTCCGTTTGCTCACATAGCATATTTTTAACCGTCAAAATACTGAATGTTTTTCACATTAAAATCCCGTACGGCCACATACTGACTTAAAAAATCGCGGAAACTGAAATCTAACAATAATTTAACATTACGAATCCAACAACATTGGTTTCGTCGAATTCTGAGTTCGTTTGCAAAACTGGCCATTTTTAAAGCTCCAAATAAACCCTTTTAAATATTAAATATATTTAAAACAATTAAATTAAACATTTATAAATAAATATTATCGTATATATATTCACATACAATACCATATAACTCCAAAATAAATATATCGAGATTTACAACTCGATATCTCCAATCCAGTGTTAAATCAATATTCGATTTATATTTAAATCCTTTTATAATATAAATAAATCGTTATAAATTATAAAGGAATTCCATAGCGACTTTTCTAAAATTTTATTTGGACACAAATCAAAATATATACGTCGAAATCTCAATTTTTCTCTTCCACTAGAAAAATATACTTCACCAGCTCTGAACGTTTCTTGTTTCACAGAAATCCAATTCAAAACGGCTTATGTATATTCGGTTGAAGTTTGAATCGCCAAATTGCAAACTACTGCGCCATTTCGAGCTCGATTATAATTATATTATAATTCTACGTTCAAACTTCTTTTAAATAATATATTCGTGAATATAATTCAACTCTAAACTGAATTATACCTTATATATAATCCAATTCACACTGTATTGTGAATTCCACTATTTTTTATTATTTCTGAATTAAATATATTATTTAATTAATTAAATATTACTTATTATTTAATTCTTGTAATTTTAAATTACCAAACCTTTATTTAAATAATTAAATAAATTATTTATTATCCGTAAAAGTACGGGTCATTACATTCTTTCCCCCTTAAAATAATTTCGTCCTCGAAATTGCTAAGGTAGAAAACAAAACCCTATTAACTGGTTAAAAATTATTTTTATTTCTTTAACTTTAGCTTCACTATACCAATAATTTGAATTAAATTATTAATTTATTCCTACTAACAAAAATTTCCAAAAATCCTAAAAATTTTCTAACACCTTAACTTTTCAAAAAATTTCGCCAGCACCTCCTTTGTACCGGTCAATAGCTCAAACTCCAACTCGCCTCTCTTGGACTTCTTCAACCAAAAGAAAATAAAACAGCCAAATGGCTTGCCAATTCGGCTCATCGCTCATCAAACTCATATGAATATAAACGTGTACCTTTTTGTTGGGCATATAATTATATCACTTTCACTTGCTACCAACTCAGCATATACCGATACGTTTCCAACTTGATCTCAAATCAATTCATTCTTAAACCAAATCATCTGTTTATACCCTAAACCAAATCTATTTGAAGCTCAAGATCCATTCTTGATTTCAACTCTTAATTTACCAATTCAATATACTTAACCAAGTTAAGCTATCATTCCACATTTCATTAACTAATTAATTCCCTCTAATTAGTTACCTTTATCTCATAACTCAAATCTGATTTTTTATTCAAAAATCAATCCATTTACTTACCTGAGTCAAATTATATTCAAAATCCAATCTTACCCAGTATCGTTCTATTTTCGATTCAATTTCCACTTCACTGGCTTTAATCCAATTCCAAATTACTTCCACAATTTCTATTTAGTTTGGTTTTATTTCAAACAACCTTTTCTTGGGATTTTTAAATAGCTTTGCTTTTCTCAAAAATCAAACTTTCCTTTTCAGGATTCAAAACAACTTGTTTTTCTCAAAGCAATTCAAAATGAATACCTTTGGTAGTAATCCGTCACTTAGAACTTGAAAATGAACACTGAGGATGTGGCCAGCATCATCAGAGTCATTTCCCAGCTATCAAAGTGAGTTCAATACTATATCACTTTTCAAAACCATATCTATATCATTTCTATTTTGAAAACATCATTCACAATGTCGTAAAACAATTTAAAATCTCCCAAGACTTTAAAATTATCAATACTTAACTCAAATCCATTTACGAACACTTTTCCAAATTTTAGGAATTTTAATTCCAATTCTGATTTTAATTTCAGAGTCAATTTATTTCGTACACTTATACGAATTTTATTTATTTATATATATAACCATTTAATTTATAATCTTGTTCGACTATAATAACAACCAATATATTCAATATATTATAATAATTCCAATATAAATCCTTTATATCAAAATATAATTGGGGTAAAATTATTTCATTTACCATTTTTCAAAATATACTATGTCGGTTCATTGTATTCAAGTGTTTAGAAACTCCTACCGATATAGTGGATCAAACTAATCGACCAGAATTCATAAACAGCTCAACCAATAAATCTCCACAATATAAAACCATTTTTTATATCAATAACAAATACGCACTCATATATATACACTCAAACTCAGTCTATGGTATTACTAACCCTATCTCCACTGAGTCACTGCACAGAGCCAAGGTAATTACTTAACCTTAAGCTCTGATACCACTGTAACGACCCAGGGAATTTGCGATCCTAGATATCGGCATACAACACTATGTCGATTATACAAGCATCGGAAACACCGGATAGTCATTGAAAGAAATTAGAGGGTGAGAATGGATAAGATAGAAACTTAGAATAGAAGAAGAGGAAGAACATCACAACATCAGAGTAAACACGAATCACACAGCGGAACGAATAAATATATTTCATAATAGAACTTTGAAATAAAACAGTATCTGTATACAATACCATTATTAAGGTATAACACTTACAACACAGCGGAAATAAACAATAGTTATATAATCCTGAAGCCTCCTGCACCAGCTCTTCAAGTATCTGTAAATCCCGACTACTTGACTGCCCATACAAAATTGGGCACCAAAGAGTTTAGGGAAAACAAAACAAAATAAACTCTGGGTCAGTCATGTGACTGGTGTGAGTAAACTCAAATCATATCGATTTAACTTTCAAAATCCTTTCAAAGAAAGAATAATTGTAAGACCGATCCACACATAAACACGGATGGTTTTTACCTTACGATAACCCAAATCATTTGTAAAACAATATTACTCTGATATTATAGTAATGTCTAACATAAGTAATATCAATCTAGTAGAACGCTTGCATCTAATGTTCTACATATATAATATACAATCAAAACCGCTGTAACAACCCGAAAATCTGGGCTAGTTTAAAATTTTTATTTTGGCAATTTTGGCAAATTTTGATTATTTAAAATGAATTATTTTAAATAATATCGACAAGAAATTTATTTTGAATGGAATTAGAACGTATATATTATATACGTCGTCGTTAGAATATAAATAATTATTTATAATTATAAAAGGAATTGAAAATGACGCGGTAGTTCGATAATTCGATTTCAAACTTCAAATGAATGTACCGGGTGCAAAACAAACCGGATTTTAGTGAAACCAAAAATAATGGAATCTAATTGATAATATCTTTCCAACGAATCCGAAGAATCAAAATTTCATAGCGGGAATCAAAAGATATGTCCAGTTGAAAATTCTGAATAGTCGCTGTGGAATTCAGGCCCTTAAAAATGGAAATTTTGCAAATGACTTCGGATTTCGACGAAACCACTTTTGTTGGGTCCATGATGTAAAGTTATTACTAGGTTTCAAATTTCATAATTTTTCGATTCAATATGTGAGCATGGCAAAAGAAGACGTGTTTGACCAGTTTCAGTTGATTTTAATCGACTGGAAAATGGCAATTTTTCTAACGGTCTCAGAATTCGACGAAACTAGTTTTGTTAGGACCGTATTGTCAATACGAAGCTAGAAAATATTTTTCTGGGATTTTTCTAGTTAGTATGTGACCCCAGTAAATTGAAATGCGCGTTCAAATTCAATATATAGAGTTATATGTTGATTTTAACGGAAACTGATCGAAACGATCGAATCAGCCTACGATACATATCCCATTGTGTTCGGAATGGGGGTAATTAGCTATGGACGATAGGCGGTGGGCCTCGTTTCGAGGTCAGAAATAAAAGTTTCTTTTTGAAATTAATAATATAATAAAATATATATTTACATATAGACCCCCCCTTTTCTTTCTTTTCCCTTCCTCCCTTATCAGTTCAGAACGCAAGAAAAAAAAAACAAAAATGCTCGATGGAATCCGCCGCCCAGCCCTTCTCTGTCGCCATCGCCAACCCCTCCGCTGGCCATCTTCTCCTCCGCCCTCAGCTCTCCCCCCTCATCCCTTCCAATCGAAGCGCGAGCCCCCCTTTCCTGAAGCCGACGCCTGCCCTAACCCCCGCACCACCGCGATGAGCAATAGCCCCCCCCCCTTCGAGCGCTTCGGGCGATCTCCAGCCTCGTCCCCCTCTCACTTCTCTCTCGCCTCCTCTTCTAGAATCCGAACCCTACATCTCGGCAAACCAAATCGAGCGCATCGGAGCCACCATCAGTACATGAAGTTAGAATGCCATTGCTGGCGTCAGGGAGGGAGTGCGGTCGTCGTTGTCAAAGAGGGGCGCAGGTGAACTTTTGCCATCGGCAGTGGGTTTCTCAGTTCGACATGAAAAGAACTGTAAGCTTGTTTTTGTTTATGTTGAAAGTGAAAAGAGTAAAGCGTAGATTTTTAATTAGTTAAAGCATAGTTTTTTTATTAGATAAAGAATTGATCTTTATACATAAAAATTCGATTTTTATATGTTGAATAGCAAAGTAAAAATTCGATTTTTCTATATTGAATAGCAAAGTAAAAATTCGATTTTTCTATATTGAATAGCAAAGTAAATTTTCGATTTTTCTATATTGAATAGCGAAGTAAAAATTCGATTTTTATATATTGAATAACGAAGTAAAAATTCGATTTTTATATATTGAATAACGAAGTAAAAATTCGATTTTTATATATGTAGTGAAAGCGGACAACGAAAGTGACAAGAGGCAAAAACGACGAAGATTTCTACATAAGAAGATTCGTGGGATCGGATAGCTATCGATGAGAACTTCTCACTCTTCAATTTCTTTTTCTAGTCATATATGTATACTAGGATGCAGACGGTATTTAGTAGCACCCGACACCCGTCATCCACAGACCATGGATGGATTGTTTGTTTAATTGTTTGGTTGTTGAGTTGGTTAGATTATTTGGTTTGAATTGAATTGTTTGGTGAAATGAAATTGATTTGATTGATGTGTGAATGGCATGGGCCTTCACTAGACCGGGGATAAGGCTAGGCCTTGTCCCGTTTCTAGTATCGTGCCGTTATACCGCCGAAATTTCCAAAAAAATATGTTAGAAAAATAAAGATAACATTTTATTTAATAAATGAACCGAATAGAATATTCATAGGTTGAATAAAATAGTTGATCGTTAAAAATATAATTTTTAACGTGAATGTGAATAAACAAATATTCATTTACAAACCGGACGGTTTGTTTATGTACACCTATTTGAAGGACATTGATTGGGAAGAAAAATTTTACACATCGCCCAACTACACAAATAAAAATCTGTGTTTGATTGCTTGAAACCCCACACGGGTATTGGGATGATATTTGACGTACACTAATCCCGATTGTTTAGTTGTATGTCGATCGATTGATTGACAGGCTGTTATAAGCGTTGAACATTTATATTTGATGCTTATACAGTGTAGAATGCACTTTGGATGATGGTTGATTATTCATCGTTGTTGATATATACACGTGTTGTAGAAAATCCATATAATTAACATTATATGGTAATTGATTGGGCCTCATTCCAGTTTAGAAAAAGAAATATTTGAAATGGAAATATTTGGAATAGAATATTTGAAATAGAAATATTTGAAAAGAAATATTTGAAACAGAAATATTCGAAATGGAATATTTGAAAATATCAATATATGAAGCCGTGTTGATTAGATTGACGCCATTTTGACGTGAACGATATTTACATCGATTTTATTCATTTTAAAACGAATATTGAAAAGTGATTTCGAAATCGAATATTTTGAAATGAAATTCGATTTGAATCGAATAGAAAACCAATTTGATTTGAATCGAATAGAAAACCAATTTGAATTGAATTGAATTGAATAGAAAACCAATTTGAATTGAATCGAATAGAAAACCAATTTGAATTGAATCGAATAGAAAACCAATTCGAATTGAATCGAATAGAAAACCAATTCGAATTGAATCGAATAGAAAACGAAATGAATTTGAATTGAATAGAAAACCAATTTGAATTGAATTGAAAACGAATTCGAATTAAATTGAAAACGAATTCGAATCGAATGGAAAACGAATTCGAATTGAATTGAAACCGAATTGAAATGAATTCAAATTGAATTGAAATTTGAATTGAATAGAAATGAATTTTAAAACGAATTTATAAGGAAGAATTCAATTTTGATTTGAATTGAAATGGAAGTTGAAAAATGTTTTTGAAATGAATTCAAAACTATCTATATAATTCGTTTTAAATAGAAATCGATGAAATATATATTATATATATTATATATATAATGTAATGGCCTGAATAGAACGCGCCGCGCCGCGGGAGTTTGCGAATTTCGACCATTTATTTCAAACGGACATTACGGGAGATCCCACCGTCGGATTCTCCTAAAACAGGAACTGTTGGGTTCGTATCGAAAAGAGCTTTCTAATGAATATTAGAAATTCAAAATCTAACGGTTGGATTTCGAATTATGTCCAAATCAAATTTGAAAAAGGTCGCTGTAAGTGCAGTTCGATGGCCGTTGATGGAAATCGACTGTACGGGCCTTGATAAAATCATTAAAAATATCAACAATTTGTGTGAAATCATAAGAAATGATTTGGGAAAGATTGGGATGAAAAAATCCATGTTTGAAAAGATAAAAATAGATTTCTATCGAAATGAACTAGTTTTGAACTAGAATTATAATTCTATTTATTTTTAAATAAATAAATTGAATTTGAAAAGGTTTTAAAAAAAAAAAAAAACCAGAATTCCCAATGATTGCATTGGAGTGGATTTGAATCGAAATAGTCTTCGGAATATTTCGATGTTGGAATTCGTGATTATACGGATGTTGCTATGGAAATTTGAAAGATATATATTTATATCGTTATTTCCAATAGGACATTTGTTAATCGTAGAATTTGATATCGAATATAAGCCGATATATTTTCTATTCAAAGCCTTGTATTTAATATCAAATGTGATTTGGGGTTTGTCGTGAATGGTGTCTTCATTAACACTGTTCTTGAACCCAGTTGAGAAAAGATTAAATCTTTTTATTTAGATTTAATGAAGTGTACCAATTAAATGATATTTAATTGGAATTGAATGGATATTGATTTTTGGGTTTATCGTGGACAGTGTTTTAAATAACACTCGTTCTTTAACCCGATAATTAATGGAATGTGATTTTGGGTTTATCGTGAACTGTGTTTTAAATGACACTGATTCTTTAACCCAGTTAAAGATTAAAACTAAGTGGAGTTTTAATGAATCTTTAATTAGATTGAAATGATCGAGGATGGATTATCACCAGTTTTGCTCCAGGCGTTAGTTAAATCTTTAATTAGATTTGAACGTGAAATGGTAATTGAATTTACCGATAACACCGTGGTGTTAGATATGAAGTATAACCAGTTTTACTTCATGGGATGAATAGGTTGGGATTGGGAAATTAAAACAAATGGTTACTTCGGTATGGTTCGTTAATCCCGACTAATTGAATCGAAATTCAAAAGAAGATTAGAGAATAAATTCAAGGGATTTATCTTTGATAAAATTAATGGGAACCTTTCCCTATGAATGTGAAATTTAGGAACTAACTGTCGGTTAGCTAAGCAGAGTGGTTTTCTGGATATTGATCTGATGTTGGTTTCGGCCTTCGGGGTTAATATTTGGGGAATTATTCTCTTGTTAATTTACGGTTAGTGACTGATAAATTGGAATGAGGCATATGTTGTGTTTGTGTAACACTTATTTAAAATATACACGAGTTATTCGAAAAGACCGGGTTTATCCCATTCTGAATAACTGATACGACGATAAGTCGAAGATGAAGACGGTGGTTGAAGACCGGAGGTCTTCACGTCGTTTGGGTAATTACTGATGATCTTGATTGGGCTGTACACCCAAGAAGATGGAAACAGTTAGTGATCGTCCAGACGTGCTTGGAGATCGATGGATATGCAGGGTACTAGGTGCCCCCGGTTTCGTTCAGACCCAGAGCGAACTTGTAAATGGACTGTGTGTCTGACATTGGATTTTAGTCCGTGTGATTTATCTCTATTAAATATATATCTGTTTGGCGACGGAGAATTTATTCTCTTTCTTAACGCACTTCTCTGAGACGTACGAGCTCAGGGGTTATATATTGATGGATATCAAACGCATGGAGTGAATTGCCTGTGTGGCATGCCTAAGTGGCAATTGATCGAGGCTTCTGTTGAAAAGCAAAGTCTTGTGGTGATGATCCAAGCACGGCCTTTATGGCGTAGCTTTGTGTAACGTTTACTTCGCGAGTTTCGCACCCCGGTTGTGAACCAAAAACGGGAGAGGACCTCAGGGAGGGCATGCGTTTCTTTCTAGCTAGGGTGGTGTCAGTGACCTACCAGCCCTGACATTTATATACTTTTCACCTATGTGGTTGTTGCTGTTGCGAGGCGCCTCGGTTTGATCGGATGATCCGGGTCCGATGGAGTCATTCGTTGGCTCATTTACGCCCCAAAGGGTGGGGAAACGTAGTGTTCAGGCATAATAATCCACATCGGTGGACCGGCCCTGTCGCTCCAAGGCTTGCCTGCGCGCTTGCCTGTGGCTCGGGCTAGAGAGTCACGAATCGGTAGAGGACGATCCCTGGCCTCGGTTCACAGATGGAAATCCAATTTTCAAATACGTGACATTTGCGGTTTTATTTGTAGAGCCTAGTATGGCGACATGATATATGGTACCTATGCCGTCTATGATTGATACTTATGATTTGATGTTGTTTTATACACTATACACTTATAATAGTATCAAATGATTCCTTTTAAACGTATCAAGCATTCTTTGGCTGTTATAAGGGAAAACCCTATCCCCCGGCTTACGTTGCATTGTGTGATAGGACCTGGGTCTTATAATAGCTTCATTTTTCTTTATTTAGCGTTGCGCTGTTTGTTTTATGCGCAGGTATTCTTGGGAGGAAACCCGTTCCGTGTTTTACGGCGTGGTCCCTTGATTTACCGAACTTTAAAAATAAAGATTAACTGTTTTGTTCTCATACCAGTCCCATGACTGACCTGGAGTTTATTGTTTTAACCTAAACTCTGGGTGCCCTTATTTTGACACGGGCAGCTAGTAGTTTTGGTTTTGCAGATTTATATTGACAGGATCCTGGTTTACAGCTGGAATGATATCCGGAAAGCTTTGTATCTGTATATCTCTTCTAGTTGTGTATTGTATTATTTTCCGCTGCTATGTAATTTATTGTAATCTCTGATACTTCTGTGTAACATTCATTTTTACTTTGTATATTCTTGTAATCTGATGCATTGTTGTAATATACAATGAAATGTTCTTTTGTGTGCGTTCTATTTTGTCGTGTTCTCAAAACAATCCGCGCTTTCCCTTCTCTTCGGAGACCGGGGAAGTTCGGGTCGTTTCATCGTGGTATCAGAGCTTTGGTTTACAAAGCTTAGAGAACAAGACACATTAGAACCATACGAAAGAATTCATCAGATATTGGATTAGTAATATCCAATGGGAATGACTCGTTAGAGATGGGATCAGTAGTATCCGAGAACGAGTGTGAAGAGTATATTTTTAAAAGTAAAAACAATTTTTGTTTTGAAAATTTAAATCAATCATTCGTATTTGATTATTTATTTATATTTATTTGGACAATCCAATATATAAAGATGTTGCATATATGTCTGGCAAACGTGTATTCGAAGTTTTAATGTATTGGATAGTTATAGAATCATACTCTAGTGCCCGGGGATAATTCTGGTGACGGGGCACCATCGCCAGTATTTATTTTCGAGTTTCGAAGGTGAGATTTCTATAAATTTCCAATTGACTGGTGTGAGAACCAAAATTAGATAGGGCCTATTGTTGTGATTTGGCATCAAAAATCTGATTTTTGACTATATATCAAAGTTATGAATTTCAAAAGCTAATCAACTAATTGATTGATGGTTGAGTTGTTTGATTATTGGTTGATTAATTAAGATGTTGAACCTTTAACCAAAATGAACCAAATATTGAGTTATATTGAAAATTTATCGCATTTTCTTGCATATACTTGTACTTACATTGAACAGGTCATAGCAAGGAGGCTAGAGCAGAGAATAAAATTTGTTTACCTGACAAATAGGTACATGTTTACTACATAATTTACTGTTTTGTTTGGGTGATGATGATTTTATGAGCCTATTGGCTAGCCGCTTGGCTTTTTTTTTTTTTTTTTTTGAGATCAGAAGGCCTATATGGCAATTTCGGGATTTTCCCGTGGCTCCCGGTGCAGGGGAGGTTATGGCGAAAATTTTCGAAAATTTAGGGTGTTAGCCAAATTTTTGAAGAATTTGAAAATTCTCAGAAACTGAAAGGTTGGAGAATGGAAGCCAGATCGAACATAGAGTTGATTAATCAAACCACTTTCGACTTTGTTCCTTTTCGGGGATGAAAAGTTTTAAGTGGGGGAGATTGTAACAACCCGAAAATCTGGGCCAGTTTAAAATTTTTATTTTGGCAATTTTGGCGAATTTTGATTATTTAAAATGAATTATTTTAAATAATATCGACGAGAAATTTATTTTGAATGGAATTAGAACGTATATATTATATACGTCGTCGTTAGAATATAAATAATTATTTATAATTATAAAAGGAATTGAAAATGGCGTGGTAGTTCGATAATTCGATTTCAAACTTCAAATGAATGTACCAGGTGAAAAACAAACCGGATTTTAGTGAAACCAAAAATAATGGAATCTAATTGATAATATCTTTCCAACGAATCCAAAGAATCAAAATTTCATAGCGGGAATCAAAAGATATGTCCAGTTGAAAATTCTGAATAGTCGCTATGGAATTCAAGCCCTTAAAAATGGAAATTTTGCAAATGACTTCGGATTTCGACGAAACCACTTTTGCTGGGTCCGTGATGTAAAGTTATTGCTAGGTTTCAAATTTCATAATTTTTCGATTCAATATGTGAGCGTGGCAAAAGAAAACGTGTTTGACCAGTTTCAGTTGATTTTAATCGACTGGAAAATGGCAATTTTTCTAACGGTCTCAGAATTCGACGAAACTAGTTTTGTTAGGACCGTATTGTCAATACGAAGCTAGAAAATATTTTTATGGGATTTTTCTAGTTAGTATGTGACCCCAGTAAATTGAAATGCGCGTTCAAATTCAATATATAGAGTTATATGTTGATTTTAACGAAAACTGATCGAAACGATCGAATCAGCCTATGATACATATCCCATTGTGTTCGGAATGGGGGTAATTAGCTATGGACGATAGGCGGTGGGCCTCGTTTCGAGGTCGGAAATAAAAGTTTCTTTTTGAAATTAATAATATAATAAAATATATATTTACATATAGACCCCCCCCCCCTTTTCTTTCTTTTCCCTTCGTCCCTTATCAGTTCAGAACGCAAGAAAAAAAACAAAAACGCTCGTTGGAATCCGCCGCCCAGCCCTCCTCTGTCGCCATCGCCAACCCCTCCGTTAGCCATCTTCTCCTCCGCCCTCAGCTCTCCCCCCTCATCCCTTCCAATCGAAGCGCGAGCCCCCCTTTCCTGAAGCCGACGCCTGCGCTAACCCCCGCACCACCGCGATGAGCAATAGCCCCCCCCCCTTCGAGCGCTTCAGGCGATCTCCAGCCTCGACCCCCTCTCACTTCTCTTTCGCCTCCTCTTCTAGAATCCGAACCCGACATCTCGGCAAACCAAATCGAGCGCATCAGAGCCATCATCAGTACATGAAGTTCGAATGCCATTGCTGGCTTCAAGGAGGGAGTGCGATCGTCGTTGTCAAAGAGGGGCGCAGGTGAACTTTTGCCATCGGCAGTGGGTTTCTCAGTTCGACATGAAAAGAACTGTAAGCTTGTTTTTGTTTATGTTGAAAGTGAAAAGAGTAAAGCGTAGATTTTTAATTACTTAAAGCATAGTTTTTTTATTAGATAAAGAATTGATCTTTATACATAAAAATTCGATTTTTATATATTGAATAGCAAAGTAAAAATTCGATTTTTCTATATTGAATAGCAAAGTAAAAATTCGATTTTTCTATATTGAATAGCAGAGTAAAAATTCGATTTTTATATATTGAATAGCGAAGTAAAAATTCGATTTTTATATATTGAATAGCGAAGTAAAAATTCGATTTTTATATATTGAATAACGAAGTAAAAATTCGATTTTTATATATGTAGTGAAAGAGGACAACGAAAGTGACAAGAGGCAAGAACGACGAAGATTTCTACATAAGAAGATTCGTGGGATCGGATAGCTATCGGTGAGAACTTCTCACTCTTCAATTTCTTTTTCTAGTCATATATGTATACTAGCATGCAGACGGTGTTTAGTAGCACCCGACACCCGTCATCCACAGACCATGGATGGCTTGTTTGTTTAATTGTTTGGTTGTGGAGTTGGTTAGATTATTTGGTTTGAATTGAATTGTTTGGTGAAATGAAATTGATTTGATTGATGTGCGAATGGCGTGGGCCTTCACTAGACCGGGGATAAGGCTAGGCCTTGTCCCGTTTCTAGCATCGTGCCGTTATACCGCCGAAATTTCCAAAAAAATATGTTAGAAAAATAAAGATAACATTTTATTTAATAAATGAACCGAATAGAATATTCATAGGTTGAATAAAATAGTTTGATCGTTAAAAATATAATTTTTAACCTGAATGTGAATAAATAAATATTCATTTACAAACCGGACGGTTTGTTTATGTACACCTATTTGAAGGACATTAATTGGGACGATAAATTTTACACATCGCCCAACTGCACAAATAAAAATCTGTGTTTGATTGCTTGAAACCCCACACGGGTATTGGGATGATAATTGACGTACACTAATCCCGATGGTTTAGTTGTATGTCGATCGATTGATTGACAGGCTGTTATAAGCGTTGAACATTTATATTTGATGCTTATACAGTGTAGAACGTACTTTGGATGATGGTTGATTATTCATCGTTGTTGATATATACAGATGTTGTAGAAAATCCATATAATTAACATTATATGGTAATTGATTGGGCCTCATTCCAGTTTAGAAAAAGAAATATTTGAAATGGAAATATTTGAAATAGTGTATTTGAAATAGAAATATTTGAAAAGAAATATTTGAAATAGAAATATTTGAAATAGAAATATTCGAAATGGAATATTTGAAAATATCAATATATGAAGTCGTGTTGATTAGATTGACGCCATTTTGACGTGAACAATATTTACATCGATTTTATTCATTTTAAAACGAATATTGAAAAGTGGTTTCGAAATCGAATATTTTGAAATGAAATTTGATTGGAATCGAATAGAAAACCAATTTGAATTGAATTGAATAGAAAACCAATTTGAATTGAATCGAATAGAAAACCAATTTGAATTGAATCGAATAGAAAACCAATTTGAATTGAATCGAATAGAAAACCAATTCGAATTGAATCGAATAGAAAACCAATTCGAATTGAATCGAATAGAAAACGAAATGAATTTGAATTGAATAGAAAACCAATTTGAATTGAATTGAATTGAATTGAAAACGAATTTGAATTGAATTGAAAACGAATTCGAATTGAATGGAAAACGAATTCGAATTGAATTGAAACCGAATTGAAATGAATTCAAATTGAATTGAAATTTGAATTGAATCGAAATGAATTTTAAAACGAATTTATAAGGAAGAATTCAATTTTGATTTGAATTGAAATGGAAGTTGAAAAATGTTTTTGAAACGAATTCAAAACTATCTATATAATTCGTTTTAAATAGAAATCGACGAAATATATATTATATATATTATATATAATATAATGGCCTGAATAGAACGCGCCGCGCCGTGGGAGTTCGCGAATTTCGACCATTTATTTCAAACGGACATTACGGGAGATCCGACCGTCGGATTCTCCTAAAACCGGAACCGTTGGGTTCGTATCGAAAAGAGCTTTCTAATGAATATTAGAAATTCATAATCTAACGGTTGGATTTGGAATTATGTCCAAATCAAATTTGAAAAAGATCGCTGTAAGTGCAGTTCGATGGCCGTTGATGGAAATCGACTGTACGGGCCTTGATAAAATCATTAAAAATATCAATAATTTGTGTTAAATCATAAGAAATGATTTGGGAAAGATTGGGATGAAAAACTCCATATTTGAAAAGATAAAAATAGATTTTTATCGAAATGAACTAGTTTTGAACTAGAATTATAATTCTATTTATTTTTAAATAAATGAATTGAATTTGAAAAGGTTTTAAAAAAAATAACCAGAATTCCCAATGATTGCATTGGAGTGGATTTGAATTGAAAGTGTCTTCGGAATATTTCGATGTTGGAATTCGTGATTATACGGATGTTGCTATGGAAATTTGAAAGATATATATTTATATCGTTATTTCCAATAGGACATTTGTTAACCATAGAATTTGATATTGAATATAAGCCGATATATTTTCTATTCAAAGCCTTGTATTTAATATCAAATGTGATTTGGGGTTTGTCGTGAATGGTGTCTTCATTAACACTGTTCTTGAACCCAGTTGAGAAAAGATTAAATCTTTTTATTTAGATTTAATGAAGTGTACCAATTAAATGATATTTAATTGGAATTGAATGGATATTGATTTTTGGGTTTATCGTGGACAGTGTTTTAAATAACACTCGTTCTTTAACCCGATAATTAATGGAATGTGATTTTGGGTTTATCGTGAACTGTGTTTTAAATGACACTGATTCTTTAACCCAGTTAAAGATTAAAACTAAGTGGAGTTTTAATGAATCTTTAATTAGATTGAAATGATCGAGGATGGATTATCACCAGTTTTGCTCCAGGCGTTAGTTAAATCTTTAATTAGATTTGAACGTGAAATGGTAATTGAATTTACCGATAACACCGTGGTGTTAGATATGAAGTATAACCAGTTTTACTTCATGGGATGAATAGGTTGGGATTGGGAAATTAAAACAAATGATTACTTTGGTAAGGTTCGTTAATCCCTACTAATTGAATCGAAATTCAAAAGAAGATTAGAGAATAAATTCAAGGGATTTATCTTTGATAAAATTAATGGGAACCTTTCCCTATGAATGTGAAATTTAGAAACTAACTGTCGGTTAGCTAAGCAGAGTGGTTTTCTGGATATTGATCTGATGTTGGTTTCGGTCTTCGGGGTTAATATTTAGGGAATTATTCTCTTGTTAATTTACGGTTAGTGACTGATAAATTGGAATGAGGCATATGTTGTGTTTGTGTAACACTTATTTAAAATATACGCGAGTTATTCGGAAAGACCGGGTTTATCCCATTCTGAATAACTGATACGACGATAAATCGAAGATGAAGACGGTGGTTGAAGAACGGAGGTCTTCACGTCATTCGGGTAATTACTGATGATCTTGATTGGGCTGTACACCCAAGAAGATGGAAACAGTTAGTGATCGTCCAGACGTGCTTGGAGATCGATGGATATGCGGGGTACTAGGTGCCCCCGGTTTCGTTCAGACCCAGAGCGAACTTGTAAATGGACTGTGTGTCTGACATTGGATTTTAGTCCGTGTGATTTATCTCTATTAAATATATATCTGTTTGGCGACGGAGAATTTATTCTCTTGCTTAACGCCCTTCTCTGAGACGTACGAACTCAGGGGTTATATATTGATGGATATCAAACGCATGGAGTGAATTGCCTGTGTGGCATGCCTAAGTGGCAATTGATCGAGGCTTCTGTTGAAAAGCAAAGTCTTGTGGTGATGATCAAAGCACGGCTTTTGTGGCGTAACTTTGTGTAACGTTTACTTCGCGAGTTTCGCACCCCGGTTGTGAACCAAAAACGGGTGAGGACCTCAGGGAGGGCATGCGTTTCTTTCTTGCTAGGGTGGTGTCAGTGACCTACCAGCCCTGACATTTATATACTTTTCACCTATGTGGTTGTTGTTGTTGCGAGGCGCCTCGGTTTGATCGGACGATCCGGGTCCGATGGAGTCATTCGTTGGCTCATTTACGCCCCAAAGGGCAGGGAAACGTAGTGTTCAGGCATAATAATCCACATCGGTGGACCAGCCCTGTCGCTCCAAGGCTTGCCTGCGCGCTTGCCTGTGGCTCGGGCTAGAGAGTCACGAATCGGTAGAGGACGATCCCTGGCCTCGGTTCACAGATGGAAATCCAATTTTCAAATACGTGACATTTGCATTTTTATTTGTAGAGCCTAGTATGGCGACATGATATATGGTACCCATGCCGTCTATGATTGATACTTATGATTTGAAGTTGTTTTATACACTATACACTTATAATAGTATCAAATGATTCCTTTTAAACGTATCAAGCATTCTTTGGCTGTTATAAGGGAAAACCCTATCCCCCGGCTTGCGTTGCATTGTGTGATAGGACCTGGGTCTTATAACAGCTTAATTTTTCTTTATTTAGCATTGCGCTGTTTGTTTTATGCACAGGTATTCTTGGGAGGAAACCCGTTCCGTGTTTTACGGCGTGGTCCCTTGATTTACCGAACTTTAAAAATAAAGATTAACTGTTTTTGTTCTCACACCAGTCCCATGACTGACCTGGAGTTTATTGTTTTAACCTAAACTCTGGGTGCCCTTATTTTGACACGGGCAGCTTGTAGTTTTGGTTTTGCAGATTTATATTCACAGGATCCTGGTTTACAGCTGGAATGATATCCGGAAAGCTTTGTATCCGTATATCTCTTCTAGTTGTGTATTGTATTATTTTCCGCTGCTATGTAATTTATTGTAATCTCTGATATTTCTGTGTAACATTCATTTATACTCTGTATATTCTTGTAATCTGATGCATTGTTGTAATATACAATGAAATGTTCTTTTGTATGCATTCTATTTTGTCGTGTTCTCAAAACAATCCGCGCTTTCCCTTCTCTTCGGAGACCGGGGAAGTTCGGGTCGTTTCAACCGCGGGCTCTTATTTGGGGAATGGATTCCAACTATGACAAGGTATGGATCCACCTTCTGATCAGTGTACTCTAGAAGTGATACACTGTAGTTCAACAAGAACATCTTGCAATTTTTCCACACATGACAGACCACTCATTTCGCTTGAGTGTATCAAATATGTTGTCGCCTTACAGTTGGTAAACCAACATAACCATTCCCGGGAGATACAGAATTGAATGAAGTAACAAATATGAATATTCTCTAGATAGTGACAATATACACTACTTGGTTGCGAACCACTTAGCCATTCTGCTTGCCCGATTTCTGTTATTTCACAGTTGATGAGGCTTGAGGTTATAACGTATTTCTATACAGATCACGTCTTCATTTACTTTGAATGCCACATAATAATACCCGTTAAATCACAAATTGATTTCCCCAAAAATACCATGGGTATAAGCTAAGAGAAACGAATTCCTCCGCCACCAACGTAAATACGTTGGAAACGATCAACTTATGTTATCTACCAGATATACTCTTTCAAACATTCGTCCATTCAAGTTGTCCTGGGACTGGACAAACCGAAGGCACTATTCCGTACACCCATCTTAGGCAATCTCTACGTAGGACTTATACAATGGCCCTTGCACTTTGCTCCATCTTCAATTTGTCTTCGATCTATTTGATTCGAAACGCTAACACCCATACGGATTGGTTCTTTGGATAAGAATCCAACCGGTCTCTCCGTATTGACGACGAAAAAATGGTCAAAACTTTGATAGTCTGTGATTTAACTATCAAAGAAAAACACGTGTGCAAACAATGATATTATTTCCAGATGGAAATTTTATCGATCAATCATCATTTAACATTTATCTCTTTAGTTCAGTAATTTACTTATCCCCTGTTTCCATATATTCTAAATTCTTACTTTCTATTATCAGAAAACATTTCTGATTCTTTGGAAAACATTTCCAGAACTCCTTCACTGGATTTAAACTGATGTTTAAATCAAACTTGCCATGCCAACTCAAACCATTTCACTCATTAACTAAATTCACTTAACCATCCTTTACTATCAAACCTTAGCCATTCCTTAGTTAAGAAGGAAGTCAATCAAGTTGGGGTATAATTACCTCTCAGACCTTAACTAAACAACGTTTTAACTTCAGAATAGACAAAGTTTATTGTGAAAACCCGCAACTTCCCCGTAAAGGAAAGCGTCGGATAGTTCGAGAACAAACCACAACAGAACGCATATAGAAGAACATTTCACTATATATTACAACAGTGCATCAGAATACAAGAATATACAGAGTATAAATGAATAAATATTACACAGAAATATCAGAGATTTAAATTACATTTAAATAAATAGCAGCGGAAAAATAATAATATACACAACTAGAAGAAGATATACGGATACAAAGCTTTCCGGATATCGTTCCAGCTGTAAACCAGGATCCTGTGAATATAAATCTGCAAAAACCAAAACTACTAGCTGCCCGTGTCAAAATAGGGGCACCCAAAGTTTAGGTTAAAACAATAAACTCCAGGTCAGTCATGTGACTGGTGTGAGAACTAAAACAGTTATTAATCTTTATTTTCAAAGTTCGGTAAATCAAGGGACCACGCCGTATAACACGGAACGGGTTTCCTCCCAAGAATACCAGTGCATAAAACAAACAGCGCAATGCTAAATAAAGAAAAATGAAGCTGTTATAAGACCCAGGTCCTATCACACAATGCAACGCAAGCCGGGGGATAGGGTTTTCCCTTATAACAGCCAAAGAATGCTTGATACGTTTAAAACAAATCATTTGATACTATTATAAGTGCATAGTGTATAAAACAACTTCAAATCATAAGTATCAATCATAGGCGGCATGGGTACCATATATCATGTCGCCATATATAGGTTTACAAATAAAACCGCAAATGTCACGTATTTGGAAATTGGGTTTCCATCTATGAACCGAGGCAAAAGATAGTCCTCAACCGATTCGAGACTGTCTAGCCCGAGCCTCAGGAACAGCCGCAACTGCCCCTTGGATCGTCAGGGCCGGTCCACACGGAGTGGATTATTATGCCTGAACAATACGTCTCCCCACCCTATGGGGTGTAAGTCTGGTCCGTCAGCCGACCAGAATGCATTCGGCCGAAACCGATATAACCGAGGCGCCTCGCAACCGCAACAACCACATAAGTCAAACTCGTCAGGGCGTGTAAAACCACTGACGCCACTTCTAGCTAGAAAGAAACGCAAGTCCTCCCTGAGGTCCGTCTCCCGTTTTTGGTTCATACCGGGTGCGAAACACGCGAGGTAAACGTTACACAAAGCTACGCCACAAAGGCCGTGCTTTGATCATCACCACAAGACTTTGCTTTTCAACAGAAGCCTTGATCATTTGCCTCTTAGCATGCCACACAGGCAAACCATCCTATGCAACCGATATCAGTCACACAGAATGAAATCCGATGTCAGACACACAGTCCATTTACAAGTCCGTTCTGGGTCTGAACGAAACCGGAGGCACCTAGTACCCCGCATATCCATCGATCTCCAAGTACGTCTGGACGATCACTAACTGTTTCCATCTTCTTGGGTGTACAGCCCAATCAAGATCATCAGTAATTACCCAAACGACGTGAAGACCTCCGGTCTTCGACCATCGTCTTCATCTTCGACTTATCGTCGTATCAGTTATTCAGAATGGGATTAACCCGGTCTTTCCGAATAACTCGCGTATATTTAAATAAGTGTTACACAAACACAACATACGCCTCATTCCAATTCATTAGTCGCTAACCGTAAATTAATCAAGAGAATAACTTCCCAAATATTAACCCCGAAGGCCGAAACCAACATCAGATCAATATCCAGAAAACCATTCTGCTTGGCCAACCGACAGTTAGTTTCTAAATTTCACATTCATAGGGAAATGTTCCCATTAATTTTATCCAAGATAAATTTCTTGAATTTATTCTTCTTTTGAATTTCGATTCAACTAGTCGAGATTAACGAACCTTACCGAAGTAATCATTGGTTTTAATTTCCCAATCCCAACCTATTTATCCCATGAAGTAAAACTGGTAATACTTCATATCTAACACCAAGGTGTTATCGGTAAATTCAATTACCATTTCACGTTCAAATCTAATTAAAGATTTAACTATCGCCTGGAGCAAAACTGGTGATACTCCATTTCGATTATTTCAATCTAATTAAAGATTCAATAAAACTCCACTTAGTTTTAATCTGTGACTGGGTTAAAGAATCAGTGTCATTTAAAACACGGTTCACGATAAACCCAAAATCACATCACATTTCAATCAGTCCCTAATTGTAAATTAGCAAGTGAGCAATTCCCTAAGTATGAATCCCGAAGGCCGAAACCAACATCAGATCAATACCTCGGAAACTATTCCACTTAACTAATCTCCAGTTAGTTTCTGATTTTCTTAACTCCTTTAGGTCTAAGAACTGTATTATTGAAGATACCGTTCACGACAACCCAAAATCACATTTCATCAATGATCGGGTTAAAGAACGAGTGTTATTTAAAACACTGTCCACGATAAACCCAAAAATCAATATCGATTCAATTCCAATTAAATATTATTTAATTGGTACACTTCATTAAATCTAAATAAAAAGATTTAATCTTTTCTCAACTGGGTTCAAGAACAGTGTTAGTGAAGACACCATTCACGACAAACCCAAATCACATTTGACATTAAATACAAGGCTCTGAATAGAAAATATCCCGGCTTATATTCAATATCAAATTCTACGATTAACAAATGTCGTATTGGAAATAACGATATAAATATATATATCTTTCAAATTTCCATAACAACACCTGTATAATCACGAATTTCAACATCGAAATATTCCGAAGACAATTTCGATTCAAATCCATTCCAATGCAATCATTGGAAATTTTGGTTATTTTTAAAACCCTTTCCGAATTCAATTTATTTATTTAAAAATAAATAGAATTTTAATTCTAGTTCAAAACTAGTTCATTTCGATAAAAATCTATTTTTATCTTTTCAAATAGGGAGTTTTTCATCCCAATTCTTCACAAATCATTTCTTATGATTTTACACAAATTATTACTATTTTTAATAATTTTATCAAGGCCCGTACAGTCGATTTCCAACAATGGCCATCGAACTGCACTTATAGCGACCTTTTTCGAATTTGATTTGGACGTATCTCCAAATCCAACCGTTAGATTTCAAATTTCTAATATTCGTTAGAAAGCTCATTTCGATACGAACCCAACGGTTCCGGTTTTAGGAGAATCCGACGGTCGGATCTCCCGCAATGTCCGTTTGAAATAAATGGTCGAAATTCACGAACTGCCGCGGCGCGACGCGTTCTATTCAGGCCATTATATTATATATATAATATATACTTCGTCGATTTCTATTTAAAACGAATTATATAAATAGTTTTAAAATCGTTTCAAAAGCAATTTCAACTTCCATTTCAATTCAAATCGAAATTGAATTCTTCTTTATAAATTCGTTTTAAAATTCATTTCTATTCAATTCAAATTTCAATTCAAATTTCAATTCAATTTGAATTCATTTTCAATTCCTTTCGAAATCGTTTTCACTTCAATTCATTTCGAAATCGTTTTCAATTCAATTCATTTTGAAATCGTTATATATTCAATTCATATCGAAATCGTTTTTAAAATCGATATGAATATCGTTCACGTCAAAATGGCGTCAATCTACTCAACACGGCTTCATAAATTTCTATTTTCAAATATTCTCTTTCAAATATTTCTTTTTCAAAATAGTTGTTATTATCAAAATATTTCGTTCAACACATGACCAATCTCAATGAATGAGTACTGTCAACACATGAACGTTTATTTTATATTGATAAAGATGTAAATTTTATTCTTAAAATATTTCGTTCAACACATGACCAATCTCAATGAATGAGTACTGTCAACACATGAACGTTTATTGTATAATATTCTTTATTTTTCAAATTGGAATGAGGCCCAATCAATCACCATATAATGTTAATTATATGGATTTTCATACATTACACACATATAATAGCATTGAAAAATAATCAACCATCAACCAAAGTGCACTACACTGTATAAGCATCAAATATAGATATCTAACGCTTATAACAGCCTGTCAATCAATCGATCGACATATTTAATCAATCAGGATGAGTGAACTTCAAATTTCATCCTAACACCCGTGTGGGGTTTCAAACAATCAAACACATATTTTATTTGTGCAGTTAGGCGATGTGTAAAATTTATCAACCCAATCAACGTCATTCAAATAGGTGTACATAAACAAACCGTCTGGTTTGTAAATGAATATTTATTTATTCACATTCACGTTAAAAATTATATTTTTAACGATAACACATTTTATTTTAACATATGAATTTCTATTCAGTTCATTCTTTAAATAAAATGCTATTTTTATTTTTCTAACTTATTTTAGAAAATTTCGGCGGCATAACGGCACGATACTAGAAACGGGACAAGGCCTAGCCTTATCCCCGGTCTAGTGAAGGCCCACGCCATTCACACATCAATCAAATTCACTTTCGTTATGCAAACCACAAAATTTGGAGTAAGGGTCTAACCTAGCCTTACTCCTTCGCCTTATAACGGCGCACGTCTAATCCTAACCAATTTATCGATTCGATTTTTCACACCACAAACCACATTCAAACCAATATCGCAATCAATCACCAAACAGTCAAACAAACAAGTCCATGGTCTGTGGACGATTGTGTCGGGTGCTACTAAGCACCGTCTGCATCCTAGATAAATATATAACTAGAAAAGAAATAGAAAGGTGAGAAATTCTCACAGATAGCTATCCTAGCTCCACGGCTCTTCATTGGCAGAAGTCTTCGTCGTTTCGCCTTTTTGTCACCTTCGTTGCTGCTTTCACTACATACGTAAAAATCACATTTTTACTTCGCTATTCAATATATAAAAATCGAATTTTTACTTCGCTATTCAATATATAAAAATCGAATTTTTACTTCGCTATTCAATATATAAAAATCGAATTTTTACTTCGCTATTCAATATATAAAAATCGTATTTTTACTTCGCTATTCAATATATAAAAATCGTATTTTTACTTCGCTATTCAATATATAAAAATCGTATTTTTACTTCGCTATTCAATATATAAAAATCGTATTTTTACTTCGCTATTCAATATATAAAAATCGAATTTTTACTTCGCTATTCTCTATATAAAGATTTCGCCTTTTCAAAAATATAGATTTCATCTTTATAAAAATCACCACTTTATCGCAACGTATATAAAATAAAAAACAGATTTTTATTTCGCTACATATACAAAGATGATATTTTTATATTCTCAATCCTATAAAGATTATATTTTTAATACTTTAAAAATATAAAAATCCTATTTTTCTTTCTTCCACATAATAAAGATTCCGCCTTTACTATTTTTAAAGTTTTAACCTTTTCTAATTTAAAAGTTTTAAATCTTTCTAATTTTAAAGTTTAAATCTTTCTCTAATTTAAAATCTAAAAATAAAACCAGTTTTAAAATCATAAAAATCAGTTTTTAAAAATCATAAAAATCAGTTTATAAAAATCATAAAAATCAGTTTTTAAAAATCATAAAAATTAGTTTTTAACATAATATAAAAAAACAGTTTAATAAGCAAATAAAAATCATAAAACTTACTGTATAAATCGATGGAGGGGGGGTGGCTGCGGTTCTTCACGTCGAGGGGGGGGGGTGTCGCGAGGAGAACTGGAGGAGGCGGGGTCAGGCTGCGCGATGGGGTGGCAGCGGAGGTTGAACGGCGGAAGGGGGGGATCGGCGTCTGCTGCTCTTCGCGGTGGAGGAGAGAGAGAAAGGGGAGACGGGGTGCTGCTGGAAAGGAAGGTCGAACAGAGGGGGAGAGGGAGAAGCAGGGCGGCGCGGTGGCCCACGCCAGTGCTGGCGGCGGCGACGCCTCCAAGGGGAGGGCGAACGAGATCCGCAGGTTCTCTCTTTTTTTTTTTTTTTGATTCTGAGGAATGAACGGGGGGGGCCAGAGATAAGGGGAAAGGGTTTTTTTTATTTTTTTATTTAATTATTTAATTCAACCTTAAGTTGACTTTTCCATACGACCTCGAAACGAGGCCCACCGCCTGTCGCCCATAGCGTTTCACCCCCATTCCGAACACAATGGGATATGTACCGCAAGCTGAATCGACCGTTTCGATCAGTTTCCGTTGCATTTACATTTAAATCATTATATTGAATTTTAAACGTACATTTCAAATTGCCGGGGTCACATACTAACTCTATAAATTCCATAAAAATATTTTCTAGCTTCGTATTGACGATACGGTCCTAACAAAACTAATTTCGTCGAATTCTGAGACCGTTTGAAAAATGGCCAATTTCCAGTCGATTAAAATCAACTGAAACTGGTCAAACGCGTTTTCCTTTGCCACGCTCACATATGGATTCGAAAAATTATGAAATTTGTAATCTAGCAATAACTCGACATCACGGACCCAACAAAACTGGTTTCGTCGAAATCCGAGGTCGTTTGCAAAATGTCCATTTTTAAGGGCCTGAATTCCATAGCGACTATTCAGAATTTTCAACTGGACATATCTTTTGATTCCCGATATGAAATCTTGATTTTTCGGATTCGTTGGAAAGATATTCACTATTAGATTCCATTATTTTTGGTTTCACTAAAATCCGGATTGTTTTGCACCCGGTACACTCAATTGAAGTTTGAAATCGAATTATCGAACTACCGCGCCATATTCGATTCTATTTATAATTATATATAATTATTTATATTCTAACGACGACGCGTATAAATATATACGTTCTAATTATATTCAAAATAAATTTCTCGTCGATATTATTTAAAATAATCTATTTTAAATAATCAAAATTCGCCATAATTGCCAAAATAAAATTTTTAAACTGGCCCAGATTTTCCAGGTTGTTACAATCTCCCCCACTTAAAACTTTTCGTCCCCGAAAAGGAACAAAGTCGAAAGTGGTTTGACTATTCAACTCTACGCTCGATCTGGCTTCCATTCTCCAACTCTTTAGTTTCTGAGAATTTTCAAAATTTCAAAATTTTGGCTAACACCCTAAATTTTCGAAAAATTTCGCCATAACCTCCCCTGCACCGGGAGCATCGGGGAATTTCAAATAGCTTCCCCGGTCCTTCAGATCTCAAAAAGAAAAAGAAAAAGCCAAGCGGCTAGCCAATCGGCTCACAAAATCATCATCACCCAAACAGAACAGGAAATTATGTAGTAAACATGTACCTATTTGTCGGGCAAACAAATTTTATTCTCTGCTCTAGCCTCCTTGCTATGACCTGTTCAATGTAAGTACAAGTATATGCAAGCAAATGCGACCAAATTTCAATACAATTCAATATTTGATCAAATTAGGCATAATGGTTCAAAATTATCAAACAATTAAACAAACAACACAAACATCAATCAATTAGTGACTTTAACGTTTCAAATTGATAATTTTGATACATATACAAAAAATCATGTTTTGATGCCAATTCACAACAATGTGTTCTAATTATATAAGTTTTGGTTCTCACACCAGTCTAATGGAAATATATAGATATCACACCTTCGAAACACGAATATAAATACTGATGATGTGGCCACATCATCAGAATTATCCCCGGGTGTCTAGAATGTGATTCTATATCTATCTAGTATATTAAAACTTCGACTATACGTTCATGACGCGTATACGCGAAATCTATATATACTCGATTGTCCATATTCAAAATAAACAAATATTCAAATACGAATAATTGATTTAAATTTTCAAAACAAAGAATGTTTTCATTTGAAAAATATACTCCTCACACTCGTTCTAGGATACTACTGATCCTATCTCTAACGAGTCATCCCATTGGATATTACTAATCCAATTATCTGATGAATTCTTTCGTACGGTTCTAATGTGCCTTGTTCTCTGAGCTTTGTAAACCAAAGCTCTGATACCAACTGTGAAAACCCGCAACTTCCCCGTAAAAGAAAGCGTCGGATAGTTCGAGAACAAACCACAACAGAACGCATATAGAAGAACATTTCACTATATATTACAACAGTGCATCAGAATACAAGAATATACAGAGTATAAATGAATAAATATTACACAGAAATATCAGAGATTTAAATTACATTTAAATAAATAGCAGCGGAAAAATAATAATATACACAACTAGAAGAAGATATACGGATACAAAGCTTTCCGGATATCGTTCCAGCTGTAAACCAGGATCCTGTGAATATAAATCTGCAAAAACCAAAACTACTAGCTGCCCGTGTCAAAATAGGGGCACCCAGAGTTTAGGTTAAAACAATAAACTCCAGGTCAGTCATGTGACTGGTGTGAGAACTAAAACAGTTATTAATCTTTATTTTCAAAGTTCGGTAAATCAAGGGACCACGCCGTATAACACGGAACGGGTTTCCTCCCAAGAATACCAGTGCATAAAACAAACAGCGCAATGCTAAATAAAGAAAAATGAAGCTGTTACAAGACCCAGGTCCTATCACACAATGCAACGCAAGCCAGGGGATAGGGTTTTCCCTTATAACAGCCAAAGAATGCTTGATACGTTTAAAACAAATCATTTGATACTATTATAAGTGCATAGTGTATAAAACAACTTCAAATCATAAGTATCAATCATAGGCGGCATGGGTACCATATATCATGTCGCCATATATAGGTTTACAAATAAAACCGCAAATGTCACGCATTTGGAAATTGGGTTTCCATCTATGAACCGAGGCAAAAGATAGTCCTCAACCGATTCGAGACTGTCTAGCCCGAGCCTCAGGAACAGCCGCAACTGCCCCTTGGATCGTCAGGGCCGGTCCACACGGAGTGGATTATTATGCCTGAACAATACGTCTCCCCACCCTATGGGGTGTAAGTCTGGTCCGTCAGCCGACCAGAATGCATTCGGCCGAAACCGATATAACCGAGGCGCCTCGCAACCGCAACAACCACATAAGTCAAACTCGTCAGGGCGTGTAAAACCACTGACGCCACTTCTAGCTAGAAAGAAACGCAAGTCCTCCCTGAGGTCCGTCTCCCGTTTTTGGTTCATACCGGGTGCGAAACACGCGAGGTAAACGTTACACAAAGCTACGCCACAAAGGCCGTGCTTTGATCATCACCACAAGACTTTGCTTTTCAACAGAAGCCTTGATCATTTGCCTCTTAGCATGCCACACAGGCAAACCATCCTATGCAACCGATATCAGTCACACAGAATGAAATCCGATGTCAGACACACAGTCCATTTACAAGTCCGTTCTGGGTCTGAACGAAACCGGAGGCACCTAGTACCCCGCATATCCATCGATCTCCAAGTACGTCTGGACGATCACTAACTGTTTCCATCTTCTTGGGTGTACAGCCCAATCAAGATCATCAGTAATTACCCAAACGACGTGAAGACCTCCGGTCTTCGACCATCGTCTTCATCTTCGACTTATCGTTGTATCAGTTATTCAGAATGGGATTAACCCGGTCTTTCCGAATAACTCGCGTATATTTAAATAAGTGTTACACAAACACAACATACGCCTCATTCCAATTCATTAGTCGCTAACCGTAAATTAATCAAGAGAATAACTTCCCAAATATTAACCCCGAAGGCCGAAACCAACATCAGATCAATATCCAGAAAACCATTCTGCTTGGCCAACCGACAGTTAGTTTCTAAATTTCACATTCATAGGGAAATGTTCCCATTAATTTTATCCAAGATAAATTTCTTGAATTTATTCTTCTTTTGAATTTCGATTCAACTAGTCGAGATTAACGAACCTTACCGAAGTAATCATTGGTTTTAATTTCCCAATCCCAACCTATTTATCCCATGAAGTAAAATTGGTAATACTTCATATCTAACACCAAGGTGTTATCGGTAAATTCAATTACCATTTCACGTTCAAATCTAATTAAAGATTTAACTATCGCCTGGAGCAAAACTGGTGATACTCCATTTCGATTATTTCAATCTAATTAAAGATTCAATAAAACTCCACTTAGTTTTAATCTGTGACTGGGTTAAAGAATCAGTGTCATTTAAAACACGGTTCACGATAAACCCAAAATCACATCACATTTCAATCAGTCCCTAATTGTAAATTAGCAAGTGAGCAATTCCCTAAGTATGAATCCCGAAGGCCGAAACCAACATCAGATCAATACCTCGGAAACTATTCCACTTAACTAATCTCCAGTTAGTTTCTGATTTTCTTAACTCCTTTAGGTCTAAGAACTGTATTATTGAAGATACCGTTCACGACAACCCAAAATCACATTTCATCAATGATCGGGTTAAAGAACGAGTGTTATTTAAAACACTGTCCACGATAAACCCAAAAATCAATATCGATTCAATTCCAATTAAATATTATTTAATTGGTACACTTCATTAAATCTAAATAAAAAGATTTAATCTTTTCTCAACTGGGTTCAAGAACAGTGTTAGTGAAGACACCATTCACGACAAACCCAAATCACATTTGACATTAAATACAAGGCTCTGAATAGAAAATATCCCGGCTTATATTCAATATCAAATTCTACGATTAACAAATGTCGTATTGGAAATAACGATATAAATATATATATCTTTCAAATTTCCATAACAACACCTGTATAATCACGAATTTCAACATCGAAATATTCCGAAGACAATTTCGATTCAAATCCATTCCAATGCAATCATTGGAAATTTTGGTTATTTTTAAAACCCTTTCCGAATTCAATTTATTTATTTAAAAATAAATAGAATTTTAATTCTAGTTCAAAACTAGTTCATTTCGATAAAAATCTATTTTTATCTTTTCAAATAGGGAGTTTTTCATCCCAATTCTTCACAAATCATTTCTTATGATTTTACACAAATTATTACTATTTTTAATAATTTTATCAAGGCCCGTACAGTCGATTTCCAACAATGGCCATCGAACTGCACTTATAGCGACCTTTTTCGAATTTGATTTGGACGTATCTCCAAATCCAACCGTTAGATTTCAAATTTCTAATATTCGTTAGAAAGCTCTTTTCGATACGAACCCAACGGTTCCGGTTTTAGGAGAATCCGACGGTCGGATCTCCCGCAATGTCCGTTTGAAATAAATGGTCGAAATTCACGAACTGCCGCGGCGCGACGCGTTCTATTCAGGCCATTATATTATATATATAATATATATAATATATACTTCATCGATTTCTATTTAAAACGAATTATATAAATAGTTTTAAAATCGTTTCAAAAGCAATTTCAACTTCCATTTCAATTCAAATCGAAATTGAATTCTTCTTTATAAATTCGTTTTAAAATTCATTTCTATTCAATTCAAATTTCAATTCAAATTTCAATTCAATTTGAATTCATTTTCAATTCCTTTCGAAATCGTTTTCACTTCAATTCATTTCGAAATCGTTTTCAATTCAATTCATTTCGAAATCGTTATATATTCAATTCATATCGAAATCGTTTTTAAAATCGATATGAATATCGTTCACGTCAAAATGGCGTCAATCTACTCAACACGGCTTCATAAATTTCTATTTTCAAATATTCTCTTTCAAATATTTCTTTTTCAAAATAGTTGTTATTATCAAAATATTTCGTTCAACACATGACCAATCTCAATGAATGAGTACTGTCAACACATGAACGTTTATTTTATATTGATAAAGATGTAAATTTTATTCTTAAAATATTTCGTTCAACACATGACCAATCTCAATGAATGAGTACTGTCAACACATGAACGTTTATTGTATAATATTCTTTATTTTTCAAATTGGAATGAGGCCCAATCAATCACCATATAATGTTAATTATATGGATTTTCATACATTACACACATATAATAGCATTGAAAAATAATCAACCATCAACCAAAGTGCACTACACTGTATAAGCATCAAATATAGATATCTAACGCTTATAACAGCCTGTCAATCAATCGATCGACATATTTAATCAATCAGGATGAGTGAACTTCAAATTTCATCCTAACACCCGTGTGGGGTTTCAAACAATCAAACACATATTTTATTTGTGCAGTTAGGCGATGTGTAAAATTTATCGACCCAATCAACGTCATTCAAATAGGTGTACATAAACAAACCGTCTGGTTTGTAAATGAATATTTATTTATTCACATTCACGTTAAAAATTATATTTTTAACGATAACACATTTTATTTTAACATATGAATTTCTATTCAGTTCATTCTTTAAATAAAATGCTATTTTTATTTTTCTAACTTATTTTAGAAAATTTCGGCGGCATAACGGCACGATACTAGAAACGGGACAAGGCCTAGCCTTATCCCCGGTCTAGTGAAGGCCCACGCCATTCACACATCAATCAAATTCACTTTCGTTATGCAAACCACAAAATTTGGAGTAAGGGTCTAACCTAGCCTTACTCCTTCGCCTTATAACGGCGCACGTCTAATCCTAACCAATTTATCGATTCGATTTTTCACACCACAAACCACATTCAAACCAATATCGCAATCAATCACCAAACAGTCAAACAAACAAGTCCATGGTCTGTGGACGATTGTGTCGGGTGCTACTAAGCACCGTCTGCATCCTAGATAAATATATAACTAGAAAAGAAATAGAAAGGTGAGAAATTCTCACAGATAGCTATCCTAGCTCCACGGCTCTTCATTGGCAGAAGTCTTCGTCGTTTCGCCTTTTTGTCACCTTCGTTGCTGCTTTCACTACATACGTAAAAATCACATTTTTACTTCGCTATTCAATATATAAAAATCGAATTTTTACTTCGCTATTCAATATATAAAAATCGAATTTTTACTTCGCTATTCAATATATAAAAATCGAATTTTTACTTCGCTATTCAATATATAAAAATCGTATTTTTACTTCGCTATTCAATATATAAAAATCGTATTTTTACTTCGCTATTCAATTTATAAAAATCGTATTTTTACTTCGCTATTCAATATATAAAAATCGTATTTTTACTTCGCTATTCAATATATAAAAATCGAATTTTTACTTCGCTATTCTCTATATAAAGATTTCGCCTTTTCAAAAATATAGATTTCATCTTTATAAAAATCACCACTTTATCTCAACGTATATAAAATAAAAAACAGATTTTTATTTCGCTACATATACAAAGATGATATTTTTATATTCTCAATCCTATAAAGATTATATTTTTAATACTTTAAAAATATAAAAATCCTATTTTTCTTTCTTCCACATAATAAAGATTCCGCCTTTTCTATTTTTAAAGTTTTCACCTTTTCTAATTTTAAAGTTTTAAATCTTTCTAATTTTAAAGTTTAAATCTTTCTCTAATTTAAAATCTAAAAATAAAACCAGTTTTAAAATCATAAAAATCAGTTTTTAAAAATCATAAAAATCAGTTTTTAAAAATCATAAAAATCAGTTTTTAAAAATCATAAAAATCAGTTTTTAACATAATATAAAAAAACAGTTTAATAAGCAAATAAAAATCATAAAACTTACTGTATAAATCGATGGAGGGGGGGGTGGCTGCGGTTCTTCACGTCGAGGGGGGGGGGGAGTGTCGCGAGGAGAACTGGAGGAGGCGGGGTCAGGCTGCGCGATGGGGTGGCAGCGGAGGTTGAACGGCGGAAGGGGGGGATCGGCGTCTGCTGCTCTTCGCGGTGGAGGAGAGAGAGAAAGGGGAGACGGGGTGCTGCTGGAAAGGAAGGTCGAACAGAGGGGGAGAGGGAGAAGCAGGGCGGCGCGGTGGCCCACGCCAGTGCTGGCGGCGGCGACGCCTCCAAGGGGAGGGCGAACGAGATCCGCGGGTTCTCTCTCTCTCTTTTTTTTTTTTTTTTATTTTGATTCTGAGGAATGAACGGGGGGGGGGGGCAGAGATAAGGGGAAAGGTTTTTTTTTTAATTTTATTATTTAATTATTTAATTCAACCTTAAGTTGACTTTTCCATACGACCTCGAAACGAGGCCCACCGCCTGTCGCCCATAGCGTTTCACCCCCATTCCGAACACAATGGGATATGTACCGCAAGCTGAATCGACCGTTTCGATCAGTTTCCGTTGCATTTACATTTAAATCATTATATTGAATTTTAAACGTACATTTCAAATTGCCGGGGTCACATACTAACTCTATAAATTCCATAAAAATATTTTCTAGCTTCGTATTGACGATACGGTCCTAACAAAACTAATTTCGTCGAATTCTGAGACCGTTTGAAAAATGACCAATTTCCAGTCGATTAAAATCAACTGAAACTGGTCAAACGCGTTTTCCTTTGCCACGCTCACATATGAATTCGAAAAATTATGAAATTTGGAATCTAGCAATAACTCGACATCACGGACCCAACAAAACTGGTTTCGTCGAAATCCGAGGTCGTTTGCAAAATGTCCATTTTTAAGGGCCTGAATTCCATAGCGACTATTCAGAATTTTCAACTGGACATATCTTTTGATTCCCGATATGAAATCTTGATTTTTCGGATTCGTTGGAAAGATATTCACTATTAGATTCCATTATTTTTGGTTTCACTAAAATCCGGATTGTTTTGCACCCGGTACACTCAATTGAAGTTTGAAATCGAATTATCGAACTACCGCGCCATATTCGATTCTATTTATAATTATATATAATTATTTATATTCTAACGACGACGCGTATAAATATATACGTTCTAATTATATTCAAAATAAATTTCTCGTCGATATTATTTAAAATAATCTATTTTAAATAATCAAAATTCGCCATAATTGCCAAAATAAAAATTTTAAACTGGCCCAGATTTTCCGGGTTGTTACATTTATCTTTTAAACCTTTAACAATCTTCCTTACGTAACTCTCGGATTCTATTCACGAATCCACTTCTTTATAAAAACATTGGTTACAACGATAACGTTATAATCCCTACTTTCAAAATGTCTAACTTCAATTATAACTTTTATTCTTTAATTTGAATAAATAAACAAACACCTAATTTATAAATAAATAAATCTTGATTTAAACACCGGAAAGTATAAGTACTTTCTCGAATTCGATATAATCGAATTTGATGATTAACTCTCTTCGAATAACTAATATTCGATTAACTCACTTCGAATAAGTAAATTTGATTTACTCCTTTCGATTAAACTAATCGATAACTCCTTTCGATTAACGATAATCGATTAACTCCTTTCGATTAAACTAATCGATAACTCCTTTCGATTAACTATAATCGATAACACCTTTCGATTAAACTTATCAGTAACTCCTTTCGATTAACTATAATCGATAACTCCTTTTGATTAACTATAATCGATAACTCCTTTCGATTAACTATAATCTATACCCTTTCCTTTAACTCCATTCGAATAAACTATATTCGATACTCCTTTAACTCTAATCGAATAACTAATATTCGACTAATTCCTTTGGATTAAATCGGTTTGATTAACTCAACTTGACTAACTTAACTTAATTAACTCGACTTATTTAACTCAACTTGATTAACTCTACTTATTTAACTCAACTTGATTAACTCGACATATTTAACTCAGCCTGGTTAACTCGACTTATTTAACACAACTTGATTAACTCGACTTATTTAACTCAACTTGATTAACTCGACTTATTTAACTCAACTTGATTAACTCCTATCGAATAACTAATATTTGATTAACTTATATTCGAATAACTATGTCTGTTTTAACTTTATTTCGAACAGCTAATATTCGATTTAACTCTATTTGAATAACTAATATTCAATTAGTCGTAATTAGATTAACTATGTTCAATTAACTCTATCTGGTTAACTCTAACTAGTTAACTCTAATCGACTAACTCTAACTGGTTAACTCTATTTGGTTAACTTTAATCGACTTACTCTATTCGATTACAAATACTCCCTTATCAATTTGTCTATATTTATTTCACATAAATATTTCCTTTATATAATTCTGTTTATTTTCTCAAATAATTCCCCTTTTATTTTTATTTATTTTCTAAATAAATAATTCTTTTTTTCAATTCTATTTGTAGATATTCTACAAATATTTCCGTTTCTATATTACTTGTAAATGTTTTTACAAATATTTCTCTTTCTATTCTATTTGTAAATGTTTTACAAATCTTTCTCTTTTTATATTTGTTTTACAAATATTTTCCTTTTATATTTATCTATTTGTTTTCTAAAAAATAAATTCATTTCATACTTCTATTTGTTATCCCAATAAATATTCCTCTTTATAAAACCCTTTTGATTTTATAAATAATTCCCTTTTTATAAAATCCCTTGATTTCATAAATAATTTCTCTTTAATACATTCTAATTCATTTTTTTAAATGAATATCCCTTTTTATAAAATCCTTTGATTTTATAAATAAATTTGCTTTTTATAAAACCCTTGATTTTATAACTATTTTATTTTCAATAAACACTTCGAAAATCCCCTTTTCTACATTCCAGTATTTCTCACGGTATTTAAAAATACCAAATAACAATGATCGATATCATTCAAACACACATAATCAGCAACAGATTATATATCACACCATATACCACAATATATATAAAAAAAACAGTATTTATCTATATTGAGGAACACAGTTGGGTCCCTCCAACCTGTTTCCCTGCATCACAGATGTTAAACAAAATAACTAACATCGATTTCATTTCAATATGAATTATTCTACTAAACAGAATCAATATTTGATTAACGATTTATATATATATCGTTATCTATAATTTCAACCAATACATAAGCAATTCAACCAAATAGTTGACACACATCAATCAACAGATAATTATCAGTTCTAAGAATATGTTATAAAAATATAACTGTTCAGAGTTGGTGAGTTTTACTCACATTTCGCATTAACCGTTAAATAACGATTTGCGTCTGTTGATTTAGACAGATAATTTATTTGGCAATAAATTATAACGAGCCCCAATTCACTTCCAGTCATTTCCATTGTGTAGCCACCGTCCATACGGTCCTAACGGATCTTGTTTCGTTGAATTCCGATAAAGTATGAACAAGATATGAAAATGTATAGTTAATACACTATTTCCTTTTTAAAGTTAAACTTAAATAAATTCAAAAATGGGCTTCACCTCATTACTCATGGCCCAATTCAACTCCACCCACTCGTTTAAGCCCAGACCGATTACCCTCCTTCTTCTCCGTCATTATATTTCGCTCCATCTTTACATCCAATGCACCATCTGCCATGGTTTTCTTTGAATCTCAAGAAGAATTCATATTTTTTTTCCTTTTATCAATATATATATATGGGCCTCACTTAAAATCCATCAGCCCACCATCAGTTCAAAACCCAAACCACTTGTTAAATCTTCTTTCCCAGCTGAAAATACTCTAGGTCCTCGTCTACAGACATTACCGAACTCCCAAGCTTCATTCACGCAATGGTCTTCCACCAAAAACTCGTACAAACTATACCATCAAACTTCTCTACCCTCTCTCCATCTACCCGTGCCATTATCACCCAATTCGAACAACTTCTCTCCACCGCGTCTGCAGCAGGGTTCGGCGATACAAGAGTATAAAGATCAACACTTTTTTTAATTTTAAACCCAGATAAATCAAACAACTTCTAAATCATCTCCTAAATACATATCCGGACTCGAATTTGCAATTCGATTGGTTAAACTCATGAAACCCGCAGCCCTAGCCTTCGCTGTCAAAACCCAGTAGACCCGAACAGTAATCATGCCTGTTAAAACCACCATAGGATTGAAGAGAAAAGCAAGGAAAGCCAAATACATATATCTTGTATTTTATAAATTTTTATTTGATTCCTAAAGATTTTATTCCTCCCATTTTTACTGTTGAAGGAAAAAATGAGAGCGGCGGAATTTCGTTTTGACCAGAGGAGTTTAGAGTTAGGTTTTTTAAGGGTGGTGGTATTTGTCGGAAAAATAAATATCTAGATATTATTAGATATTTTCGATTATAATATTAATTTAATTTAAATCGTTACTTTTATTGTCGTTTAAAAGTTCCTATGATCACATATGACATCCAAAAATCACGAAACTGGACATGTAGCTACAGTTCGACATTACGGTCCCAAGGAAACTGGTTTCATCGAATTCCGACTCTGTTTGCTCACACAGCATATTTTTAACCGTCAAAATACTAACTGTTTTTCACATTAAAATCCCGTTCGGCCACATACTGACTTCAAAAATCGTCGAAATTGAAATCTAACAATAATTTAACATTACGAATCCAACAAAATTGGTTTCGTCGAATTCTGAGTTTGTTTGAAAAACTGGCCATTTTTAAAGCTCTAAATAAACCCTTTTAAATATTAAATATATTTAAATACAATTAAATTAAATATTTATAAATAAATATTATCATATATATATTCACATACAATACCATATAACTCCAAAATAAATGTATCGAGATTTACAACTCGATATCTCCAATCCAGTGTTAAATCGATATTCGATTTATACTTTAATCCTTTTATAATATAAATAAATCGTTATAAATTATAAAGGAATTCCACAACGACTTTTCTAAAATTTGATTTGGACATAAATCAAAATCTACATGACGAAATCTCGATTTTTCTCTTCCACTAGAAAAATATATTTCACCAGCTCTAAACGTTTCTTGTTTCACAGAAATCCGATTTAAAACGGCTTATGTATATTCGGTTGAACTTCAAATAGCCAAATTGCAAACTACCACACCATTTCGAGCTCGATTATAATTATATTATAATTCTTCGTTCAAACTTCTTTTAAATAATATATTCGTGAATATAATTCAATCTAAACTGAATTATACCTTTTATATAATCCAATTCACATTGTATTGTGAATTCCACTATTTCTGATTATTTCTGAATTAAATATATTATTTAATTATTATATTAATTAAATATTCCTTATTATTTAATTCTGATCATTTAAATTATCAAACATTTATTTAAATAATTAAATAAATTATTTATTATCCGTAAAAGTGCGGGTCGTTATAGTATATGTCCTTATCTAATGCAAAATCAGGCGGTCTACTGATTCAGTTGACCTCCTTAATGCAAATCATGATAGTGCCATGAGTCCATTAAGTATGCGATTATTCCTAATCATACTTTATAACTTCTGCATGAGTGCACAATCATTCATACAAGTGCAACATCCATATGACAACACATCAAGTTTCAATCCATATACATATATGCATATGCAATATGAAAGTGACTGAGCCGATCTAGTACCTAATGTGTGTGTGTATGCATCCACGAGCAACCACTAGCAAACACTTACATCCACTTACATCCACCAAACATAACATGTTCCAAACACATGTATACATCCATTGGCTTCTACCTAAGGATCTAGGATAGGATCGAGAGGATATACTTAAAAGATAAAGACTAGCATGCAAATAAACTTTACAGAAAAAGAGGAATCAAGGATATACACTTAAAAGGATATGATGCGCATATCTAGTCTTCAGTCTTCGAAGTCGCATCTTCTTGAGCTTCGCTCCATTGTGCCCTGACTGTCTTAACTTCACGATTGTGTAGCTTCTTAATTTTTGTTTCCAAAATATGAGTTGGAACTCATTTCATTTTCGCCTTTCGTTCCACCTCTTCTCCTTCTAGTATACTCGGCACTACCACTTCTACTGTGTTATGCTAACATTTCCTCAAAAGGTTTTCCAAAACCCTATTCACCCTTCCTGTCATAGGATAACAAGCGGTGCTTAACATAACTGCATACCTACCGCCTTTTTCATATCACTTTTCCTTCTTGCATTGAGAACTGCTCCAAGCCTGGTTCCGCAAGCACCGGTATATACTATGAACGGTTTGCTTCCATTTAGTAAAGTCAAGACTGGGGCTGATATCTTCGCAAAGTCCTTAACGAACCTCCTATAGCAGCCCGCTAACCCTAGAAAACTTCTTACTTCCATTTCTTTTCTAGGAACCTTCCAACCTTGGATTGCCACCAACTTCTGTAGGATCCACTGCTATCCCTTTCTTAGAGATCATGTGTCCTAAGAACCTCACTTCTTTCCTCCAAAAATGACATTTGGAGAACTTAGCCTTAAGCTGATGCCCTTGGAGGCTATTCGAGAATTCCCTTAGATACAAAGCATGTTCTTCCCCACTCTTAGAGAAAACCAAAATATTATCTATGCACAAGCGAAGTGAGCCCTCCGCCTTTGTAGCGAAAACAACTGGAGCACCCCATTTAGAAGTACTTTGCCTTATGAACCCTTTGTCAAGTAACTCTTTTACTTGTTTACTGAGCCCTTCCTTTCCCTTGGAGTCATGTGTCGTACAGGTAATGTAACTGGCTTTGCATTGTCAACTAGATATATGCGGAAGTCTATCTCGCGTTTTAGGGGACAAACCCCTAACCTGATCAAAAACATCTGCGTACTCATGGACTACTCTAACGGATCACAAATCGTCGATAGATCCATCAAGTGATTCTAGGTAGCTAAGCCTAACTAATCCCTTAAGATCGCACGAAATCTCGAGGGTATTCCCGAAGCAAGTCAAAAGTCTAACTACCCTCCTTTCACAATTACTAGCTAATCAATCCATGCCTAGAATCAACCCATAGCCCATGAAGGCAACATAAGCATTACACTTAAACTCAATACTTAACATAGCTATTCTCAAATCCTTACAAACCAAAGATAAACGAGCCGAACCACCAACCGGATTTGAGACAATAATGGGATCTTTTATTATACAAGTACTAAGGTGCAGAGACTCAACTATGGAAGCAGATATAAACGAATGCGAAGCATTAAAATCAAAAAGAGTACTAATAGGATGATCAAAAAGAAAAACTGGACTTTTTCAACAGAAACTTTACTACCTCTCTCTCAGGTACGATGGCGGTGAGTGAATGCACTTGCCCTCCTGAAAATCCTGTCCTTAGTTCTTGCCCTTGTCCTTAATTATATTACCCGGTATAAAGACACTTCCTCTTGTCTTAGGTTTTCCTATTCTTCCTTCCCTTCTTGTCCTATGATTCTTCCACTTACACCTCTTTCTTTTTACCTCCTTTGTGAACCAAGTCTATATCCATGAGTTTCTCATCCTTGGGTTGTGCTCCTTAGTCAAACTTCCCCATTCTCATCTTTGCCATCCTTGTGTAACTTGTTGATAAGTCTCTTGAAAGCTGCCTCCATCACATGGAAAACCCTACAAAGCTTGGAAGAGAATTAGCCGCAGGTGAAACTACTGCGACTATGGATGGAGGTTGGGCACTTCTTCGTCCTTTGACAGGTGTCGTAGTCTCATCAAGCCTACAGAACCATGCCGCGATGAGGTTACCTCTCAGAAAGCCAGGAGCCCCGGGACTCAGGAAAGAAGGAAACAAGGATTCAAACAGAGGATCAAAAGATAGTGCATATGGCTTTAGGGAATATGCCTTTAAAACAAAACATTTCTTTTGAAAATGCTTCTTTCAAAACTGATTTGAATATAATTTTTCAAATATTTTATCTGATCTGGTAACCTTCAGCTCTGATACCACGTGAAACACCCCACCTCCTTTAAGGTCACTCACAAAGGGAATGCCTTAACTTCGGTGGAGCGTTTTAGGTAAAAGATGTAGATAAATTACAAGACATACAATTAAAGCAGCGGAAAATAAAGTCATTTTGTAAACAATGTGGTTCAGCCAAGCTTTTACAATAATTGTCTCAATCATACTTAAAAGTAATACATAGAGCTTCTGTCTTGATTTAAAAACTTCCAAGTATAAAGACGCATAAAAATAACAATGATATTCCCCAATAAAGCATGAACTAGCCATAGCAGTGGAGGAGAGAATCCAAAGCAATACATCGACTATCTCCGTGCTCGGAAAGAGAACTGAGCTAAGTGGTAACATTTCCTCCCATTGAACCGGGGGGAATGGAAGAAAAGAGGCGAAACAAACTAGGTCAGACATAAGTCCGGTAAGTCCAGTGACTTTCAGTATGTAAACAGGTAAAAGTAACATGACATGAATAAACTGAATATAAGACAATACCGCGATAACCGGGATATCAAGATAACATAAGATTAGCATATATTATAATAAGGCAAGATAAACTGAATGCGCTTCTACTCTTTCTCTGCTTCGCTACTACCCTGTTATTCTGATTTCTATATCCCTGCACCACCTAACTAGTGTCCCAACTAGTAATCTATATAAAATGATCATATGATAATGTGATCCCACTCCCCGCAATTGTGGTAGCCTTCAAGTGTACATCTAGTATGAGGATCTTACCTCAATCAGCCTAATAGCCATGAAGATGTTAGATGTACTTTACTACCCTATCGATCGGGTCCTTACTCGTATTAACTTTCCTTATGTCTATGTCAATCGACCCTCTCTTGCGTGTAGATACCTGTGCTGGTCCCACCATAAGGTGTATCAATCCTTATAATAGCAACCCGACACGATTCAAGATGCACTGTGTAAATACTGATGCCCTGTGCCTGCTTTTCCACTCCACAGCACGTGCACTCCCATACTCCGTCGGAACTACACTGTTGCACCTCCTGCCGCTATTTTGACAACTTATAATCAGCCCAGTAATCGTGCCTTGTCCTGCCTAGTCAGGGTATCATGACACATCTATGTGAGTTATTGCTGAAATGGGTCCCCGTTACTAGGGTTTCCTACTTGTTAAGTTTGTGGGCCTATATATACAAATATTACCCACCTACACGAGATGTATTTAACCCTCCAATTGATTCTAACATGATTATTTAACAGTTAAGTTTGTGGGCCTATATATACTAATATTATCCACCAACCCGATATGTACTTAACCCTCCCACTGATCCAAGCATGTTTATTTAATGGCTAAGTTTATGGTGAAATAAGTAGACATGTTTTTAATGCAAGATACGGTTCTAAAATCATTGTCTACTGAGGTAAGTTTTCATATATATTTTTCTTGTGAAAAAATATGCTTGCTTAATTATTTGTTCATTACATGTTTGTATCCCACACAAGAAAGTTAGTTGCAGCCTTACACGTGCACGATGTCTGCCTGAAGGCACTTTACAACTTAATGAACCAGTTCATAATTAAATCGAAAAATTAATACGCCAAAATGAAACTGACGATGCAAGCACTATTTTACAAACACATTTCATTTTATCACAAGTAAGCGAAGATGCATAGAAATATGCATACAAGCAAGAATACAGAAAGAAAAATCCAAATTCGACAATGCAAACACTATTTCTAATTTGAATGTTTCATTTTATATCAAGGCTTGTACTTCCTTCCACCACAGCCATTCTCTCTTTGACAGTTAAAATACACAGCTGCAGCAGGTGAGCCCAAATTGTAAAACTCTGCAAAGTCTCTAGTGTAAAAATTCTGACGCCATCCCGGCGCATCTTTGTTCTTTCGATCATTCTGTTTAAATATCGCGAACACAAAGCGATGTATCCCAGCTACTGGTTTCGGGCTTTCATATGTCACTATTTCATTTCCTGAAAAGTACACATTTGTTTAAGTAACATGTTACTGGATATGTAAGTCATGATCCTGAAACTAAAAGATTGATTGCATTTCAACAGTTACCATAGATCGCATCCTTTGTTCCAGGGATGTCGGCTACCAACCTGAAATAGTCATCATGTGATGTGTTAGTAAGTAATTTGTTAAAGAAGCAACATTAGCATTTTGCATGGAGGAATTATGTGTGTGCACATGACAATAATGCATTCACCCTTTACCGATTTTCTTTCATGCCAGGCGAATTATAGTTGGTTGGTAGTAATATCCATCAAGGCCTAAAAAGCTCACAAGTCACAATAAGATTCTTTCTTTGCTTACTCATGCCTTCATGTGGTCAGTAATTCCCCTTTTGGTGGAATATTTATTTGTAGATATGATCCACACTGATATGCATATTTCTTGATTACTTCTTACTCCATTCGATTTTCTTAGTTTCTTCGGTAGTTGTAGTCCATCATGCATGGGGACATATAATTTATCGTAGGGATCCTAATATGATAACGATTTCCTTTTCCTTTTACATGAACAATTGAAAATTCCAAGGATATTTCTACATTCTTATAGATTATGCATCTGTGGTAAAGTGTATAGTGTGTGTGCGTGTGTGAAGTTCTACATATATATAGACACACACATATCCGTAAATATAGGAATAGATATTGCTCACCAGTGCAGGTACTCCCTTTTGGTTGGATTACTTGGGCTTGGTGCATCAGGGTCGATCATCACCTTTTCAAATCAATTAGCTCAAATTTTAAATTGTGAGCATGGCATTATAAGAAATACAAACTTGTTAAAAAATAATATATAATAGTTGACATTCACAGTTTTGGGAAATTTTCCTTCCCACCATGAATTACATATATGCAACAAAAAGTTAAACGAATGAGCAATGATAGGCAAAAAAAGTTCTTCTATAAAACTGTTGGAAGAATCTTGAAAAAAGAGAGATATCTGGGTTGCGGCTTTCTGTTTTAAATCAAGTGGATTCACTTGATCCCTATCCCATAGCTCGCCTTGACCGTTAGTCAAAATCAAAAGGTACTTCATTTCAACTGCCTTTTTCAGTTATGGGCGGTGTATGTAAGATATTCTATATATCATATGTGCCAGAATCTTTGGACTTTGCAGACACGTATAATATTCATATTCATAAAAAAAAAAGGGGGAAAAAAAAAAGGCAACAGGTGTGCACCCAAATATACAGAAGTCCACTGTGTTGAAGCTCACTAATTGTTAAAGACTGATTTTTAACGTCAACAACAATAGTTTTCATTGTTAATAACCAAAGTGACAGGAGGTTTTATGACATAATTCATTCACATATTCACTCTTTTTTTATTTTTTGCAGTGGGGGTCAAAAAGGAAAGAAGGGGGCTTTTTTTGGGGTGCTTTAAGTTATTTCTAGGTTATGGTATCAAGAGATTCAAGGCACTAAATTATTTGTAAATGATGTGCAGCTTTTTATTTCCTTAGACATGACAGGAGAGAATGTTGGACCATTGAACTTCAACTCACAGATTAATTATATTTGCATATACATATTAGCTTTCTAACATAAATGCTCCGCAAGCTTTTTGTATACTTTATGCACAACTATCATATTTCCTCAGAAACTTCAGCCTCATGTAATATAACGAATATTTTCCCTCATCTATTTCATGAACGCTTATAGAATATCACTAATACCCTAAAATGCAGTGCTATAAAGTGATTGATGTTGCCATAGCTAGTTAAAAGATGATAGGAATGATAGTTGCTTACAAGAGTGTAGAATTCTTTGGGATCCCTCCCTCCAATTTCGACCCTAGGCATATTCACAACCATCGATGGCTTGAGCTCGGAACCGTTTGTGACTTCCTTACCGTTGTATATTACTCTTAATGAAGCGGATTTGGTAAATGCATCCAATACATCGCCTACTACATTACCCACAACCAGGGGATCTCTTGACATATTTTTAATGAAGAGATTAATGTTACTGTATATATGGACTTGTTGGATTGTTTGAAGTCTGAGGTAATGCAATAAAGAATGAGTCTCTTTATATATAGTGGTAGCTAGATAAATCTATTTTGGAATATAGGCAAGCTATTATAATTTTTAAAATCCAGCCCGATATAGTGGAATAATCAATAAACTTTTGGACATCTTTACTCCATTTTTCTCATGCTAAGAGAATAAATGCTTTGGACGCATTAGTTATAATAATCTAATTTTTGAATGGGGGAATTCATTTAGAAAAAATCATAGATAATCTCTTTTAAGTAATTGAAACTATAGCCATCAATATTCAGATATGTTTACAAATGAAGCAGCAGTACTAAGAGATCTTGTAAAAATGGCATTAGCTGCTTCTCTGGTTATAAATTGGTTACACTTTTCAGCGTACGTAGCCTGATGATGGTATCTAATTCTAATCATTGACAATTTTTTGTTAGATGTTTAAAGTCTTAAAACTATAATTAAGGTGTCAAGTTGAATTATTATTATTTTTCGTTCAGCTAATACACACAAATAGTTTGATAACAGTAAATACTTTTGAAAAATAAAATTGATAACTATTTATTGACCAAACTTTTGAGTAGTTCCCCTTGAAACATTTATCTTAACTACCACAAGAACATTTGAATTCACTGTCTTATTTCTCAAATTATAAATCTGTCATTAATCATGCAAACTTCAATCATTTAGCTTGTCTAATTCATAATTAACGTTGGTATATTTTACATATATGTTCAGATATTCTTTGAATGGTACACTAAGAAAATCAGAGTGAAGCTGGCTCGTGTACCTAATAACGTTTCACATTCTTTTGTATGATCTATTGTTCCCAACCAAACAATGCCGGATGAATGGATGACCTGAAAACCGGATCTGTTTTAACAGAATCAAATTAAATTTGCATGCCTTGTTTGTGTCGCTTTATGCAAATTGATTTAGGTTTAAGCTCTAAAAGACAGATGGATGTAGCATCCTCCCTGTCAGTGGCTGATAATAACAACTTAAATTCGTATTATTCCGTAGTATTGATATCTTCATATTCTTCAGGTTATTTCTTGGACTAATTTCATCACATGCTGAAATTCTGAGGTGACATCAACCCTACCATTCTAACTTCCAAGATCCTCAACTACTTAGTTCATGCTTATCTACTATATTCAATAATGAAATAAACTTATTAGTCAGCCAATTCATATCTTCCTCGCTTGTTCTGCAACTATTGAAGGAAAACAGAATTTGATTTCGTATTTACATAGGCTTTTCTAGAAATATTCCAGTAGTGGTGTTATCAATAAGTATGTAACTCTCCAAAAACTTATCTTTTAGAGGGAATACATACAGCCACTGGGCATATAATCCTGATGGCTTTGTGGTCAGTTATTACTGGACATTTATTCTTTGGAAGAAGGAAATGCCAATTTCAGATATAGTCAAGGATATTTGTCAAACTAGTGTAGCTGTTCAATAGCCTCAAGTCATAAAGGACAAAAAAAATTGCTTGAAAAATAAACAAATGAGACTTTAGAATGATCAAGTCACATATAAGCACAATAGATAGCATATTTGCCGATCTTCAGATTCAATGATGCCGTAGATATAAAACATAATTGATTCTATTTAGTCGTACTTTCATGATATTGCTTTAGGATTTCCCCACTGCTCCAATTTCCACTATCATTCGAATGTGTCCATCACATGAAAGAATCAAGATCAAACCTTTTCCCGTCCACTTTGCTAAGCTTACTTTCCTGCTTATAATTGTCACCTCTATAAGTGGCTTAAATTCCTTTTCTTCTACAATTTGCTATTTTTAAAATGAAAAGATAAAATCTTAAAAATTCGGTTGAAGTAGGAAAGTAGCCTACAATGTAGCTTCTATTGAACTTCTATGATTTTATTCCCAGACCTTGAATTTTCAACACTAGAAAGGAATGTAGCAGTCCTTTTAATTTTGTACATATTGCTATTTTTTGCAAATACAATATATGTATGTGTGCGTGTGTTGGTTTGTCATGAAAGAACATGCTGATTTAACAAAGGCATAAATTGTTTTCGTTGTAGTAGATCAAAAATGGTACTCACGCTTTTTTATAAATACCAGCTACTCTCTGTATACAAATCAGCACCTAAATACGACATGAATGGCGAGAGTAGTGTTGGGTAAACATTAATGCTTTAATCTTGGAAAATGAAAAAAAAAAAGTTAAAAAAGTTGGTTTGTGATTAGCTATGTCATTTAGTTTCAAGAGTCATGTCCATTAATGATGTGTCGGCTCGTTAAGTGTTATATCAATTAATAAACGGGTGTCTATTGGAGTTGTAAGGTCATGTAGACTATCATATAAATAGGGGTGGTCATTTTGTGTGTTGTAAGAGAGAAAAAAAGAAAAAGAGTGAAAAGTGTAAGAGAAAAAAAGTGAATAGTGGGTAAAAGACGGAGTGAGAAAAAAAATTTGTAATGAAAGTTGAATTATAAAAGTAAAACAAAATTTATTGTGTATCCTCCTCCTCCTCGATATTAATTCCTCTTGTTATCAGTTTTTACAAGTAGAAGACCACAGGAAATTTTCTTCAATAGCAAATAAAGATTCTAGAAGAAGATAGATTATAGGTTGGAGAAAAATAACATTTTTGTTTTAAAGGAGGAAAGATAGATTATTGAGAATGTCAACTTTATCACACTACTTTATAACAGAAACTCGGTTTTATAAAGTTATCACAAATGTAGACCAGTTTCGAATGTTATTACAAATCTAGACCATTTTTTGCCATGTCAAGATTGACGATGTTACCCAATTGCGGATTTTTGAAAAATCACTTTGGATTTTCTAAAATCACTAACGGACTTGGTCATGGATTTCTTTTGGCTATTTTTCAAAAATCGCCAAAAGACTGCACTACTTAACTAGTCAGCAACTACTCTCTTCTTCACTCGTCACTTTTCCTTTTCCCAAATTTAAACCTTTATCTTTTTTCTAAATCCGATTGAACAAAAACTGAAGGTGTAAACCAAATTGTTCCACGTCAATTTATAGTTGACATTTCAATCTCTAAATCGGGAAGACGTTTTGCTACAAAGAACCTAGTTGTTGAAGGTAATTTTATAAACCTAGAATTCTAATTTTTGTGAGTTACTTGCTCACATTGTTGTGCATAATCTATTCAATGTAGGAGGATGGACGAATTGTAAGTGGTAGAATAAGTTACATTCTACGTTCTTAGTTATTTATTGATAGATGTTTTCTTTGAATTTAGAATGGTCAGAAATATGATTCCCACACTATGTTACTATGATAGTGAACCAATTGTCGATGATCAAAAAAATGGCAAGTACGTATGTGGTATTTGTAAACCGGAAAGAGTGCGCAATGGCTGCAAATTGTCATAATTGAAAGAATTCGTGCACAAGACGATTAAAAGTAATCCAAATGAATTTGATATTGACGTAGTGGTCAATCGGCCCCACAGACTAAGGTTCGAAAGCTATAGCATTGCGGATGACAAGATGTCAAAGTCATGTTTTCTGTAGTGACAAAATCGATTGAATTATATGTTGGGAAAGTTGCGAAACAACAACTGCGACCTTAGGGTAAGTACTGGACTTGACTATTATACACAAATGTTTAAGATGGCTACTCCATCTGCAGGTTATGCCTCACCAAGTTATAGTAATCCATATATTAATTCTAGAGGTTATTATCATCCGTCCATGTCTTATTGATTCATGTCATACATGAATTTGCAACCTCCTCCCATGCAACAGAGCTTTCCCAATCACACACCTCGCATGAATTGATGAATCATAGGTAACATAATTATGTTGAATTAGTAAATTTATTGGTTTATGTTTCAATTTTATAACAACATTTTATTGTTTAGTTAGCTTTTAACAACTGGCTGTTGGGCATAACAATGCAAAATCATCAAATCATCAACAATCGCAGTTATATATTCTTCTTCATCAGAACTCTATGTTATGAGTAAGTGGTATGAATGTGTAATTAATTTTTTTATTTATGATGTTTTTGTTATTGGTTGGTAGTAATATGATGTTAGTTTTTGTAATAGATGTATGACGGACACTGATAACAATGTAATGTCGAACCAGCACAACGTTATATGGATGCAAATGATGTCGTTGCTATAGATGGTGATATTGGTTTGGAAGTTAGTGATGATCCTCCAGTTGATAGCATGGCGGTTGCTACTACCATCGATAATGAAGACTCTTGAATAGATAGAATACAAGTAAACAATGAACCGTTGGAATGTGACTTTACTACAACAGAAGATGTTGAAGCCGATAGCGATGAATTAGAGATGGAAGTACTTTTAGGTGATGATCTTTGTACTGCGCAAATGATGGCAAGATCAGATGTTGCTAACCTACAGTTTGTGGGGAAAGATTTGCAGCTGCTAGCATTTAGAAAGGATTCAGTTTTTGAATGGTATTTGAGATAAAAGAAAATTTACTGCAACAATTAACCAAATGAGCTATTTTACATGCAGTTTCGTCCAAACCAATTAAATCAAGTAAAACAAAATATACAAGTATATGTAATGTGGATAACAATTGTCTGTGAAGAATCCACACCATAGTTTCGAAAAAAATCAACACTACCACAATACTTTGAGTGAACCAATACAGGCACTTTAGGATCATGTGATACATGATAACATTGGAGTATTTGATCGTGCATTCTCGGCATTTGGGCCTTGCATTACTGAGTTTCTGCACTGCTGATCGATGTTATGCATTGATGGTACACATTGGTATGGTAAATACAAGGGTACATTGCTTGTTGCTATATCTGTGAATGCAAATGACTGTGTTTTTCCCTAGCGTACTCTGTTATTAAATCTTATTCATGTGATAGTTGGGTTTTTTTTGTTTTTTGTTTTTGTTTTTGCATATATGCGTGAATTCATTCACATTCTTACCAGATAGGATGAAAGGTATTCCCAAATTTTGAACGAGAAATGGAGAGAACCATAGAAATATCGTTACTGTGCTGGGCATATAAATGCAAACTTTCAAGAAGTTGGATTCAGAGATAAACGGCTAACCAGGTTATTTTACTTGGTATCTTGTGCGATGGAGGTTGCTGAATGCATGAAAATAAAAAAGGAAATAAAAGCTATAAATCGACACGCTCGCGATTGGATCGAGAGAAGCTTGGGAAATGTAGAATAAAATTGGATTTTATGCAAGGATAATAGAGGTAGCTTTCATGTAATGACTACTAATGCATCCAAAAGTTTTAATGGAATTCTTGATGGAGCTTGATCATTACTAATTAAAGCATTAGTGGCATGGACATTCTTTCGTTAAGTTGAATAATTTTGTAAAATACGTCAAGCTGCTGATGGACTAACAACACGGTTGACTCAAAAGTGGTAAGATAAGGTAGTAGAGAGGGACATTGAAGCTTCCCGGTATATATTTGTACGATTCATCCCAACGGAATGGCAAGATACATTATTTCGGTGATAAATATAAAGTACTAATCAATGGTAATAATTGCATTTGCATGTGCAACATTCTGCAATCAACAATTACCGTGTGTTCATGTAATGACAGCTTGTTTAGCACAGACTAACAATGCTAATAGACAACACCATGATTTCATGTTGCAGCGGTGCTAGATTGAGAGTTATAATGGTTCATATAAACTCGAGTTTAATCCTGTGCATGACAAAATATATTAGAGTTCGTATAATGGTTGAAGAATATTACCACCTTCTATAAGAAGACAATCAGGGAGATAGTGATCCATAAGAATTAGGAATGTAATGGAAGAGAAACAATCATCGAAAACACATAGGTGCAGGAAATGTGGGGTGGAAAAACATAATCGAAAGCGATATACTTCGGTAGTTTAAATATCAAAATTGTTAATTACAAAACTTGCCTCATATAATAATTGCATGTTGTGTTGTTTAACTGATAGTATTAATTAGTTTTTATTGTTGTTGTTTGATGATATATATATATATATACATATATATATATATGCATATGTACATATATATATATATATATATATATATATATACATACATATATATATATATGTGATATGTTTATATTCTTATAATCTACTGAAAAAATCGCAAGACCTTGCTGTTCTGCTAGTGCCAGGTGTAAGCCTCACATAGCAATTTTTCAAAAATCGCCTTTGTGCGATTTTTCAAAAATTGCATGAAGGTATTTTTGAAAAATCACTATTTCGACCCATAAAGACCTTGGTTGGAACTAGACGCTAGTTTTAGAATGCAATATTTCAAAAATCACACATGGGTGATTTTCGAAAAATCGCTAATTCCATCATCTCCTGCACCCTCACAGACAACACACCCCTCATTCTTTTGCAAAAGTTTAGGAGAAACACGACGATAACATAAAATAATTGACATGTTAATATGACTAAAAACACAACAAACACATATCATAAGCAGTACATAGATTCACAACAAATACATAGCACCTAATTTACCATTCATAAGCAATAGTAAATATCATTAAACATCTGCAATAAATACAATGACTAGCTAACAATATGTTTAGAACAATCGTCAAAAAAAAGTTCACATTAATAAGGCAATCATTTACTTAAGTTTGCAACATCACGGTGATTCTTTTTCTTCTTGCGACGTCGTTGTTCGAGAGGCGTTGCTTCTTCAACATTGGTGGTGGGCTTCATAGCTAGTGGTGGCTGAGATGGACCGGGCACATATACTTCATGTGACAAAGCACCAACTTCTTGTGATGACGTGCCCAAGCCTTATGAAGAAGAACCAACAATCCGATGCGCTTGCTGCAATAGTAGAGGAAGCGCGGGTGGAGGGGAGGACTTGGAGGTTTTCGTCTATCAAGTTTGTTTCTTCCCAGAACCACTCAAAGAATGTTCTTTATGTTCAAGCACATCCCCTTCGACTCATCCTTCTTTTGGCATCTTTCAAGCTCCTTCTTTGTCTCCAAAGCCTTGCATATCCATCGACCTATGCAAATAACTGTAAGCAACCGTAACAAAAATGTATTGCTTTTTAATCTAATTTCAATATGTATGATACTTACAACATTTCTCGATATGCAGCGCATGGGGATGTATGTATTCCTAGGAACTGCTTACAAGGGAGTAGTAAGAATGTATACGGGTGATATTCCCATGCCACCTCATATATTAGAAACAGGTATGATGGGCTCCTACTCTATTTGAGGGAATATATGCCTATAATTCTAATCCTTAATGTATAGTGCATAGTCCTCCGCATTGTACTCTGAAATGTAAATGGATGCATTCGTCGGTACATGCTTCGCCATACCAAACTTTCGCATATGCGGTCTCCATCGTGCAGATAAGCGGAACTCTAGTAGTCCACAGATATTTGGCTGCGGTACAAATAGTTGTAGGCGAGCCGACCACTTCCTGCTTGTACGAAACCCATGTTATGGAGTTGGAGTGAAGCACATCCAACTTGTTACGATAGAAATTGGCGTTTTTACTTGGATTTCCATTGTCTTTTTTGGGTCTATCCATTTGTAAAAAACAAAGGTTGCATCATTAACACGTACGATTGTTTAAAATAAAATTATACTGAATTAACAAGGAAACATACCGAGATCCAAGAGACAAGGTGTTACTGATAACAACGTTTCGGACTTTAATCCGACCAAATGGAAGGTAGACCAAAGATGGATAGAGTATCTTGAAATTGAATATGAGCACACCACAATTCATAACAAAGTAAACCTATAGATATAAAACTGATGACAAACCATCACTAGTATTAAACAACCTCCAACAAGTTGTGTTTCCAATAGTGTGAGTCTAAACATGTCCATAAGGCTGCACTACCCCATGAATATTTAATGCGTTCACATAAGTACTCCAGGAAATGCCAACCAAGTCCCACTGTATTTTTTGAGTGGTCGCACATTAGACGCGATGCAATAAGGTGCTAGATTATTGCGCATGCACGCTGCTTAATTTGCACATTGGTCGCATTAAGAGGGATATCATTGGCTAGAGCACATTTATACCATTTAAATTCCACCATTTCATTTTCCCTGACTTGATTAGGAAGTAGAGATATACCAAATAAATCCTCCTATAATTGCAGCCAATTGTGCTGCTAACCAATCATTAAAGACATGCCTTCAATAGACAAACCTAAAAGAACAGCTACATCACCTAGAGTAATAGTCATCCATTTGACTTTTAAGTGAAAAGTTGAGGTCTCCGACCTCCATTTATCTACAAATGCAGTAATGCGATAGTGATCCAACTGCATGTAGCCTAGCCTAAACATGGGCAGCAAGCCAGCTCTTCTTAATTTCTTTCAATACTCTTGGATGTTCTAAAGTAACTTTTTTTTCAAGGAAATTGAATGATCAATGTTATAGTTTGGATCTTTGCCTTGTTTACCAAATAACATAGACTACAATAATGTTAATGTTATTCAACACTAAACATCAAACATCTAAGTTCAAGATATTTTTTTTACCATTATCCACTGTTTATTGGAAGTTCGATGGTTCTGTTCAAGATACGAAACACTTCCATCTATTGGATCCGGCTCCATCTCGACATATTCTACACTATTTCATACAAAACTAATTTTTTTTATCAAACACTAATGCAAAACCCTAAAATTTCATGACATATAAATTTCATGCGACACTTCCATTTGTTGCTTGTTTCACCGATGTGAAGCTATAACAAGAGAAAAAATAGTAAATTTTGATAGGAATAGTTGAAACTTGAAGAGATTTAGACAAACCTAGATTTGTAAAAAAAAATTATTCCAATAGAAGAAAAAAATCATACCTATTTCCACTTGGATTCCGGATGAGTTTGTCATTGTCCTAAATTGAATTGAATTTGATGAGAAAGTGAAAAGTAAAAAAATAATAAAAAAATCGAAGTGAGGGACCGAAAATGGGTCATTTTTGAAAGAGGAGCAATGTTTTAGAAATGAGGGGATAAAGAGTTGCTAGATGTTATGTAACAGGGTTTAAACGTTGGCGACCTTTGAAAATCGCCAACAATACTAGCCTGTAACTTAATAGGCTGCCTATGTCTTCTCCGTTTCTATATGTTTTCAAAAATTGCCTATATGTTTTCAGAAATAAATATTTAATTCTTCAAATATAAACATGAAGCTAAAAAAGGATACATCATATCGCATAAATTGATGAACAATTTGTTACACAAAAAGGCCAAACTTTTGACTATAACATAAAAAAAACATTGCAAATTTTTCCGCTTCCATTAATACATAATCAAACGTACATAAACATACATCTACTAACATGTAAATATGAAACCAAATGACACGCAATTAAAGACTCCTTCTTTCTTTGTGCACCTTCTATCACCTGGCAACTAAGACCATTTTATATCCGTTTTGAGGCCTTCTCGAACCAACATGGACAAATGTCTATTTTCTTCTTACAATTTAGGTACCAGTTCGAGAATTCAAGCACACATTGGAGGATAAATCCATTTAAAATAGTTACAACACTCAACTTCTCTAGGATATACTTTGTGGTCCTCATACAATATACATCCAAAAAATCTACGTCCAACATTTTTTTCATTCTGCATACAATAAGTATACACCCATCTTCACATTGACAAATTGTATAAGGTCCTTTTGGTATAGCGGTAGAAACAGGATGTGGATGCTCGAATATAGTTCCTCTGAAGAAAATCTATTTTCTCGATCTTTTGTTCGCTACAGCTTGGCGTAACGAGCAATTAACGTTCCTGATTGAAATTGTTGAGGTAATGGATCAAACTGAGTCTCCAAAACGAATTTTATATCATCTCTTTGTTTAATCTTCTATAAGCCTAACTATGCTTCGACTTCATCGCAATGTTTCACTAATGATTCACCGTCAATCTCCCAATCATCTATGACTAAGTTCATTAATTTTTTTATTAACATATTCCAAAAATATAAATAATACACATTAAAATATAAAAAATAAGAAATGATAACTTTTTACCTTACAACGAAGATCTTGGCTCAAGCCTGATATAAATTTATATAGAACTTAAAAAATTATTATAAAATTTTAAATAGATCTACAAAAACGTTAAAATTTGCGGTTCGAAATTGTTTTGGGCTTTTTGTTGGTAAAGTCGAAATTGAAAAGTGAAAGGTTGAAACACCCCCATACTCCTAGTATTACCAATTAGAATCATACTAAGGAATGTAAAGCGCTATAGGTATAAAGAAACAAATTACAGAGACTAAGATTCACAAGACATAAAATAAAGGACATTAGAAACATTTTTTTAATAAACTTATCAATATGAAATAATAATTTATGTACAGTAAGTTATAAACATATGTCTTCCTTAATCTCATCTTAAATCAGAGTATACAATAAAATTTCGTCTCAAGTACGACTTAAGACAATAATAAAATAAAATAACATAAAGAGGAAATTGAAAGTTACTAAACACTAGTAGGATCGTATGATATAGAGTATAAGTATGATAAGTTATATATATAGCAGAATAGTTGCTGTAAGTAAATTCACACAGTCGATTTATACTGGTTTGGACCACTGTCCTACGTCCAGTCCCAGACCTCTTTTGGTATTTCAGTGACACAAACCCCCTCACTTCACCAGGAGGAATAGGTTCATAATTACCCGAACAGCCGAATGAGATTTCTTGCCTCAACTGCTGAAGAGGACTTTCTCAATACATAATAGCTTATGACTATATGTGTTCTTGATAACACGAATATGTCAATATAAAATACACTCTTCTTATAGTCTTTCCTTGATGATAAACGTGAAGCTTGTGAAAGATTATGGAAGATTAAAATCTCAAGTAATTGAAAATAGAGTGGTTTCTGATATTAGAGTGTTTTGAGTAATACAGAAATAGTTAGAATGAAATTCAGTGATTTGATCACTTAATCAAGCCTCTATTTATAACATGTAAAGAGTTACATCTAATCACGAAGAGATTTGATCAAGAGATATGAGTTAGAAAGATGTGACTCTTCATAATAGGTTGCAACTCTTCGTAATCAAATGTCTGAATATAAATTTGAGATGTCTGTTTTGATTTAAAAAATAGAACAATAAGGAAATAATGTATTTCGTAGCAAATTCAGATGTTCGAAAATTTCAAAATAGACGTCTGAATATTGTATGAAAATAAAATTCGTTTCAGCAAACAGACATCTGTCTGAAATATTTCAGATGTTTGTTTTCTGCGACAAACTTATTCCTTGCCTATTTCATTAGAAAACATATATATATAAAATGTGTGTGTGTGTGTGTGATCATCAAGGAAGACTTTAACAAATAAATCTAAGACTAGCAGAATCTTACAACATATATAATCTTCATTAGTGTTCTTGAATCTGCTTGTTGAATATCTTCTTGCAAAACAGAGTTAGTTGATATAGTATATATGCTTATGTATAGTTGCCATAGTCAAAAAACTATATAGCGAGATTCGATATTCTCCCCTTTTTTGATTAATGACAACTATATAAGCTCCCATTGTCAATATGCATATATCATTACTTGATTTTCCCCCTTTGTCATTGACAAAAAGGAATACTTATGCAAAAACTGAAGTATTTATGCACAACACACAAATACACTATTGAAACAGACATATAAAAGACAATCATAATATCCAGACATAACATATCATAACACATACTAGAGTTTTGTGCTGAAATTTAGAGCGTAGTACCAAAATATTACAAGCCCGTGATTTAAAACCAAAATACTACTAAGATAACCATACGACTATTACTTACCAACATTCCGAGGTTGGAACAATTTGAGCCACGCTTGCTTCCTCACCCTTAGGATCTCCATGTCCAGAAGCTTCATCAGGAACAAGAGGACCACTGGAAAGGGGTTGGGTTATAAGTCTGAGATGATTGAGCCCCGATGCAAGCAATTTTCTCCCGAATTTTGTTTAAAAAGCCTTTAATGGAATCAAATTTCTTGTTAGTTTGCTTTTCAAAACACTTCAGATCTTTATAAATCTTAGATTGATTGTGTGATAGCATAATTAAGGCTTGCTTGGAGGGAGTGTCGGGAGAGATAACTTGAATTCCTTATTCTTCTTCCCTAAGTTGACAGCGATAAGAAGGCTCGACTATAATTGCTTCCGGTTGTGATGCTGCATGTTCTGTCCAAGCTTCAAAAGACATATACTCCAAAGTCGCGGGATTAGGATCAATAACCATAATTTTTAAGGTTTTTGAACCAATTTCTTTGATGCTTAACGAAGGAGTATCAGGTATGGTTATCTCACAAGTGGTAAGAATTCGAGTAATATAAGCATCGTAATGAATAGTCATATACTTACGCTTGTAGGTAATATCCGTCCATTCATCCATGATGATCTTTGCCCAATTGATTTGCTTATTTGAGTATAGGGCATACAAGGCTTGGAAATCACATTTATAGACTTCTTTGTAACTTCCTTTGCGGGGTTGAATGGTTCAGACTAATATGCGATTTAGTAAGCGATCTTGTGGTCGGAGATGAGTGGAAGTAAGTTCATGCATTTTAATGGGATTATCAGAAAGGAACTTGTGTGATATCTCATCCCTTTTAGTCATATCAACGTCTATTCTGTCGATATCATTCCCTTGCCAAGCACGTTGCAAAATTTGACCTAATCATTGAATTGGAAGGAGGACACGTTTTCCACGCACCCAATACCAAATACAATCCTTTTTGTTTTGAGGTCTAGTATGATCAAGATTCAAGTTTATCAAAAACAACTTTAATAGTAGAGGATAAATTTTGACATTATTTGTTTGGAAATCTACAAGTGATTTGAACTGATAATGTTTAGCATATTGTAGAAGTTGATAGTTAGAAAAAGCATCAAACTTAACTAAAGCACCTTCAAAGAATTTGGAATTTTTCATTGCTTTGTGCCTTGCCTTGGCGGTATCATCCCATAGCCATTTTTGAATTAATTCATCGGTAGGAGGATTTGATTCTTCTTCTCTTGTACATTTGCCTCGATTTACCATGATTTTGTGATGAAAAGTTGAAGTTATAAAGTGATTTTGAATATTAGGGGCTAGGGTTATTATAAGAAGTAAAAAGACGGAATGGTAAAAAGTGAAATGATGTAGAGTTATGATGGTTGGGTAAAGTCGGTTCCCTTTTTAAAAACTCTTATGTTCGAATTCAGACATCTGAAAATATAAAACAGACGTCTATTTTTCTGTGAATACGAACCCGCAAGGAACTAGTTCATTTTTGGGTGAATTCAGACGTCTGTTTATTTGTGCTCAGACGTCTATATATTTGTGCTCAGACGTCTGTTTCTGGTAGTGGAAAAATTTTGATCCAGGAATAAGACTTCTGAAATTATCAAGCAGACGTCTGTTTCTGAAAAAATTTCAACCCATAAGAATATAGTTCATTTTGTACACAAGTTCAGACATCTGTTTTCTTTGAGTCGGACGTCTATTTCGATGCTAAAATTTTTTTATACCCTGTAGTCAGACGTCTGTTTAATTTAAGTCAGACGTCTGTTTGTACATATTTTGTGACATTGAAAGAAATTTATTTATATAAATAGAGAATTTGTGTTGACAAGTTAAATTTTGAACTGTAAATAACAATATTAAACAAGAGTTAATTCTTTGAAGGTGGATTCTTCGTCGGTGTTGAAAAACTTTTTCCTTCATTGGCTTTATAATTCTTGTCCCAAGAGTTTGGACCATATGATGATTGTTGGGGAGAGAAGGTATAGTACTTCATTGTTGGATTAACCGGATCTTTGTTAGTTCGATGAGATGACGAAGGATCAATATGATCCAGTGGTATTGGTAAAGGTGAAGAAACACCCTTCGTTTTTGGGCCACAAAATTTATAAATCATTTTCTCGAGAAGGCTTAAACGTGTTGCGGTGACTATCTACTCAAAATACAGTCCTTTCTGGAGTGCTATTTGCTCGGTTTGATAGTGATGAATTTCATCTACTTTCCTTTTCGTATCTGGTGATGTGAATAGCACTCTTTTTGCCTTATTTGCATCAGGAGTAAATCCTGTGTGATAGTTACCCCATTGATATTGTGGTTCATTTCTAGGAGTTGGTGTGGGAAATTGTGGAGTGTCTGATGAACTATCCGTTGTGAAAGTAATATTAATTGACAAGTTTGAGTTTTTGGAGGATATAGTTGTTTTTGATATTATGATGAGTTTATACTTTGTGTTTTGATTTTGAAAAAGACATAAGTTTATATAGTTGAGATTAAGAGACAAAGATATGGTTGGTGTTTTTAAGGAAGCTATAGGCAGAGAAATACTCTAGTAAAGAGAGTGTTTTTAGGAAATAATCTAAATTTGGCTAGTAGTTTTATTATGCATATGACTTATTTTAAAATTTGCAAAGTAATATTATATTAAATTATATATCTTTAACTAACATTATCCCTAATTCACGTCTTCGTTTAATAAAATTATTTTCTAATAGTGGTTTAGTAAAAATGTTGGCAATCCGATTTTCAGTTGAAATTTATTCTAAACCTATGATTTCTTTTTCTATGTTATCTCATGAAAAATGATGACGAATGCCAATATGTTTAGTTCGTGAATGATTTATAGAGTTTTTGGATAAATTTATTGCACTATTGTTATCGCAATATATTATTGATTTAGTTAAATTTACTTTAAAATCTTTGAGTGTTTGTTGCATATAGATTACCTGTGCACAAGCTAAAGCAGCAGATATGTATTATGCTTCACATGTAGAGAGTGATACACAATTCTGTTTCTTACTAAACCAAGATACAAGTGATTTTCCAATGAAATGGCACATACCACTTGTACTTTTTCTGTCCGTCCGAGATCCACCGAAATCAGCATCACTATAAGAAACTAATTCAAATGGACATTCTTTCGGATAGAAAAGACCGAAGTCCTTAGTATTGTTAAGATATCTTTGAATTCGTTTCACTGCTCTTAAATGAGATTCTTTAGGATCTGCTTGGAATCTTGCACATAAACAAACACTCATCATTATATCTGGATGGCTCGCAGTTAAATAAAATAATGAACCAATCATACTTCTATATAGTTTTTGATCAACACTTTTTCCTTTTTCATCTTTATCAAGATGAGCTGTAGTACTCATAGGAGTTGGTTTTCCAGAAGTGTTGTCTAAACCAATACATTTAATTAGATTATTACAATATTTTTCTTGATTAATAAAAATACCATTTTCAATTTGTTTAATTTGTAATCCGAGAAAATACGATAATTCTCTCATTTGAGACATTTCAAATTCTTTTGTCATAATAGTAGAAAACTCGTTACATAGATTTTCATTAGTTGATCCAAAAATGATATCATCTACATAAATTTGTACAATTAGTATATCTTTAATTGTATTTTTAATAAATAACATTTGATCCGCTTTTCCAATTCGAAAACCTGAATTCATTGAAAAACTTTTGAGTCGTTCATATCAAGCACGTGGTGCTTGTTTTAAACCATATAAAGCTTTTTTAAGTTCGTAAATATAATCTGGAAAATTTTCATGCATAATTAACGGTAGTTGTTCTACATATACATTTTCTTTAATAAAACCATTTAAGAAAGCGCTTTTAACGTCAATTTAATAAAGTTTGAAATTATGAAAAAAACGCATATGCTAAAAGAATGCGTATAGCTTCAAGTCGTGCTACAGGTGCGAATGTTTCTTCATAATCAATACCTTACTATTGATTATAGCCTTATGCCACTAATCTGGCTTTGTTTCTTGTAATAGTTCCAAGTTCATCCACTTTATTTTTATATACCCATTTTGTACCAATAACGGATTGATCAGTTGGTCGAGGTACTAACTCCCAGACATCATTTCGTTTGAATTAGTTTAATTCCGCTTGCATAGCTATTATCCAGTAATCATCTGTAGAGGCTTCTTTTGGATTTTTGAGTTCAATAGTTGAAAGAAATGCTACATGACCCATTTGATTTAGTCGACTCCTTGTTCGAATGTGTGAATCTATCTCTCCAATATTGTTTTGCATAGAATGGTCTCTTAAGATTCTATATGGTGATCTAATTTGTTCGATGGGATTATTTTCAGTATTTTCCAGACTTGTGTTTTCCATAATTTCATCATCTTTAATTTTTATATTTCTATCAAAATTTTCATTAAAGGATTCTATCATATTAGTTCGTTTGATGAAAATACGGTAAGCTTTACTTCGTTCTGAGTATCCAACAAAAGTTCCATGATCATCTTTAGGATCAATTTTTTTGAGCTGATCTTTAGTCTTTAGAATAAAATATTTAGATCCAAAAACTTTAAAGTAAGAAATATTCGGTTTTCTTCCATTAAAGAGTTCGTAAGATGTAACGACCCAAGCATTTTCGGCCCTAAAAATTGACATAAATAACTTTACCATAACTCATGCCGACCTTTCAAACACCGATAACACTGGAACGTTATTAGAAAGAATTTAGAGGGTGAGATAACAAAGAAAGAAATATAAGAATAGAAGAAGAAGAAACACCACAACACAGAATCAGAGTCTCACATCGCAGTGGAACAAAATATAATACATTAATAAATCTTTACTGAGAGCTTTTAAAAATACTTACAATATTAGAGTACATCACACAATGGGACAGTTATAATAACCTGTTCCCATATACAACACACAGCGGAATAGTAGTTACATAATATCATACGTCTGAACACCTCCAGCTCGTATCTGGACTTCACAGCATTCGATAACCTGAACCTGTACATCTTGGGCTAACCCGAGCATTTACAAAACACCGAGTCAGTCTGGTGAACCAGAGTGAGAAAAACTCGCACAGTATTAAGGGTATCACACAACTTGATTTTAAAGTCAAAATCTTTTCAAAAGAAAAGGATAATCGTAAGACCAAATCCACACATAAACACGGACGGTTTTTACCTTACGATAACCCAAACCATTTTTTAAATCAATATCTTTTCTGATATTATGATAGTGTCTAAATACAAGTAAATAGAATCTAGTGGAGCGCTTGCATCTCACGCTCCACATATATAGTATATAATCAAAACCGCGGGCGCTTATTGGAGATTGGATTCCAACTATGACAAGGTATGGGACCACCTGCCGATAGTGTATCTCTAGAGGCGAATACACTGGGTTCAACAAGAACGACTTGCAACCCGGCCCTCACATGACCGACCACTCATTTCGCTTGAGTGTATCGAATGTATATTACCAATGGTTGGGCTCAAACCACCGTTTCCCGAAAAGGGACAGCATCGAAATAGATTTAGAGAAACAATAGGAATTTCTCTAGATAGGTGATTATACACCCTAATGGGAGCGACCCACATAGCCATGCTGCCTGCCCGATTTTTTTCATTTACCGGCTGTGAGGCTTGAAGTTAGAATTTTCCTTTAGAACATCTGGCCACCATTACTTTGAATGTCACATCATCAGATCCGCTAAATCACTAATTGTAATAACCCGGAAACCTGGGCCAATTTAATTTTTTTATTTTGGCAATTTTAGCGAATTTTGATTATTTAAAATGAATTATTTTAAATAATAATGACAAGAAATTTATTTTGAATAGATTAGAACATATATATTTATATAGATCGTCGTTAGAATATAAATAATTATTTATATTTATAAAAGGAATTGAAAATGGCGTGGTAGTTCGATAATTCGATTTCAAACTTCAAATGAATGCACAGGATTCAAAATAAACCGGATTTTAGTGAAACAAAAAATATTTGAATTTAATTGAGAATATCTTTCTAACGAATCCGAAGAATCAAAATTTCATAGCGGGGATAAAAAGTTATGCCCAGATGAAATTTCAGAATAGTCGCTATGGAATTTTGGCCCTTAAAAATGGAAATTTTGTAAACAACCTCGGATTTCGACGAAACCACTTTTGTTGGATCTGTGATGTCAAATTATTGCTAGATTTCAAATTTCATAATTTTTCGAGTCAGTATGTGAGCGTGGCAAAGGAAAAAGCGTTTGACCAGTTTCTGTTGATTTTAATCGACTGGAAAATGGCCATTTTTCTAACGGTCTCAGAATTTAATGAAATTTGTTTCATTAGGACCATATCGTTAATACGAAGCTAGAAAATATTTTTCGAGAATTTTTGTGCCCATGTGTTGCCCCGGTAAATTGAAGTGCACGTTCAAATTCAATATACAGAGTTATATGTTGATTTTGACGAAAACCGATCGCAGCGATCGAATTAGCCTATGATACATATCCCATTGTGTTCAGAATGGGGGTAATTAGCTATGGACGACATGCGGTGGGTTCGGTTTCGTGTTCGAAATAAAAAGTTGCTTTTTTGAATTAAAAATAAATAAATAAAAAGTCAACTCTCCCTTTAGCCCTCTCTCTGCACAAACATAACCCCCCCGTTCAGTTTTCTAGATCGAAGAAAAAAACAAACAAACCCCGACGTTCTGAAATCGCCCCCCCCCCCCAGCGCTCGACCGCCGCCACCCCTGTAGATCCACGACCACCCTGCTCCACCTCGACCAACCCCCCTCTCGTTTCCCCCTCTCCCATTCTAATCTGAAACCCGCGAGACCCCGGAAACCCCATGCCCTAGCTTTGGAACGCCCACCGCTGGACACCGTGGACCCCCCTGAGTCGCCAATGCCGCGACACCCCCCTCTCTCCGACGACGGTTCAGCAGCCCCTCTCTCTTGAATGGTAAGTTTTATGATTTATTTATTTTCGTTTATTTTTGTTTACTTATTTAGGGGTAATCGATTGTAGAAGATAAAAATCAGTTTTCAAAATATTTTTAGCATGTATAAAATCAGATTTTAAAATAAATAACATTGACAATAATTGGGATTTTTAAAAGATGTAATTTTTGATTAGATAAAGATGTAATCTTTGATTAACAGAAGATGTGGTTTTTATTTTAAAACAAAGGTATGATTAGTTTATGGAAAAGATTTGGCTTTTCAAATATAAAAATGTGATTTTTGTAAGATAAAGGATATAAAAATTCTATTTGTATATATTAGGTAGCAATGTAATAATATAATGTAGTAATAAAAATATAATTTTTATACTATAGAAAGAATAAAAATATAATTTTTATAAAGTAGCAGTATTAAAAATATGGTTTTTATATAATGTAGATATTAAAATTTTGATTTTTATATGATAGGAATGTTAAAAATATAATTTTTATATCATAGGAATAATGAAAATATGATTTTTATCATATGTGAAATATAAAAATCTGATCTTTATATATGTAGCGAAATCAAAATCTGATTTTTATTATATATGGGTTGGGATAAAAATGTGATTTTTTATAGCGCTGAAATAAAAATTCGATCTTTATATAAGAAGTAGAAATATAAAAATATAATTTTTATAGAAGATGCGTTGTAAAAATATATAAAGTAGAAATAAAAATATGATTTTCATTTATTGAGTGAAGCAATAAAAATATTTTTTTTATTATGAACAACGTGGAAAAGAACTACATTGGAATTTCAAGCAGATCCAAATGATTCAGCAGTTCAAAAGCAAAGCACGGCGGAGTGGAACCCTCTGTGAGAACTTCTCACCTTTTAATTTTATTTTCTAGTTAAAATATATACTAGGATGCAGACGGTGTTTAGTAGCACCCGACACCCGTCGTCCACAGACCATGGACGGCTTGTATGCTTGTTTGTTTGATTTTGATGTGTAGTTGAATGTGTGATGTGATGTGAAATGAAATAAAATATTTAGATAGTTAAAAATATTTTATAGTTGAAAATATAATTTTTAACGTGAATGTGAATAAATAAATATAAACAAATCGGATGATTTGTTTATATACACACATTTGACTGATATTGATTGGGTCGATAAATTTTACACATCGCCCAACTGCACAAATAAAATATGTGTTTGATTGTTTGAAACCCCACACGGGTATTGGGAGGATATATGACATACACTAATCCCAATAATTAGTTGTATGTCGATCGATTGATTGACAGACTGTTATAAGCGTTAAATATTTATATTTGATGCTTATACAGTGTAGAATGCACTGTGGATGATGATTGATTATTCGTCGTTGTTGATATATACATGCGTTGTATGGAAATCCATAGAAATAAAATCTATGGTAATTGATTGGGCTTCATTCCAGTTTTGAATAGAAATATTTGAAATAGAAATATTTGAAAAAAAAAAGAAATATTTGAGATAGAATATTCAAAAATAGAAATATATGAAGCCGTGTTGATTAGGTTGACACCATTTTGACGTGAACGATATTTATATCGATTTTATTCATTTTATAATGAATATCGAAAGTGATTTCAAAATCTGAAATTGAATAGAAATGAATTCGAATTGAAATTGAATAGAAATGAATTCGAATTGAATAGAAATGAATTCAAATTGAAGCTGAATAGAAATGAATTCAAATTGAATAGAAATGAATTCGAATTGAAATTGAATAGAAATGAATTCAAATTGAAATTGAATAGAAATGAATTCGAATTGAAATTGAAAAGAATTGAATTCAAATTGAAATTGAATAGAATTGAATTCAAATTGAATAGAATTGAATTCAAATTAAATTGAAATAAATAGAAATTCGATTTAAATTGAGTAGAATTGAAATTCGAATTAAATTGAAATGAATTGAAATTCGAATTGAATTGAAATCGATTTGAAAGGAATTTAAAACAAATTAATATTGGAATATTCAATTTTGATTTGAAATTGAATATGAAGTTGAAACCATTTTGAAAATGAATTTAAAACGATTTATAAAGCACGTTTTGAGTTGAAATCGACGAAGTATATATTATATATATAATATATATATAATATAATGGCCGAATAGAACGCGCCGCGCCGCGGCACTTCACGAATTTCGACCATTGACTTTGAATGGATATTGCGGGACATCCGACCGTCGGATTCTCCTAAAACCGGAATCGTTGGGTTCGTATCGAAACAAGCTTTCTAACGAATATTTGAAATTAGAAATCTAACGGTTGGATTTGGAATTATGTCCAAATCAAATTTGGAAAAGGTCGTTGTAAGTGTAGTTCGATGGCCGTTGATGGAAATCGACTGTACGGGCCTTGGTAAAATTATTAAAAATAGTAATAATTTGTGTAAAATCATAAGAAATGATTTGTGAAGAATTGGGATGAAAAACTCCCTATTTGAAAAGATAAAAATAGATTTCTATCGAAATGAACTAGTTTTGAACTAGAATTATAATTCTATTTATTTTTAAAATAAATAAATTGGATTTGAAATGGTTTTGAAAATAACTAGAATTTCCAATAAGTGAACTGGAATGGATCTGAATCGAAATTGTCTTTGGAATATTTCGATGTTGGATTTCATGATGAAACATATATCGTTATGGGAATTTGAAAGATATTTATGTCGTTATTTCAGATACGATATTTTTTGGCCGTAGAATTTGATATTGAATGTAAGCCGATATATTTTCTATTCAGAGCCTTGTATTAAAAATCAAATGTGATTTGGGTTTGTCGTGAATGATGTCTTCATTAACACTGTTCTTAAGCCCAATGGAGAAAAAGATTAAATCTTTTATTTAGATTTAATGAAGTGTACCAAGTAAATAATATTTAATTGGAATTGAATTGGTATTGATTTTTGGGTTTATCGTGAACAGTGTTTTAAATAACACTTGTTCTTTAACCCGATAATTAATGGAATGTGATTTTAGGTTTATCGTGAACCGTGTTTTAAATGACACTGATTCTTTAACCCAGTTAAAGATTAAAACTAACTGAAGTTTTAATGAATCTTTAATTAGATTGAAATGGTCGAGAATGGAGTATCACCAGTTTTGCTCCAGGCGATAGTTAAATCTTTAATTAGATTTGAACGTGAAATGGTAATTGAATTTACCGATAACACTGTGGTGTTAGATATGAATTATTACCAGTTTTACTTCATGGGATGAATAGGTTGGGATTGAGAAATAAAATAAATGATTACTTCGGTGTGGTTCGCTAATCCCGACTAGTTTGAATTAATATTCATAGAAGATTAAAGAATAAATTTAAAGAATTTATCTTTGATAAAATTAATGGGAACCTTTCCCAGTGTATAAGAATATTTGAATAAAAGAACATTCTGAATTGGAATGAGGCGTATGTTGTGTAACATTTGTTTATTATATACGCGAGTTATTCAGAAAGACCGGGTTTATCCCATTCTGAATAACTAATTCGACGTGGTGTCGAGGATGAAGACGGTGGTCGAAGACAGGAGGTCTTCACGTCGTTTGGGTGGTTACTGATGATCTTGATTGGGCCGTACACCCAAGAGAAGGGAATCATTTAGTGATCATCCAGACGTACTTGGAGATCGATGGATATGCGGGGTACTAGGTGCCTCCGGTTTCGTTCAGACCCAGAACGAACTTGTAAATGGACTATGTGTCTGACATTGGATTTTATTCTATGCGATTGATTTCTATTAAATATATATCTATTTGGCGGCGGAGAATTTATTCTCTTGCTTAACGCCCTTCTCTGAGACGTACGAGCTCAGGGGTTATATATTGATGGATATCAAACGCATGGAGTGAATTGCCTGTGTGGCATGCCTAAGTGGCAATATGATCAAGGCTTCTGTTGAAAAGCAGAGTCTTGTGGTTGATGAACAAAGCACGGCCTTTGTGGCGTAGCTTTGTGTAGCGTTGATTCATGAGCCTCACACCCCGGTTGTGAACCAAAAACGGGAGAGGACCTCAGGGAGGACATGCGTTTCTTTCTAGTTAGAAGTGGCGTCGGTGGTTTTACACACCCTGACGAGTTTGACTTATGTGGTTGTTGTTGTTGCGAGGCGCCTCGGATATATCGGTGACTATGTGAAGCCGATGGAGTCATTCGTTGGCTCATATACGCCCCAAAGGGCGGGGAAACGCAGTGTTCAGGAATTTTAATCCACATCGGTGGACCGGCCCTGTCGCTCCAAGGGTCGATGCACTCTGACCCTGAGGCACGGGCTAGAGAGTCTCGAAGACGGTGAGGACGTTCCCTAGCCTCAGTTCACAGATGGAAATCCAATTTCCAAATACGTGACTTTGCGGTTTTAATTGTAGAACTAGTATGGCGACATGATATATGGTACCCATGCCGTCTATGATTGATACTTATGATTTGAAGTTGTTTTATACACTATACACTTATAATAGTATCAAATGATTTGTTTTAAACGTACTAAGCATGTTTGGCTATTATAAGGGAAAACCCTATCCCCCGGCTTGCGTTGCATTGTGTGATAGGACCTGGGTCTTATAATAGCTTCGTTTTTCCAGAAGCATTGCGTTGTTTTGTCATATGCACTGGTTTTCTTGGGAGTAAACCCGTTCCGTGTTATACGTCGTGGTCCCTTGATTTACCGAACTTTAAAATAAAGAATAATAACTGTTTTAGTTCTCACACCAGTCCCATGACTGACCTAGAGTTTATTGTTTTAACCTAAACTCTGGGTGCCCTTATTTTGACATGGGCAACTAGTAGTTTTGGTTTTGTAGATTTATATTCACAGGATCCTGATTTACAGCTGGAACGATACTCGGAAAGCTCTGTATCCATGTATTACTTCTAGTTGTGTATTGTATTATTTTCCGCTGCTATGTAATGTATTGTAATCTCTGATATTTATAATGTGTAATATTGATTTATACTCTGTATATTCTTGTATTCTGATGAATTGTTGTAATATACAATGAAATGTTCTTCTGTTTGCGTTCTTTTGTGTGTTTTTCTCAACTCAATCCGTGATTTCCCGAAAGGGGGGTTTCGGGTCATTTCATTTTGGTATCAGAGCTTTGGTTTACAAAGCTCAGAGAACAAGACACATTAGAACCATACTAAAGAATTCATCGGATATTGGATTAGTAATATCCAATGAGAATGACTCGTTAGAGATGGGATCAGTAGTATCCTAGAACGAGTCTGAAGAGTATATTTTTAAAATGAAAACAAATTTTGTTTTGAAATTTAAATCGTTTTATACGTATTTAAATAATTTATTTATATTGATTTGGAAATCCAATATATAAAGATTTTGCATATATGCCTTGCAAACGTATATTCGAAGTTTTAATATACTGGATAGATATAGAATCACGCTCTAGTCGCTCGGAGATGATTTTGATGATGGAGCTCCATCACCAAAGTTGATGTTCGAGTTTCAAAGGTGTGATATTTATATATTTCCATTAGACTGGTGTGAGAACCAAAATATAGCTAGAATACATTGTTGTGAATTGGCACCAAAAATATGATTTTTGACTATATATATCAAAATTATGAGTTTGAAATGATAATTCACCAATTGATTGATGGTTGTGTTGTTTGATTATTGTTTGAATAATTGAATATTAAACCTTTAGCCAAATTTAACCAAATATTGAATTGTATTGAAAATTGGTCGCATTTGTATGCATATACATGTGCTTATATTGAACAGGTCATAGCAAGGAGGCTAGAGCAGAAGAATAAAATTTGTTTGCCCGACAAATAGGTACCTATTTATCATAATTTACTGTTTTGTTTGGGTGATGATGATTTTATGAGCCGACTGGCTAGCCGCTTGGCTTTTTCTTTTTGATTGAAGAAGGCCATGGGAGGCTATATGAAATATCCCGAAGTCCCCGGTGCAGGGGAGGTTTTGGCGAACTTTTTCGAAAATTTAGGGTGTTAGCCAAATTTTTGAAAAATTTGAAAAGTTCTTAGAAATTGAAAAGTTGAAGAACTTAAGCCGTAGTGAAAATACTGAAAGTTGAGTTGGTTTGTTAAACAACTTTCAGCTTCGTTCCTTTTCGGGGACGAGAAGTTTTAAGTGGGGGAGATTGTAATAACCCGGAAATCTGGGCCAATTTAAATTTTTTATTTTGGCAATTTTAGAGAATTTTGATTATTTAAAATGAATTATTTTAAATAATAACAACGAGAAACTTATTTTGAATAGATTAGAAGGTATATATTTATATAGATCGTCGTTAGAATATAAATAATTATTTAAATTTATAAAAGGAATTGAAAATGGCGTGGTAGTTCGACAATTCGATTTCAAACTTCAAATGAATGCACAGGATTCAAAATAAACCGGATTTTAGTGAAACCAAAAATATTTGAATCTAATTGGGAATATCATTCCAACGAATCCGAAGAATCAAAATTTCATAGGGGGGGATAAAAGTTATGCCCAGATGAAATTTCAGAATAATCGCTATGGAATTCTGGCCCTTAGAAATGGACATTTTGCAAACGACCTCGGATTTCGACGAAACCACTTTTGTTGGATCCTTGGTGTCAAATTATTGCTAGGTTTCAAATTTCATAATTTTTCGAATCAGTATGTGGGCGGGGCAAAGGAAAATGCTTTTGACCAGTTTCAGTTGATTTTAATCGACTGGAAAATGGCCATTTTTCTAACGGTCTCAGAATTTAATGAAATTAGTTTTGTTAGGACCGTATCGTCAATACGAAGCTAGAAAATAATTTTCGGGAATTTTTAGTGCCCGTATGTGGCCCTGGTAAATTGAAGTGCACGTTCAAATTCAATATATATAGTTATATGTTGATTTTGACGAAAACCGATCGAAACGATCGAATCAGCCTATGATACATATTCCATTGTGTTCAAAATGGAAGTAATTAGCTATGGACGACATGCGGTGGGTTCGGTTTCGTGTTCAAAATAAAAAGTTGCTTTTTTGAATTAAAAATAAATAAATAAAAAGTCAACTCTCCCTTTAGCTCTCTCTCTCTCCTCAAACATACCCCCCCCCCCCGGTTCAGTTTTCTAGATCGAAGAAAAAGAAAAAAAACAAACCCCGACGTTCTGAAATCGCCCCCCCAGCGCTCGACCGCCGCCACCCCTGTAGATCCACGACCATCCTGCTCCACCTCAACCACACCCCCTCTCGTTTCCTCCTCCCCCATTCTAATCTGAAACCCGCGAGACCCCGGAAACCCCATGCCCTAGCTTTGAAACGCCCGCCGCTGGACACCGTGGACCCCCTGAGCCGCCAATGCCAGTGCCACGACACCCCCCCTCTCCGACGATGGTTCAGCAGCCCCTCTCCCTTGAACGGTAAGTTTTATGATTTATTTATTTTCGTTTATTTTTGTTTACTTATTTGGGGGTAATTGATTGTAGAAGATAAAAATCAGTTTTCAAAATATTTTTAGCATGTATAAAATCAGATTTTAAAATAAATAACATTGACAATAATTGGGATTTTTAAAAGATGTAATTTTTGATTAGATAAAGATGTAATCTTTGATTAACAGAAGATGTGGTTTTTATTTTAAAACAAAGGTATGATTTGTTTATGGAAAAGATTTGGCTTTTCGAATATAAAAATGTGATTTTTGTAAGATAAAGGATATAAAAATTCTATTTTTATATATGAGGTAGCGATGTAATAATATAATGTAGTAATAAAAATATAATTTTTATACTATAGAAAGAATAAAAATATAATTTTTATAAAGTAGCAGTATTAAAAATATGATTTTTATATAATGTAGATATTAAAAACTTGTTTTTTATATGATAGGAATGTTAAAAATATAATTTTTATATCATAGGAATAATGAAAATATGATTTTTGTCATATGTGAAATATAAAAATTTGATCTTTATATATGTAGAGAAATCAAAATCTGATTTTTATTATATATGGGTTGGGATAAAAATGTGATTTTTTATAGCGCTGAAATAAAAATTCGATCTTTATATAAGAAGTAGAAATATAAAAATATAATTTTTATATAGAAGAAGCATTGTAAAAATATATAAAGTAGAAATAAAAATATGATTTTCATTTATTGAATGAAGCAATAAAAATATTTTTTTTATTATGAATAGCGTGGAAAAGAACTACATTGGAATTTCAAGCAGATCCAAACGATTCAGCAGTTCAAAAGCAAAGCACGGCGGAGTGGAACCCTCTATGAGAACTTCTCACCTTTTAATTTTATTTTCTAGTTAAAATATATACTAGGATGCAGACGGTGTTTAGTAGCACCCGACACCCGTCGTCCACAGACCATGGACGGCTTGTATGCTTGTTTGTTTGATTTTGATGTGTAGTTGAATGTGTGATGTGATGTGAAATGAAATAAAATATTTAGATAGTTAAAAATATTTTATAGTTGAAAATATAATTTTTAACGTGAATGTGAATAAATAAATATAAACAAATCGGACGATTTGTTTATATACACACATTTGACTGATATTGATTGGGACGATAAATTTTACACATTGCCCAACTGCACAAATAAAATATGTGTTTGATTGTTTGAAACCCCACACGGGTATTGGGACGATATATGACATACCCTAATCCCAATAATTAGTTGTATGTCGATCGATTGATTGACAGACTGTTATAAGCGTTAAAAATTTATATTTGATGCTTATACAGTGTAGAATGCACTTTGGATGATGATTGATTATTCGTCATTGTTGATATATACATGCGTTGTATGGAAATCCATAGAAATAAAATCTATGGTAATTGATTGGGCTTCATTCCAGTTTTGAATAGAAATATTTGAAATAGAAATATTTGAAAAAAAATATTTGAGATAGAATATTCGAAAATAGAAATATATGAAGCCGTGTTGATTAGGTTGACGCCATTTTGACGTGAACGATATTTATATCGATTTTATTCATTTTATAATGAATATCGAAAGTGATTTCAAAATCTGAAATTGAATAGAAATGAATTCGAATTGAAATTGAATAGAAATGAATTCGAATTGAAATTGAATAGAAATGAATTCAAATTGAAATTGAATAGAAATGAATTCGAATTGAAATTGAAAAGAATTGAATTCAAATTGAAATTGATAAGAATTGAATTGAAATTGAAATTGAATACAATTGAATTCGAATTAAATTGAAATAAATTGAAATTCGAATTAAATTGAGTAGAATTGAAATTCGAATTAAATTGAGTAGAATTGAAATTCGAATTAAATTGAAATGAATTGAAATTCGAATTAAATTGAAATTGAATTGAAATTGAATTGAAATCAGTTTGAAAGGAATTTAAAGCGAATTTACATTGGAATATTCAATTTTGATTTGAAATTGAATATAAAGTTGAAACCGTTTTGAAAATGAATTTAAAACGATTTATAAAGCACGTTTTGAATTGAAATCCATGAAGTATATATCATATGTAATATATATATATATAATATAACGACCGAATAGAACCCGCCGCGCCGCGGCAGTTCGCGAATTTCGACCATTGACTTCGAATGGATATTGTGGGAGATCCGGCCGTCGGATTCTCCTAAATTCGGAACCATTGGGTTCGTATCGAAAAGAGCTTTCTAACGAATATTTGAAATTAGAAATTAGAAATCTAACAGTAGGATTTGTAATTATGTCCAAATCAAATTTAGAAAAGGTCGCTGTAAGTGCAGTTCGATGGCCGTTGATGGAAATCGACTGTACGGGCCTTGATAAAATTATTAAAAATAGTAATAATTTGTGTAAAATCATAATAAATGATTTGTGAAGAATTGGGATGAAAATCTCCCTATTTGAAAAGATAAAAATAGATTTCTATCGAAATGAACTAGTTTTGAACTAAAATTATAATTCTATTTATTTTTAAAATAAATAAATTGGATTTGAAATGGTTTTGAAAATAACCAGAATTTCCAATAAGTGAATTGGAATGGATTTGAATCGAAATTGTCTTTGAAATATTTCGATGTTGGATTTTGTGATGAAATAGATATCGTTATGGGAATTTGAAAGATATTTATATCGTTATTTCAAATACGATATTTGTTGGTCATAGAATTTGATATTGAATGTAAGCCGATATATTTTCTATTCAGAGCCTTGTATTTAAAATCAAATGTGATTTGGGTTTGTCGTGAATGGTGTCTTCATTAACACTGTTCTTAAGCCCAGTGGAGAAAAAGATTAAATATTTTATTTAGATTTAATGAAGTGTACCAATTAAATAATATTTAATTGGAATTGAATTGGTATTGATTTTTGGGTTTATCGTGAACAGTGTTTTAAATAACACTTGTTCTTTAACCCGATAATTAATGGAATGTGATTTTGGGTTTATCGGGAACCATGTTTTAAATGACACTGATTCTTTAACCCAGTTAAAGATTAAAACTAAGTGATTCTTTAATGAATCTTTAATTAGATTGAAATGGTCGAGAATGGAGTATCACCAGTTTTGCTCCAGGCGATAGTTAAATCTTTAATTAGATTTGAATGTGAAATGGTAATTGAATTTACCGATAACACTATGGTGTTAGATATGAAGTATTATCAGTTTTACTTCATGGGATGAATAGGTTGGGAAATAAAATAAATGATTACTTCGGTGTGGTTCGCTAATCCCGACTAGTTTGAATTAATATTCATAGAATATTAAAGAATAAATTTAAAGAATTTACCTTTGATAAAATTAATGGGAACCTTTCCCAGAGTATAAGAATATTTGAATAAAAGAATATTCTGTATTGGAATGAGGCATATGTTGTGTTTGTGTAACATTTGTTTATTATATACGCGAGTTATTCAGAAGGACCGGGTTTATCACATTTTGAATAACTGATTTGACGTGGTGTCGAGGATGAAGACGGTGGTCGAAAACCGGAGGTCTTTACGTCGTTTGGGTGGTTACTGATGATCTTGATCGGGCCGTACACCCAAGAGAAGGGAATCAGTTAGTGATCGTCCAGACGTACTTGGAGATCGATGGATATGCGGGGTACTAGGTGCCTCCGGTTTCGTTCAGACCCAGAATGAACTTGTAAATGGAGTGTGTGTCTGACATTGGATTTTATTCTGTGTGATTGATTTCTATTAAATATATATCTGTTTGGCGGCGGAGAATTTATTCTCTTGCTTAACGCCCTTCTCTGAAACGTACGAGCTCAGGGGTTATATACTGATGGATATCAAACGCATGGAGTGAATTGCCTGTGTGGCATGCCTAATTGGCAATATGATCAAGGTTTCTGTTGAAAAGCAGAGTCTTGTGGTTCATGATCAAAGCACGGCCTTTGTGGCGTAGCTTTGTGTAGCGTTGATTCGCGAGCCTCACAACCCAGTTGTGAACCAAAAACGGGAGACGACCTAAGGGAGGACATGCGTTTCTTTCTAGTTAGAAGTGGCGTCAGTGGTTTTACATGCCCTGACGAGTTTGACTTATGTGGTTGTTGCTGTTGCGAGGCGCCTCGGATATATCGGTGACTATGTGAAGCCGATGGAGTCATTCGTTGGCTCATTTACGCCCCAAAGGGCGGGGAAACGCAGTGTTCAGGAATTTTAATCCACATCGGTGGACCGGCCCTGTCGCTCCAAGGGTCGATGCGCTTTGACCTTGAGGCTCGGGCTAGAGAGTCTCGAAGACGGTGAGGACGTTCCCTAGCCTCAGTTCACAGATGGAAATCCAATTTCGAAATACGTGATTTTGTGGTTTTAATTGTAGAACTAGTATGGCGACATGATATATGGTACCCATGCCGTCTATGATTGATACTTATGATTTGAAGTTGTTTTAAACACTATGCACTTATAATAGTATCAAATGATTTGTTTTAAACGTACTAAGCATGTTTGGCTATTATAAGGGAAAACCCTATCCCTCGGCTTGCGTTGCATTGTATGATAGGACCTGGGTCTTATAATTGCTTCATTTTTCTAGAAGCATTGCGCTGTTTTGTCATATGCACTGGTATTCTTGGGAGGAAACCTGTTCCGTGTTATACGGCGTGGTCCCTTGATTTACCGAACTTTAAAATAAAGAATAACAACTGTTTTAGTTCTCACACCAGTCCCATGACTGACCTGGAGTTTATTGTTTTAACCTAAACTCTGGGTGCCCTTATTTTGACATGGGCAGCTAGTAGTTTTGGTTTTGCAGATTTATATTCATAGGATCCTGATTTACAGCTGGAACGATACTCGAAAAGCTCTATATCCGTGTATTACTTCTAGTTGTGTATTGTATTATTTTCCGCTGCTATTTAATGTATTGTAATCTCTGATATTTATAATGTGTAATATTGATTTATACTCTGTATATTCTTGTATTCTGATGAATTGTTGTAATATACAATGAAATGTTCTTCTATCTACGTTCTTTTGTGTGTTGTTCTCAACTCAATCCGTGATTTCCCGAAAGGGGGATTTCGGGTCGTTTCACTAATTGACATCCACAAACATATACTGGGTTTAAAAGAAGCGCGCCTTCTTCTCCACCAACTTGGTATGTTTGTAAAAATCAACGTACGTGGTTTTTTAGGAAATACTATGTCATACATTCGTCCCTACAAGTCATCCAGGAATAAGGTGAAATGAAGGTACTCTCCTACTGCATCCATTATAGGAATCACCCCATGGATCAGTAGTGAGAAGTCCTTGCAAACCGTAGATTTCAACCACGACAGAATCACAGTTTATCTCTGGACGCTGAACCAGAGATTATTAGTAGTTCTTCTGTTTAATGAAGATCTACGGCCTTCAATGCTCCATCTCGATCATCTTCTGATATCTTCACGTATTTTTTGGTCGGAATGGTTTCGAACCTAGGTTCGATCCTGGTCTTTCCTCACCAACAAATCGTATTGGTCAGATTTGACAGTCAATAATTTAACTATCAAAATAAACAGTGTTTAAATCTTGACAATCCAATGAGATCACTGGTTCAGTATTCAGCACCACTTGGCCTTTTTAATTAAACAAATGTAAATTTAAAACTTTTGAACACTTCGCTATTATGAACATAGTTTCGCTACTTATTTAACACAAGATTTTACTTTAACAAATTCCATTTTATATATCCAGTTTCCTATTTCCACTTTCAAACCATTTGCCACATTGTAATCTCATATTGGGAAATCGATTCAATTTATTACTTGTAAAACAACATTACGAGATATATTTTATTCATTACATGAAAAAAAAATCCAATGTTTATTCTTAGAGCAGAAAACTCATGTTTTCCATTTCCCTTTCTAACTCGAACATATCATTATGTTTTCACGCAACCCCATTTACTTCCTTTTTCTTTAGATTCATCGTTATATATATTTTTTCCAACTTTCCCACTAAACATTCGTACTATTATTTCTTAAATGAAATAATAAACTTTTACTATCATTTTTACCATTACAACACATAACATCTTCAGATAATCTTGAAGTCGTTCAAGTTGGGGTATTTTAATTACCTCTCAGACCTTGATCAACAACGTTCATATCTTAAGATGGATACAAGTTGTAATCCAAAAACCCCATTTATATAACACTGGTTTATTATAAAAACCCTTTTATCTAAATTTTCCCTTTAACTTAATTCAATTAATTAAGTAACATTTAATTTAAGCTATAATAGTCGCTTAAAATTTCCTTTTATATAACTTTGTTAAAAAAACTCAGGTTTAAGCAAAACCGGTCCACAAACTCCTTTCACCTTTCCATCGGATTTCATTTCCCATTTCGAGTACTTTTTAAATGAATTTCAATTAAAAAGTATTTCCCTAAATTATTACCAATTAAAATAATAAGTTACCTCGACAGTTAACTACTACCGTAGTTAATTCCTTTATTTACTAAAATAAATATTAATTCCCATTTTAAAGATCTTATTAAAATAATATTCACTAAATTCTTTACTCGATTAATTCAAATCAATTTAATATTCAATTTCAAATAAAACATTTGACTTAGTCACTCAACGCGATTATCTCGTTAACCGATTCCTACTCGCTTTCACTTTAAATTAATTAATAACATAATTAATTTAAATAATCCCATTAAATTTTTCTTAACAAAATAATAATCCAACTTACCGGTTAGATTAATTTCTATTCATGAATTTATAAATCTGATTAACATCAGAATTACTTTATAAAATCAATTAATAATAATCAAAGTCTTAAATAAATAAAATATTTATTTATTTCCCTTTTTATAAACTTTTATTCAAAATAATATATATTTCAGAATCTATCCAGTTATAAAATAAATTTTATAACTTCAATTCTATTAGTTCACCTGACGGTAAATCAATATAAATAAAACAATTTACTTTTAGGCCATTTATTGCCGATTACTCAACCAATACTGCCTATTGGTTAAAACCAAACACAGGTTGAATTTCCAATCAATGATCAATACTCAAATCAATTACCAAAACATGATAGTTCATATGATAATATGAAAATAAATAATATATTTGAGGAATCCGGTTGGATTCCTCCAACCTGTTCTTCCCTGTACCCAAAATGGTTATCTCAAATCAAATCATTCAGTCTCACTTAACTGGTAACAACTAACAACCATTTAACCTCAATCACAAGCAATTCAAACAATTCAACCAATTTAAACACGTTTATTTTATAAACGTGACCAAAAAGGTAAGTTACCTAAATTTGAACCAATCGTTAGAATAACGATTTGGTATTTCACTAAAATTAAACGAAGGTTTAATTTCATCAGTTAAATAAATAAATAAATATATAACTAGCAAACAGTCAACCATTGGCAAGCAGAGAACACAAAATAAAAACCCAATTCATATAAAATATAAATGGGTAAAACTGAGCGAGTTTAACTCACCTTGATTCCATTTGGCGATTTGGTTCCGGTTAAATTGAACGAGCATTTAATTAAACAATAAATCCCCCATCTCCAGCCTTATCTAGATCGGTTTCATTCACATAGTGTTTGTTGTCGTGATTCCAACGTAGTTGGTTTTGTCCAATTCTGAAGAAACTATAAAAAGTTATCAATATTTTAGTACACATGATTTTTAATTTAAATTAACTAATTAATTTAATAATCATTCTATTCTATTTACTTTTGTTAACAAAAACTGGTCCCATTTCCCTCTTTACGTTCCTCAACCAAGTTTTTAACTTTTCTAGTCCTCCTATAAAAATTTAACTAAATATATAATTAATTTCTAATCACTTAATACAAATTTTAATTAACGTAGTTTATTTATTTGTTCTAAACAGTTTTTAGTACACGGATAGTTCTCAGTCTAAGCAGATCCTTCTTACTTCAAATACTGGTCGGTCCTTTTTTACCCCGTTCTTTCTTACCCAAAGTGGTTTTTTTATATTATAATTTAATAAACTCTTAACCTAATTAATTAATTATACTTAACTAACTTTGAAAAACTAATTACGTTATCAGTATTACGTAGTCCGATCCTTGATTCTTCACTTTTAACGGCTTATATTTTAATAACGATTTTCACAGTGACTATTTCAAATTTTGATTCAGCCATATCTAACAATCTATAACACGAAATCCGAATTTTTCTCTTTCATATGAAAATTATCGTCAATATGGTTCCAATGTTTCTTGTTTCACAGAAATCCGACTTATATCGGATCCTGTACATTCAATTAAAGTTCAGAACTCAATATTACGAACTGCCGCGCCATTTCGAGCTCGTTTTATAATTATATAAATTATAACGTTGTTTTAAATAAATGAGTTCAATATTAAAATTCATTAATACTCCAAATATAATATTAAAATAATAAATTAAATAAAATATTTTGCTACCAAAAATACGGGACGTTACATTCTTCCCCCCTTAAAATAATGTAACGACCCAGAAAATCTGAACCAATTTAAAATTTTTAAATTGGCTAAAGTAATGGATTTTAAATTTTTAAAATAAATGTTTTTAAATAATGGCGATGAAAATTGAGTTTGAATCGACAATTGAAAACTAATATAATTAATTATAATTATAAACAAGACCTGAAATGGCGTGGCAGTTTCAAAAATTGAATTCAAACTTTGTCGGACTATACCGGGTGCAAAACAATCCGGATTTTAGTGAAACCAAAAATATTTAAATCTGTTAGTGAATATCTTTCTAACGAATCTGACCAATCGAAATTTGATTGCGGGAATCAAAAGATATGTCCAGTTGAAAATTCTGAATAGTCGCTATAGAATTCAGGCCCTTAAAAATGGACATTTTGCAAACGACCTCGGATTTCGATGAAACCACTTTTGTTAGATCCGCAGTGTCAATTTATTGCTAGGTTTCAAATTTCATAATTTTTCGAGTCAATATGTGAGCGTGGCAAAAGAAAACGCGTTTGACCAGTTTCAGTTGATTTTAATCGACTGGAAATTGGCCATTTTTCAAACGGTCTCAGAATTCGACGAAACTAGTTTTGTTAGGACCGTATCGTCAATACGAAGCTAGAAAATATTTTTCTGGAATTTTTCTAGTTAGTATGTGGCCCCGGTAATTTGAAATGTGCGTTTAAAATTCAATATAGTGGTTTAAATGAGAATTCAAAAGGAAACTGATTGTAACAATCGAATCAGCTTGCGATACATATCCCATTGTGTTCGGAATGGGGGTAAAACGCTATGGGCGACAGGCGGTGGGCCTCGTTTCGAGGTCGTATGTAAAAGTCAACCTTTTTTGAAAAATTAAATAATTAAATAATAAAAAGGAAAAAAAAAAATTCTCTCCTATACCTTGGCCCCCCTGTAATTCATTACCGATTTCAGTATACAGAAAAAAAAAAGAAGAAGAACGGAGGAAGAGCAGCTCGTCGCCTCCACCAAGCTCTGCCCGCCTCCGCCTGTTCCCCCCCTCCATCGATCGAACACCCGAGCCGAACCCTCCCTGCCAATTCGCGAGCCTCCAGAAGCATCGCGACCCCCAATTCTCGAGCCCCCCAAAGCCGTTCGAAACCCTAGCGCCGCCCCCAAAACATCGAGACGCCACCAGACCTCCTGCCGCCGACGCCTTCTTCCCCCCTTCTTCGAAATACTGTAAGTATTTTATTGTATTTTATTTTTATTTTAATTCGTTAAAACTAATTTTGATTTTAGGGATTTAAAAACTGTTTTTTTAGGCATATAAAAACTGATTTTGTTTAAAAGAATTTAACATTGATTTTAAAAGATAAAAACTGATTTTTCAATTATAGTTAAACTGGTTTTTACTTTAATTAGGTTTAAAACTGTTTTTCTTTTAAAAGCATTTTAAAACTGATATTTTTAAAAGATTTAAAAACTGATTTGAAAAGCATTTTAAAAACTGATATTTTTAAAAGATTTAAAAACTGATTTGAAAAAGATTTAAAAACTGATTTTTGTTTTAAAAGAAAAGCTGATTTTAAGAAAGGTTTTAAAACAGATTTTTGAAAAGGTTTTAAAACAGATTTTTTTTGAAAGATTTAAACTTTAAAATAGAAAAGGTTTGAACTTTAAATTAGGAAAGATCAGATTTTTTTTAAAAATAGAAAAGATCATATTTTTAAAATAGAAAAGACGGAATTTTTATTAAGTAAAAGAAGTAAGATATGAAAATTTATATTTTTAAAGCAATAAAAATATAATTTTTACATCATAGGAATATTAAAAATATATTCTTTATATATTGAGTAGCGAAGTCAAAATTCGATTTTTGCATATGTAGAGAATACGGGCGACAGCGACAAAGGGTGAGATTGGCGAAGATTTTATGCAAGGAAGAATCGTAGTATTGGATAGCTATTGGTGAGATTTCTGATTTAAAAATATTATATATGTGTGAAATGAAAGTGAATTGCTATATATAAATATATATCTATATATATATATATATATATATATATACGCCCCTCGTCCACAAACCATGGACGATATTTATTGGTTGAAATTGTTGTGAAAATTGATTGATAGCGAATGATTGTTTGGGATTGTTTGTGATTGATATTGGTTGATTGCGGTTGAAAAATACCCGTTTGTGGTTGGAAAATATTTGGTTGAAACCACACAGGATTAGTTTGTGGAAATGAAATAAATATATACATGCCGCCTGCGTGCGAACTAGATGCATGATCCCCATTGTCAAAAACCGCGAGGTTTTAAGGTAGAGCGAGGAGCCGTACTAGGGACGGTCCCGGTTTAACTACCCTGCCGTTATGCTGCCGAAATTTTGAATAATATTCGTGTGTTTGAATTATTTTCATATGCTTAAACTATACTTATTCATTGTATAGAAAACATTCATGTGTTGAATTGATATTCATTCGTTGTTTAGAAATTCATGTGTTGAATGGTATTCATATTTTGAAATAAATTGTTTGATAATAAAAATCACAATTTTATCTATATATAGAAACTATAGAAAACATTCATGTGTTGAATTGATATTCATTCGTTGATTAGAAATTCATGTGTTGAATGGTATTCATATTTTGAAAAAAATTGTTCGGTAATAAAAATCACATTTTTATCTATATATAGAAACTATAGAAAACATTCATGTGTTGAATTGATATTCATTCGTTGTTTAGAAATTCATGTGTTGAATGGTATTCATATTTTGAAATAAATTGTTTGATAATAAAAATCACCTTTTATCGACTATATGAACTGTGTAAAATAATCTCGTTTTAAAAGAAATTGTTTTATGATAAAAATCCCATTTTTATCACCAACTTGAACTATATAGAAAAGTAGTGTTTTGAAATGAATTGTTTTACAATAAAAATCACATTTTTATTGTATGCAGAAATCGTTGAAATGTGAAGTGTTAAAAATAGCCACTTGTTCAAAATAAACATATATGAGTTGAAATATTCATTAATTAGCTAATGAAATGATTTGCACCTATTTATGTAACATTAGAATGAATGGTGTTTTTTAAACCAAATAGAAATCAAATATGAAGTTGAATAGAAAATGATAAATGATAAGAACTGTATATATATGTACATGCATATTCATTGAACAGGTTATAGCAAAGGGGCTAGAGAAGAGGAATAAAATTTTGTGCCCGACAAATAGGTACACATTTACTGCTTTGTTTGGGTGATGATTTTATGAGCCTGTTGGCTAGCCGCTTGGCTTTTTCTTTTTCTTTTTGAGATTAGAAGGACCGGGAAAGCTATTTGCAATTTCCCGATGCTCCCGGTGCAGGGGAGGTTATGGCGAAATTTTCCAAAATCTTAAGGTGTTAGAAAAATATTTGAAGTTAAAACGATATGGAAATCATTGAATGAACTATATTTATATGAATATATAAATATAAATAAAATTAAAACGAAACGAAGCCGTGCAGTTCGTGTTTTGAAACCGTGTTTTCAAACGACTGGTGCGAGGAATCCGACCATTGGATTTTCCCGAAACCTCAACCGTCGGGTTCGCCTTGGAATAATCTTTCCAACGGCACCAACCTTGTAAAAATCCAACGGTTGGATTGTCTGGAATGTTTAATTCAAATCTGAAAAAAAACAGCGCCAGAAACGATTATATTTATATATAAATATAAATATAATTTTAATTAATCGAATAACGACGCTGCAGTTCGTATTTTGAAATCGAAACTTCAAACGATTGTACCGGGAGATCCGACCGTCGGATTTTCCCGAAACTGGAACCGTTGGATTCGTTTTGAAAAGACCTTTCTAATAACGTAAATTTTGTGAAGATCCAACGGTTAGATTTTCAGATATGTGTAAATCAAATCTGAAGAAAAACAGCGCCACGGCCGCTTTATGGCCCGAAGCGTCGTTTTGAATAAATGGGCTATTTTAAAATAAATAAAAATAGCGATAAATAGTTATAAAATATCATAAGCGATATGGAATGGGAATAAACTGAATTTGCTCGATTTATGTGGCTTTTGATGGTTGAATGTGTTTGGTGTGAAAATAACATTAAAGAACAAAATTGGTGTTGTCGAATAATTTAACCATTGAAATAAATTGATTTGAAATTCTAAATATACGTGAATCATTTGAAAAGGCCGAGTTAATTCTCATTTCAAATGATTGACCGACGATTGAAAGTCGAAGATGAAGACGATGGTCGAAGACCGGAGATCTTCACCTCGTTTGGATGGTAACCGAGGTCCTGATTGGGAGGCATCCCGAAATATGGATAATGAGTGGTGATCGTCCAGACGTACGTGTTGGTCGATGGGTTTGCGAGGTATTTAGTGCCTCCGGTTTCGTTCAGACCCAGAACGGACTTGTAAATGGACTGTATGTCTGACATTGGATTTTATTCGGTGTTGATTGATCTCTGTTAAATATACATCTGTTTGGCGGCGGAGAATTTATTCTTTTGCTTAACGCCCTTCTCTGAGACGCACGAGCTCAGAGGTTGTATATCGATGGACATCAGTCGCATGGCATGAATTGCCTGTGTGGCATGCTAAGATACAGTGATCAGGGCTTCTGTTGAAAAGCAAAGTCTTGTGGTGATGATCAAAGCACCGCCAGTGTGGCGTAGCTTTGTGTATAATGTAAAATCGCGAGCCTCACACCCCGGTATGAACCTAAAACGGGAGAGGACATCAGGGAGGGCCTGCGTTTCTTTCTAGCTAGGGTGGTGTCAGTGACCTACCAGCCCTGACATTTATATACTTTTCACCTATGTGGTTGTTGCTGTTGCAAGGCGCCTCGGTTTGATCGGACGATCCGGGTCCGATGGAGTCATTCGTTGGCTCGTTTACGCCCCAAAGGGCGGAGAAACGCAGTGTTCAGGAATTTTAATCCACATCGGTGGACCGGCCCTGACGATCCAAGGGCCCACCTGTGTCTGGGTCCTGGGACACGGGCTAGAGCGTCTCGAATTCGGTAAGGACTATCTTTTGCCTTGGTTCATGACGGAAATCCAATTTCCAAGTACGTGATCGTGCGGTTTCGATTGTATAGATATTTGGCGACATAGTGGCATGGGACGCTCATGTCGTCTATGATTGATAGTTATGATTTGAAATTGTTTTCAAAACATATAAACACTAGCAATAATATCAAATGCCTTTGTTTTATTCGTATCAAGCATATTTGGCCGTTATAAGGTAAAAACTCTATCCTCCGATTTGCGTTGCATTGTGTGATGGGAACTGAGTCTTATATCGGCTTCATTTTTATAAGAAGCATAGCGATGTTTAAAAGAAAGATTTGTTTTAAAGCACTGGCGATCCAATGGAGTAAACCCGTTCCACGAAAGTGGCGTGGTCCTGTGATTAGCCATATTATATATGTGTTGAATGGATTTCTCATACCAGTCCCATGACTGACTCGTAGTTTGTTTCACTCTCAAACTCGGATGCCCCTTTTTCCACACGGGCAGCCTTGTTTTCAGGTTTAGCTGGTTCTTTCTGGATAGGTGGAGCTGAAGATGGATTCTATCATTTATTTCTTTTTATGCTGTTCAGCTCCTATTGTACATATTTTGTTTATTTCCGCTGTAGACATATATGTATTGCTGAACTGTACTTGTACTAAGTAAGATCCTGTATACTGTGTAACTCTGATGATTACTTTATCCAGTATATTTTGTTGTTCATTATCTGGTGTATTTATTTAATTCTGTTCTATTATTATCTGTTTCTGTGTTATATTCCAAAGATAACCTTGTTTCCGTGAGAACGGGAAATCGGGTCGTCTCAAATAATTTCGTCCTCGAAATTGCTAAGTAAGAAAGAACGTTACAATCCATTAATTTCTAAATCCATTTTATTTTAAATCAAAACCATCAATATAAATTTTCAAAAATATCGAAAATTTTCTAACACATTAAATTCCCAGGAAAATTCGGCGGAGTCTCCCCTGCACGGAGTGACATCTGCGATATCGCAGGAACAAATAATATATACATCGACCAACACGGTCGGAAAACAAAAATCAAAACCCAAAATTTTATATTTTTGCATAGGCGTACCTTTTGCGAGCGCTATTGAGCATATCTGCTCAACGTATATGCAATTTACTCAACCAATATCAATCTGCCTATCCCTCTGGCACCTGTACTTAACTCAATTCACATATCAGTAATAAATATGTGAAATTTCCAAGTACTATCTTATTAATCAACAATATAACCATATTAATTCAAAAACCAAGCAGATAATATCAATCCATTATCAACTACAGGGTTGAATCCTAAATTCCAATCCATATGTGGTTTCATTCCAGTTTAATTATACCGGAAATTATTCTTCAGTTTATAATTCATTTGGCCTCATTAAAATTTTTGATTATTTCCATTCAAACAACTATCATCCAATAACAACAATCACAAACAACAACCAATACAGGACAATCAATCAAATTAGTTGAATTCACATTCAATATCAATATTTCATTTTGGTTTCTCATATTTGAACATCAATCGATTTATGTACGATTGATTTTCTTTTGATTATTATCTATTCAAAATTCCAATTTATTTAATTCAATTTCAATATCTTTATTAATTTAATTTCACTTAATCAGACTAAATTTCAATTCAAATTTTCAATTCGATTTGGATTCCATTCAAATCGATCAAACACACTAATATCTCAATAATTTGATGAAATTTTTTCTTCTCTATACAAAAATATAATTTGGGTAAAATTATTTCATTTACCCACTTTACAAAACAATACTGTATTCATGGTCAGTCCAACGCTTCTCAACAATTGAACGGATCAAACAACACAATATAAACCATTTGTATATAAAATTTACAAATACACTCTCAAATATAAATACACTCAATCTCGATCTAGGTTATTACTAACCCAATCTCTATCGAGTCACACCACAGAGCCAAGGTTATTACTAAACCAATAGCTTTGATACCACTGTAACGACCCAAGCATTTTCGGCCCTGAAAATTGACATAAATACCATTACCGTAACTCATGCCGACCTTTCAAACACCGAGAACACTGGAAGGTTATTAGAAAGAATTTAGAGGGTGAGATAAGAAAGAAAGAAATATAAGAATATAAGAAGAAGAAACACCACAACACAGAATCAGAGTCTCACATTGCAGCAGAACAAAATATAATACAGAAATAAATCTTTACTGAGAGCTTTTAAAAATACTTACAATATTAGAGTACATCACACAACGAAACAGTTATAATAACCTGTTCCCATATACAACACACAACGGAACAGTAGCTACATAATATCATATGTCTGAACACCTCCAGCTCGTCTCTGGACTTCACAGCATTCGATAACCTGAACCTGTACATCCCGGGCTAACCCGAGCATTTACAAAACACCGGGTCAGTCTGGTGAACCAGAGTGAGAAAAACTCGCACAGTATTAAGGGTATCACACAACTTGATTTTAAAGTCAAAATCTTTTCAAAAGAAAAGGATAATCGTAAGACCAAATCCACACATAAACACGGACGGTTTTTACCTTACGATAACCCAAACCATTTTTGAAATCAATATCTTTTCTGATATTATGATAGTGTGTAAATACAAGTAAATAGAATCTAGTGGAACGCTTGCATCTCACGCTCCACATATATAGTATATAATCAAAACCGCGGGCGCTTATTGGAGATTGGATTCCAACTATGACAAGGTATGGGACCACCTGCCGATAGTGTAACTCTAGAGGTGAATACACTGGGTTCAACAAGAACGTCTTGCAACCCGGCCCTCACATGACCGACCACTCATTTCGCTTGAGTGTATCAAATGTATATTACCAACGGTTGGGCTCAAACCACTGTTTACCGAAAAGGGGCAGCATCGAAATAAATTTAAAGAAGCAATAAGAATTTTTCTAGATAGGTGATTATACACCCTAATGGGAGCGACTCACAAAGCCATGTTGCCTGCCCGATTTTTGTCATTTACCGGCTGTGAGGCTTGAAGTTAGAATTTTCCTTTAGAACATCTGGCCACCATTACTTTGAATGACACATCATCAGATCCGCTAAATCACTAATTGACGTCCACAAACATATACTGGGTTTAAAAGAAGCGCACCTTCTTCGCCATCAACTCGGAATGTTTGTAAAAATCAACGTACGTGGTTTTTTAGGAAATAATCTGTTAGACATTCATCCCTACAAGTCATCCAAGAACAGGGTGAACCGAAGGTACTCTCCAACTGCGTCCATTATAGGAATCACACCATGGATCAGTAGCGAGAAGTCCTTGCAAACCGTAGATTTCAACCACGACAGAATCATAGTTTATCTCTGGCCGCTAAACCAGAGATTATTAGTAGTTCTTCCGTGTAATGAAGATCTACGGTCTTCAATGCTCCATCTCGATCATCTTTTGATATCTTCACGTATTTGTTGGTCGGAATGGTTTTCGAACCAGGTTCGATCCCGGTCTTTCCTCACCAACATATCGTATGGGTCAGATTTCATAGTCGGTGGTTTAACTATAAAAATAAACAGTGTTTAAATCATGACAATCCAATGAGTTCACTGGTTCAGTATTCAGCACCACTTGGCCTTTTTAATTAAACAAATGTAAATTTAAAACTTTCAAACACTTTGCTATTATGAACATAGTTTCGCTACTTATTTAACATAAGATTTTACTTTAACAAATTCCCTTTTATATATCCAGTTTCCTATTTCCACTTTCAAACCATTTGCCATATTGTTATCTCATATTGGGAAATCGATTCAATTTATTACCTGTAAAACAACATTACGAGATATCTTTTATTCATTACTTGAAAACAAAATCCAATGTTTATTCTTAGAGCATAAAACTCATCTTTTACATTTCCCTTTCTAACTCGAACATATCATTATGTTTTCACGCAACCCCTTTTACTTCCCTTTTTCTTTGGATTCATCGTTATATATATTTTTTCCAACTTTCCCACTAAACATTCGTATTATTATTTCTCAAATGAAATAATAAACTTTTACTATCATTTTTACCATTACAACTCATAACATCTTCAGATAATCTTGAAGTCGTTCAAGTTGGGGTATTTTAATTACCTCTCGGACCTTGATCAACAACAATCATATCTCAAGATGGATACAAGTTATAATCCAAAAACCCCATTTATATAACAATGGTTTATTATAAAACCCTTTTATCTAAATTTTCCTTTTTACTTAATTCAATTAGTTAAGTAACATTTAATTTTAGCTATAATAGTCGCGTAAAATTTCCTTTTATAACTTTGTTAAAAAAACTCAGTTTAAGCAAAACTTGTCCACAAACTGCTTTCACCTTTCCATCGGATTTCATTTCCCATTTCGAGTACTTTTTAAATGAATTTCAATTAAAAAGTATTTCCTTAAATTATTACCAATTAAAATAATAAGTTACCTCGGCAGTTAACTACTACCGTAGTTAATTCCTTTATTTACTAAAATAAATATTAATTCCCATTTTAATGATCTTATTAAAATAATATTCACTAAATTCTTTACTCGATTAATTCAAATCAATTTAATATTCAATTTCAAATAAAACATTTGACTTAGTCACTCAACTGCGTTATCTCGTTAACCGATTCCTAATCATTTTCACTTTAAATTAATTAATAACATAATTAATTTAAATAATCCCATTAAATTTTTCTTAACAAAATAATAGCCTAACTTACCGGTTAGATTAATTTCTATTCACGAATTTATAAATCTGATTAACATTAGAAATTACTATATAAAATCAATTAATAATAAACAAAGTCTTCATAAATAAAATATTTATTTATTTCCCTTTTTATAAACCTTTATTCAAAATAATATATATTTCAGAATCTATTTCCAATTATAAAATAAATTTTATAACTTCAATTCTATCAGTTCACTTGACGGTAAATTGATATAAATAAAACAATTTACTTTTAGGCCATTTACTGCCGATTACTCAACCAATACTGCCCATTGGTTAAAACCAAACACAGGTTGAATTTCCAATCAATGATCAATACTCAAATCAATTACCCAAACATGATAGTTCATATGATAATATGAAAATAATTAATATATTTGAGGAATCCGGTTGGATTCCTCCAACCTGTTCTTCCCTGTACCCAAAATGGTTATCTCAAATCAGATCATTCAGTCTCACTTAACTGGTAACAACTAACGACCATTTAACTTCAATCACAAGCAATTCAAACAACTCAACCAATTTAAACACGTTTATTTATAAATGTGACCAAAAAGGTAAGTTACCTTTACTGGAACCAATCGTTAGAATAACGATTTGGTATTTCACTGAAATTAAACAAAGGTTTAATTTCATCAGTAAATTAATAAATAAATATATAACTAGCAAACAGTCAACCATTGGCAAGCATACCACACAAAATAAAAACCCAATTTATATAAAATATAAATGGGTAAAACTGAGCGAGTTTAACTCACCTTGATTCCATTTGGCGATTTGGTTCCTGTTAAATTAAACGAGCATTTAATTAAACAATAAATCCTCCTATCTCCAGCCCTGTCCAGATCAGTTTCATTCACATAGTGTTTGTTGCCGTGATTCCAACGTAGTTGGTTTAGTCCAATTCTGAAGACACTATAAAAAGTTATCAATAATTTAGCACACATGATTTTTAATTTAAATTAACTAACTAATTTAATAATCATTCTATTCTATTTACTTTTGTTAACAAAAACTGGTCCCATTTCCCTCTTTACGTTCCTCAACCAAGTTTTTAACTTTGCTAGTCCTCCTATAAAAATTTAACTAAATATATAATTAATTTCTAATCACATAATACAAATTTTAATTGACGTAGTTTATTTATTTGTTCTAAACAGTTTTTAGTACACGGATAATTCTCAGCCTAAGCAGATCCTTCTTACTTCAAATACTGGTCGGTCCTATTTGACCCCGTTCTTTCTTACCCAAAGTGGTTTTTTTATTATAATTTAATCAACTCTTAACTTAATTAATTAATTATACTTAACTAACTTTGAAAAACTAATTACGTTATCAGTAGTACGTAGTCCGATCCCTGATTCTTCACTGTTCAGGCTTCCTATCCCGTAGCCCACACAACAATCCCTCATTCTGTTCATATCTCATTCACAAATCCTGCATGGTATAATTCACATTTTAGTGGCAATAAATTTAACTTAATTAAGACCTAAATTTACATTAACGTATAGATACTGGGCGGACTTGGTTTACTTCCTCTCGCATCCTTTGTTCTGAACAACAATCCACGCACCGCCCTCTTCATTGCTGCTGCGCCAGCATCCTCCCACCGGAGTGTGATAACCCGCCGAAACCCACGGCCTACCACCACCAAGCCACGCCATAAACCTCGACAACCCCGGCTCCGTTGTCTACTCTGAAGAACCCCAGGAGTTCGACGCCTTCTTGATCAATTCCCAACCACCACGAGTTGCCAGGGCTCATCATAGCCGTTCATCGACAAGAACTCCATGCCCCCTTCCTATTTAATGTTGAAACCCTTGCGGAATGCTGAATAGATGAAGAGATCGAAGGGAGAAAGTGATGCAAGATTTACTGCCGTTGGTTTTGCAATATGGTGGCGGCTCAAAGAAATTTGACTAGCCGATGTTAGAATTAGGGTTCGCAGACTTTAAAGGGTATTTATAGGGTTACTAATTGTTAAAATATTAATATATGAAACTTCAGCGTGAAGTAATTGATAAAAACCACCACAAACGATTTCTGTTTTCTGATAAAAGAGCTATTCTTAGTATAAAAAAATATTCTGAACCCAATGAGACAAGTTTCATCGAAATTCGACATCATTTGAAAAAATTTCCTTTATAAAACCAGAAATAAACACGTGTTTAAATTTTTCACGATTACTAGATAAATCAAATCAACTTGAAACCTTTCAATCCTATAATAATTCTTCAATACGAATCCAACGGCACCAGTTTCGTCGCATTCTGAGACTGTTTCCCCGGTTGGCTATTTTTACGCGCACCGCAATGCCATTCTGAACACCAAATTTGCCGGTCTCTAAAAATAACAAACTATATCTATCCTGACTCTAATCGATGATACGAACTCAACGGGACTGGTTTCGTGGCCTAGTTCGATCGTCTGCTCAAGTTATACCCAAATAACCCTTTATTAAATAAATTACGCACTAGAGAAATTAACTGGCCGTTTACGGCAACCGTGGCCACATACGACATCGGTTTGCCATGCCATTCGACACCGTGCAATAGTTTAATGTTATGGTTCCAATGAAACTGGTTTCGTCGACATCGGGGACCGTTTGCAAAATGGCCCTTTTAACGGTTTATATTTTAATAACGATTTTCACAACGACTATTTCAAATTTTGATTTAGCCATATCTAACAATCTATAACACGAAATCTGAATTTTTCTCTTTCATATGAAAATTATCGTCAATACCAATCCAACGTTTCTTGTTTCACAGAAATCCGACTTATATCGTATCCTGTACATTCATTTAAAGTTCAGAACTCAATATTACGAACTGTCGCGCCATTTCGAGCTCGTTTTATAATTATATAAATTATAACGTTTAAACGTCGTTTTAAATAAACGTATTCAATATTAAAATTCATTAATACTCCAAATATAATATTAAAATAATAAATAAAATAAAATATTTGGCTACCAAAAATACGGGACGTTACATAAGATGTATTCTTAGTTAAAGGGCATATTGAATTTAATACATAACAAGCAGTTGCTACAGCTTCTACCCAAAATTATTTTGGTAAGGTACTTCATTTTAGTAAAGTTCTAGCATATTCTTGTAAAGTTCTATTCTTTCTTTCTACAACTCCATTTTGTTGTGGAGTTCTAGGAAAAGAGAAATTATGATTTATTCCTTTCTTTTTACAAAAATGTTCAAATAAATCATTTTCAAACTCACCACCATGATCACCGCGAATGTTTTTAATTTTTAGATTTATAGAATTTTGTATTCTTTGACAGAATCTTTAAAATGTTCAAAAGTATCACTTTTTTTCCTAAAAATAGTCCATGTATATCTTGAAAAATCATCAACTATTACATATCGATTATGATTTATTGATTAAATCTGAGTTGGTTCAAATAGATCCATATGTAATAATTCTAATGGTTGCAGAGTTGAAATAACTTTCTTTGATTTAAAAGATTATTTAGTCAATTTTCCTATTTGGCCATCTTCACAAATCTTTTTACTTTAAATTTTAATTTTAGGTAAACCTTTAACTAAGTCATTTTTCGAGATTTTCTGAATAGTTTTGAAGTTAATGTGACAAAAATGTTTGTGCCATAACTAAGAGTCATTATTATTAGCTATCAAACACATTTCTTTATTATTATTAACTTTCATATTTAAAACATAGATATTTATATCTCTATTTCCTTCAAAAATAAGGTTTTGATCTTTTCAAAAATACTACATTTATTTTTTGAAAAAGTTATTTTAAATCCTTTGTCTCATAATTGACTAATACTAAGTAAATTATGTTTTAAATTTTTAACTAAGGAAACATTAGTAATAAGAGGTAAGTTCGAAATACCATAGTTGCACACATCTCCTTTGCCAATGATAAAGCCTTTTGAGTTATCTCCGATGGTAACAGAGCCACCATCAAGGTATGTAATATTGGTAAGCATATCTTTCTTGCCAGTCATGTGTTTTGAGAAACCACTGTCTAAGATCCATTTTCTCTTTTTGAGTGGGACCTGCCAAAAATATTAATAAGCATATTGGTATCCACTTTGTGATAGGGTCCTAAGAGTTAGATCTTAGGAAGCCAAACCCAAGTGGGTTTAGTATCCCTTTTATACAAATAATTTCTATTACAATGAAAAGATTCCATAAATGAATTGATATGTTTGTTCCTAATCAAACTATGTTAGTTTTTGGAACCTGCATCTCAATTTTATTAATCTTTTTGGTGTATTTTTATTTATCTTCAATTTTTGAATCAAATTTCCTCTTTAGTTTTACATTTTTCTTTGGAGGAATTTTTGACTCTTTCTTAAATCCTAAGCCATTTTTGTTTGAAGACGGTTGAGAATTTTCTATAATTCTTGAAAAATTTTCTCCTCCCTTATTGATGTTAGATACATTCTTAGAAATACTATCTAACTTGGTTTGAATACTTTTATTTTCTAATTCTAATTCTTTTACTTTGGTTTTCAAAATGTAATTCTCTGAACTAATTTCGTCATTCTTTGCCTTCTGAGTTTCAATTTCTTGACTCAAAATTGAAAGTCGACTATCTGAATTTGAAAGAGTCTCTTGAACTTTCGCAAGTTCTTCTTCTAAGATTATTTTTTTATCTTTTAGCATGTCTCTTTCAAACTCAGCCTTATTCTGATTTTCATGAGCTTCTTTAAGTTTTTTAAGAGTTTTTATAGTACTTAGAAATTCAATACTAACTTCTATTAAATCATCATAGGATAAATCACTTACTTCAGATTCTTGAGCCATGAAGCACACATTTGCTTGTCCATTTTCGCTATCATTATCATTGTCTGATGAATCTGAATCTGAGTCATCCCACGTGACAAAAAAGGCCTTCTTTTTGAATTTTTCTTTCTTCTTCTTTCTGTTGAAGCTGTTCTGATTTTCTTTTAGCTCTGGACAGTCTTTAACAATGTAACCTTTCTTGTGACAATTAAAGCATTCTAAATTTGAGGATGAAGGTTTTCTTGAGATATTTTTCTTGAAATTTCCTTTTCTATAGTTTAAAAACTTCTTAAAGTTTTTAGCAATAAACGCCAAATCCTCATCTTCTGATTCCGATTCTTCTTTATCGGCATGAAAAGGTACATTCTTTTTCTCTTGTGCTAATTCTCTTTTTGCTTGAAGATTTACTTCATAAGGCATGAGGTTGCCTATGAGTTCTTCTAGTTTCATAGTTGATAAATAATTAGCTTCCTCAATGGCTAATACTTTTCTCTCCCAATCTTTAGTTAGAGAATTTAGCACTTTTGATACAATATCAAAATCACTATATTTTTCTCCCAGTCCTTTTAATGCATGTAGAATGTCTTGGAACTTTGAATACATATCATTGATTGTTTCATTTTGCCTCATCTTAAAGTTCTGGAATTGATTTTTGAGCATTGAAATCTTTGTTTGCTTGAATTTGTTTGTGCCTTCATGGATGGTTTTAAGTGTTTCCCATATTTGATATGCTGAGGTATATATGCTGACACGTTTGAATTCATTCCTATCCAAAGCACAATATAGCATATTCATTGCTTTCACATTTGCATTTGCTTCATCTTTCTGAATTGTTTTCCATGCGGAGTATTCAGTCGTAGGTGTAGTAAATTCTTTTTGAGTACCATTCCATGCACTAAAACCACTTGCCTACATGTATATTCTCATCCTTGTTACCCAATAAATATAATGTAGTCCATTGAACAATGGTGGTCTTTGAGTAGAATGACCTTCGGCAAATGTAATTGAGGTAGTACTCGAATTATTCTCCACAATATCAAAGTATCAAAAAAGGTGTTATGGTAATATGATGGCCTTTCTCTTATACCAATTGAAAGTTACTAAACAACAGTAAGATCATACGATATGGAGTATAAGTACGATAAGTTATATATATAGCAGAATAGTAGCTGCAAGTAAATTCACATTGTCGATTTATATTGGTTCGGACCACTGTCCTACGTCCAGTCCCAGACTTCCTTCTGGTATTTCACTAACACAAACACCCTCACTTCACCCGGAGGAATAGGTTCACAATTACCCAAACAGCCGAACGAGATTTCTTGCCTCAACTGCTGAAGAGGACTTTCTCAATATTGAATAGTTGATGACTATATGTGTTCTTGATAACACGAATATGTCAATATGAAGTACACCCTTCCTATAGTCTTTCCCTGATGATAAACGTGAAGTTTGTGAAAGATTATGGAAGATTAAAATCTCAAGTGATTGAAAATAGAGTGCTTTTTGAGATTAGAGTGCTTTAAGTAATATAAAAGGATTTAGAATGAAATTCGGTTATTTGATCACTTAATAAAGCCTCTATTTATAATATGTAAAGAGTTACATCTAATCACGAAGAGATTTGATCAAGAGATATGAGTTAGAAAGATGTGACTCTTCATAATAGGTTGGAACTCTTCGTAATCAGATGTCTAAATATAACTTTCAGATGTCTGTTTTGATTTGAAGAATAGAACAACAAGGAAATAGTGTATTTCATAGCAAATTCAGACGCCTGAAATTTTCAAAACAGATGTCTGAATATTGTATGAAAATAAAATTCATTTCAGCAAACAGACGTCTGTCTGAAATATTTCAGACGTTTGTTTTTTAGGACAAACTTATTCCTTGCCTATTTCATTAGAATATATATTTATATATAATGTGTTTATGTGTGTAATCATCAAGGAACACTTTAATAGATAAATCTAAGACAAACAGAATCTTACAACATATATAATCTTCATTAGTATTCTTGAATCTGCTTGTCAAATATCTTCCTGCAAAACAGAGTTAGTTGATATAGTATATATGCTTATGTATAGTTGCCTTAGTCAGAACACTATATTGCGAGATTCAAAAAAAAATTTGATAGATAACAGGCTGATTTTTATACCTTGGTTACCACTCTTTCCAAGTTTCCAATACCATTCAAGTTCTACCTTGTGAGCCAAATGGGGGAAAGAAAAAGGAAGTAAGAGGAATGAGTCAGACATAAAGTCCGGTGAGCTGTTATGATTACTAGCATGATTAATAAGCAAGGGAAACAAATAAAACAATAGTTCTAGTGTCAGATAGGGTAAGTGTTTGTGTACACCTAAAGTGAACATATAGGATAACATAAAAGGTTACACATAGGGTTAACTTTTCTCATTCCATAGAACTTTGACTGTTTGCACTTTCACGATTACAAAACGCGATATAGTTAGGATGATTTTCCTAATACTACCCATTGATTGGCTAACCTTAAATGATAACCTATGCCCACTATGGTTCTTGGGTATATTAGGCCCGAACCATCAACAAAAAGACATTGCATAAACCACATGTATTACAGTTTCTTATTTTCCCTCGTTGGCTCAATGCACGAACATTGACCTGCCGTAATGCACCCGTACCCACCTCTAGTTTGGACCAACTTACTACCTAACATAGCATAGTGCTTCCCCTTGCCTCATAATAAAACCATATGTGATAAAAGGGTATGTTGTCTGGTATATGTAGTAACAACCTGCCTTCCCCAACATCGAAATTTGACACCAAATACGACCACTATATTTCAATATCGAACATTCAATCATCGAAAATGCAGTGTAGTAACCCGCATTTTTTAGCTACCGAATAATTAAATTATTTAAATATCGTTTTGGCGATATCGACGACCTGAATTAAATAAAAATGATTATTTAATTAATTTAAATAATAGGATAAAATATATTTATTTCTGAATTTGTCAGAAATAGTGGAATTGACAATATTGTGTAAACTGGACAGTTGAAAATATATAATTCAGTTATATTGAATTTTATTGACGAATATATTTATATAAGCCAATTGAATTTATAATTTATAATATAATTAAAATAGAGCTCGAAATGGCGCGGCAGTTCGCTATTTGGCGATTTGAACTTCAACTGAATGTACAGGAATCGTTTTAAGCCGGATTTCTGTGAAACAAGAAACGTGTGGAGCTGGTGGGGTATATCTTTCTAGTGGAAGAGAAAAATTGGGATTTCGTCGTGTAGATTTTGATGTACGTCCAAATCAAATTTTAGAAAAAGTCGCTGTAGAATTCCTTTATAATTTGCAACGCTTTATATACGTTATAAAAGGATTTTCGATATAAATTGAATATCGATAAATCTGAAAATCTGAAATATCTAGCTGTAAATTCTTATATGATATTCTGGAGCTTTACAATATCATATGTGAAGATATACGATAATATTTAATTTTAAATATTTAATTTAATTATATTTAAATATATTTATATATTTAAATAGGCTATTTAGAGCTTTAAAAATAGCCACTTTTGCAAACGAAGTCGGAATTTGACGAAACCAGTTTTGTTGGATCCGCAATACCAAATAGTTGTTAGATTTCCAGTTTCGTGATTTTTAGAGTCACTGTGTGGCCGTACGGATTTTTAGAGTGAAAAACAGTTAGTATTTTGACAGTTAAAAATACGCTGTGTGAGCAAACGGAGTCGGAATTCGTCGAAACCAGTTTCGTTGGGACCGTAATGTCGAACTCTAGCTACACGTCTAGTTTAGTGATTTTGGGGTATCGTATGTGGTCACAGGAATTTTTAAGGATAAGAACAGATAGCGTTTGCTTATAATTAAATATAAAAATCGAATATTTAATTATTAAAAATATACTATATAATAACATTTCACCCTAAACCCTAATCAGATATCTTCCTTGGTCAAAAATATGCGCCGTCTCCTTAGAAAGAAAATAAACAGTGATTCCTTTAGTTTGAAAAATCCAAACAATCAAAAGAAAAATACTATAAATCATCATTCATATAAAGTTGGATTCGAAATTGGTTTCTCTTCGATATTATGCTGCTGTTGGGGCTTGCGATTTCAGTTTTGGGAGGGTGCAGTTGTCGACAGTAGGCTAGGGTTGGACATTTCGAGAGGTGAAAGCATCTAGTTGGATTTCCGGTATTAGTTTCGAGTTCTTGGGAGTTTTCCGCACTTGTGTGCCAATTTGCATGAAGTTCGATGCACGTTGAGGTCGGAGGTCGTACTATTGGCGTGGTTTCAGACTGGAGGACGCGTTCGGAAGCTTGGTGCGAGTTCGAACTTGAGGATATTGGAAGGAGCAACTTTGGAAGAGGGTCTCAACGGTGAACTCAGTACGTGGATTCGTGGAGTGTCGAGAGGGGAATAGGCGTTTACATATTGGGAATTGTTGGGTTTGTGTTTACTGGGTATATCGTGAGGATGAAGGAGATGAGCACGGTCATTTTGGACGTGGTGGGTATGTTAGGAGATGGGCCAACATTTTATCAGAAGGGGTAAAAGCCCATTAGAATTTTTAATCTAAGTATTTATATAATATAAAGTATACCCATTTGAAATCGTCATAACTTTATCATACGTGATCGAAATTCAGCGAAACAAGATCCGACAGGATCGTATGGACGGGAGCAACACAATGAGACTGACCGGGAGAGAAACAAAGCTCGTTACAATTTATTGAGAAATAAATTGTCCGTCGAAATCAAAGAACGCAAACCGATTATATAACGGTTAACGCGTCAATGTGAGTAAAAACTCACTAACTCTCCTCAATTTATATTTTAATATAAATTGTATTTTTATTTCTGTATTTGACTGCTAGTTATGTACTGTTAATTTAGACTGTTAAGTTGTATTGTTAAATTGGACTGTTAAATAATTGATTGAAAACAGTATGGATATATATATATATATATATATCTACATATATATATATATATCTCGTTATTAAACGGTGATTTTATTATCAGTGCATTTCATTAGAAATGCAAGTGATGTTATATACGTTGTTTAACATCGGTGGATGCAGGGAAACAGGTTGGAGGAATCCGACTGGATTCCTCAACATTTATTTTACTATTATTTGTATATTGTGATATATACTGTGATATATAATCTGTTGTTGATTGTATATGTTTGGATGATATTGATCATTGACAGTTGGTTGTTTAAAAACAATAGAAAACACTGAAAATGTCGAAAAGGGGATTTTCAATATTTATATTGAAAATGAATCTATTTATAAAATCGAAGGATTTTATAAAAGGATATTTATTTAGAAATAAATAAATAAAATAAAGTAATATTTATTTAGATTAAATAAATAGAATAAAGGATATTTAATTAGGGATTAAATAATTAGAGTTATAAAGGAAAATCTATTTAGGAAAATAAATAGATTATACAAAAGGAAATCTATTTAGGAAATAAATAGAAGTTAAAATAAATAGAAATAAAAGGAAAGTTAGTTAGTCGGATATAAATATTCGAATCAAGTTAGTTAAGTGGTCAAACCAAGCTAGTCGAACCAAACTAGTCAAGCTAGTCAAACCAACCAAGTCGAAATGGTCGAGTCGAACCAATCGAGTCAAGATGGTCGAGTCAAACCAACCGAGTCGGGCTGGTCGAGTCGAACCAATCGAGTCAAGCTGGTCAAGTTAGTCGAACCTGGTCAGTCGAGTCGAGTAAATCAAACTTAGTTAATCGAAAGGAGTTTATCGATTTAGTTAATCGATAGGAGTTAATTGATTTAGTCAATCGAGATGAGTTAATCGGTTTTAATGAATCGAGAGGAGTTAGTCGAATATGGTATTCGAACCAAATGGTCAAATCGAATTGGTCGAACCAAGTAAGTCGAGTTAAGTTAGTCAAGTTAGTCGAGCCTAGTTAATCGAATCGAATTGGTCGAACCAAGTAAGTCGAGTTAAGTTAGTCAAGTTAGTCGAGCCTAGTTAATCGAATCGAATTGGTCGAACCAAGTAAGTCGAGTCAAGTTAGTCGAGCCTAGTTAATCGAATCGAATTGGTCGAACCAAGTAAGTCGAGTCAGGTTAGTCAAGCCTAGTTAATCGAATCGAATTGGTCGAACCAAGTAAGTCGAGTTAAGTTAGTCGAGCCTAGTTAATCAAATCGAATTGGTCGAACCAAGTAAGTCGAGTCGGTCGAGTCAAGTTAAATTAGTCGAGTTAAGTTCGTCGAGTTAAATAAATCGATGTTAGTTTCATCGAAAGGAGTTATCGATGTTAGTTTCATCGAAAGGAGTTATTGATGTTAGTTTCATCGAAAGAAGTTATCGATGTTAGTTTCATCGAAAGGAGTTATCGATGTTAGTTTCATCGAAAGGAGTTATCAATGTTAGTTTCATCGAAAGGAGTTATCGATGTTAGTTTCATCGAAGGGAGTTATCGATTATAGTTTAATCAAAGTGAGGTTTTTCAAAGATGAGATATTTGAAAAGGAAGAAGTTAATCGAATATAGGTTATTCGAAGAAGAGTTAATCAAATAGAGATTTCTCGAAGAGAGTTAATCGGCAAATTCGATTATATCGAATTCGGGAAAGTACATATACTTTCCAGTGTCTAAAATAGAGATTTATTTATTTATAAATAAGTGTTAGGTTAATTATTCACTAATAAGAATAGAAGTTATAATTAAAGTTAGATAATTCGAAAGTAGGGATTATAACGTTATCGTTATAACCAATGTTTTAAATATAGAAGTGGACTAGTAAAATTGAATCCGAGAAAGGCGTAAAGAAGTTGTTAAAGATTAAAAGATAAACTTTGACCATTTCGAAGTTATAACGTTGTTCAGTTAAGGTCTGAGAGGTAATTATACCCCAACTTGAGTGACTTCCTTCTTAACTAAGAAATGGTAAGGTTTGATCGTAAAGGAGTTTTGGAAATGTTTTCCAAACAAGAATCAGAAATGTTTTCTGATAAAAGAAATATAAGAATTTAGAATATAGGGAAACAGGAGATAAGTAAATAAAGGAACTAAAGAGATTAATGTTAAAAGATGTTTGTTTGATATAATTTCCATCTGGGAATAATATCGTTGTTTGCACACTTGTTTTTCTTTGATAGTTAACTCACCGACTTTCGAAGTTTTGACCATTTTAACGTTGTTAATATGGAGAGACCAGTTGGATTATTATCTGAAGAACCACTCTGTATTGGCATAAGCGTCGCGAAATCATATATGCCAAAGATAATTGAAGACGGAGTAAAATGCAAGGGCTATCCTGTTTACAGAATAGTGCTTTCGGTTTGTCCAGTCCCAGGACAACTTGTATGGACGAAGGTCTGACAGAGTATATCCAATGGATCGCGTAAGTTGATCTGTTCAAACGTATTCACGTTTGGTGGCGGAGGAATTCGTTTCTCTAAGCTGTATACCCGTGTTATTTTTGGATAAGTCAATTTGTGATTTGGCGGGTATGACGATGTGACATTTTAAGTGAATGAAGATGGATGTCTGACAGAGTATTTCCAGAAAGGTCACGTACATTGATTTCTTCAACCGTACCAAGAGTGGAAGCGGAGAAGGAAACTTCTTTTAGCTGACACGTAATGTATTGTTGTAGACGTCAATTAGTGATTTTCGATGGATCTGACAATGTGGCATTCGAAGTGAATCTATTGTGATGATAAAGCGTAGCTTCTAGCCTCACAACCGGTAAATGACAGAAATCGGGCAGGCAGCATGGCTAAGTCGGTCGCACCGAAGTAGGGTGTATAATCACCTATCTAGTGAATATTCATTTGTTTCTTAAATCTATCAATGCTGTCCCGTATATATACGGGAACGGTTGCTGATCCCAACCGTTGGTGATGTACATTCGATACACTCAAGCGAAATGAGTGGTCGGTCATGTGTGGCTGAGTTGCAAGATGTTCTTGTTGAACTCCAGTGTATCGTTCCTAGAGTACGCTGATCGGAAGGTGGTTCCATACCTTGTCATTGTTGGAAATCCATTATCCAATACGTGCTTGCGATTTTGATTGTATACTATATATGTAGAACGTGAGATGAAAGCGTTTCTGCTAGTTGATATCTATTTGTACATAGACATTATTATAATATCAAAAGGTTTTTGATATAAAGATATTTGGATTATCATAAGGGAAAAACCCGTTCCGTTCTGCGGCGTGGTCTTATGAAATATCGTTTACTTGTTCATATACCTGTTTAAACTATTTTACTCACACCAGTCCCATGACTGACCCGGAGTTTACTTTGTTGTTTTCCCTAAACTCTTGGGTGCCTAAATTTGTACGGGCAGTCAAGTAGTCGGGATTTGCAGATACATTGAAGAGCTGGAGCAGGAGGCTTCAGAATCATATAGCTGTAGTTTATTTCCGCTGTGTTGTAAGTGCTGTACTCTGATAAGTGCTATTGTATACATAACTGTTATATTTCAAAGTTATGTTATCTATTATATGTTATTCGTTCCGCTGTGAGGTTCGTGTTACTCTGATGTTGTGTTCTTCTTCTTCTTCTTCTATTCTAAGTTTCTATCTTATCTATCCTCACCCTCTGTCTTCTTTCTATTAGTTTCTTGAATTTCCAGTGCGATTTGGGTTGGACTTGTGTTATTTAGTCAGCTCAAATTGGACCGGATTTTCGGGTCACTACAGTTGGTATCAGAGCATTGGTTTAGTTATTACCTTGGCTCTGTGGCGTGATTCAGTAGAGATGGATTAGTAATATCCTAGACTAAGTTTGAGTGTATATATACGAGTGAACGTATTTGTTATTTAATATAAAATGATTTTATATTGTGGAGTTTTATTGGTTGAGTTGTTTGTGAATTCTGGTCGATCGGTTTGATCCACTGTATCGATGGGGGTTACTAGACACTCGAATACGATGAACCGTCATGGTATGTTTTGAAAGAGGGTAAATGGAATAATTTTACCCGAATATATTTGATATAGTATATTGGTTGTGTTGGTTGTTATTATAATCGAGTAAGATTTTAAAAAAGGTAAAATGATTATAAATGACTAATCAGAATTCATATAAGTAAAGTATATGAAATAAAATGAAGAAAATCTGAATTTAAATCAGATTGGAATTAAAATAAGGAAATTTTAAGTTCCTGGGAGATTTTGAAAACGTTTTTCAAACTGAAGGTGATATAGTATTGAACTCACTTCGATAGCTGGAAAATAGATTCTGATGATGAATCGCGACATCATCAGTGTTATTTTCGAGTTCTAAGTGACGGACTGCTACCAAAAGTTTTGTTTTTGAATTGTTTTGAGAAAACAAGTTGTTTAGAAATTCAAAGGTTTTGAATTGGCATTGTAATTTCAAATTGATTTGAAATAGACCCAGGAAATTAAGTTTCGGAATTTAATTTTAACTTATGAAGTTAAATAGAATAAGATAGTAGAAATAAATTGAAATATTAACTTGAACTGAGTTAAATAGAATTGAATAGGATTAGAGAATAATCTGTTATGGAATTGGGTTGATGAGTTAAGAATTTGAAATTTGATAATTGGGTTCGAATGAAATTCGATTTGGTTTCGAGGATATGAACTGATTGGAATTTGATTAAGATAACACTGGTATATGCTGAGTTGATAGCATATGGAAGTGATAGAGTTGATATGCCCGACAAAAAGGTACCAGTTTATATTATATATGGATATGAGATTTATGAGCCGAATTGGCAAGCCGCTTGGCTGTTTGATTTTCTTTTGGGATAAAGAAGGCCCAGAGAGGCAAGTTGGAGTTTGAGATATCGACCAGTACAAAGGAGGTGCTGGCGAAATTTTTCGAAAAGTTAAGGCGTTAGAAAATTTTCAGAATTTTTGAAAATTTAGTTAGTCGGAATAAATTAATATTTTAGTCGATATTAATTGGTTCAGTTGAAACCATAGATAAGAGGTAATCAAATAAATTTTTACCCAGTGGATAGGGTCGTCCCCTAGCTTAGCAATTTCGAGGACGAAATTTTATTAACGGGGGAAGATTGTAGTAACCCGCATTTTTTAGCTGCTGAATAATTAAATTATTTAAATATCGTTTTGGCGATATTGACGACCTGAATTAAATAAAAATGATTATTTAATTAATTTAAATAATAGGATAAAATATATTTATTTCTGAATTTGTCAGAAATAGTGGAATTGACAATATTGTGTAAACTGGACAGTTGAAAATATATAATTCAGTTATATTGAATTTTATTGACGAATATATTTATATAAGCCAATTGAATTTATAATTTATAATATAATTAAAATAGAGCTCGAAATGGCGCGACAGTTCGCTATTTGGCGATTTGAACTTCAACTGAATGTACAGGATTCGTTTTAAGCCGGATTTCTGTGAAACAAGAAACGTGTGGAGCTGATGGGGTATATCTTTCTAGTGGAAGAGAAAAATTGGGATTTCGTCGTGTAGATTTTGATGTACGTCCAAATCAAATTTCAGAAAAAGTCGCTGTAGAATTCCTTTATAATTTGCAACGCTTTATATACGTTATAAAAGGATTTTCGATATAAATTGAATATGGATAAATCTGAAAATCTGAAATATCTAGCTGTAAATTCTGATATGATATTCTGGAGCTTTACGATATCATATGTGAAGATATACGATAATATTTAATTTTAAATATTTAATTTAATTATATTTAAATATATTTATATATTTAAATAGGCTATTTAGAGCTTTAAAAATAGCCACTTTTGCAAACGAATTCGAAATTCGATGAAACCAGTTTTGTTGGATCCGCAATATCAAATAGTTGTTAGATTTCCAGTTTCGTGATTTTTAGAGTCACTGTGTGGCCGTACGGATTTTTAGAGTGAAAAACAGTCAGTATTTTGACAGTTAAAAATACACTGTGTGAGCAAACGGAGTCGGAATTCGTCGAAACCAGTTTCGTTGGGACCGTAATGTCGAACTCTAGCTACACGTCCAGTTTGGTGATTTTGGGGTATCGTATGTGGTCACAGGAATTTTTAAGGACAAGAACAGATAGCGTTTGCTTATAATTAAATATAAAAATCGAATATTTAATTATTAAAAATATACTATATAATAACATTTCACCCTATACCCTAATCAGATATCTTCCTTGGTCAAAAATATGCGCCGTCTCCTCAGAAAGAAAATATACAGTGAATCCTTTAGTTTGAAAAATCCAAACAATCAAAAGAAAAATACCATAAATCATCATTCATATATAGTTGGATTCGAAATTGGTTTCTCTTCGATTCTATGCTGCTGTTGGGGCTTGCGATTTCAGTTTTGGGAGGGTGGAGTTGTTTACAGTAGGCTAGGGTTGGACATTTCGAGAGGTGAAAGCATCTAGGTGGATTTCCGGTATTAGTTTCGAGTTCTTGGGAGTTTTCCGCACTTGTGTGCCAATTTGCATGAAGTTCGATGCACGTTGAGGTCGGAGGTCGTACTGTTGGCGTGGTTTCAGACTGGAGGACACGTTCGGAAGCTTGGTGCGAGTTCGAACTTGAGGATACTGGAAGGAGCAACTTTGGAAGAGGGTCTCAACGGTGAACTCAGTACGTGGATTCGTGGAGTGTCGAGAGGGGAATAGGCGTTTACATATTGGGAATTGTTGGGTTTGTGTTTACTGGGTATATCGTGAGGATGAAGGAGATGAGCACGGTCATTTTGGACGTGATGGGTATGTTAGGAGATGGGCCAACATTTTATCAGAAGGGGTAGAAGCCCATTAGAGTTTTTAATCTAAGTATTTATATAATATAAAGAATACCCATTTGAAATCGTCATAACTTTATCATACGTGATCGAAATTCAGCGAAACAAGATCCGACAGGATCGTATGGACGGGAGCAACACAATGAGACTGACCGGGAGAGAAACAAAGCTCGTTACAATTTATGGAGAAATAAATTGTCCGTCGAAATCAAAGAACGCAAACCGATTATAAAACGGTTAACGCGTCAATGTGAGTAAAAACTCACTAACTCTCCTCAATTTATATTTTAATATAAATTGTATTTTTATTTCTGTATTTGACTGCTAGTTTTGTACTGTTAATTTAGACTATTAAGTTGTATTGTTAAATTGGACTGTTAAATAATTGATTGAAAACAGTATGGATATATATAAATATCTACATATATATATATATATATATCGTTATTAAACGGTGATTTTATTATCAGTGTATTTCATTAGAAATGCAAGTGATGTTATATACGTTGTTTAACATCGGTGGATGCAGGGAAACAGGTTGGAGGAATCCGACTGGATTCCTCAACATTTATTTTACTGTTATTTGTATATTGTGATATATATTGTGATATATAATCTGTTGTTGATTGTATATGTTTGGATGATATTGATCATTGACAGTTGGTTGTTTAAAAACAATAGAAAACACTGAAAATGTAGAAAAGGGGATTTTCAATATTTATATTGAAAATGAATCTATTTATAAAATCGAAGGATTTTATAAAAGGATATTTATTTAGAAATAAATAAATAAAATAAAGGAATATTTATTTAGATTAAATAAATAGAATAAAGGATATTTAATTAGGGATTAAATAATTAGAGTTATAAAGGAAAATCTATTTAGGAAAATAAATAGATTATACAAAAGGAAATCTATTTAGGAAATAAATAGAAGTTAAAGTAAATAGAAATAAAAGGAAAGTTAGTTAGTCGGATATAATTATTCGAATCAAGTTAGTTAAGTGGTCAAACCAAGCTAGTCGAACCAAACTAGTCAAGCTAGTCAAACCAACTAAGTCGAAATGGTCGAGTCGAACCAATCAAGTCAAGATGGTCGAGTCAAACCAACCGAGTCGAGCTGGTCGAGTCGAACCAATCGAGTCAAGCTGGTCAAGTTAGTCGAACCTGGTCAGTCGAGTCGAGTAAATCAAACTTAGTTAATCGAAAGGAGTTTATCGTTTTAGTTAATCGATAGGAGTTAATTGATTTAGTCAATCGAGATGAGTTAATCGGTTTTAATGAATCGAGAGGAGTTAGTCGAATATGGTATTCGAACCAAATGGTCAAATCGAATTGGTCGAACCAAGTAAGTCGAGTTAAGTTAGTCAAGTTAGTCGAGCCTAGTTAATCGAATCGAATTGGTCGAACCAAGTAAGTCGAGTTAAGTTAGTCAAGTTAGTCGAGCCTAGTTAATCGAATCGAATTGGTCGAACCAAGTAAGTCGAGTCAAGTTAGTCGAGCCTAGTTAATCGAATCGAATTGGTCGAACCAAGTAAGTCGAGTCAGGTTAGTCAAGCCTAGTTAATCGAATCGAATTGGTTGAACCAAGTAAGTCGAGTCAAGTTAATCGAGCCTAGTTAATCAAATCGAATTGGTCGAACCAAGTAAGTCGAGTCGGTCGAGTCAAATTAAGTTAGTCGAGTTAAGTTCGTCGAGTTAAATAAATCGATGTTGGTTTCATCGAAAGGAGTTATCGATGTTAGTTTCATCGAAAGGAGTTATTGATGTTAGTTTCATCGAAAGAAGTTATCAATGTTAGTTTCATCGAAAGGAGTTATCGATGTTAGTTTCATCGAAAGGAGTTATCAATGTTAGTTTCATCGAAAGGAGTTATCGATGTTAGTTTCATCGAAGGGAGTTATCGATTATAGTTTAATCAAAGTGAGGTTTTTCAAAGATGAGATATTTGAAAAGGAAGAAGTTAATCGAATATAGGTTATTCGAAGAAGAGTTAATCAAATAGAGATTTCTCGAAGAGAGTTAATCGGCAAATTCGATTATATCGAATTCGGGAAAGTACATATACTTTCCAGTGTCTAAAATAGAGATTTATTTATTTATAAATAAGTGTTAGGTTAATTATTCACTAATAAGAATAGAAGTTATAATTAAAGTTAGATAATTCGAAAGTAGGGATTATAACGTTATCGTTATAACCAATGTTTTAAATATAGAAGTGGACTAGTAAAATTGAATCTGAGAAAGGCGTAAAGAAGTTGTTAAAGATTAAAAGATAAACTTTGACCATTTCGAAGTTATAACGTTGTTCAGTTAAGGTCTGAGAGGTAATTATACCCCAACTTGAGTGACTTCCTTCTTAACTAAGAAATGGTAAGGTTTGATCGTAAAGGAGTTTTGGAAATGTTTTCCAAACAAGAATCAGAAATGTTTTCTGATAAAAGAAATATAAGAATTTAGAATATAGGGAAATAGGAGATAAGTAAATAAAGGAACTAAAGAGATTAATGTTAAAAGATGTTTGTTCGATATAATTTCCATCTGGGAATAATATCGTTGTTTGCACACTTGTTTTTCTTTGATAGTTAACTCACCGACTATCGAAGTTTTGACCATTTTAACGTTGTTAATATGGAGAGACCGGTTGGATTATTATCCGAAGAACCACTCTGTATTGGCATAAGCGTCGCGAAATCATATATGCCAAAGATAATTGAAGACGGAGTAAAATGCAAGGACTATCCTGTTTACAGAATAGTGCTTTCGGTTTGTCCAGTCCCAGGACAACTTGTATGGACGAAGGTCTGACAGAGTATATCCAATGGATCGCGTAAGTTGATCTGTTCAAACGTATTCACGTTTGGTGGTGGAGGAATTCGTTTCTCTAAGCTGTATACCCGTATTATTTTTGCATAAGTCAATTTGTGATTTGGCGGGTATGACGATGTGACATTTTAAGTGAATGAAGATGGATGTCTGACAGAGTATTTCCAGAAAGGTCACGTACATTGATTTCTTCAACCGTACCAAGAGTGGAAGCGGAGAAGGAAACTTCTTTTAGCTGACACGTAATGTATTGTTGTAGACGTCAATTAGTGATTTTCGATGGATCTGACAATGTGGCATTCGAAGTGAATCTATTGTGATGATAAAGCGTAGCTTCTAGCCTCACAACCGGTAAATGACAGAAATCGGGCAGGTAGCATGGCTAAGTCGGTCGCACCGAAGTAGGGTGTATAATCACCTATCTAGTGAATATTCATTTGTTTCTTAAATCTATCAATGTTGTCCCATATATATACGAGAACGGCTGCTGATCCCAACCGTTGGTGATGTACTTTCGATACACTCAAGCGAAATGAGTGGTCGGTCATGTGTGGCTGAGTTGCAAGATGTTCTTGTTGAACTCCAGTGTATCATTCCTAGAGTACGCTGATCGGAAGGTGGTTCCATACCTTGTCATAGTTGGAAATCCATTATCCAATACGTGCTTGCGATTTTGATTGTATACTATATATGTAGAACGTGAGATGAAAGCGTTTCTGCTAGTTGATATCTATTTGTACATAGACATTATTATAATATCAAAAGGTTTTTGATATAAAGATATTTGGATTCTCATAAGGGAAAAACCTGTTCCGTTCTGCGGCGTGGTCTTATGAAATATCGTTTACTTGTTCATATACCTGTTTAAACTATTTTACTCACACCAGTCCCATGACTGACCCGGAGTTTACTTTGTTGTTTTCCCTAAACTCTTGGGTGCCTAAATTTGTACGGGCAGTCAAGTAGTCGGGATTTGCAGATACATTGAAGAGCTGGAGCAGGAGGCTTCAGAATCATATAGCTATAGTTTATTTCCGCTGTGTTGTAAGTGCTGTACTCTGATAAGTGCTATTGTATACATAACTGTTATATTTCAAAGTTATGTTATCTATTATATGTTATTCGTTCCGCTGTGAGGTTCGTGTTACTCTGATGTTGTGTTCTTCTTCTTCTTCTATTCTAAGTTTCTATCTTATCTATCCTCACCCTCTGTCTTCTTTCTATTAGTTTCTTCAATTTCCAGTGCGATTTGGGTTGGACTTGTGTTATTTAGTCAGCTCAAATTGGACCGGATTTTCGGGTCACTACATGCAGGTTGTTAGGGTAAAAAGGAAATAACATAAGAATACCAGAATCTCACAATGGAAACTACAATGTATAAAAATAATGATGACAAATGGACTATCACTGCAAGATATAATGTATATCAGAGTAAGAAAATCCTATCAGTTGGACAGTTATAAAATTGTGATAGGTAAATATACTACATCAAAAGTAAATAGTACGACAAACGACTTCTAACTCTACTCCATGAGCTCTACATCCAAATGAAGATAACCTGGAAATAAGCTCGGTCTGACCCAAGCATTATAATGAAATAACATACGGATCAATATGGAATACTAACGCGAGAAAGTTCACAAAAAAGTGGAATATGTAATAATTCTATGAGACCACGTTGCTAATTACGAAACGGGTTTTTACCTTACAAGAACAACAAATATAACAATATCCACACACACAAAAATTGGAAATAAGCAATGGATTAATATTATATACACTAATGCCAACATAATGAGAATACATAACAACACATCGTGGAAGCGCTCTGCACTTCTCAATTTGAAATAAAGAAAATGTTATAAAATTTTGGATCGTACAAGGAAAAAGTAAAATTTTCCTAAAATTATTAGACCGTATCGCTTACTACGGACTAGGCTACTTACAATAATAACATCCAACCTCATCATGGATAAACTAAATAAACATCATGAAGGGTTTATATCTTCTCGATGCAAGATTAAAGTAGGAAAACTTTTAATTATAGAATCAAACAATTCGAATGAGAAATTTTCCAAACAAATGATGACTAGGAGAGTGCGCACCCCTGACCGAAAGTATACCTCTAAAATATACTGAGAACTCCGATGGGTCTCTGAAATGTCCAAGGCGGACTCCATACAAAATCTAAGAATTCGAATATTTCACATCGGCGCCAAACATAAATGAATCCAATCTAAATGTAGTGACCTAGATTTTTACCATTTAGTTCAAACAATTTAAAACTTGGTTTTAAATGTTGATTTGGAAATATTAAAAGGATTTTATTTATTTATTTAATGAAGTTTGAACGTATAATTTATATATAATTTTAAATGAGCTCGTAATGTCATGGTGGTTCGTAATATTACATTTTGAACTTCAATTGAATATACAAAATTCAATCTAAGTCGGAATTTTATGAAATGAGAATTGTCTGGACCTATTTGATTATAATTTTCTAATGAAGGAGAAAAATCAAGATTTCATCTTGTATATTTTAAGTTATATCCAAATCAAAATTTCAGAAAGTCATTATGGAATAGTTTATAAAGCATAACATTTTATTTTATAAAATAAAGGTGTTTTTAATAAAATTAAATATCATTATAACCTATAATTTGATCAAAATGGTTATGAATAGTCATAATGCTATTAGAATATAATGAAATTTAATGGAGTTTTAAGATGATTATTTTAATATTGATTTGATAAAAACGAGTATTTTTATATTAATTCAATCAAGTTAAAATAGCCAATTCTGAAACAGTCATGAATTTCAACGAAATCAGTTTCATTGGATCCATAATGTTGAATTATGGTATGGAAATAAATTTCGTGGTGATCATGTATTGTATGTGACCTCGGTAGCCATAAACGCGCAACTAGTTTGCATGGCGATTATTTAAATAAATTTAATTTGATTAGAAACTGGGGTTGATGGCACCTAGGGAGCTCGAAACTGGGGTTGATGAGGGAGGTGGATGACGCATACGAGGCGGTAGTGTTTGGCTAGAGTCATGTCCATCATAGGCGGTGCGACAATCTGAAGTTAGAGGCGGCTTCGTAGTGTCTGGTGAAGAACAAACGCAAGATGATAACGAAGGGTATCGGCCTGTGTTTCTAAAGGAAAGTATTTAGTATAAATAAAAACTTGATTAAGGAAGTTAATTAATTAATATAATCTTGTATATTAATAACAATATAACTCTTATGTGTATTGACAGAATTGAATGAAACAAAAGACGTTGGAACTGCATCAACGATCACTACTTCTGGAACTTTTTAAGGCAAAACTGAAAGCTGATAGAATTTTTAGTTAAATTAAATGCCATTTAATTTAACTAAAACCACATCGCTTTAGCTACAAATGAAACCAATGTGATTTCACTTGTTCAGTTTGTCCCACTTATATTTTATATAATTCGAGTTTAATATTTGTGTGCTATGGCTGTTTATTGTTGGATAATTACTGAATATATATTTATATATATATTAACTGAACTAATTAATTTAAACGTTCATTTAACTTAATTGAAATCCATCGTTATTTCTAATGATTGTTACCAACTGAGATAACTTACCTTGTTGGCCATATTTATAATAATATAAACGTATGGAATGAATAGTTGGATGCTTGGGTTGTTGTTGTTGGTTAATTGTTTAAATTATTAGTTGAATTGTTTATTTTCATCTATCGAGATGGACAATGACAAATATATTGTCATATTGAATGGATGATTTTATTTGAGGTAACCTATTTAGATGCCGGGAAACACAGGTTAGAGGGATACAACAGGACTCCTCACTTATGTTAATAATGTTTATCATATATATTGGATATGTTTGATCGGATGTGAAATTAGATGAAACAAACCCTTACTTCATGGACAAGTTTTTATTTGTAGTTTGTCCCTTTAATATCGGTGATAAAATAAAAAATTATCGATCAATTTTAAATCAGATCTGAAATGTTTTTAGTTATATACCTTTTTGGAGATGTTGACTCCTGTCAGGCGAATTAACAAAGTATAAGTTACAAAAATTATTTTTATAACTGAATCGAAGTTTTCAAGTTTATTTTACATAAGTTATTTAAAATAGAATCTTATAAAAATATATCTATATTTATAACCGTGTTTCACAAAAGAAATTAGTAAACGATTATATAACGAATTCTTTTGTCTTTAATAAGTTTCTATGAGCGGAAAGTCGGAATTTATGGTTAATTATTTGGAATAATTGTTTTTATGAAACAATTGAGCGATGTATCAAATTAATTAAGCTGTTAATTAATTTAAGAGGGAAGATTAATAGAAGTCAGTTATTGAGTTAACTAATGTTTGCAAGTTGATTAAGTCAACTGTTTTAATTGGAATTGGATATTAGATTAATTTGTTTACAATTATCTAATAGAACTAATGTTTACGAACAATCATTAAGATTTACGAGTGTTCTTAAAAGTTAATTAATCTTTAATTAACCATGTTCAAAAATGATTATTGAATTATTTATTATTAACGAAATTACTTATTATTTAATAAACTTTTAAAAATGATTTGTTATTTTATGTTTAGTTAATGATGAAGTAAACAACTTTTACATCAAGTTCAATGATGAAATTAATTATTATTTTAATTAATAATAATTAAAGTAATTTGCTTTTAAAAAGAATTTGTTTAAGAAGTAATCAAGAGTATTGAGATTCTTAATTAAATTGGGTAAAGGGATTTTATAATAAAATCCAAGCTTTATAAACTATGTTTATAAAAAAAGAGGGGTTAAAATCAAATGAAATGGTTTCAAATGAACATTTACTTAATAATTAGATTAAGTAAACACGATTGTAACCGAAAGGAGGGTTTCAAAATATAATTGGAGAATGGTGAATGGACTTTTGAAATTAAAACAAGTTAAGCTATAATAAGTTAGTTTGTGTAAAGATTAGATAAATGAATCATGGAATCCAAGTTACAAAAGGATTGTAAATAAGAATGGTATAACAAATCCAAGTTATTAAGAGAAAGTTTCTAAAAGTGATTTGTAATCTAATGCAAAGATTTTAAATAAGATTTTACTTAATTAAGTAAACTGAATGGAATTGAAATGATAATTTCAAAAGAGATGATTAATGAATTGGTATAAAGAATTCTGGTAAATAGATTATTGTATAAATCTAAATTGAAAACGAAGTAAAGAGATTTAAAATTCAAAAGGCTTGTGTTTGGTATGTCTTACTTTTTAATAAATTAAATAAAAGTGACTATAATTGAAAGGAGGTTTCCAAGTGCAAGAAATGATTTATAAAACCATATTTTACATGAAATAAGATTTGTTTTGATATTAGAACTAATATCGGTTTTAGAGTTACAAATTCGTATTTATCTCAAGATAAGAACGTTGTCGATCATGATCTGAGAGGTAAATAGAATATAACAACTTCAATGACTTCATTATTATTAAGAGTGTGACGACAACCCATAACTCATGCACCTAACAAGGGAAGTAATGCGCTGGAAGATGTGCCAGGCAGCTATGGACGATTATCAGAGTTGAATAACACAAGCGGAACCTATCGTATAACTCACAACACAAGGATAAAGTATAATAGAACATATACAATAGGCAGAAATAGTGAAGCATCATATATCAAACATTCTAACATCTTGAAAGATCATCCATGCATCAACTGTATATAACATCAAAGTTTGTATAAGAAGTCGCACAACAAACACTTTCAAACATCGGAAACAAAGATACTATATAATAACAAGATAATACGTCAACCTCCTACTTGCCACCGCACAACAGCATCGTCCTCACTAATCACCTGTCACCTACCATCTAGTCTGCTCATCCGTAACATCATAGATGAACAGCCAAAGGTAATAAGAGGAAACATAAAACATTAAGTCAGACAATAGTCTCAGTGAGCGATAAAACAGCTGTCTAACATCATTAACAAAGTATATGAGAATAGGTAGACTAACAAACCAATCTACCAAACACCAGAGAAGAACCCAACCCTGCCTTCCCCACATCTAATAGTGATAGCCTTTACAATCTAGCAATCAAGAAACAACGGTTCAACTATAACAACAAGTAGTAGCCAGACAGTAGTATAACAACTAACATCGAACAACAATCATAGCAACTAGATATATCTCACTTAAACCATCCGATTGAGATCAACATCCCTTAAGCACAAGCCCCAAAGGCCTAAATCAATATCATACAAGCTCCCAAGAAACATCTCCTTCGACATTAGACAACTTTCGCGAGATGATACAAACAAAAACCAAACACTCATGACCCTGGCCATCATTGCCTTTCCTGCTTCGAAACTATCGTTAGTCATATGATGACCACCTGCCATATGTCAAGGGCTAATGGTAAACCCTGGTTCTAGCAAAAACTCCATACGCCTTTCAACGATACATATCTAGGCCTTTCAACGATGCCCAGGGTACTCGACTAGCAACCTTCCGATCTTTTATGTGCCCCTATTGTACACTTGCTTTAAGCCAGCTAGAACCTACAACAACGATAATCTCTCGGCCTCCAATATCTCTAATCGTCCTTCTCGACGGCTATTCATAGCTCAAGCAAACTTCTCGAGCGACCATTATCCACCAACTCACCTCTTTGAGTCATCTTCATATTCGTTGCATTTCAACGATCAACGAACATGTCACAACACTTTGAATATTCCATCTTGAATATACTTTGAAGTCACATCACCATTGAACCAAAAATAACATTACATTATAGTCCATCATACTCAGATCATCCCCTTTAGGTCGTCCAAGAACTATAACCCATGATCCATCTTCAAGCTTCGGCCGACCTGACTCCCTCTGTCTTAATCCACGACCTGATTCCCTAGGTCGTTCTGACCTCCAACGATCTGACCTTCTCTGAGTTCTTACGACCTAACTCACAAGCATACCATGGCTGACTTGGTTCTGAAGTGCTCTAACCTTTACTCCCACGTTCCATCTTCTTAGGTCGACCAACGACCTAACTCTTCGGAGTTCCAACCGTCTAGGGTATCAACGACCTAACCCTTTTTCAACGACCCACCTCTTCTTCGCATCCACCATGCATTATATGATTCAACCTCTTAGGTCATCGAACGACCTAAGCCATCACGACCTGAAACTAACCAAGCACCATAATCGAATGACCCAAGCAGTTATAGCGACCCGCCGTGTCTTGGAGAACAAGCCACACAACCTTACTTTGAACGACCTGATCTATCACTTTTTTGTTCAATCCATCATTTTCTGGCCGATCCATCGCTTTCACGTAGATCCATCACTTTCGCGTAGATCCATCACTTTCGTGTAGATCCATCACTTTCTTGGGCAACCAGCCACGACCCAAGCTCCATGCCACGTCATTAACGACCTAAGAAAAATGACCCGACTCCAGATCTGATCAAAATAGCTCCAATCTTGACCAAATCATCAACAAACAACAACATTGATTCAAATAACTCATCCTCATCATCCAATTCAACAATCGACACAGAATGAAATCATTAACAACATCAAAATCACAATTACCCATCAATAAATATATGAAATTCACTGAATCATGATAATTCAATGAATGAACAAAAATAATGGATCTACCTTGTATAAACATATGAATTAACATTGGAATTACCATTTTCAAGTTGTTAGATTAGATCCTATCGTGATTCAAATGAAAATGTACTTATCACGATGTAATAGGTGAAAACAGCTCAAAAATGATGAAAATAAGATCAAACACTCATATACTTGATCGAATCCGTGTGAGAGATGCTTATCACTCACCAAATCTTCAAAACAACACAAAAGCACTTGGATCTAAATCCAGACAGCAAAGAATTTGCTTCAAACTCTTAGATTTGACGAAATTTCTCTTCGACTGATGTAGATGTAGCTTTAAACGATGTAGATCTTCAATTCTCTTATGTATATCTAGAATTTTAATGGTGGAAAGGTGTATTTGATTAAGCAAGGAGGATCACGAGCTCAACCAAATGAGAGAATGAAGAAAGTAAACTATTCTCTATGCCTCTAACCCCCTATTTATAGCCTCCCACCAGCCCCCTATTGGGCCTTTCCAAATCAGCCCATTATTGGTTTAAAAACTTGAACAACAAACTGTGAAACACAAAACCAGCGATTCCTCCCAAACCGCTAAACCAAATCCTTAATGTGACCACTCTACGGAATTAGCAACATCATTTCCTTTCCAATGAGACTGACTCAGCACCTGATTCGATCCCAGTCAAAAGCTATGTCCTGTAAAAGACTAACAGGGGAAAATGGTCACAAATAAAATTGGTAAAAATTATGGGCATGTCTCACATCCCCATAAATAACATATCAAAATATGAGAATGATCCAACCCTTAGGGAATAAAATAAAAATATTTTAAAATCATCTGATACGTAAAATGCAAGCTGTTACATTCTCCCCTTAAGGAATTTTGCCTCCCGCAAACACTAGCCACCAAAACAATTCCGCATGTCTATCATCCATGAACAACAAATCCTATCACCCAAACTAGCAGCCATCAAGCCATGCATCCATAGCCTTATCCTAGCACGCGGAATTCTAACAACAACAACAACCATGGCACAAGTTACAATGATGTAATGATGAAACAATATCAATGGGTCATATCAACGAAGAGTTCTAGAGGGGTCGCCTTCATGCTCTCTTCCGTCTGCTATGTATAATCATCGGTACCCTCACTCCATTGTAACTTGAGTAGCTTAACCGTCTTCCTCGTAAGTTGTTTTGTGTCATTCCCCACAACACGAAGCGGGTTACGAGGACTCGTAACTACGGTCTCTACTTCTAGGTCTTCGTACTATTATGGAGATACCACCACATTCGAATCATGCACGCACTTCCGTAGAAACGACACATGAAAAACATTATGCACACTTGACACCTTCTCTGGTAACTCCAACCTATGCGTGAGCTTTCCAATCTACTCGATTATCGGAAACAGTCCAAAGAATCTTGGGGCCAATTTTCCTTTGCTTCCAAACCGAACAAGATGTTTCAACGGTGAAATCTTCATGAATACCATATCGCCAACGTCAAATTCTAAATCTTTTCGACGCTTATCGGCATAACTCTTCTAACAATCTTGGGCTTCTTTCATTCGTTGCTGAACGATCTCGACATAATCCGAGGTTTCTCTTATTATCTCAGGCCCAAGTATCAACTTATCCCCAGTTTCTAACCAACATGCCGGAGAATTACACGGTCCACCATACAACGCCACATATGGTGCCTTCCCAATGCTTGATTGGTAGCTATTATTATATGCAAGCTCGACTAGATGTAAATGGTCATCTTATGATCCTCCTAAGTCTAATACACAATCCCTAAAGGGATCTTCCAATACTTGATTGACCCTCTCGGTTTGACCATCAGTTTGGGGATGATAAGTCGTACTTAAACACAACTCAGTTCCAAAATTCTCTTGCAAACTCTTCTGTAATTCATTTGTGTACAATGGATCCCGATCACTCACTATTCTCTTCGAGATACATGGAATTGAACCATCTATTTTATATAATGCTCAGCCAATTTCGATGTTGTCCTAGTTGATTTGACAGGAATAGACCTTGCACTTTTGGTTAAGTGATCCATGATGACCCAAATTCCGTTTCCTGCCCTTGTTCTAGGTAATCCATTGATAAAATTCATCGATATCTGCTCCTACTTCCACGTAGGAACTTCGAATAGCTGAAGCAATCCACTCAGCTTCTTCTGTTTAGCTTTCACAAATTAACAGTCCATGCACTTGGAAATAAACTTTCCAACATCCCTTACATCCGTTCCCAGTAGTAAGATCGCTTCATGTCCTGATACATCTTATTCCCGCTTGGATGAATCGTCAAATTCGAGTGATGACATTCTCTCAGAACCTCATTTCTTAGTCTGTAAATATCAGAAACAACCAGTCGTTCTTTCTTTCGAAGCCAACCCTCTCGATTGACCTCAAACTATTTTTCCTCCTGTTCTAATTTCTGGATAAACTCGACAAGATTCACATCCCGCTTTTGGATCTTGCCAATCCTTTCGATGAGTATAGGTCTTATCGATAAGCTTGTCAACATTTTAGGCTCCATCTCATTGTGGCATGAAATCAAATCCTGCCAAGAACTCAAGGCTTTTCCATTCTGAAAACATTGCTCCCAAACTTGTGTGTCTTCGACTCAATGCATCTGCGATTGCGTTACCTTTACTAGGAGTGTAGGCTATACCAAAATCATAGGATGCCAAAAACTCTAACCACTTTCCTGCTGAAGATTAAGACCCTTTTGGGAGAAAAGATACTTTAACGACTTATGATCCGTAAACATCTCCAATCGAACTCCCAATAGGTAGTGTCTCTACATCTTCAGAGCAAACACGATTGCTGCCAACTCTAAATCATGAGTTGAGTAATTCCTTTCGTGCGGCTTCAGGTGTCGACTTTCATAGGCCACAACCTTGTCCTTATGCATTAGCACTGCTCCAAGTATAGTACCACATGCATCGGTTTATACCACCATTTCTTCGTTCCCACTTGGAATTGTCAAAGCAGGAGCACTCGTTAGTCTCTCTTTTAGGATGCCAATGGATTGCTCACACTTTGCATCCCATGAGATCATTTGATTCTTCTTCATCAATCCTGTTAATGATGCAACTATCTTAGAGAAATCCTTGATAAAACAGCGATAATATCCCGCCAACCCAAGGAACATCTGTCGCATTCTTAGGTCTATCCCAATCCTAGATTGCTTCCACTTTAGCGAGGTCAACCGCTATTCCATTTCCAAAAACAACATGGCCTAAGAACCTTACTTCGCTCTTCTAGAAGTTACACTTCAAAAACTTAGCATTCAGCTGATGCTTTCGCAAGATTTCCAAAACAACTCTCAAGTGCGTCTTATGCTCTTCCTCGTTCCGGGAGTAAAGCAGAATAACATCCACGAACACAAGCATGGACTTGTTCAACTAATCTCTAAAAACCCTACTCATAAGATCCACAAAATATGTTGGTGCGTTAGTCAACCTAAATGGCATCACCAACCATTCGAAGAAACCGGATGGTGTCCTAAAAGCTGTCTTTGGTACACTATCCTTTGCCACTCTCAATTGGTGAAATCCCGTTGCCAAAGCCATCTGAGAAAACACTTTGGCTTTGTGAAGCTGATAGAACAAGTCATCCATCCTCGACAACGGATACTTGTTCTTCTTGGTTACCTTATTCAGCTCATGATAGTCCACACACAATCTCAACGATCCATCAGCCTTAGTTGTAAACGCAACTGGTGCTCCCCATTCGAATACACTTCTCCGAATGAATCCTTTTCCCAAAAGGTCACTAACTTTCACCTCTAACTTTCATTGTTCTTTAGGCACCAACCCCCTAAGAAGCATAACGATAGGTCTAGCACCCTCGACCAAATTGATGTTGAACTCAATCTCACGATGTGGCGGAACGCCTTTGACTTCTTCAAAGACATCCTCAAACTCATTAGCGATCAACACTGATGACAAATCTTCCTATGGAATCACAAGCGAATATAAAAAGCTTACGAAGACACTATCTTCGGGCTTACATCGAAACAAAACCTTTCGCCCTTATAAGGTAAAACTCTATCCTCCATCTTGCATTGCATTGTGTGATGGGACTTGAGTCTTATAATGGTTTCATTTTTGGAAAAGCATTGTGTTGTTCTATTTTCTGCTACATTTATTTTAAATGCACCACATCCATATGGATTATACCCGTTCCGTGACATACAACGTGGTCCCATGATATGCCTAATATTAACTATACGATTTCTCATAACAGTCTCATAACTGACTCGTAGTTTGTTTTCCCCTGGTAACTCAGGTGCCCATTATTTTTACATGGATAGCCATGTAAACAGGTTTATCTTTCTTTCTTTTGGGATGTGTACTGGATTATCTATATCTATTTTGGACTTGGAGAGGAAGACGGAACTTATATATTTCTTGTGAACTCTGTCATGATGCCTTATGTCATAAACTATCTTTTAATTCCACTGTATAATTATTCGCTATTTAAGACAATGTTATGTACTAAGTATGATCCTCTAATACTGTGTAACTCTGATGATGTTTATTTCCGCTGATGTAAAATGATGTAAATTATTCTCTGATATGTTATCTATATGCTATGTTCTGTGATTTGCTGATGTATTTAATGTGTTATATTCCAATAATTATCCATTCCGCCGGAGTACAATAGTATATTGTAGAAGGAGTACAACAATATAGCATATATCTTAGTAGATACATCTTTGTTTAAGTATGTGTTTTTGTGTTCTCATATTTACTTAAGATAACTTTTCTGCTTGCCTGACTCTTTTCTTGCTATTCGCAGACGTAGAAGAAAATGAGTGGAAGAGGCAGAGGTAGAGGAGGAAGATCCCGTGGAGATGTTCCGGCTGGGAATTAGGAGCCCGACCCCGCAGGAGCAATTAATTTCACCAGTGTTGCCTCAACAACAGCAATAACCGCACCAACAACTTGATTTAGATACGCTTGCTAAGAAATACAAGAACTTAGGTAGAGTGCCATTTTTGAGCAGGGAATCTGTAATTGGAGCGCAAGCCTGGGTGTAATCTTGTGAATGAATCTTTGAAGGCTTAGAATTAGCTGATAATCAAAAGAGGTTTTTAGCATCCTGGTTGCTCAAAGATGAATCCTTGATTTGGTGGGAATCTGTTACAGTGGGTAATCCGAGAGGTAATATGACTTGGGTAAGGTTCAAAGAAATTTTTGATGAAAGGTTTGTTCCCCAAGAAGAAGTCGAGTGTCTATACGATGAGTTTTCTAAACTCAAGCAAGGGGACAAGACCATCTATGAATATGTGAACAAATTCAATAAACTCTCTCGTTTCGGTTGGGAGCTAATTCAGAATCCAACTAAGAAGAATAAGAGGTTTATTGAGGGTTCTCAAAGAAGAAATCAAAGTAGAGTGATGACTCATATAAGTCTCCCATTTGTTGGGATAGCGGAAATGTCTTGTAGGTATGAAAATATTGATAAGAAGAACAAGAGGTCCATTGAGGGTCTTCAGAGAAGATATCGAAGTAGAGTGATAGCTCATATAAGTCTCCCATTTTCTGGGATGGTTGAAATGGCTTGTAGGTATGAAAATATTGATAAGAAGAATACAATCATTGCTAATTTGATTATTACGACCTCGTTGATTGAGAAGGTTATTGTTCTAGAGAAGGACATGAGTTTATTCAGAGGATTAGCAAAAGGATTCAAGAAGGTGAAGTCTTGAATTTTCAAGTTGACTGTTGACGGCAAAAAATGTCGTAAACACCAAAGATTCCTATTACTAGGAATAGTTAATTTGGTCGCAGGACTAAGTAAGAGAAAGCAGTAGAAGACACAAGTATTTATAGTGGTTCGGCCGCGAATTAGGCATATGTCCACTTTGGAAGGATGTTGAACTTTTATTAATCACTCAAGAAGTACAAGGTGGAGCCCTGCTCCTTACATTCACTTTCATAATTGAAATATGCTAGGTATTTGGGAAAAAGAATATTTAATTCTCCATCTTCCTCAAATAGGAGATGCCAATAATGGAGTTCATGAAGCTATAGGGAGGTCTTGAGTGAACAAAATCCAACCACTTTGAAGTGTGAGGCCATGGGCTATTTATAGGAGTCAGAGTAGGTAGGAGTAGGTAGGATTAATTGAGAAGGAGGACCAAATACAGGAAATTCAAGCCCGCACCCTTATGCCTTGAAATTTCGAACCCGGGTACGGGTTTGAAATTTCGAGTCCTATGGGTTCGAAATTTCGAACCCAGGTGCGGGCACGAAACCTTGCTCCGCTGGGCTCGAAATCTCGAACCCAGCTGTGGGCACGAGATTTCGTGCCCGCTACGCTCGGCATCTCGAGCCCAGCTATGGGTGTGAGATTTCACACCTACTGGGCTAGAGACCTTGCACCCACTGGGTTCGAAATTTCGAACCCAAGCATGGGTGCGAGAATTCGCACCCAGCTGGTTGTGAATTCCGCGTCATGCCCGGGTGAGGCTCTTCCGAGGGGCGCGAGGGTCCCGGGACCGGATGGTTGAGACTTATAACTCCTTCGGGGTCCGAGGCCTTGACTTACGGACATCTTCTACATGCCGTGAGGCCACAGGTGGTGTAATCCCTGTTGGATCATGTCTCCTTCATTCCTGTGTGCTCCTTTTCGGCCTCAGCTTTACGAGGTATGCTGGGTTGAGCGTGTCTGATGCTCTCCTCGGAACCGGACCAAAAAGCCGGTTAAAATTTGCCCCCCAAAGTACATCTTGTCATTGAAATGATGTGCTTTGCATAGGTTGAGGGAGTGGCGAAGCTGTTAATCATTTTTGTAATTAAAAAGGTAAAATAAATGTTAGTCGTAAGGCCCACTCCTCCTGGCGGTGCAGACAAGCCGTTGTTGGAGGATGTGCCGTGCTCGGACCGTTCAGTATTCATAGTGCGCGGCCTCCATGGATGTGCGGGAGTTGGCGCACGCGTGTGCGGAGTACGTACACGACGCCGCGTGTCGCAGCGTTCTCGGTCCTAGAGGTGCGGCCATCGTTACCGTTGTCACCATCACACAAATGTATACATATATATATATATCCTTTATCTCTCTCTCTCTCTCTTTTTGGGGTTGAAAATTCCCGAATCCCAAAGGGCCTAGGAATTTTGAGTCCCTGGTGGGCTCGAAATTTCGAGCCAAGGCCTCGTAATTTCGAGTCCCTGGTGGGCTCGAAATTTTGAGTCGAGGCCTCGTAATTTCGAGACCCCGGGGGCTCGAAAATTTGAGCCCATAAGGTTCGAATTTTCGAACCTAGGGGTTTGAAATTTCAAACCTTGTGGGCTTGAAATTTCAAGCCCGCGGTGGAATACGAAGGGCCATTTTTTTATAAATAGGGCCTCCCCCCTCACTTTCCCCCTTCTATTTTTTTCTCTCTGGCTGCCTTTACTGAAACCTTTGAACCCGACAGTTTCGAGCCTCGAAAATTTAGAACCGAACAAGGTGAGGCGTCGTATCGAGGAGTCGAGAAGGGGAGGAGGTCCAAGGGCCACGGCGTGAACCTCGAGAACTCATGGGCTCGGTTTTCCAAACCCAGCCAGGTTCGGATTTTCGAAACCAGCGGGTTTGAATTTTCTAACCCACCGGTTCAGAGTCTCGAACCTTCATGTGTTCGAATTTTCGAACCCGAGGGTTCGGAGCTTCGAACCTTTCTAGGTTCGGATTCCTGTACCCCGTGGGTTCGAATTCTCGAGCCTTGTCTAGGTTCGAAATTTCAAACCCAGAGGGGATCGAGTTTCTGAACCCAGGTCGGTTCAAGACTCCGAACCCTTTCGTGTTCGAAATTTTGAACCTGGAGCTCGAAATTTCGAGCCCGACATGGTTCGGGACACAGCCGTTGTCCGGTTTCCAAGCTAACACACTGGCGGACTTCGACTTCTGAGTCTTCATTTCAGGATTTTCATGCTTAATGCATACATTGTTAACCGCTCGAGCGAGGCTTAGGACTGTACACATAGGGTAGAGCATACAACCGGACTGGGACTATTACGAATCATTCTGAACTTTCTTTATATAGTTCATTCTTGCATAGCATTACATGGACATATTAGTTGTCACCGACACGAGGGGTATAGGTCACTATACTGCCTGTTCTAACATTGATGCGTTAAAGTATAGCTAAAGATGCAGACCAGATCAAGGACCGGAAAGACTATGGAATCTGTGGCTTCCCAGCCCGACTTGCACACATCCGACCGGACCCTAAAAGGTGACTCGTCGGGCAGCGAGCTTGAGACCTCCACCAAAGGTTTGACTTCTTCTTATTCGACCAGCTCGCCTGAAACGTCCAAGCATGGGAGCGATCTAAACGGAAATATTCCTCGGTCGTAACTATAGAGGCCGAGAATGTCGATATCATGGGCGATGATGAGCCCGTACCTCTGGTGGCTCCGGACATGTTATCTAATGCGGTGATTTTGGAGAACCCTATCGACTCAGTGCAATCGTGTATGGATGATGCCGCCGTTAGGAAAATGGCGACCCGATCTAAACGGAAATATTCCTCGGTCGTAACTAAAGAGGCCGAGAATGTAGATATCATGGGCGATGATGAGCACGCACCTCTGGTGGCTCCGGACATATTGCCCAATGCGGTGATCTTGGAGAACCCTATCGACTCAGTGCAATCGTGTATGGATGATGCCGCCGTTAGGAAAATGGTGACCTGATTTAAAAATCCGGTGGGCGATGCCCATGCCCTCGGGAAAGACGACAGAGCCCATATATCGCCCGAGGGCCTTACTGCCTAGAACCGACAAGCTTTCATGCCCAGATGCATGCCCCCAGCTAACAGTTTTATTCATGACATGTTGTTCTATTTCCGTCTCGCGCCATCACAGCTACACCCTAATGCTTATGCTTCTCTCCTGGGGATTTACGTTCTCTTCCGTGAGTTTATGAACAGGGAGCCCACTGGGGACGACATTCGATATTTCATTCACTTAAGGAAAACGACTGCGGCCTCTCCCTCTCAATGGTCTTTGGAAGCGGCGACTGCAACAAAATTATTTGTCGGGACGTGGCCCAGGCTGTCTGTGTTTAAGCACGAGTGGTTCTTCATCAGCTGCCCTCCTGGATTTGCTAGAAGGTGGCTTGAGGGAAGTATGTTTTTTTCTAACTCCGTTCTTTTTCCGTAACTTCAGGGTTCCTTTCTTTATTCATGGTTTTACATGGGATATGACAGGAAGTCCGAAAGCGCATACGGAGGATGAATATAGGCAACGCCTCAATGCTTTGCAAGTGATACCCGAGAATCTTCGCGACACCAACACCGTAACTAGCCAGGATCGCCTTCGCCGCGCTGGGTTGTTGCCGGATGATCGGGCTGTGATCAGGCCCGCGGTTGTTTTCAACATGCCAAAGGAGGGAGTTGCGGCAGGCTCTTCTCCTATCGGGCGAAAGAGGAAAATGCCCTCAACGGGAGGAGAATTGCAAAATATTGTTCCGCCTCAAGATGACGCGCGCAAAGGCGGGGTTCATGGTCAAGAGGAGGTTGCCAGAGAGGAGGGGTTGCCAAACACTCCCGTACCGTCTTTGGCGGGGGGAGAGGAAGGAGTGTCGGATGTACCGCAGTCTCCTGCAACTCACTCGGGGGCCACTTCCCCGCTTGAACCTGCGGGCCAGTTTGATGGCTTAAAGGGACACCCCTTAGTAATGTCTCCATGGTCGAACACGACGAGCCTGGAGGAACATTCTTGTGTGGCTGATGGGTTAAGTTCCCCGACCAGGCCGCAATCTGGTCTGTTGAGAGAACACTTAGGTAATTCATTCATAACACTGCATTGCATGGATGTTGGCCCATGTGCGTTACTCGACTAACTTCGGCTTGTACTATTGGAAGGTTCATGGCAGGAGGAAGTGGCGGACAAAGTTACGAGCACGAGAGTCACCAACATCCCCAGAGTTCTTCTTTCACGGGATTCCAGAGATCCGTCTTCTTGTACGATGCTCCACCTCCGAGAGAACAAGGCGGGGGCCTTCGAGACCAAGATCGGCCTCGGCGATCTCCATCACCTCCTCCTCCTTCTACCAGTGTGCCTGCGGGAGATACTCAGCTCAATATAGGTGACTCTCTTCCTCAGCCTTCGGTAGCTCCCACGTCGGTCCCCCCTCCGGTCCCCGCTCAGCCCACTAGGGGGAGGGAGTTGCTGTTTGGCCAGTTGAGACATGCCACGGAGGCAACGGCGGGAATGCAAAATTGGACGGAATCTCAGATCCGAGCATTTTATGAGGAGGCGAGGAGGGCATTTTTGAAGCTGTACTTCCCCCAATATCACTTTGACAAGTTGTCGTCTCTACCTGATCTCCGCCCTGCTCCTAGTAGGGAATCCAGAGACATATGGATGCATGTACAAGCTGCGTACCATCAGGCCAATGAACTTACCAAGTATTCCCTCCACCTTTCAGAGTTGGTCAGTAAGAAAAACCTAGAGTTAATCAATCGATAGTTAACCATTGATGGTGAAAAGACTTCGATTACTCACTTAGAAACTGAGATAGGTAGGTCTATTTGATGTTAGCCGCTATCCCGTGTGTTCCTCAATTTTATCCTTTGTCCATATTATTGCAGCGGAGCTGAAGCAAGCCTATGTGATCTTAAAGCAGGAAATTAAGTACGACCGCGAGTCTTTCAGCGATACAGTAAGTCACTTGACCCCCTAAAATACAACCCTTAAGAATGATAAGGACGAGTTGTCCAAAGTGTGCACTAAGATGGAAGAAGAAATGGGGAAGGTTACCCAGCTCCAGAATGACAATGCTGCCCTGAGGGAGGAAAACGAGAGGTTGCGGGCTGAGACTGCCGAGGTGGCTGAGCTAAAGAGGCAGCTCGAGGAAATGAAGAAAGCGAAGGAGGATGCTGAAGCTAGCAACAGGGATGTGTTGAGCGAGGCTGAGGGTATATGGCTTGAGCATGCTAGGGAGATAGAGCAGTTAAACGGACAGCTGAATGATGTAGAGTTCCGTATTGGGTCCTCCTTCGAGGAGAGTATTAATAGCATGTATGTGAAAGCGTTAAGATTCCGAGGGATCTCGTGGGTCGTAGACTACCCCCACGAGCTAGCTAGAACCTGGGAGAGGTTGGTCCCTTATGAGGCCTTCTTGCGTAGAGTTGACGTGAGCACTTTAGACGAGCGCCGACTTGCGAACGTCCTTTTGAATGACGACGAACGCGAGAGGATAGAGGAGATTAGAAGGCTATTGTAGGAGGATGTTGAGAACGAGAGGTTGGCGAGGCTTGCCGAAGAGAAAGGAAAGTTTGTAGTGACCGGGCGCGTGGTTGTGTTGGAAGGATTCGCAGAGGGAAGTTCTCATCCGCCCCTTGACCCCGGATCTGTCATGATGAGTGGTCCTGGGGGCACGGCCCATAGTGTTACTGAGTATAATCCAGACTCCCCAGCACTGGGGGATACTGGATTCACCTTATTCACCTTCGCGAGCACCCTTCCTATCATTCCTACGCCATCCTTTACCCTAGGTAAATTCCTTTTACCCTGCATCACTGAGAATGAAGTGATTAGCAAATTTATGGACTAAAAAAAGCTATGTCTTTGCTTATGCAGCTCCTCCTGGGTCTATGACAGCGGCGGACCCCTCTCCCATGATCCCTCAAATGTCTGAAACTGGACCGGGCCCCATAGGAACACAAACCGGAGAGGGAGGCGATCAACTCGATACCATTTCTAGCGTAAGAATAACCTCTAGCATGGTCGACATTTTCAACGAAGAAGGAGAGGTGGCCGACGGATCGAATGCCCCTGCCAAAGGCCCAATAGAAGTCGATGTGGCTTCGATGGCAGCCCTGGTGGCGAGTCAACAGGCCAAGATGGTGGCCAAGTGCGAAGAGGTTAAGGAGAAACAAGGGCATGACGAAGCTGCCAGGACAGAAATCCTAATGAAGACTCGGCGGGACGCCGAAGCGAGAGTTGCCGACACCGTTGCGAAGAGGCGAGCCGATGAGGAGGTTGAGAAGAAGAGGGCAAATGATGAGGCACATAAGAAGAGGGAGGATGAGGAAGCGCAGCGGAGGACCACCGAGTCCCTTGAGAAAGCCTGAGCTGGTGGCGTCACGCCTCATAAGGCCCAAAAACATGCCGCCTGGAAGGCCGCCAGGGAGGCCAAGGTGAAAGCTGAGTGAGAAGGGCAAGGCGGTCCCGACGACGAGTGATGTTGTGGTCGGCCTTGCTGCTGGGGGTGCCCCCAAGCCTATGCCTCCGGCCACCTTGATTGATATTACTGAGATTTCAAGTGGCGAAGGGACAGGCGAGAGACGCCTCTCAGCTTCTCACGAGTCGACCACTTCCCGGAGCGGCGGAGATGGAAAGAGTGAGCCCGACAAGAGGAAGCCCCGAACCAAGGATGAACCGTCAAGCATGGACTCTGCAAAAAAGGATAAGCACAAGCACAAGAAAAGAAAGCATGGTCAGTGTGAGCAATCTTAGTAGGGATTAACGTCATTTTGGTAGTGTAGGCCAATAGTTTACGCGAGTACGACCCTCGCCTTTGGGTTTTTCAAGACACGGTGTGGTTCTCATGTACACCCTGTCATTAGAAAGTAAAAGTGTTAGATACATGATTTTTTTTAGCGTGTGTGTGTGAAAAAGAAACATTAATTAGTAAAGATCGTCTTTTATGTCAAATGTTCGGATGTTCTTTTTATGTTTTCTAGCGTCCTGTACTTGCATAAACTTACTTATCATTACATTTGTCAAAAAAGCGATTAGGGGTCGTCTCTGGGTAAATTATTCCAGAGAGGTGAGGTAGAGAGCTGGTTTTATTAAGTTCCCCTCAGCTCAGGGAACCCGTAGTTTGCGAAACCAGGCTGTGCGTTTGCTGTTTTGGGTGGCCTGGGGTTAACCACAAGTGCAGCGAAGGCGTAGGGCATCGCGTTGTGCGGTCCGCCAGGTGGGTGGCTCTCCTGTCGCTCTTCTGATTGAGGCGAGCTACCAGACGTCGTTTATTCGCCAGCGTAGTTTTCAGCCCCGATCATCAGCTTGGAAGGTCCGATCGTGGCTATAGGCTGCCCCCTAGCCTTGAGAGCTAAGGGGAAGAAACGATTTTAGGTCGGTCTTGGTGCTGCGCCAAGATTCGACCGGCACCCGCAACCAGCGAAGAGAGATTTGCATCGATCTTAGTCGGTAGCTGAGTGGCGCCAAGCCGTCTGGGCTAGAACACGGAAAGATTTATCCTCGGCCTCGGCACTGGGCCGACGTTCGAGTTCGTAGTTGTTTAGACTCGGTCGCGCCGCGGGCCGGTGATTCAAGTAGCGTTGCCGGCTCCCGTGCTCGGGGTGCCGGGCATAGCCAAGCGTGTCAGACTCAAGGTTGCCTAGAAATTGGGTTGGCCACGCCGGCTCCCGTGCCCGGGGTGCCGATGAAGTTTTTGCAGACGTGAAGCGAGTTGGTTTTTGGAAAACAAGGCGCATTGCGTGAGAAGTAAACAACAGGTAGATAGGAAATTGAACACCATTTTTACTAATAACTTTGGCAGTAATAGCCTTTACAATGCCTTGGATTTTTTGACAAAACAGAATATTGTTTGAAAAGCATAAACAACCGTAAACTGAGTTATGTGAAGTAGAGGCGGAGATGTTCGTTGTTCCGAGCCCTTGGGAGTTCAGCTCCGTCGACGGTGGCGAGCCTAAAATTTCCATCACTGAACTTTCGATGTACGGAGTATGGGCCTTCGCAGCGAGGCACAAGGCCTGTTGGCAAGGGAAAATCCGCTTAAGCACGAGGTCACCGATGTTCAGATCCTTGTGACGGACCCTCGAATTGAAGTATCGGGCTACCCGCTATCGTTGGGTGGTGGCTCTGATATTTACCTCATTCCTTTTTTCTTCCAGTAAGTCGAGTGATCCCAGAAGTAAATCTTGGTTTATCTTTGGATCGAAGTATGTAACTCGATGGGATTGTAACTTGAGCTCGATGGGGATGGCGGCTTCAGATCTGTATGCGAGGGCGAAAGGAGTATGGCCAGTTGCTGTCTTGTGGGTGGTGCAGTAAGCCCATAGAGCCAGAGGAAGTTCGTCTGCCCACATGCCCCCAACCTTTTCCAGACATTTCTTGATGATGGACTTGATGACCTTAGTAATCGCCTCGACTTGACCATTGGCTTGGGGATGAGCCACCGCTGAGAATCTTTTATCGATGCCGTGGCGTTGACAGAAAGTTTTAAACTTGGTGCTCTCGAATTGTGTGCCATTGCCAGAGATGATGGCCTGAGGCAGTCCATAGTAGGTAATGATGTTGCGGACAACAAAGTTGATCATCTTCTTCGTGGTTATGGTGGCGAGAGCTTCAGCTTCTGCCCACTTGGTGAAATAGTCCACTGCGACGACGGCGCACCGTGCTCCGCCTCTGGCCATTGGAAGAGTTTCGATGATGTCGATTCCCCATATGGCGAACGACCATGGGCTCACCATTTGAGATAGCAGGTAGGCGGGGCACTTGGAATTTTGGTGAAGCGCTGGCACTTATCGCATTTCCGAGCATAGTCCGCGGCGTCTTGATCAAACGTGGGCCATTAATAACCATGTCTGAGAATTTTTTTGGCCAGGGTCTGCCCCCTAGTGTGGTCGCCACATTCGCCTTCATGCACACTGCTCAGTTCCTAGATGGCATCACTATGAGCTACGCATCGAAGAAGGGGAACAGAAAAGCCTCTGCGGTAGAGTATTCCATCCATAAGAAGGTAATAGGTTGACTGGCGAGTGAGTGCGCGCGCCTTTCCTTGTAGTGCTTTGGTAGGATCCCGTATTGTAGGTAATTTCTGATCGGTGTCATCCATGACTCGAGCTCGGGTTCGGTGCTCATGATCGTCTTGTCTTGCCCCTGCTTAATACTTGGAGTGTTGAGGACTTCAACCGGGGAGAATCCATTAAGTTTCGGGTCTTTCGAGCTTGTCGTTCTGGCGAGGGAATCTGCTTTTTCATTTTTCTCGCATGGGATATGAGTGATGGTGAAATGGTCGAGGCAGACGAGTAGACCCTGAACCCGCACCAGGTATTAGGCAAGCCGTCCCTCTTTCGCTTGATATTCTCCCAGTACTTGTCGGACGATAAGCTGCGAATCAGAGAAGATATGGACAGTCTCAAGCTTGAGTTCGATCGCGATTCTAAGCCTGGAGATTAAGGCCTCGTATTTCGCGTCGTTGTTGGTGGTAGGGAAATTTAGCCGTAGCGCGTAATACATCAGGCGTTATTTAGGGCTGATGAGCATGACTTCGGCCCTAGAGCACTTTCTATTAGAGGAGCCATCTACGAATAATTTCCACTTGGCATCGGGAATTTCGGCGTTTGCCGCGGGTTCCTCCACAGGGGTTGTGAATTCCACGATGAAGTCAGCGAGGGCTTGGCCGAGGATGGCTCGTAAGGGGATGAAGGTTATCTTGAATTGGCTTAACTCTATGCTCCACTTTAGTAATCGCCCTGACGCCTCGGGTCGTTGTAGGGCCGGACGTAGCGGCAGGTCAGTGAAAACTTTGATGGGATGCGACTGGAAGTACGGTCAGAGCTTTCTAGAGGAGATCAATAGGCAGAATGCCATTTTTCTAACCTATGGTAGTTCTTCTCTGCCCCCGTCAGCCGCTTGATGATATAGTAGACGGGCCGTTGAGTGCGATCCTCGAGGCGAATTAGTGCTGAGCTGATTTCCTACGTAGAAACAACAATGTAAATGTATAAGTCCTCATGGTCTATTGGCTTAGAGAGGATAGGTGGTCACTCTAAATGTTTCAGGAGTTCCTTGAATGCGGAGACGCACTCGGGGGTCCACTCGAAATTGCGTTTTCCCTTTCGGAGTAAATCGAAGAAGGGGATGCATTTGTCGGTGGCCTTAGAGATGAACCGACTTAAAGCGGTGACCTTTCGGTTAAGACTTTGGACGTCCCTGATGTTCTAGGGGATTCGGATGTCCCAAATAGCTTGTATTTTTTCTGGGTTAGATTCGATGCCCCGAGAATTTACAATGAAACCAAAGAATTTTCCCGAGGCGACTCCGAAGGAGCACTTCAGGGGGTTGAGTTTCATGTCATACTGGCGAAGGACATCGAACATTTCGGAGAGGTCATGGACGTGATCGCTTGATATTTTTGATTTTACTATCATATCATCCATGTACACCTACATGGAATTTTCGATTTGATTTTTAAATAGTTGATTAACCATTCGCTGATAAGTGGCGCCGGCATTTTTAAGGCCGAAGGGCATAACACGATAACATAAAGCCCAAGGTCAGATATGAAAGAGGTGTGATCTTGGTCGCGGAGGCTCATCGGGATCTGGTTGTAGCCTGAGTAGGCGTCCATGAAGGACAAGAGCTAGTATCCAGTGATCGAGTCGACTAGTCGGTCGATCTTTGGGAGCGGGAAGCTGTCCTTGGGGCATGCCTTGTTTAGATCGAAGAATTCGATGCATGTTCGCCACTTAACATTCGCCTTCTTAACCGAACTGGATTGGAGATCCATTCGGGATAATTGGCTTTGTGGATGAAGTCGTTGTTGGGCGGGCGGTTTACCTCTTCTTCGAGTGCCTTGGACCTCTTGGGCCCTTAGAAGCGGTGCTTTTGTTTAACTGGAGGCATTCTGGGATCTAAGCCAAGGGAATGGCAAGCAATTGCAGGATCGATGCCTTTCGTGTCCGAGTGGGTCCATGCAAACACATCTAAGTTGGATTTCAGGAAGCATATGAGGTCTTCTTTAAATGCTGGGTGGAGCTGTGACCCTATCTTCAACACCCTCGTTGGGTCGTCGAGGTTGACGGGAATGTCCACTGTGGATTTGACCGAGGTAGCCCTCTCGTATTCGGGTTCTTCGTCCTTCCGTAGGTCGAGATCATCGGAAAGACAGGAGTGACGTCTGAGCCAGGGCCCGGACACTGCTGATTGCTATGTCGAGACGTTTTTGGTGCAAGGAGGAATGGGCACGGCTTTGCCCATATCCTTATTGCATGCATTCTTCCACTCTATTGCTTAACATTCCCTGGCGCTTAATTGATCGCCCTTGATGGTTCCGATCCCATTTTCCATCGAGAATTTCATTAGGAGAGACCACGGTACCATGTAAACTCAGAATTCGGTGAGGAAGGGGCATCCTAGGAAGGCGTTGTAGGGGGAGTCGATGTCTATGACCATGAAGATGAGAATCCGGACTCGACTTCGGTCCCTCTCGCCCAGTTTCACGGGTGGGTCGATCATCCCTACGGGGGGACTAGAGGCCCCATTGAAGCCGTGAATGACGGCGTGGCATGGCTTCAAGTCATTTGTTTCCATCTTCATCTGGTCATAATCAGCCTTAAAGATGATGTTGATCGAGCTTCCCGAGTCGATTAATACTTTCCGCATGGAAGCGACACTGATCTGGGCAGTGATGACTAGTGGATCGATGGTCGGTATTTCCACCCCTGTTGATTCCCTTTCTCGGAAGACGATGTCGTCCCGTATGGTTTTTTGTAGCTTGGAGGGGACGGACTCAGGGAGAGCGGAGCAGGCTTCGTAAGTAGCATGTTTAATGGAACTCACATTTCCTCCACTTTTTGAAAGCTGTTGTGTGTGGGTTAAGGTCTGCCACAGATGGTGTTGATCACAATTCCCCTTCTTGGGTTAGATGGTCTTGGAGCTCCCTTAGGGGTGGATTGTGGAGCTGGCGCTGGAGGCTGTTAGTTTGCTTCGGCGGGAAAGCGCTCTTGGATATATTGCTCGAGTTGCTTCTCGCATATAAGTTTCTCGATTGCATCCCTAAGCTGGAGGCATTCGTTGGTGTCGTGCCCGTATACATCATGGTATCGACAGTACCTGCCGGTGTTCTTCTCGCGGTCAGTTGATTCTCTGACGCGTGGCTTCTTATATGGCAGGGTGTTACATGTTTCCAAGTAGATTGTCTCTATGTCTTCATTCAACGGGGTATAAGTTTCAAAAGATTGGCGAGGGTCGGGCTTTCTTAATTCTGTTGGGGCTTGCCCGTTGTTCCGTCCATCCGTCCTGCCATTGTTTGGTTTTTGCCTTTGGGGACCTACCCCTGTTTTGGTCGAAGGGCTCCCCGCCTCACCTACATCTGAAGTGGTTGTTTGCGGTATCGGCTAACGGGTCATTAGGGCGACTTGCAGCAGAAAGCCGGTTCCGCCTTGCTTGTTCTTGGCATAGGTATTGATCTGCCTTCTCATAGAAGGCATCGAGGCTCTTTGGCTGTTTTCGATCCAGGCCCCGAATTCTAAAGTAGGGAGGACCCCTTTTGCTAGCTGAAAGAGTATGGTGCGAGGATCTGGGTCTTCGACCTCGGCAAGAGCGGTGTTAAACCGGGAAAGGTAGCTCCTAAGCGATTCTGCGGGCCCTTGGTATTGGTTGGATAAGGTGAGGGCATTCTTCGGAGTTGGGATATGCACCCTGAATTGCTTGACCAGTTCTATTGCTAGTTGCCCGAAATTGTTGATGGAATCGAGAGGGAGGTGGGAGAACCAAAGTAGAGCTGTACCGGATAGGAAGACCAGGAAGCATTTACATTTGGTTGGATTGTCGCCTTGGTTCGAGTACATTTTCCACTCATAGCGATTCAAGAAGGCACAAGGATCCGTGGTTCCATCATAGAGAGGCATTTGTGGCATGCTAAAGCACCTTGGCCATTCAACTTTGTTCACTCTTCTTGTGAAGGGGTTACGTCTGATGTGAGCTTCCCATGCGCCGTGCGTGCCCCCTCACATTTCCCTCATGACCCTTCGGATCATGTCGGGGAGATAGGTCAGATGCAGATCCTCCATCGGGATCCAAGGGGTTTGACGTGGTTTTGGAGTTCTGTTGCGAGGTCGCCTTCTATGGTGGATGTCCAGATCATCTTCCTCCATGTCCTCAACATCTATGACGGGGTCCACGTGAGGACGTTGAGGTGGAGCGGGGTGATGCGGGTCCTGTTCTACAGGAGCGCGGGCCATTGGGTCAACGAGCCCTTCACCATGATTAGCGACCATCGGGTGGTGTCGAGGAAAAGGTTGGTTCGCAGGATCAGGTCCGTTATTGATAATCAAGTGAGCGGTCTCGATACCGTGCCCCCTCGTTGTATATAACTGTAGTTCTATCGCCGTTGACGTTCCCATTCCTGTTGGCATGATCGTTACCGTTATCCAGAGCAATGGTGCGAGTGGCGACAAGGTTGATGAGGGTGAACCTCCTCCTTTGGTGTGGGCCCCTTGATTCGAAAGAGGAAGTTTCCGATGCAGTTGATCGGGGTCGAGCATTGTTCCGAGCCAGTTGGAGTCGAGCGACGGCACCACGAGGCACTTCGGGGTCCACAACACGAGGGACGGTTTCATTAGGGGCCAGGACATCTACCGGTTGAGGTTGTTGGGAGGTACTGACCTTGGCTACGGCTGAAGAGCCGACCATTGCATTTTTTGACTTCTTTACCATCGTAAGCGGACCCGACAACGGGTTGAGCAAGGAACCCTAAGCTTGTCGAAGTCGAGATGATAGCACGGAAGAAAGACGCAAATCTTGAATTTGGATTTCTCAGTGAAAGCACCAAATGTTGACGGTAAAAAATGTCGTAAGCACCAAAGATTCCTATTACAAGGAATAGTTAATTTGGTCGCAAGACTAAGTAAGAGAAAGCGGTAAAAGACACAAGTATTTATAGTGGTTCGGTAGTGGATTAGGCCTACGACCACTTTGGAAGGATGTTGAACTTTTATTAATCACTCAAGAATTACAAGGTGGAGCCATGCTTCTTACATTCACTTTCATAATTGAAACATGCTAGTTATTTGGGAAAAAGAATATTTAATTCTCCTTCTTCCTCAAATGGGATATGCCATTAATGGAGTTCATGAAGCTTTAGGGAGGTCTTGAGTGAAGAAAATCCAACCCCTTTGAAGTGTGAGGCCATGGGCTATTTATAGGAGTGGGAGTAGGTAGGAGTAGGTAAGAGTAGGTAAGATTAGGTGAAATGGGGGATAACATACAGGAAATTCGAGCCCACACCCTTCGCACCCGCTGGGATCGGAATCTCGAGCCTAGTTGTGGGTGCGAGATTTCGCACCCGCTGGGCTCGAGACCTCGCACCCACTGGGTTTGAAATTTCAAACCTAGGCATAGGTGCGAGAATTCGCACCCAGCTGGGTGCGAATTTCGCGTCATGCCTGGGTGAGGCTCTTCCAATGGGCACGAGGGTCCCGGGACCGAATGGTTGAGACTCGTAACTCCTTCGGGGTCCTAAGCCTTGGTTTGCGGACGTCTTCTGCATGTCATGAGGCCACAGACGGTGTGATCCCTTCTGGATCCTGTCTCCTTCACTCCTGTGTGCTCCTTTTCGGCCTCAGCTTCACGACGTTTGCTGAGTTGAGCGTGTCTGATGCTCTCTTGGGAACCAGACCAAAAAGCCGGTTAACATTGATAATGAGGGAGTTCCGAGGTTGCAAGGACGAACTTATATTCCAAATATTCCTGAGCTCAGAAGAGGGATGATGGATGAATGCCACAAATCTAAGCTAAGTGTTCATCTAGTGGTGAGTAAAATGTATCGGGATTTAAAACACACATTTTGGTGGAGGTCTATGAAAAGAGATATCTCAATATATGTTAATAGGTATTTAACTTGTCAACAAGTTAAAAGTGATCAACAAAAGGTCGCTGGATTGCTACAGCCATTAGAGATTCCGAAATGGAAGCGGGACCATATTTTTATGGATTTCATTGACGGTCTACCTAGAACTAGAGGTAATGAAGGCATATGGGGTATTGTAGATCATTTAATGAAGAGCGCCCATTTTCCTTTAGTGAAAGCTAATAGAACAACTCAGAGTCTGGCTTTGTTATATGGGAGAGAGATTGTTCGACTGCATGAAGTTCCCAGTAGCATTGTTAATGATCACGATCCGATTTCCACCAGTAAGTTCAAGGAAGCATTTCAGTCTAAGTTGGGAACAAAGCTGAATCGTAGCACTTCACGTCATCCCTAGACGGATGGTCAGACTGAGAGAGTGAATCAGATTTTGGAAGATTTATTGCGAGCTTGCATTCTCGATTTTGGTGGATCTTGGAAAGATCATTTACATCTGGTTGAGTTCTCGTATAATAACATCTTCCAGACAAGTTTGAAGACGTCACCGTTTTAGGCATTATATGGTAGACCATGTAGATCTCCTGCATATTAGATTAGGCCCAGTAAACGCTAGTGTTGGGTCCAAATATGGCCCAAGAAGCTGAAAATAAAGTGGATTTTATTAAGAAGTGATTGAAGGCAGCACAGAGCCAGTAGAAAAGTAATGCAAATTAGCATTTATTCTTAGCGATCAAGTATATTTGGAAGTTCTCCATTGAGTGGGGTGGTTCATTTCGGGAAAACAGGAAAGTTAGCACCTAAATATATGGTCCATTGTTGATACTGGAAAGGATAGGAACTCTATCTTACAGGGTTCGGTTGCCATATTGGTTGCCCGGAGTACATGATGTGTTTCGCGTTCCTCACCTCCGGAAGCATGTGCCTGATCCAGACTTGATTGTTGAAGAGGCATCGCAAGAGGATTTGGGTATTACTCTGAGTTTAGCTGTGTGAAGAGAGCCGATGAAGATAACTGGCTATAAGACAAGAGTACTAAGAAATACGAAAGTAAACTTGATCAAAGTACAGTGGAGCGGGAATCCTAGAGATTGTACTTGGGAAACAAAGGATAGCATTAAACAGGCTTATCCGAGGTGCAGAGTGGATATCCCTGAGTAGCTCTTGTGAGAAGTAAACCAATGATTATTTTATCATTTCTATTTCCACCATATGTTTTTCTTCCTTTTCGGGGATGAAAAGTTTTAAGTGAAGGAGACTGGAACAACCCAGAATTTGATCTCTTTTGCAGTTAGGTTGATTTTTCTCAACTTTCAAAAATGGTGACCGTCTTCTATAAGTTAAAATTCTGATTCTCAAGCAATTTCCACTCCTTCATTCTTCTTACTTGTCGAACTGTGTGTACTGCTTTTGAGCTCTCTCTCGTCTTTACAGCAAGTTCTTTTGGAAATCGATTTCAACCTATTAATTAGGGTTATGAGATCGATTTGTGCAGAAGGCGATTTTCTAGTTCAAGTTAGCTTCAATCGACCTTGCCCAACGGTCTTCGTCATCTCAAAAGCTATCGACGATGTGGTTTCTGGTCTAGTCTTGATTGTGATTTATGGAATATCTTCTATTGAGGTTCGTTTGGGGGATCTGAATACTTTTATTGCTTTGGTTAGGCATCAGTTCTTGGTGGTCGAGGAGTTTCTCTGGGAATTGGTGTCAGTGTATTCAGATTCTCTGGCTTTGTTTCCTCTAACGGCTAGATCGCCTTCTGTTGGTTGTCCTTCTAGTTTTGGGGACACGTTCTATTCGAATGGAAGACAAGATGAAGGGGATTTCATCACCCCTTTTGTACCTTGTCTATCATTTAGGGGAATCGATTTTTTTCAGCTACCTATGAATATCGTGTGTCACCCACTGGTTTGATGTTTAGCTCCCTGTTTTTCAGTGGTACTCTAGGTCCTCTCGCCTTCGCTGGTCCATGTCTGGAAAGAGCTTGTGTTGGGGAATTGGTGGCCCCAATCTGAACATTCCCAACGAATGAGCCAGCTAAGGTTTGGCCTTTCTATTTGTCGTCAATGGATGGTTCAGTGGGCTTTGTTTGTTCAGAATGGCGTCAGCGATGCCGACGCCATAAACGTTGACCTATTGTTAATGTTGAGTCCTCCTTTTTTTCGTTTATGCTTCTACGGACTGTGTTGTCACTTATTCGTGTGCTTCAACAGAGGCTTCCCCTGCGTTAACTTTAGCTAACAGTTTTTCATTCTTAGACACACTGTCCGAGGCAGATTATGGGTTTGCTGAAAGTGAGCGGTGTCAAAGTGGTGAATATGTTGCGATGTCAACAGTTAGCTGGGATGTGGGAAGTCTAAGTTTGCAGCCACATCGACCGATGCTTGGCATGGCAAATGAGATTGACCATGTTTTGGATTTGAACTCTTTGCAGGTAGCTCAGCAGCCTTTGCTAGGTTCTATGTCTACTTGCTTAGGCAATGCTTTGTATTGTGAGGCAGAGGGTGAAAACTTTGGTTCAGTGCAACGGGTGGATTCTAGTTTTGGCTTGTTGCATTTTTGTGTGGGTCTTCACCGAGTTTGGGCTGGAGATGTCATTTCGAGGAAGGTGAGTTTTGATACTTTTTTGTTTATTGATCCTGATTTCGTGACAAATCATGGTTTACAGTATGCGTGTTTGGCAGTGAAACTGCCTCTTTATAACCCTATTTTACCTGTATTATTGCATCTAGAAGTGCCTTCTAGCACTTATCTTTGCTTGTTTGAGTCATTGGGCTTTGTTGGTCTCCTAAATGAGTGTTGGCCTCGTCTTCTACGCTCCAACCTTTTGGTTCAGTTGAGTTTTCGGTTTTTCGTGGAGCTTGCGCTCCCATCACCTTTGGATGCTCTGGCCTTATGCTTTCTTTTGGCTCTGTTTTCCTCTGCTTTTGAGCTCATGTATATTTCGGTAGAGTGGACGTTGAGCTTGTGATTTGCTTATGTTATGACTTAGAGTGAGGTTGGTAATATGCTTTGAGCTGGTTATTTGGGTGTGTCTCAACGAGGCCTATTACATGTCATCAGAGACTCTGGTTTTATGGGTATGGTTTCTGGGTTTCCAGAGGTTTAGTTGGTGGCATCATAGAGTGAGGGATGGTTTGGATTGGTAGTATCCCTGCTGCAGACGTATAATGGATCCTGTTATGGTCCACTATACATATTTCCAGGAATATTGTCAACCGAATTGGTCTTCTCTGTATGCCGCAAGTCCCAGATTGGGCTCTGGAACTGTACCTACTACGCAAGGTTGTCAGTCTGATGACAACTCCGTTTTGTTACAGTTTAGACAGGAACTAGTGGTGCATTACTTGACCTACCCTACATTTATGTTTGGTTTCTCTTTTACCCTATCGTGTACTCCCTCTCCCGTTGTTGAGTCCCGCGCTTATGTTTCCACTTGTTTTCTTAGTATGACCGAGATAACGATAATTAATGATCGTCCATCTCGACTTACGAAAAATTCTTATCCTTCTAGGTCATGTGTCTCCAGATCTCACCTGTCTACTTACGGTTCCAGGGTTTCTTTCGAGCACCCTGAAACTGGTAAGGAGACTTCTCGTGCATCGCAGTGAAGACCAAGCGCTGGTCCTCGCAGACCTCTCACCATCCGCACATGCTCTATAGTGGCATCCAATCAGACCATTCGATCTACTTGACACACGCTCTACCTTATTTGAGCAGGTCCTCGGAATTCTCTCCTTCGGGAGCTAAGTTTTGTTTTTCTGTTTTTTCTCTAGATGGAGAACATTATGTTTTGGAATGTACATGGTATTTGCAATGATGTGTTGACAGTTAGGATGAAGCGCATCGTTAGGAAGCATTCTGTTTGTTTAGTGTCTCTTCTCAAGACTTTTATGGGCTCGATAGTGATCACCAGTATTGTCCCTTCCAGTGGGTTTGGTGGAGCCATTGCCAATGTGTTTGCTAAGATCTAGATTCTTTGGTCCAAAGAATTGGTCGTTCGCTCTATCTTCGACTCAGACCAGCTTCTCTTGGTGGTCAGTTCCACTCTGTTCATCTCTTCTTCTTTCTTGTATTCAGTGGTCTACGCGAAGTGTGATCGGATTGAGAGGTTAATCTTTGGTCTGACATCCTCTCTCTTTCTGACCTAGGCTTTGGGGTTCCAATTTTAGGAGGGGATTTTAATGTAGTCACCTTCCAAGCTGAGAAAAGGGGAGGCAATGCAGTTAACCAGGCCGCGGCATCAGATTTCAATGCCTTTATTGTCATATCGGGCCTTTCTAAGGTTTCATTCGCTGGCTCAGCCTACTTGGTGTAATAACCAGGAAGAGGCTAATTAGATTCTTTCCGGCTTGACAGAGTATTCGGATGGGAAGATTGGTTTGATCTTCCTGTCACATACTCCGTCTCTCATCTTCATCGTACCTTCTCGGATCATGCTCCTATGATTCTCCGCTGCTCTCCATTGTCTCTCTTTGGTCCGTCACCTTTCCACTTTCAAAGTGTGGAGATCCCACCACACTTTCCCCCAAGTTGTGGAATATTCTCGGAACTCCGCCTCCTTTGGCTCTTCTGCTGCTGTGTTTTCCCGTAAGCTTCATCGTTTCAAGTCTTTTCTAAAGGCTTGGAATGTGCAAGTTTTCAAGAACATCTTCGACCGTGTTATGGTAGCCGAAGAGAAGCTGATCTTAGCTGAAGGGTCCTTCGATGAGGACCCCTTCACCGAATAACAAGGAGGCTTGGGCCCTTGTTCAGCCTGTCTTCTCGTCGTAACTTCGTATTGAAAACAACCATCTTCGCCAGAAGGCGAGGATTAAGTGGGTGGTCGAAGGAGATATGAACTCCAAGTTTTTCCATTCCTTTATCAGAAAGATCTCTACTCGCCAGATCCTTCGCCCAGATCTCTCGTTGGCCTCCACACCGGAGGAAGTCATAGTGATTGTTCTATCACATTTCCAATCTTTCCTGGGCTCTCCCTCTATGTCCTTTCCTGATCCTGCTATATTAGCTTTCATTCCCAGTTTGGTACTTCCTTCGGAGAGTGTAGACCTCGTTGTACCTCCTTCTTAAGAAGAGAAATGTGGTTGCATTTTCGCACTAAGATAGTACGAGTGGGCATGACGGTTACAATGGGGTCTTCTACCGTAGTGTTTGGTTAATAATCCAAGCAGATTTTTGTCTAGCTATTCGGTTTTTCTTCAGCATGGATCCCTTCCTCAGGGATGGACTTCCAATAATTTATTTCTCATTCCCAAGTGTGAAAATCCACGTTCCTGCAGGGATTTTCGTCCTATTAGCTTGTGTAACTTCTCTAACAATGTCATCTCTAAGGTTCTAGCCACTTGGCTAGCTCTGTTTCTTGAGCGCATTACCTCGTCTTCTTAGGCTGGGTTTGTTAAAGGTCGCCTGATTATGGACAAAATCCTTTTAGCCAAGGAGCTTGTTTCCTAGACCGACTGCAAGGTCATAGGTTCTAATGTTGTCATCAAGCTGGGCATGGCTAAGGCTTACAACCGTATGTCTTGGTTTTTTGTTATCAAGGTTCTGTAGGATTTCGGTTTTTCGGAACCCCTTATCAATTTGGTATGGAGACTTATCTATAACTGTTGGTTCTCCATTCTTATTAATGGATCAACTAACGGGTACCTTCCATGTTAGTCATCGTTGCGAAGGCATTCATCCGTGAACTGCGTTCCCTAATGATAGAAAATAAGATCCAAAGGTTTGGCATTCCTAGTGGGTGTTCAGTTATCTCTTCCTTATCTTTCACAGATGATAACCATTTTCACTAGTGGTAGTTGTTGCTCTGTTCGTCGTCTTCTCAAGCTCATTCAGCAGTGCAAAAGATGCTCGGGTCAACTTGTAAACACTGCTAGAAGTTGCTTCGTCCTGGCGAAAGATTTTTCTTTGGTAAGGTCTTCTTGGATAGAAGGCTTAACCGGTTTCAAGGCCACCTCCCTACCATTGCCTTACCTAGGTATTGTACTATACAAAGGTAGGAAGCTCAATGCCATTTTCGATCCCTTGACAGACAAATTAAGGGTTAAGATCATCCGCTGAAATGCGGCTCTCCTGTCTCAGGCAGGAAGTCTGGTGCTCATAAAGTCAGTATTGGACTCTATAGGCTCGCATGTCTTTGCTGCTTTGACTCCGACAGACTACTTCTTTCGTTCTTATCGCTCTTTGGCTATATCCTTCTTATGAAGTAAAAAGGATAAAGCTAATCAACATCATTGGATTTCTTGGGATGTCATTTGTCGTCCTAAAAATGAGGGGGATTGGGTCTTCGAAATCCAAAGGATGTCTGTAAGTCCTTTTCTTGTAGTGGGAAAGGATTGGGGCAAACGATTCCTTGTGGGCAACATTCCTCCACTCTAAATGCCGCAGGCATTCGAGCGTGCATTTCACTAGTTCCCCATCCTATGCAAGTGAGACGTGGAAACGCATGCAATCCATTAAAGCCTTTTGAGACTCACATAGGGGTGGAGCCAGATGGGATGATGGACCTTCCTCTGTATAGGCGGCATGGGGCTCGGCCAGGATCTCATCCCCACACCTTCATTTTTTTTCTCTTTCATTTGGGATGTCCGAATTCCTCTAATAGTTTCCTTGTTTATGTGGATAACCCACAGGTTACCACTAGATGAGAATCTTCAAAGAATTAGCATCCCAATCGTGTCTCATTGTATGTGTTGTGAATCAGGTGAGTTAGAATCCGGATTACACTTGTTTTTTTGTAGTTATTCGGCTACCGCTATCTAGAATCACTACACCATAGATTGCATACGGCAACCCCAAGAAGTGATGCAGGAAGTGCAAAATAATGTTGCTATAGGCCAAAAAAGATCTCTGGCAACACTTTTTTGGGGTTGCCTTTTGCCGCGTTGCCTTAGAGTCAAAGGCAACGTCTTTGCTATCCTAAGGTAACATCGCTACAGGTACTAAATTTACATAAAATTTGGGGGCCACTAAATTCCAAATCCCAAGATCACGGAATCTTGTTGTGCCCCTAAATTCTGTAGTCGGGTTCACAGAAACCTGTTGTGGGGCCCATATGCATTAATTTATGGCAACACTGTATCATAGCTACGACAACATTTAACATTACAGACTGCAACATTATATCATAACTGTTGCATCATTATATAACATAATGCAACATAACAACAATTAACATTACACACTGAAATTAATAAACAACTTTTCATTTCAAATTAATAACCAGTAACACAAATACTATTTAGTCAACTACAGAATAACAAAAAATAGCAAAATAAATTCAGTTTTATAGAGAGTACTTACAAACACAGCTGGTACTAAATTCATGTTTACATCAAACTAAAACAGTTTCAAATTAATAAAGCACGAGCCTCCAGCGCATTCAGTACCTCTACTGCCTCCTTCCCCTGCAAAATAAGGCAGTTTCAAAAGTCATGCATTTCAGCAAAAGCCTTTATTACAACTAATGCATTTGAGCACAACCAAAGTCATGCATGCCTCCGCTACAAACTGATGCAATGCCTCGTTTACATTGCAACACAAAATGGAAGACATGCATGCCTCAGTTGCATTTCAGCACGAACTATGTCCATAGTATAACTGACTTGTTCACCACAAAGACATTTCATCAGAAACTATGGCCAAAGTTTCTTTTCAGCACAGAGTTGCATTTCATAGTCTATGGGTGAGTTGCAAACTGATGCAATGACTCAGCTTGTTCAAAGCACGAATGATATCAAGGACTACAATAGTATGCCTGAGGCACTAAAAATTTAGACATTCCGCAACTCGTTCAAGTACAAAACCATTGCATCAATTATGAACTGACACGATCATTACTGATTGAAGAGAAAATAAAATTCTTAAATTTCTGTAGTTCATTACTGAAGCATCAGTCTTGTACATGATCAGTTACATACCAGCATTGAACTACAAAATTGTAAGAATTAGATTGATGCTTCAGCAAGCGGAAATTGTAAGAATTCTGAAGCATACCACCAGCCAACCATAAAAATAAGAAAAAATACATAACAGCAGTGTGTGTCTGTATACGATCTCCGATTTGCAAAATTTGTAAGGTCCTTGGACTACAAAAACCTGAAATTAAGAAGCCATGTTTTTCACTTTGCTAGGTGGAAGGCGGATTCGTCTTATTGGGACATTATCTCTACACCAACGAACATAAAAATCTTGATTTCCCATTCTATAAGCAGGCTGGATATCATTCAAATCTTCATTATCATTTTCTCTTTCGAGTTCACACCAGTCTTTCGGCAATTTCTTGATAACATTGTGGCACATCTTATCAATTGTATCTTCTATATAAAACATCTGTTTTACTTGTGAAGCCATAACGTAAGGATCAGATTTCTGGCACAATCGATTAAAATTGACACGAGTCAGCCCATATAAATCTTTCTCTTCTTGGTACCAACAACACTTAAATAAAACCACACTAAATTCTCCCCAATAATCGAGTTCTAATATTTCTTCAATTGATCCATAGTAGTTAACTGCACCAGCCAATGGATTTTGATCTTTCGAACTTGCAAAGATAGTAGTCAAGGCTGTCAAAAATACACCACTGTTTTTTGTTGTACATTTGGCATCTCTGTACCTTGCATAAAATCTGTATCCATTGATAACATATCCAGTAAACCGCTTAGCTGTTGGAAGAGGCCCCATTGCAAGCAGGCGTACTTTTGAAATGTCCGCCTTTTCCCCAAACTCTTCCTTTAACTACTTCCAAAATTCTTCACTGTGTTCTCTCTCTATTTTATAGTTTTTTGATGATGCATGACCATCAATTAAAGCTTGATGTTCCCTAGTATAAAGCCCAGGTTAATAAAAGATAGAAACAAATTTGGCTGGATCTATTACTAAAGCAGAAACTGACCGTACCGGAAACAATTTTGTATGAATGAGAACATAGCTTAAGTACAAATCTTGCCTGAAATCCCTGAAAGTGCTGAAACTTGGAATTTACAACTAACACTACGTGAGGCTAGAATCAATAACATGTTTGTAGATTGTTTAAAAGAACTAATTTTGCTGGCAAAAGGATGACATCAAAAATAGTTTTCTTTTTAAAGTTGACATCATTTCACAAGGTACGCGAAGAATATTATTACTGATTTAACCGAACTTGTCCACTTTTCTAATTAAATAAACCATTGTAAACTTTAATTGCATAAAATTCCGTCTGCCAGGTTCAAAAAGGAAAACATTATTTATTATGAAAAAAGGAACAAAATAACTAATATCATAAAGATAGGAATAATACTTTAATACTTACTAAAATAAAAATACTTACCCAAGTAAACTCTCTATTTCCTTGTTACCACAATTGAATAGAATGTAACGATGACATTCCTTCCATTGAGAATTTTTAAGATGAATAGTTTTCCATCTTTATTTCTTCTTATGCCAATAGGATATTCCAGATTTTGTGGACATGTTTCAAATTACATTTTTCCTGCTCCAACGCCCCCTAAGAACCTTGAACAGAATATCAAACATTCCTCTGCAAGATCAGCAATGGATGCCTCGGGTTTACTTTTGTTGCGAACATATGATTTCAGTTTATAATGATGAAACATACAACGAACAGGTGCAGATCCACCATATTCAAGTTCATTGCATAATTGAACTAGCAAGTGCACCATTGTATCGAAGAAAGCATTTAGGAATATCATCTCAAATTGACAAAAATTTCCATAATTTCCTTTTGTAGCCTCTTGAGATAAGCCAAATCGATACTTTTACTCCAAACACTTCTTAGAAATGCACCTAATCTTATCATAGGTATTGCAACTTCAGGTTTTACAGATTCCTTCACAGCAAACTGCAGTAAGTAGTTGAGAAGAAAATGAGCATCGTGGCTCTTATACCCTGCAATTTTCCTCTTTTTCTTGTTTACATACCGGCTGATATTTGCTACACAACCATAAGGCAGTTTAGCATTCTCCAACACCGAGAAAAATAGTTCTTTCTCCTTGTTCGTCATTTCAAATATGGAAGCCCTCATCTCAAGGTAATTCCCATCAGTTGATAGAACCGGATGAAGGACCTCCCTGATGCTTATCTCTTGTAAATCATACCGAGCATTTAAATGGTCTTTCGACTTCCAATCAATATTTAGTAAAGTACCAAGTATGTTATCACAAATGTTTTTCTCTATGTGCATAACATCAAGGTTATGTCGATACACATTTTGACTCTAATATGGTAAATTAAAAAATATTGACTTATTTTTAAAGGAGATTCATTTTTATGCTTCTTGACCTCTTTCTTCCCAAAAATATTTTCATAACCAGCCAACAATTCTTCAATGTCAATCCCGGATAAAATACCGGGAGGTGTTCCCATTTCAATTTCACCATTCAACCTTTTCTTATCAAACCTCTAGTTGTGTCCCGGGACTAAAAATTTCCAATGATTCATGTAGCAAAATTTTCTACTATGTTTCAAGTGAGTTGAAGAAGTCTCGAAATGGCATATGGGACAAGCTAAATAACCATTCGTGCTCCAGCCGGATAACATTGTATAGCCCGGAAAGTCGCTGATCGTCCATAACACGCTTGCACGTAATGTGAAATCATCACCAGTGAAGGCATCATAAGTTTGTATGCCAAGATCCCATAATTCTTTCAATTCTGCGATAAGAGGCTGCATGTAGAAATCAATGTAATTGTTAGGAGACTCTGGACCAGGGATAAGGATTGAAAGTATCAAATTTTCTGTCTTCATGCATAACCAAGGTGGAATGTTATAGTTTACCAATACAATCGGCCATGTGATGTATTGTATAGTCATTGTACGAAAAGGACTGAATCCATCAGATGCTACTCCTAACCTGATATTTCTGTTTTATAATGAAAAATGAGGATAATTGGCATCCATATTCTTCCATACCTCGCCATCAGCTGGATGTCGAAGTCTGCCATCATTTTTTTGTCCCACTGCATGCCATATCATAAGTTCAGCATACTCCTTCGACATGAACATCCTTTGCAACCTGGGTTTTAGTAGAAAATAACGCATCACTTTTGCTGGTACTTTGTGAATCCGCTTCTCTGAGTCTTTGTCAATAACCACTTTCTCTTCTGGTATAACCGACCTTGAAAAAACACAACTTTTGTAGCTATTTTGCTTTTCATTTTCTGCCCAATATAGAATGCAGTCATTTGGACATGCATGTATTCTTTCGTAGTCGAGGCCTAAATCTTTAATGATATTTTTGGTAGCATTGAAAATAAAGGGATGTGGGCTTCTGGAAAAGCTTCTTTCGTCAACTCTAATAAATCGCTGAATGTTGACTCAGTGATTCTATGTAGGCATTTTAAAGAATAAAGCCTGACAATGAAACTTAATCGCGAAAATTTGTTACACCCAAGATATAATGGTTGTTTTCCCTCTTCCGCATGTTGATGAAATTTTCTAGCATCGACATCTATTCCATTTGACCCATCAGAAGATCCATCTTCATTGTTCTACATATTTCCACAAGTACGTTGCAACATCTCATCGAGATTATCTCTAAAATTTATTCCTACTTCACAATCCATATTGTTATCACTCCTTTCAGGATCTAAACAGGAAACTTCACAAATCCATTTCATGTACAATTCAGATGGACCATTCCAAATCAGATGGTTGTAGACTACTTCTTGACAATGCCACTTGTGATTATGACACTTTTTGCAAGGGCATGTAATTTCGTCAGCTACCGCAAATCTAAAAAAAGTATTTCGAATAAGAAGTTTTACTCCATTGATGTACCCTTCACTGAACTTAGGAAGTTCTGCCCAGTGTTTTTCCTCGTCGTTCATTGAGCGATACTTTAAAGAAGTAAATTAGGAACAAGTAAAGCAGTACATTACGCAACACAACAATCAAATCAGAAAAAATTGAAATATACATTGAGTGATACTTGAAGTAGCAGATTAAATCGAAGCTCTAACTGAAATCTGAAACCCAAACGAACCCCAATTGAAGACCTAATTGAAATACTGAAACCCTAATTGAACTTGAACTCGAACCTGCCCTACTCGAACCCTAATTAAGCTTGTAAACTTTAAATTTTAGCCGTAATTGAACTTGAGAGTGAGTGTGTGAGAGGTTGAGCAGCGGTGTACTTTCTTAAATTTCGATTGAAACATTCAATAATTTTTTTAGTTTTCCCCCCTTTGTTTTTGCTTCCCGCCGTAAACATTATTTCATGCGCGGATTGCTAATCTGGACTAAACATTTTTTCACGTGGATCGCTAACCTAGACCGTTGAATCATGTTGACGTGGATTGATAATTTTATTCACGAGGCTGCTGCAATACATGTTGATATATATGCTAACACATTTAAGCGTGCGTTGCAATAGACAAAAAACATCATAGCAATGGCAACATTGTAGCTAGCAACACCATGCATTTTCGTTGTGATAGGCCATCTATGGCGTAGTGAATTACTTTGGGAATCTTGTAGGGCTTCGAAGTAACGCCACTACCCCATATGATTTACTGAGACTTTGGTGGGCTGGCATCTCAGGTAAATCTCTTCGTTCAATTCTTCGCCTTATACCTTGCCTTATCTGGTAGCACACTTGATGCGCGCGGAACAAGGAAATTTTTGATGAATTTCCTATGGATCCTCCTACCATTATTAGGAGGGTAAGGAACGATGTCCTCCTTGCTTTCCGTGGATGGCCTTTTAGGGGTATGCTTAGTACTCGCTCTAGCAGGCTAGCGGGTTTATTGTCTGTATCGGCAGTTCCGCCTGCTCCTAGGGTGGGGTAGGCTGTATCAACTCCGGGGATTTGAAAGCTAGGTTGGTTTCCCCTTTTCCTTTTTCCTTTCATTTCTTACCTACACCCACTTGTTCCTCACCAACCCTCCCCCCTCTTATTTGATGTTGTTAGTTACTTCTGCAGGTCCAGGTTTATACAAGGGCAGGTTTGTCTCCCATCGGTCTGTTACTGGTTGGCGGACTATCAAAGGAGCTTTCTAGAGCTTTCAAAAGTTGGAGCTTTGAGAGGAGGGCTGGATAAATCAGTTGGACTTTCTACCTGCCTGGATGTGGCAGTTTTCATATTTCTGGATTTTCTTTTATTACCTTCAACGGAAGTTTGTCGTGGTTCACAGTCTTCTGTCTTTAGACTAGTGAGAGCTTTGGCATTTACTTCAACTTAGGCTGGCATCAGCTAAGAGTCCGCTTGACTTCGGTTCTTATGTTGTTTGTAATTTTGGGTGTACCTGTTGTCTCTGCTATTTTTTTTGTCTGTTCTTGCTTATGTGTATGAACAGATATGTAGCCATTTCTACATAATCTGTTTTTGTGAGCCATTGGAGAATTGCTAGATTCTCCTCTTTTGATATATATATCTAGTTATTTTGTAAAAAAAAACCTGAATTTGGGAACTAATTTAAAAATTATTTTTAATATAATTTTATGTGAATTTACGGTCAGATTTCAAAATTTGATTATTTAAAGCTGGTTTGTGAAGTTTACAAAGGAACATTATTGAGATGACCCTGGATTTTGAAAATACTCTTTTTATTGAATCTGTAGTGTCAAAAATAATGGTAGAATCCCAAATTTCATAATTTTTGGAGCTAATTTGTGCATGTGCGAGAATTAAACGTATGCTAAATGACATGTTGATATTAAACTGAAATGCGATCGTAAAATACAATGAATGGTCAAACGAACTTGAAATTCAATGAAACCGCTACCCCGTTGGATCTGGAATTACGTTTATTGTCCGAATCCAAAATTTCATGATAAACGAAATTAATGTGTGGTCATGCAATCAAAAGGTATGACGCTAAACTAGCACACTTTTTGTTTGTAAAATTGAAAGAGCTTTTAATAAAACAAAATAACGTGGCAACCATCTAATAGGCCACAGTATTTTTCTTCCACTTCACTAGATCATGCCACCTCAGCGGTCTGCGTGATGGATGGTAATATTGCGAAAAGCCCCTCTTTCTTTCTTTTTTCTTTCTCCTTCTCCTTTCATTTTGCAAACACCACCTCCCACCACCTTTCTCCTCTTTGATGGCCTCCTCTACCACCATTGCCCGCCCCACCTACTGACCGCTGACCTGCCCCGCCATCCCTCTCACCGTGTCACTGCCTGCTACCACGTCAACAGCCACCTACCACGTCAACATCCGCCGTCATGGGGACCCTTTCCCCCAAAGCTCTAAAACACCTCATTTGGCCACTTTTTACAATTTTCCCCATCCAAACTTCCTCCTTTCCTCCTCTAACCACCTCCTACACCACACACTAACCCCGTAGGCTCCACCATAGTGTTGCACCAGCCAGAACAATAAACCCATGGGTCCTACCGCCCTCTTTTATGCCCATTTTTTCCTCCGTTTCACCTTAAATCTTCGGATCTTCTAGTATTCGTAAGTTAGCGTGTGCTAGCAAATTATTCGAGCTCCATAGGCCACCAGAAAATTTCGTAGAAGCCCGAAAAATGTCATTGAAGCTGTAGCAATGTTAGTGTGTCTGCATTCCTTCTGGATCAAACATCGGCGGAGTTGAAATCGTCGATGAGAAATCTAAACGCACAAATGGCTAGTTTATAATTAACTATTCCAGTTAATTAAATTAAGTTGTGTGATAAGTATTGATTGCTAATATAAGTTCATTATTATGTTAAATAATGATTAACATGTTAAAAATATAATTTTTAATCGATATAAGTGAAATTTCTTAAACAGGTGACATATAAACGTAAACCGTATTGACGATGAGAAACCGCAACTTAAAAAGGGTTAAATAAAATTAACCGTTAACTATTAATTGTTGGTGACAAATAATAATAATAATTTATTATGATGTTATTTGATGGTTAGCAATATAATAATATCATTTTTAATTGATATACGCATAGCTACTTGCGTTCGTGTAAAATTAAAATTCACGTAGATAGCGATTAAAATTTAATTGACTATCGATTGTTAAGTAAAAATATTTAATAATGTTTATCACTGATCAGACAAGTTTATTGTTATGTTAAACATTGAGTAGTGCGATAAAACCATCATTTTTATCTGTTATACGCGATATCCCTTGAGTTCAACACTTGAACTATACACAATGTTGATTGAAAATTGGTTAAGCCTTAAATGATGATGGTTGAGTAAATTTATTATAACTATTGCTTGGTTGTAAATTGAATTGTGTCATGATTGCTTGAGTGTAATAATATACACTGTTTAATAATGAACCATGAATGTGGACAGCATAGCATAACCATATAAGCATGTAAGTGTTTGATGCTTATATGTTGTGGACAACATAGCATAGCATAGCATAACCATATAAGCATTTAACTGTTTTATGCTTATATGATGTGGAAAGCATAGCATAACCGCATAGCATGTAATTATTTGATGCTTATACGATGAGGACAGAAGAACCGTATGGTGAAATTGTAACACCCCATAATTTTATAACATTAAAATTCACAAATTAAAGTATACTTAATTTTTAGAAAAGAATTAAGTGAAATGGGTTGCGCAGAGAAATATATATATATATATATTGATATATATACATAAATTAAAAATTAAATAAATAAATAAATATGTGAAAAAGTTCAAAACAACGAATTGGGAGGGGAAATAACCGAACCGGCCCATTTTTGAGGTCGACTCGAGCCCCGCTGGATCGACTAGGGGTTAATCCATGGTGTTTGGCTGTCAACCCGTAGGCCGATTCGCTCAAATGAAGATTTTGCATTTGATTGGTTCTCATGGTTTTGGGTTAATCTAATGGTCCTAAATAACTTCCTACACCTATAAATACATCCTAATGCTAAACCTAAACCTAATTAAAATAAAATAGTTACCGTCGCCATGGAAATCAATGGAGCCGCCGCCAACTAAGAAAGAAGAAAAGCAAATTCAATTCTAATTTTCTCAAACCTAAAGCAAAGAAAAACACTCTCTTTTCTTCTCTAAATTGTGAGTATGATGATCTTAACAAGAATATTATCATTTTAATTAGGTTGAGTTATGAATGGATTATGAGTAGATGATGTGAATTATCATATATGTTGTTGTAAACCCGTTTTGCTATCATGTATATTGTAAATCCAATGTTATGTGATGATGATATCTTATATGTTGTAAATCATGCTATGATGATGTTATGTATGTTGAAAGTTTCTATGCTAAGTTGTGATGAATCATACATGTTAAAAAGGCCATGATGTTATGCTAGTTAGTTCATATTAATTAAATCATCATGTTTGGGTTATGTTTATCTATATGACAAGTCACATATGCAAGTTAGATTGATTAGAAAAGTTATGAACATATGCCAAGACATCTATTATGACATCTAGAATTATGCTATGACATATGTGATATCTATGCTAGTTCACACCATCATTATGTTGCCTAAAAACCCCATATGCAAGTTTATGTATAGATTTGGGCTATGATCATATCATGTAAATTGAGACATTTAACAAGTTGACACCTTTTGATCCTTAACATGTGTAGTTTATGCAAGTTTCACCCCTATTATGATTAGATTTATTTTAATTGTCTATATGTTGTAATAATTTATCTTTGTGCTAGGTGTTAGACTATACAAGTCTAGCCTATATTATGCGTTGAATAAGCGAACGTATAAACGTGGGGTAGGGGTAATATTAAGGATTTAATATTAAAAAGTTGGGGTGCAATTGATATGATTTTGCATGCCATAAGTGGATGGCCATAATTGAGTCAATTATGGACATCATTAAAAGTTGACTTAATTAATAATTTGAATAGGGAATTATTAAAACTGGGGTAAAAGATTTTACATGTTAATCAATGCTTAGGACATGAGGTTGGACTCGTTTGTGACGTAAACCTACCCAGACCCGCCCTTAGTGGCATGTGAAATACGATTAGTAAGACTTAACCAAACACACATGTAAATGAACATGACTAAGAGGGTTAAGTGGGATATACTAGTGACAAGCTTAGGTGGGTAGCTTGTGGGGGCCCATTTCGACCAGTATCCCAAACGTATCTTTGTGGGCTCGACCCAAGTCGAGGACGGGACACGCATGCTGGGTTTTACTATAAGAGGCCAAAACGGGGAGCGGTGGCAACGCAAGTCCAACGGGTTTCGTATGCGTGTGTGGACCCGGGCTGGTAGGTAAGACGTTGTTGCATCGTGTAGGTATAAGCCGTGCATTCTCAAGTTTTATCGGGTTGCCACTTTAGGGGAGTGATACACCCCACTGTGGGGCCAGCACGGGTATCTACGAGTAGGGAGCCGATAGAAAGTGGGTAGTGGGGCACACCTAGTGGAGATAGGGGCAGACGGTACCTATGTAGTCAGCTAGGGGTACGCAAGGCTATTTATAAAGTTTCTGTGTGAAGCAAGTGGGATCAACCTTTAGGGTGACTGGTGTGGTACAGTGTAGTAATATGCGGTGCAGTGTAGTAATCATTCGTTAGTAATTAGGTGTGCCTTTACCATTATCTTTAACGTTATTTTAAACGCTATCTTTATCTTCCTAAGAGTTCATAGACATTTACTTGTCTTCCAGCTTATGCCTTAGTCTAGTTATTTTGATAATAGTATTGTTAGAATTATCATACTCGCCAGACTTTATGTCTGACCCCCTCTATTTCTATCCTTTTTCCCCCTCCAGGTCCTCAGGTTGGGCCCAGCTCTAGTGGAGTTTGATTGAATTGCTTCATCTCTCTTTTGGAAAGCTTGGACCGTTGAAGTAAAGTCCAGCTTGTTATCTTTTTAATGGCTATTTATGTAATGGGATTATGTATTTTGTTTTTATGAAGATGGATATTGTACTTGGTTATGATCTATGGTTTTATGATGTAACAAACATGTTTAATTTCTGCTGCAATAAAATGAAGTTTTAGATTTCCAAGTACTATTTATTATCTGTCTTGTTGTAATTTTTCTGTTCTATATTCACTTATAACCTCCATGGAAGTTAATGCATTCCCTTTGTGAGTGACATTAATGGACGTGGGGTGTTACAATTTTTTTTCGAAAATATAAGGCATTAGCCAAATAGTTAATAAACTATTATAGAAGCGACAAGTTCGACGTATAATATAGGTCGGATATAAATGAAATAGAACACATCGCGCAGCGGTAGTTTGCGTTTTTGAAGTGTAACTTTAAACGAATATACCGGGAGATCCAACCGTCGGATTTTTCCCAAAATTGGAACCGTGGAATTCATTTTGAAAAGATATTTCAAATTATAATAAGAGTTTTTAAATCCAATGGTTAGATTTTTAGAAATGTTTATTTCAAGTTTGAATGAAAACAACGTCAATGCAGCTGAATTGCCTAAAACGTCGTTCAACTGAAATGGAGTATTTTAGCATATATAAGAGTAGTGTAAAATTATTATAAAATATTATAAATGATTTGAGAATGAGTTTAAACCAATTTCACATGGTTATTAATGATAAAGGTGGTTAAGTGAGATTTGGCAATTTCGCGTAAAAGCTTTATAACCGATTTTTGGTGATGTTTGGAAATAAGAATTTTAATTCATAAATTGAATTAAATTCTTGAGTAAACCTTTTAATATATGGTAATGAAATGAATTGCGAAAGCCAAATGACTTAACAGATTAGAGAATAAGATTTTAAATCTTATAAAAAAGTAACCAATTAAAAGGAGGTTTAATTGGTGATCAATAATCTAAATAAGGACTTGATATGATTTATTTTGGCGTGAATTATTCGAAAAGACCATGTTTAACCCAATTTCTAAAAGATCATGTTTAACCCATTTTGAATAATTAAATGACGATTAAAAGTCAAAGATATTGATGATAGTGAAAGACTGACAATCTTTACATCAAATGGATTACTACTGATTCCCTGAATATGGGTAGCCCCTTGAAAGGAAAGGGGTTAAAGAAGTTCAAACCTGGAACAAAATTGTAAATGGGTTTTGTGTGTGACACAGTATTCTGAGCTATAGTTATTGATCTACTAAATATATACTTGTTTGGTGGCGGAGAATTTATTCTCTTAGTTTAACACCCTTCTTTGAGACATACGAGCTTAGAGGTTACATACCGGTAGTTATCAGTTGTGTAGTCTGAGACGATTGTATGGCATGCTGAGATGCATGGATCAAAGCTTTTGTTGAAAAGCAGAGCTTTGTGGATGATGATCAAAGCATGGCTGATATAGAACAGCTTTGTGTTATAACATTAATTCTCGAGCTTCACACCCCGGTATGAATCAAAAACGGGATGAGGGATAATAGAGAGAACTTGCGTTTCTTTATAGCTTGAAGTGGTGCCATGGTATGGAGCTCAGGAATTTTACTTATGTGGATGTTGAAAAGCAAGGCGCCTCGGATATTGTCGCACAAGGCCAAGTTGGTTGACTTGCTGACCAAGAGGTCCGATAGGACTGGGAAGCATAGTGTTTAGGTATAACTAATCAGCGATGTAGTGCTGACCGGCGGCCCTGCTGATCCAAGGGTCACACGCGTGTGGTCCTGGACATCTTGCTAGAGATGGTCCGAATTCGGAAGGAGAGATCTCTTGCCTTGGCTCATGAAGGAAAACGAAATTCTAATACGTGATTTTACGGTATTAGTTATATACGTACAGCGACATAATAGAATGAGGTATTATGCCATTTAAGATTAATACATTTATTAATGTAGCTATTTTAAATTAGACACTAATAATAATATCAAATGATTTTGTTTTTCTCGTATCAAGCATGTTTATCCATTATAAGGTAAAACTCTATCCTCCGGCTTGCGGTTGCATTGTGTGATGGGACCTGAGTCTTATAATGGTTTCATTATTCAAAAAAGCATTGCATTGTTCTATTTTCTGTTACATTTATTTTAAATGCACCACGTTCATGTGGAGTGAACCCGTTCCATGACATACGTCGTGGTCCGATGATATGCTTGATATTAAATAAGTTAAGCTAACTATGTAACGTCCCGGATTTTTAGCGATCGTATTATTAATTTATTTAATTATTTAAATATTGATTTGATGATTTTGATAACCTATATTCAATAATTTGAATATTTAAGTAATATAAATAATGAAATAAATATATTCAGCAGTTCCTCCACAAAACAAAAAATATACTATGTGGCCTAATCACTTTCAAAATCTTGATTGTACAGAAGCCGGCCAAAATCTCGTTTAAAGATTTCAGTCCAATATTGATTTTGGCCCATTTAAATTCAAATAAATATCTGGAACGCCGATATATGCTTAAATAAAGAAAATCCATATTTTGTTCACAATGTCCATTGAAAAGTCAAGATATTCAGAAAAAGAAGGAAAACATGGGTTTGTTTACATTCTGACATCACCTGACCAATAATGAAATAAAAAAATTCGAGCAAAAATCTTTTCATACCAGCATAGTAATATATATATATATATATTTCAAAGATTTTGCCAGAAACAAATCGCACCATATTAATATAAAACTTTGGCCAAATCTTTACTTTATTCTTTTCAAATTAATGAGAAAATTTCGAGCAAGAAACATTGTAGGCTTGGGTTTGCATCTTCGGCAGACTGTCGTATTTTTTATACAAATGATAATAATATGAAAATATCAATCAAATCTTCTGCATCTCTCAGCAAATTATAGGCGTTCTGTTCACTTTGAAAACGATGGGGACTTCGTCTCCTTTTTATAACCCCAGTTTTCTTCAATCCAGTTCATGGCTACAGTGAAAAGTGCAAATGTTTATGCTGTAAAAATTAAATGACGTACATAATTTCAACAGTGTGCTCTTCAAGTTGTTCAGAACCGTGCATAGCAAGGTATTTCAGAACCGTGCATACAAAGGCTTTTAATGTCGTGCGTGCTAAACTATCCAATTCCCTATAAAGAGGACAAGTTAACCCCTTTTCTTTTTCTTTCCTTCAGGAAACACGAAAACTCCTCCCTCAAGAAAACCAGATCGTACCATTTCAAAATCCTCCAAAAATCAACTTAATATAATATACATCTTCAATCTTCCTGTGTGTTGTTCCTCGAAAATGATGGGAATTGTTTATATATGATTGTTGTCTGGAAATTCCAACCCATCATGAACAATGGACTTTCCCTTTCCGATACTCATCTCCATTGATCCCCCTCATCTTATTTCTTTCTGACACTGTGTCTAAAACGAAGAGCTAGACCTCGGTGAGCTTAAGGCCTGGACGGAGGCAATCGTCACCTGATGATCTCTGCAGATTGTGGCGAACAGGAAGAAGGCGCGGTGTTTGGTTAATGGTAGGGTGTTGTCGAGTTGAAGGTAGTTATGCCGAGGATGTAGAGCTCGGAAATTGGAGTGTTCTAGTTAAGACCATTTGTGGGTTAGTCAATCAAAGAGGGGGCATGGAGGTTGTGAAGTTCGTTTATGGCTATAAAGGATAACGTTGGTTTGTCTGTAGTATAGGTTGTTGCTAATTAAGGAAGAAGTGCCTAATGTGGAATTAACGTGATAATGAGTGGAATGGGTAGGAAAAGGTTGACCGAATTCCATGCATATGCAGCTCGCACATTTCACTGCCATGTTGAGAAATGGTCTGATGACGGACCTCGAGATGATGTTGCGAGCTGCTATTGATGGTTCGATTGGCATGGTGGTTTAAGTTTCAGGTGATGGATGAAATAACTTGGAAAGAAAGCTATTTGGCTAAACGTGGGAAGTTAGATTGATATGATAATTAAGTATTGAATGAAGATTAGCAAATTAAATGTTAATCTTTTTAAAGTTGGATGTTGATTAGTCAATTTTGGCTATGAGTTATATACTGGTGCGGTTTGAAGTTATGGGGAAGTTGACATAAAGCTGGTAATGGGGAGTAAATGCTTTATCATGTAGGGTTCGAGGTGAACACCATGTTTGTGAAGACGCAAGTGGATTTCGTTAGGGGACTTAGCGGTGAGGAGGAGTCAACGTCGACGTATGGGTCTATGTTTGTTTTTGTTTGGAAGGATACACAAGTATAGAGAAGAAGGGTGAGTAAGTGGATTAAGGATTTAATTAACATTAAATAAATTTATTAGTTAATTTAGTTTTATTTAAAGATATTAAAACTTATATGACGCAAATGGGGTTGTGTTTAATTCTCAGGGCAAGAAGTAGGAGAATAAAGTGAATGTGATGGTGGGGAGTGTGATAAGTGAAGGTAAAAAAGAACAGTGATGAATATGAAAGGCCAGGGTGAAACGAACATAACCAAGTGGTAATAACGGTATGACTAAATAATAAGCAATTTAGTTTTATTAATTATAGACAATTAATAGTTAATTTAAATTGTAATCAACTTAAACGCAAATAATATTTATTTATGTTGTCAGAATTAAAGAAAACCCATTACGTTGGACTCGCAACGAAGATAGATACATTGTGAAACTAGCTGGTTGAGAACAAAGCTGTTGGGATTTCATGATAAAATCAAACGCTTTTTGATTTTAACGAAAACAAAAGAAGAACTGTCAACTGAAAAACTAGGTGAGTAAACTCACTAACTCTGTTTCGTTTATATTTTTATATAAACAATTTATTTCTAGTAATTTTATACTGTGCAATGGTTGATTGGTTGAATAGTTGATAAATTTGGTCGAAATGGTTGATATGATTACATTGTTGATCGATTATTAGTTCTGATATTTCACATTGATGTGAAATAATATTATTGATGCTGATTAACATCTGTGGATGCAGGGAAAAAGGTTGGTGGAATCCAACTGGATTCCTCAACATTTATATTACCGTTTGTTATTTACTTTGATGTGTATACTATGATTGATTATGCTATGTTGAATTACCCCAACACAAGAAATTTGATATTTTAAATACCGTAAAATATTTTCGAGTATAGAAAAATAATTTGAGAATTAAAAGGGAATTTATTTCCAAAGAGAAATTTTGAATGGACTTGAAAATAGAAATTTGTTTAAATGAATTAAACAAGAAATTGATTATAAACGATGTTTATAAATTTAATAGAATATTTAGCATTGGAATATTCAAGCTGAATTTATATAGAAAAGTCGGAATCAGATTTGAAACTAAAAATTGTAATTGGGTTTGAACTTATCAGTTACAAATGAAATTGTGAAGGAGATTATAAATGAATAAAATATAAAAATGAGATTTTATACGAATAATTCTAAATAGACATTATAAATAGAAATGGGATTTTAGATGTTATTTACAAGTACGAAATCAAACTGATTTGATTGTATATAAAAGAAGAATATTCACGATCAAAGTGAATAAGGGTTTAAAGGAAATATTTTGTAGATGAAATATCTCTAAAGGAAATTTTGATTTGGAGTATTAATCCAGATTGGAAATTGAATGAAAAGGGAAATGGGTAATCGTTTTAAATAAAAATGATGAGTTTATTCCAAGATTCGAAATATAAAATAAAGTGTGATAACATTTTGTAGAGGGACATGGTTATAAAGGAATTTGGTAAGGATTTGGAAAAGTTAAAATTCAAAAGTGAATTTGGAATTGGAATCAACCTGAAATGGTAGACAAATTCCGAAGTTCGGGATAAAAACCGAATATAGATTATTCAAGAGAAAGTATTTGTTGGAATTCGATAATATCGAATTTAGGGAAGTAGTATATTTTACTTTCCGTTTTGAATCCAATTTAATTATTTAATTATTTATGTATTTACTTATTCATTTATTTATTAAGTATAAGTTATATTTTTAGAAACCAAATATTTGGAAACAGCGATTATAACGTTGTTGCTATAATATATGTTTTGTAAATTTAAATAGCGATTATAACGCTGTTGCTATAATAAATGTTTTGTAAATTTAAATAGCGATTATAACGCTATTGCTATAATAAATGGTTGGTAAATCCAAACAGCGATTTTAGCGCTATCGTTATAATAAATGTTTGGTAAATCTAAACAGCGATTTTAGCGCTGTCGTTATAATAAATGTTTGGTAAATCTAAACAATGATTTTTAGCGCTGTCGTTATAATAAATGTTTTGTAAAATCTAAACAGCGATTTTCATGCTACCTCTATAATGAGTGTTTTATAAATCAAATATTGGGAAACAACGATTATAACGCTACCGTTACAACCAAATGTTTTTCGTAAAAGAAATGGATTCTTAGACTGAATCCGAGAGTCGCGTAAGCGAGGTTTTAATTGAAGTTGTGAGCTTTGACTATTTCAAAGTTGAGAATATTATTCAACTAAGGTCTGAGAGATAATTATACCCCAACTTGATTGACTGCATGATTGATGAAGAAATGGTTAAGGTTCGATAGTGAAGATTGGTTAGCAATATGGTTAGTTAATAAATGATTATTGGTTTGCGTTATAATAACGATGTTTTATAACATCGCGTTATTTTAAGGAATTTTGAAATGTTTTCCCAAAATAAAATAAGAGATATTTTCTATACATAGAAAATGAAATGAACTGGTCAAACAGGAATTAAGAATTGGAATATGGAAGTATTTTCAGATATTAATAAAGTATATTTTCTAAATATGGAAAATAAGGAAACGTAAATGTATATATATGTTTTCTAACTAGAATAAGAGATATTTTCTCGAATAAAGAATTAGGATATTGAAAATGTTTTACAAGAATCGAGAGAGAAAATCGAGTTTTAAAAAATAGGAAAGATGGAAATTTGGAATTGATAACAAAATAAGGAATTTATATAAATAGGGGCCAGTATTGCTGGATGGTTGATCAGTAGAATTTCCATTTGGAAATAGGGTCGTTGGTTGAATGGATGTTCCTTTGATAGTTAAATCACCGACTATCAAAGTTTTGATTTATTTTATACCTCCGTTGTCAATACGAAGAGACCGGGATCAGATTTAATATCTGAAAACCACTCCGTATTGGCATAAGCATTACGAATCAACCTATGTTGAAGAGATAATGAAGACGGAGTAAAGTGCAAGGGCTGTGTGGATCGATCTTACTATTATCATTTCTTTTGAAAGGATTTTGAAAGTTAAACAAATGGATGGAGTTTACTCACACCAGTCCCATGACTGACCCAGAGTTTATTTTTTTTATTTCCCCTAAACTCTTGGGTGCCCAAATTTGTACGGGCAGTCAAGTAGTCAGGATTTTACAGATCCACTTGGAGGAAATTGAAGCAGGAGGCTTCACCAGTTAGCTATAGACTATCATATTTTCCACTGAGTATTGTGTTGTATCTGGAAACAGGTGTTTATAACTGTTCCAGAAATAGCTGTTGTGCTCTGATGATGGTATTTATATACAGTTACTGAATTGTATTTAAAAGTTTATGTTATCTAATATATTTTATTCGTTCTGCTGTGAGTTTGCGATCTTCGTTTTCTTCTATTCTAATGTTTCTTTCTTTCTATTTCTCATCCTCTAACTTCTTTTATAATAATGATTCGTATTTCTGTGCAATTTGGGTTGGACGTGTGGTGTTGTTTGTCAACTCAAAGAGTACGGAAATTTGGGCCGTTACATTTGGTATCAGAGTTGAAGGTTTAGTATTAACCTTGGCTCTGTGGCTTAACTCAATAGAAATGGGGTTAGTAATACCCTAGATTTAGTTTGAATGTATATACGAGCGCGTATTTGTAGATTTGATATAAGACTATTTTATATTGTATTGGTTGGTTTGTTGAGTGGTTTATGATTTCTAGTCGATACAGTATGTACAGCTGTATCGATAGGTGTTTCTAAACTCTCGAACAAAACAATTCGACACAGTATTGTTTTAAAGTGGGTAAAATGAAATAATTTTCGCAAAAAAAATTATTTTGGTATAAAAGGAATAATTTTTGAAATATTATAGTATATAGATGTGTTGATTGTTATTACAATCAAATGGAATTATAAAATATTGAAATGGTTATATATAACCAAATATAATTTGTATATGAATAATGTATACAAATGAGATAAACTAAGATTAAGTTCAAACCAGAATTTGAATTCGAATCCCGGGAGTTTAGAAATATTTTCTGAAGTATTTTTAAAAGTAATATAACGTTACTTTGAAGGATTTTTGAACAAGAATGATTTTAAATGGATTTTAAAAGTTATTAAGCATTGAAATCACTTCAGTGGCGAGAAAATAATTCTGATAATGGATCGCGACATTATCTGTATTCATTTTCAAGTTTCTGTGTGACGGATTGCTGCCATAGTAATTTGGAAATGAAAAAAATTTGTTTGAAAAGGATAAGATGTTTTAGAAATTCAAATGTTTTGAATTGAGTGGATTATTAATATATGTATATAAATATATATGATTTCAAACCGATTTGAAATAAAAACCCGGGAATTTGAATTCTGAAATTAAAATTTAACTTGTATAAGTTAAATAGATTGAAATGGTAAAAATGTACCAAATGAATTAAAATTTAACTTAAGTTAAACAAATTTGGACTGGATTAGAGATAATCCAGAATGAAATTAAACAAATTGAAATGCTTGAAATTGGAATTAATAAAGTGAACTCGACTTATGTATAAACAAGTTGAATATATATTGGATGTTGTTGTTTGGAATTAAACTGGGATGGAATTGAACTCAAGCAGAATAAGAGGATTGATTTTTGAGAATAGAACTCAGTTTGGATTAGTGAATAGAAGTGAACTAATCAGAAAGTTAAAGACCGAAGGTTGGATTGATTTGAAACCAACTGGAAATGGATATATGTATACTGAGCATATATTGAATGGAAGCAAATGCAAGAGATAGAATTTATGCCCGACAAAAAGGTACAAGTTTACAATATGGGTTTGATGGTTTTATGATCCTATGGGGCAAGCCACTTGGCTTTTTGATTTTCTCTTGGATTGGAGAAGACCTAGAAAGGCAAGTTGTGGCTGTACCGATTGAGCCGTGTAAAGGAGATGCTGGCGAAAATTTTCGAATATTTAGGGAGTTGGACAATTTTCAAGAAATTTTTGATAATTTAAAATCGAGTGTTAATTGTTATTGAAATAAGAAAACAGAATTGGTTAATAAAATTACAAGTGGAATGTGTGCAGAAGAGCATATGGATTGAAGACAAGAAAGTGATGACGGATTGTCCAAAAATGGTGGACAAATCATTTGGAAAGAATAATGGAAGGTCTAGTATTGGTATGAGAATTCCAAGGTCGGGTAAGAACTGGGTTATGAAGATATGGAATATAAGATTTCAACTAAGTAGATTATGAGGAGTTAGAGTTATAGCGTTTTTACTGCTTAGCAATTTCGAGGACGAATTTTTTTTAAGGGGGAAGGATTGTAACGTCCCAGATTTTTAGCGATCGTATAATTAATTTATTAAATTATTTAAATTTTGATTTGATGATTTTGATAACCTATATTCAATGATTTGAATATTTAAGTAATATAAATAATGAAATAAATATATTCAGCAGTTCCTCCACAAAACGAAAAATATACTATGTGGCCTAATCACTTTCAAAATCTTGATTGTACAGAAGCCGGCCAAAATCTCGTTAATGATTTCAGTCTGATATTGATTTTGTCCCATTCAAATTCAAATAAATATCTGGACTGCCGACATATACTTAAATAAAGAAAATCCGTATTTTGTTTGCCACGTCCACTGAAAAGTCAAGATATTCGGAAAAAGAAGGAAAACATGGGTATGTTTACATTCTGACATCACCTGACCAATAATAAAATAAAAACAAATTCAAGCAGAAATCTTTTCATACCAGCATAGTAATATATATATACATATATATATATATACATATATATATACATATATATATATATATATTTCAAAGATTTTGTTAGAAACAAATCGCACCATATTAATATAAAACTTTGGACAAATTTTACGTTATTCTTTTCAAATTAATGAGAAAATCTCGAGCAAGATACATTGTAGGCTTGGGTCAGCATCTTCGGCAGACTGTCGTATTTTTTATATATATGATAACAATATAAAAATATCAATCAAATCTTCTGCACCTCTCAGCAAATTATAGGTGTTCTGTTCACTTTGAAAACGATGGGGACTTCGTCTCCTTTTTATAACCCCAGTTTTCTTCAATCCAGTTCATGGCTACAGTGAAAAGTGCAAATGCTTATGCTATAAAAACTAAATGACGCACATAATTTCAACAGCGTGCTCTTCAAGCTGTTCAGAACCGTGCGCAGCAAGGTATTTCAGAACCGTGCATACCAAGGCTTTTAATGCCGTGCGTGCCAAACTATCCAATTCTCTACAAAGCGGACAAGTTGACCCGTTTTCTTTTTCTTTCCTTCAGGAAACACGAAAACTCCTCCCTTAAGAAAACCAGATTGTACCATTTCAAAATCCACCACAAATCAACATAATATAATATACATCTTCAATCTTCCATTGTGTTGTTCATTGAAAATGATGGGAATTGTTTATATATGAGTGCTATCTGAAAATTCAAACCCATCACGAACAACGACCTTTCCCTTTCCGATACTCATCTCCATTGATCCCCCTCATCTTATTTCTTTCTGACACTATGTTTAAAACGGAGAGCTAGACCTCGGTGAGCTCAACGCCTGGACGGAGGCATTCGTCACTTGATGATATCTGCAGATTGTAGCGAACAGGAAGAAGGCAAAGTGTTTGGTTAATGGTAGGGTGCTGTCGAGTTGAAGGTAGTTGCGCCGAGGATGTAGAGCTCGGAAATTGGAGTGTTCTGGTTAAGACCGTTTGTGGGTTAGTCAATCAAAGAGGGGGCATGGAGGTTGTGAAGTTCGTTTATGGCTATAAAGGATAACGTTGGTTTGTCTGTAGTATGGGTTGCTGTTAATTAAGGAAGAAGTGCCTAATGTGGAATTAACGTGATAATGAGTGGAATGGGTAGGAAAAGGTTGACCGGATTCCATGCATATGCAGCTAGCACATTTCACTGTTGTGTTGAGAAATGGTCTGATGACGGACCTCGAGATGATGTTGCGAGCTGCTGTTGATGGTTCGATTGGCATGGTGGTTTAAGTTTTAGGTGATGGATGAAATAACATGGAAAAGAAAGCTATTTGGCTAAACATGGGAAGTTAGATTGATATGATAATTATGTGTTGAATGAAGATTAGCAAATTAAATGTTAATCTGTTTAAAGTTGGATGTTGATTAGTCAATTTTGGCTATGAGTTATATACTGGTGCGGATTGAAGTTATGGGAAAGTTGACATAAAGCAGGTAATGGGGAGTAAATGCTTCATCGTGTAGTGTTCGAGGTGAACACCATGTTGGTGAAGACGCAAGTGGATTTCGTTGGGGGACTTGGTGGTGAGGAGGAGTCAACATCGACGTATGGGTCTATATTTGTTTTTGTCTGGAAGGATACACGAGTATGGAGAAGAAGGGTGAGTAAGTGGATTAAGGATTTAATTAACGTTAAATAAATTTATTAGTTAATTTAGTTTTATTTAAAGATATTAAAAATTATATGATGCAAATGGGGTTCTGTTTAATTCTCAGTGCAGGAAGTAGGAGAACAAATTGAATGTGATGGTCGGGAGTGTGATAAGTGAAGGTAAAAAAAAAACAGTGATGGGTTTGAAAGGCTAGGGTGAAACGAACATAACCATGAGGTAATAACGGTATGACTAAATAATAAGCAATTTAGTTTTATTAATTATAGAAAATTAATAGTTAATTTATATTCTAATCAACTTAAACACGAATGATAATTATTTATGTTGTCAGAATTAAAGAAAACCCGTTGCGTTGGACTTGCAATGAAGATAGATACATTGTAAAACTAGCTGGTTGAGAACAAAGCTGTTGGGATTTCATGATAAAATCAAACACTGTTTGATTTTAACGAAAACAAAAGTAGAGCTGTCAACTGAAAAACTAGGTGAGTAAACTCACTAACTCTGTTTCGTTTATATTTTTATATAAACTAGTTTTAAATTTATTTCTAGTAATTTTATACTGTGCAATGGTTGATTGGTTGAATAGTTGATAAAATTGGTTGAAATGGTTGATATGATTACATAGTTGATCGATTATTAGTTCTGATATTTCATATTGATGTGAAATAATATTATTGATGCTGATTAACATCTGTGGATGCAGGGAAACAGGTTGGAGGAATCCAACTGGATTCCTCAACATTTATATTACCATTTGTTATTTATTGTGATGTGTATACTATGATTGATTGTACTATGTTGAATTACCCCGACACTAGAAATTTGGTATTTTAAATACCATAAAATATTTTTGAATATAGAAAAATAATTTGAGATTTAAAAAGAGAATTTATTTCCAAAGCGAAAATTTTGAATTTTTTAAATGAATTAAACAAGAAATAGATTATAAACGATGTTTATAAATTTAATAGAATATTTAACATTGGACGATTCAAGTTGAATTTATATAGAAAAGTCGAAATTAGATTTGAAACCAAAAATTGTAATTGGGTTTGAACTTATCAGTTACAAATGAAATTTTGAAGGAGATTATAAATGAATAGAATATAAAAATGAGATTTTATATGAACAATTCTAAATAGATGTTATAAATAGAAATGGGATTTTAGATGTTATTTACAAGTACGAAATCAAACTGATTTGATTGTATATAAAAGAAGTATATTCACAATCAAAGTGAATAGGAGTTTAAAGGAAATATTTTGTAAATGAAATATCTCTAAAGGAAATTTAGATTTGGAATATGAATCCAGATTGGAAATTGAATGAAAAGGGAAATGGGTAATCGTTTTAAATAAAAACGATGAGTTTATTCCAAAATTCGGAATATAAAATAAAGTGTGATAACATTTTGTAGAGGGACATGGTTATAAAGGAATTTTGTAAGGATTTGGAAAAGTTAAATTAAAAAGTGAATTTGGAATTGGAATCAACCTGAAATGGTTGACAAATTCCGAAGTTCGGAATATAAATCGAATATAGATTATTCGAAAGAAAGTATTTATTGGAATTCGATTATATTGAATTTAGGGAAGTAGTATATTTTACTTTCCGTTTTGAATCCAATTTAATTATTTAATTATTTATGTATTTACTTATTCATTTGTTTATTAAGTATAAGTTATACTTTTATAAACATAATATTTGGAAACAGCGATTATAACGCTGTTACTATAATAAATGTTTTGTAAATTTAAATAGCGATTATAACGCTGTTGCTATAATAAATGTTTTGTAAATTTAAATAGCGATTATAACGTTGTTGCTTTAATAAATGTTTGGTAAATCTAAACAGCGATTTTAGCGCTGTCGTTATAATAAATGTTTTGTAAATCTAAACAGCGATTTTAGCGCTGTCGTTATAATGAATGTTTGGTAAATCTAAAGAACGATTTTTAGCGCTGTCGTTATAATAAATGTTTTGTAAAATCTAAACAGCGATTTTAATGCTACCGCTATAATGAATGTTTTATAAATTAAATATAGGGAAACAACGATTATAACGCTACCGTTACAACTAAATGTTTTCCGTAAAAGAAATGGATTCTTAGATAGAATCCGAGAGTCGCGTAAGCGAGGTTTTGATTGAAGTTGTGAGCTTTGACTATTTCAAAGTTGAGAATGTTGTTAAATTAAGGTCTGAGCGATAATTTTACCCCAACTTGATTGACTGCATGATTGATGAAGAAATGGTTATGGTTCGATAGTGAAGATTGGTTAGCAATATGGTTAGTTAATAAATGATCAATGGTTTGCATTATAATAACGATGTTTTATAACATCGCGTTAATTTAAGGAATTTTGAAATGTTTTCCCCAAACAAAATAAGAGATATTTTCTACACGTAGAAAATGAAATGAATTGGTCAACCAGGAATTAGGAAATGGAATATGGAATTATTTTCGGATATTAATAAAGTATATTTTCTCAATATGGAAAATAAGGAAACGTGAATGTATATTTTTTTTCTAACGGGAATAAGAGATATTTTCTCGAATAAAGAATTAGGATATTGAAAATGTTTTATAAGAATCGAGAGAGAGAATCAAGTTTTGAAAAGATAGGAAGATGGAAATTTGGAATTGATAACAAAATAAGGAATTTATATAAATAGGGGCTAGTATTGCTGGATGGTTGATCCGTAGAATTTCCATTTGGAAATAGGGTCGTTGGTTGAATGGATGTTCCTTTGATAGTTAAATCACCGACTATCAAAGTCTTGATTTATTTTATACCTCCGTTGTCAATACGGAGAGACAGGGATCAGATTTAATATCTGAAAACCACTCCGTATTGGCATAAGCATTACGAATCAACCTATGTTGAAGAGATAATGAAGACGGAGTAAAGTGCAAGGGCTGTTATGTTAATCCTATGTAGAAATTTCCTAAGATGGATTAATAGAATGGTGCCTTCGGTTTGTCCAGACACAGGACAACTTGTAAGGACGAATATCTGACAAAGTGTTTCCAAAGGGATTACGTACGATGATTCCTTCAAACGTACGAAGTTGGTGGCAAAGAAGTGAAACTTCTTTAGCCTAACAATCTGAGTATTTTTGTGGGAATCAATTAGTGATTTCTGATGGATCTGACGATGTGGCATTCAAAGTAAATAGTGGCCAGATGTTCTGGAAGATAATTCGAACCTCAAGCCTCACAACCGGGAATTAACCAAAATCGGGCAGGCAGCATGGCTATTGGGGTCGCTCCCATTAGAATGTATAATCACCTGTCTAGGGAAATTCCATTTGGTTCTTTAATCTATCGATGCTGTCCCTTTCGGGAAACGGTTGCTGATCCCAACAGTTGGTGATATACATTCGATACACTCAAGCGAAATGAGTGGTCGGTCATATGTGGGCCGGGTTGCAAGATGTTCTAGTTGAACCCTAGTGTATTCTCTCTAGAGTACACTGATCGGAAGGTGGTTCCATACCTTGTCATGTTGGAAATCCAATCTCCAATAAGCGCCCTATGGTTTTTGATTTAATATTATATATGGAGCATGAGATGCAAGCGTTCTGCTAGATTTCTGTTTATTTGATTTAGACACTATTATAATATCACTGGATTTGATATTAAAAATATTTTTGGTTATCGTAAGGTAAAAACCATCCATGTTTAAGTGTGAATTGGTCTTACGATTATCAATTCTTTCGAAAGGATTTTGAAAGTTAAACAAATGGATGGAGTTTACTCACACCAGTCCCATGACTGACCCAGAGTCTATTTTGTTTGTTTCCCCTAAACTCTTGGGTGCCCAAATTTGTATGGGTAGTCAAGTAGTTGGGATTTTACAGATCCACTTGGAGGAGATTGAAGCAGGACACTTCACCAGTTAGCTATAGACTATCATATTTTCCGCTGTGTATTGTGTTGTATCTGGAAACAGGTGTTTATAACTATTCCAGAAATAGCTGTTGTGTTGTGATGATGGTATGTATATACAGTTACTGAACTGTATTTAAAGTTTATTTTATCTAACGTATTTTATTCGTTCTGCTGTGAGTTTGTGATCTTCGTTATCCTCTACTTTAATATTTCTTTCTTTCTATTTCTCATCCTCTAACTTCTTTCTAATAATGATTTGTATTTCTGTGCAATTTGGATTGCACGTGTGGTGTTATTAGTCATCTCAAAGAGTACGGAAATTCGGGCCGTTACAAACTATATGGATTCTAATACCAATCCCATAACTGACTCGTAGTTTGTTTTCCCTTGCAAACTCGGATGCCCGTTATTTTTACATGGGCAGCCAGGTGAACAAGTTTAGCTTACTTTTTTCTGGGATGTGTACAGAAGCATTTATATTTATATTTATTTTGGACTTGGAGCTGAAGATGGAACTTATATATTTCTTTTGAACTATGTCATGACTCCTTATGTCATAAACTTTCTTTTAATTCTACTGTATAATTATTCGCTATTTAAGACAATGTTATGTACTAAGTATGATTCTGTAATATTATGTAACTCTGATGATTTTTATTTCCGCTAATGTAAAATGATGTAAATTATTCTTTGATATGTTATCTATATGCTATGTTATGTGATCTGCTGATGTATTTAATGTGTTATATTCCAACGATTTTCCATTTCACCAGGATCGGGGGTTTGGGTTGTCACACCTACCCTCTTAACTCATTTGAACCTGAACTAATAGTATTTCTTTAATATTTCAAAATTAAATTTTTATATAATTTTTATATAAAATGGATTTTAATTCAAATCAATTTCTCATACGAAAACTTAAAATTTGGAATATCTAAATTTTCAAATATTTTTAAGTAGAACTACTAGTTTTATTCTAATAATTCCTTCTTAAATCATTTTAATCAATACCGGGATTATATTAATCAAAACTTTTTTCAAAATATATTTTATTATTTTACTTACTTAATTACCAAAATTCTTATAATTAATTTACATTATAATAAAAAATTCTCAAAAAATTCTTTCCTAAATGTTCAATTTGACATTTAGATATATTAACCAATCTTCTATTAAATGTTAATTTTAACTTATTATTTATATCGGACACCTTATAGTCAGACCGTGAAACTTAATTCATAAGGGGCTCAATTCCAATGCAGTTAAGGCTTTCAATAAGTGTCCATATATATATACATATATATATATGTTAATATAACATAAATCAACAACTAACAAACCAGAGACAACTCTCCTAAACTATTTAAGCATGACCAATCAAATAATAATGATAATAATTTAATATTATCATTTACAAACAACAATGTATATATAACCATATAGTTTAGAAAATTTATTTCTTTATAATCAAAATATATCTTAGGTAAAATATTTCATTTACCAAATTTTAAAAATCAATATTATGTCTATTTTCCTCATTCAAGTGTTTAGGAATCCTTATCGACACTGTGGCATTCCACGTCTCGACCAAAATTTATAAACAATTCAACAGACTTATTAGCACAATACATTTTTATAACACTAACAAATACGCTCTCATATATAAATGTACTCTCCCAAACTCATGTTAGAGTCTCATTTACCAAATCTTGATGAATTACCCCTATCAGAGCCAAGGTTCTTGCATAACATTCCACTCTAATACCAAATGTAACAACCTGCCTCCCCAATCATTGAAAGTCGACACCAAATATGGTCACTGTATTTCAATATCGAACATTCGATCATCGAAAATGCATAATGTTACGATAAAAAGGAAAGAACAGAAGAATAACAGAATCTCATAGCGGAAATGCCAATATATAATAATAATGACAAATGAACTGTCACTACAAGATGCAATGTATATCAGAGTTAAAGACAAATCCTATTAGCTGGACAATTATAAAATTTTGACCATACAAATGCTGATAGGTAAATACACTATAGCGGAAATAAGATAATATGACAGGCGACTTCCGACTCTACTCCATGAGCTCCACATCCAACCGAAGACAAGTTGGAAATAAGCTTGTTCTAACCAAAGCATTATCATGAATTAACACACGGATCGCTCTGGAATATTAACGTGAGAAAACTCACAAAAAGTATAATATGCCATAATTCTGTGAGACCACGCCACTAATTGCGGAACGGGTTTTTACCTCACAAAAGCAACAAACATAACAACATCCACACAAACAGAACAAACTAAAATAAGCAATGGATTAATGTCGTATATATATTAATGCCAACATAAAGGGAATACAGAATAACACATCGAGGAGAGCGCTCAGCATTTCTCGACTAAAACAAAGAAACTGATCCAAAATTTTGGATTGTACAAGGAAAAAAAATAAATTTTCCTGAAATTATTGGATCGTACCGCTTACAACGAACTAGGCCACTTACAACAACATCCAACCTCATTGTGGATAAACTAAATAAACATCACGAAGGGTTTATATCTTCCTGATGCAAAATTAAAATAGGAAAACTTTCAATTATGGAATAAAATGAGAAATTTTCCAAACAAATAATGACTAGGAGAGTGCGCTCCCCTGACCAAAAAAATACCTCTAGAATATATGGAGAACTCTAATGGCTCTTGGAAACATCCAAGCCGGACAACGTACAAAATCTGAAAGTCTAAATATTTCACATATGCGCGTGAACACAACCGAGTCCAATCTAGAGTAAATGTGATAATATCCTAATGGGAGCAACCCACATAGCTTGACTTCCACTCGCTCTTTTGGTTCAACCATTTCAAACAAAGGATAACATCGCTCAAAAACTACAAATCATTTAAATTCAACGATATAACTCAATAAAGATGAACTAATAGTTGTTACACCAACTATCAGGGATATTCAAAATTATCCTAAGAACATGATACTAACTACACTCCCGGGAAGGAGAATGTAATCTCCTATACATTAAGTCGAAAGAAGGCAACATTTTATTAGATTTCAGCCTCATCGGCTCTTATGGATCACATCATAGCTAAACAAGATAAGGATGGGATGATCTAACTCATCAATCAGAATGTTCGAAATCAGAAGGGTGGTAATCATATCAAGATGGATGCTCAGAATAATTGAAAGGGAATTTTGAGGATTAGTTGTCGCATATATGGTCCATTGTTGATGGCCTAAGGAAGAAATTATTAAGAGAAAATCACCAGTCCAGGTTGCCTATTCATCTAGGTGTAAAACTAATTCCAGGTAATGAAGAAATTATATTGGCGGAGTGATATGAAGCGAGATGTTTATTGTTATGTTAGCAGAAGTGCGACGTGCCAGCAAATTGAGGTCGATCATTAGAAGTTAGATGGATTACTTCAACCTCTCGAGATCCCATGTTGGTAGTGAGATCGGGTTTCGATGGATTTCATATGTAGTCCTCCAAGGACAAGGAAAGCCAACAAGAGCATACGGGTGATAGTGTACAACTTGAGCAAGTCAGCTCAGATCTCATTTTCTTCCATTCAAACTAACCGTTCAGAGCCCATTGTCTTCCGTTCAGAGCTAACCATCAGCTCAGAGCTCATTTTCTTTATGAGTGGATTTCGGTGAACTTTTCATGAGGCTTTGGGCACTCGAGTGGATCTTAGTACACATTACAACCCAAAGACATATAGTCAGATGGAAAGGTTAAATCAAATTTTGGAAGATCTCTTTCATGCTTGTATCCTTGATTATGGAGGATCTTAAGAAGATCATGTAACGACCCAGAAAATCTGAAACAATTTAAATTTTTTAAATTTGCTAAATTAATGGATTTTAAATATTTTAAATAATGGCAATGAAAAGTGAGTTTGAATCGGCAATTGAAAACGAATATAATTAATTATAATTTTAAAAGGGCTTGAAAAGGCGCTGCAGTTTCAAAAATTGAATTCAAACTTTGTCGGACCGTACCGGGTGTAAAACAAAACGGATTTTAGTGAAACCAAAAATATTTAAATCTGTTAGTGAATACCTTTCTAACGAATTTGAAAAATAGAATTTTCATAGCGGAAAGCAAAAGTTATGGCCGAATGAATTTTAAGAAAGGTCGCTATGGAATTTATATAGCCAGTGAAATTGGCCATTTTGCATACGACCTCGGATTTCGACGAAACCACATTTGTTGGATCCGGGATGTGAAGTTATTGCTAGGTTTCAAATTTCATAATTTTTGAAGCTAATATGTGAGCATGGCAAAGGAAAATGTGTTTTGGTCAATTACAGTTAAATTGGATCGACCAGAAATAGGCCTTTTTGCAAACGGTCTCAGAATTCGACGAAACTAGTTTTGTTGGGACCGTATCGTCAAAACATAGCCAGATTTATTTTTCTGGAATTTTTCGAATCAGTTTGTGGCCCCGACAAATTGTAATGTACGTTCAAATCAAATATTGAATGTTATATATTTTAAATTGAATGGAAACGGACTGAAACAGTCGAATGGGCCTACGAAACATATCCCATTGTGTTCGGAATGGGGGTAAAACGCTAGGGACGATAGTCGTTAGGCTTGGATTGGTGTTCGTGTGTGACGAGGGGTATTTCCGGATTTTTAAAAATTATAAATATAAGAAAAATTCTGATTGGTCAATTATTTTTCTCTCTCCCCGTTCTTCGTGCTCACGGCGGATCTGATCCAGATCTTCCCGGCCACTTTTCTCCTCCGTTTATCAACGAAATCGGGTGTTCTTGGATCCATTTTGAAGCTCCCCGCACGCTCTTCAAATCAAGACAAGGTTTGGGATTTATCATTTGGTATTTGGGCTGAATCACCTTCGAGAACCGCCGCACTTTGGAGCGCCGCCATGGCCACTGGGCCCCACCGAGCTGGCCAACTTCCCCACGTGCGCGAAGCCCTCTCCTAGCCCTTCGACGCTGCACCACCCGATCGGCCTAACGCTACACGGTTTGCTCGAAAATTGGCGACCTAGTTTTGAACATTCCAACGAGGTATACAGGTTGTTTATTTTCAACTGATTTTAACACTTTAAAGCGTTGCAAAACTTTGAAAAATCGTATCTTTTTCGTTCGTTAACGAAATTCGATGAAACAGGAAACATCGTGACCGTGTGGACGTCTTCTACATTTTAGAAGAGACCGCATATTTTTCTGAGCCTTCTACTATTTTTGGTGGAGTGGAACCCAAGGTGAGATTTCTGATTTAAAAACAATATGGAAAACGACGATGTATAAATTATATAGTCGATGTATGAGTTATATAAGCGTTATACACCTCATGTATAAGCGTTGTATAAGTTGTACCTTCGACGTATAAATTGTATATGCGTTGTAAAAATTATATATGTGTTGAAATAAAAGTGTACTGCTATATATAAATATATATATATATATACGCCCCTCGTCCACAAACCATGGACGATATTTATTGATTGTGATTGGTGTGAAAATTGATTGATAGCGAATGGTTGTTTGGGATTGTTTGTGGTTGATATTGATTGATTGTGGTTGAAAAATACCCGTTTGTGGTTGAGAAATATTTGGTTGAAACCACATAGGATTAGTTTGTGGAAATGAAATAAATATATACATGCCGCCTGCATGCGAACTAGATGCATGATCCCCATTGTCAAAAACCGCGAGGTTTTAAGGTAGAGCGAGGAGCCGTACTAGGGACGGTCCCGGTTTTAACCACCCTGCCGTTATGCTGCCGAAATTTTGAATAATATTCATGTATTTGAATTATTTTCATTTGCTGGAACTATATTTATTCATTGAATAGAAAACCTTCATGTGTTGAATCGATATTCATTCGTTGATTAGAAATTCATGTGTTGAATGGTATTCATATTTTGAAATAAATTGTTTCATAATAAAAATCACCTTTTATCAACTATATGTACTATGTAAAATAATCTCGTTTTAAAAGAAATTGTTTTACAATAAAAATCCTATTTTATCACCTATATAAACTATATAAAATAATAGTGTTTTGAAATGAATTGTTTTACAATAAAAATCACATTTTTATTATATACATGAATTTTTGAAATGTGAAGTGTTAAAAATAGCCCCTCGTTCAAATAAATATATACGAGTTGAAATATTCATTAATTAGCTAATGATATGATTTTTGCCTATACATGCAACATTAGAATGAATGGTGTTTTTAAACCAAATGGAATCAAATATGAAGTTGAATAGAAAATGATAAGTGATAAGAACTGTATATATGTACATGCATATTTATTGAACAGGTTATAGCAAAGGGGCTAGAGAAGAGGAATAAAATTTTGTGCCCGACAAATAGGTACACATTTACTGTTTTGTTTGGGTGATGATTTTATGAGCATGTTGGCTAGCCGCTTGGCTTTTTCTTTTTCTTTTCGACATGAGACGCCCGTGTGGCTATTTGGGAATTTTCCCAGCCCCTCCCGTACAAAGGAGGTTATGGCGAAATTTTCCAAAATTTAAAGGCGTTAGTGAAATATTTGAAGTGAAAACGATATAGGAATTTTTGAATGAACTATATTTATATAAATATATAAATTTAAATAAAATTAAAACGAAACGTGGCCGTGCAGTTCTCATTTTGAAACCGTTATTTCAAACGATTATACCGGGAGATCCGACCATCGGATTTTCCTGAAATCGCAACCGCTGGGTTCGCCTTGGAAATATCTTTCCAACGACACCAACTTTGTAAAAATCCAACGGTTGGATTGTCTGGAATGTTTAATTCAAATCTGAAGAAAAACGATTATATATATATAAATATAATTATATTTAATCGAATAATGACACTGCAGTTCGTATTTTGAAATCGAAACTTCAAACGATTGTACCGGGAGATCCGACCGTCGGATTTTCCCGAAAGTGGAACCGTTGGATTCGTTTTGAAAAGACCATTCTAATGATGTAAATCTTTTTAAGATCCAACAGTTAGATTTTCAGATATGTGTAAATCATATCTGAAGAAAAACAGCGCCACGGCCGCATTATGGCCCGAAGCGTCGTTTTAAATAAATTGACTATTTTAAAATAAATAAAAATAGCGATAAATCGTTATAAAATATCATAAACGATATGGAATGGAAATAAACTGAATTTGCTCGATTTATTTGGTATTTGATGGTTGAATGTGTTTGGTGTGAAAATTACATTAAAGAACAAAATTGGTGTTGTCGAATGATTTAACCATTGAAATAAATTGATTTGAAATTCTAAATATAGGTGAATTGTTGGAAAAGGCCGAGTTAATTCTCATTTCAAATAATTGACCGACGATTGAAAATCGAAGATGAAGACGGTGGCCGAAGACCGGAGATCTTCACCTCATTTGGATGGTAACCGAGGTCCTGATTGGGAGGCATCCCAAAATATGGATAATGAGTGGTGATCGTCCAGACGTACGTGGTGATCGATGGGTTTGCGAGGTATTTAGTGCCTCCGGTTTCGTACAGACCCAGAACGGACTTGTAAATGGACTGTGTGTCTGACATTGGATTTTATTCTGTGTTGATTGATCTCTATTAAATATACATCTGTTTGGCGGCGGAGAATTTATTCTTTTGCCTAACGCCCTTCTCTGAAACGCACGAGCTCAGAGGTTGTATATCGATGGACATCAATCGTATGGCATGAATAGCCTGTGTGGCATGCTAAGATGTAGTGATCAGGGCTTCTGTTGAAAAGCAAAGTCTTGTGGTGATGATCAAAGCACCGCCTGTGTGGCGTAGCTTTGTGTATAACGCGAATTCGCGAGCCTCACACCCCGGTATGAACCAGAAACGGGAGAAGGACCTCAGGGAGGGCATGCATTTCTTTCTAGCTAGGGTGGTGTCAGTGACCTACCAGCCCTGACATTTATATACTTTTCACCTATGTGGTTGTTGCCGTTGCGAGGCGCCTCAGTTAGATCGGACGATCCGGGTCCGATGGAGTTATTCGTTGGCTCACTTACGCCCCAAAGGGCGGGGAGACGTATTGTTCAGGCATAATAATCCACATCGGTGGACCGGCCCTGTCGCTCCAAGGCTTGCCTGCGCGCTTGCCTGAGACATGGGCTAGATTGTCTCGAATTCGGTAAGGACTATCTTTTGCCTTGGTTCATGACGGAAATCCAATTTCCAAATACGACATCGTGCGGTTTTGATTGTATATATATATATGGCGACATGATATATGGTACCCATGTCGTCTATGATCGATAGTTATGATTTGAAATTGTTTTCAAAGCGTATAAACACTAGTAATAATATCAAATGCCTTTGTTTTATTCGTATCAATCATAATTTGGCCATTAAAAGGTAAAACTCTATCCTCCGGAAAGATTTGTTTTAAAGCACTGGCAATCCAATGGAGTAAACCCGTTCCACGAAAGTGGCGCGGTCCTGTGATTAGCCATATTATATATGTGTTGAGTAGGCTTCTCATACCAGTCCCATGACTGACTCGTAGTTTGTTTCACTTTCAAACTCGGGTGCCCCTTTTTCTACACGGGCAGCCTTGTATTCAGGTTTAGCCGGTTCTTTCTGGATAGCTGGAGCTGAAGATGGATTCTATCATTTATCTCTTTTTATGCTGTTCAGCTCCTATTGTACATTATGTTTGTTTTCTGCTGTAGACATATATGTATAGTTGAACTGTAATTGTACTAAGTATGATTCTGTATACTGTGTAACTCTGATGATTACTTTTATCCAGTATATTCTGTTGTTCATTATCTGGTGTATTTATTTAATTATGTTCTGCTGTTATATGTTTCTGTGTTATATTCCACGGATTACCCTTGCCGCCGTCAGTACGGGGTTTGGGGTCGTCTCAATTTGGTATCAGAGCTTTGGTTAAGCTTAGTTCTGGGATATAACATATTAACGAACTCGTCAGAAATAGAACCAGTAGTGTTCTAGGACGGGCAACTCAATACAGATAGGATCAGTAATATCCTAGTATGAGTAGCAGAATGAAATTACACCTCGATAGACACATTTACATTCAAGTATTTGTCTCTATATTTTAAATATCTTTTCTGTTGACCTGACACTTGATCTGCTATTTGCAGAAGTGCTAGAAAATGAGTGTCAGAAACAGAAGGAATACAGAACCGGATATTGAGGCCCTATTAATCAAATATCGAAATATGGGTGGAATACCGTTCTCTGGTGAAGAATCTATTATGAAGACACAGGCTTGGATTCGTTCGGCTGAAAAGATCTTTGATGGTTTAAAGCTGAGGGATGACCAGAAAAGATTACTGGCCTCCTGGGCACTCAAAGATGAAGCTTTGTTCTGGTGGGATTCAGTTATTGAGAATAATCCAGAAGGTGATATCACCTGGGATAGATTCAAAGTGATTTTCCTAGAGAGATTTACTCCTCCCGAAGTGACGAAGCGATTATGTGATGAATTTTCTTATCTAATACAAGGTAATATGACCATCCCAGAATATCATAAGAAATTCAACGAACTTGCTCACTTTGCTCCTCATCTGATTCAAGATACAAAGAGGAAAAATCTGAGATTTATTTATGGCCTGCAAAGGAGATATCAGAATAGTGTAATGAGGAACGTGAAGCTTCCTTTTTATGAAATGATATATATGGCTTATCAGTATGAAGATCTCCATAAGAAAGGAATGTTGCGCGACGAAGAAGAAGTCTGTTGTAGTGACAAAGAAGAGTCGGAAACTGATATTCCAGAAGCCAGTACGAGGTCTGAGGTCAGTAAGAAGCCCAGTGCCAATCGAAAAAGGGCCAGTTCTGGAAAAGAACCAGCAACGACTGCCATATGCAACAACTGCCATAAGCCAGGGCATTTCCAGGGGAATTGCAAACCCTCGAAAAAGCGAAGGAGGAATGAATCTAAATCCAAGAACAAGTCTCCTGTGACTCGAGAGTGCAATCTTTGTCATTAGTCCAGTCATATAAAGCGAGATTGCTGGCTATTAAAAAGGGCCAAAGAGGCTCAGGTAAATGAAATAGCAGAAACTTCTGGGCCCGTAGATGTTCTGGAAAGGCCCGATGTGTTAGAAGGCACGCTTACTGTCAAAAACATTCCAGTCAAAGTACTGTTTGACACAGGCGCGTCACGAAGCTTTATTGCAAAGAGTGCCGGTAAGAAGCTAGATTTGAATTTGAGGATGCTCAAGGAACCAATGACTGTCCAGAATCCGGTCGGGGGTTCTATCAATCTCAGTTGGATTTGTGCAGTACCTGTCTCCTTTTCTTGCTATAAATTCCCTATTGTCTATATCGTCATGAATTTTAATGAATTCGATATTATTCTGGGATTGGATTGGCTAACCAAATATGAAGCGGAGGTTAGGTGCGCCGAGAGAGTGGTTAAAGCAAAGGCCCAATCGGGGAATTATATAACCATACCATGTGAAGGCCCGACTTCAAATAGAAAGGACCTCTGGGCAGCTTTGAATGTTTCTCCATCCCAAATGGAAAATGTCCCTGAAATCACAGAGAATATTCCCGACCTGGTGAAAGATATTCCTGTCGTCAAGAACTATGCGGATGTGTTCGAAGAAGTTGTTCGCTTACCTCCGTAGAGAGAAATAGATTTCAAAATTGCTTTAATTCCGAATGCAAGGCCGGTAGTTCACACTATTCGAAGAATGTCCTTGAAAGAGAAGGAGGAATTAGACAATCAAACACGACAGCTCGTATGGAAGGGTCTGATCAGGCCTAGTTTCTCTGATTGGGGTGCAGCAGTGGTGTTTGTCCCAAAATCCGACGGTACTCTACGTCTATGTGTGGATTATCTTGATCTGAACAAACAGACAATATAGAACAAATATCCATTGCCGCGGATTGATGATTTGTTGGATCGATTAAATGGAGCGCAAGTATTCTCACGAATGGACCTAGTTACAGGCTTCCATCAACTTCGAATTGCCGAAGAGTGTGCTCCAATGACAGCGTTCAGGGGCCCCGACTTATTCTACGAGTGGTTAGTAATGCCGTTCGGCTTATGTAACGCTCCTGCTTACTTCGTCGATCTGATGAATAGGGTGTTTAGAGGAGTTTTGAATAAATTTGTTCTGGTTTTTATTGACGATATTTTAATCTTCTCTAAATCAAAAGCCGAACATGAAAAGCATCTGGAACAAGTTCTAGAAATTCTGAGAAGGAATGTATTGAAAGCAAAGTTTTCCAAATGTATATTCTGGCAAGATGAAGTGAAATTTCTGGGCCACGTCGTATCGAAAGAAGGAATTGCTATGGATCCAAGCAAAATCACAGCTATTCAGAATTGGAAATAGCCCAGTACCCCCAATGAAGTCCGCAGTTTTCTCGGATTGGCTAGCTATTACCGGAAGTTCATTAAAAACTTTTCGAAGATATCTGGCCATTTAACGAAGCTTATAAAGAAGCACTCTAAATTCAAATGGACTCCAGAGAGTGAGGAGGCTTTTGAAGAGCTAAAGCTGAGACTAACGACAACTCCAGTGTTAACCATCATCGATGGCAATCAAGATTTAAAAGTATGGACTGATGCTTCTAGAGAAGGCCTTGGGGCAGTGTTAATGCAAAGAGGCCATGTGATTGCTTATGCTAGCCATCAACTGAAGCCACACGAGAAGAACTACGTAACTCATGATCTTGAGTTATTGGCTATTGTGTTGTTCGCTTTGAAAATCTGGAGACACTATCTATTGGGTGAGAGATTTGAGCTGTTTACAGATCATCAGTCATTAAAGTATCTGTTCACCCAGAAAGACCTGAATTTGAGATAGCAACTTTGGCTAGAGTTTCTTGCAGCATATGAATTTGAAATTATATATACTCCAGGAAAAGCCAATGTCGTGGCCGATGCGTTAAGCCGAAAGAATGAGATGATCGCCAGTTTTATTATCACGACTTCATTGCTAGATAAAATATCTGCTCTTCAGGAGGATGATCACTTCATTCAGAAGATCAGAGAGATAATTCAACAAGGCAAACCCTCGAGTTTTAAAGTTGATAATGAGGGAATTCTAAGGCTCAAAGGTCGAATCTGTGTCCCTAACATTCCTGAGCTTCGAAAGGAAGTACTGGATGAATGCCACAAGTCAAAACTCAGTATCCATCCAGGAGTAAGAAAAATGTATAATGACATCAAACGCACTTTCTGGTGGAAGTCGATGGAGAGGGACATTTTGTAATACCCCGCGAATTCTATAACTATGAAATTCACAAATTAAAGTATAATTAAATTGAATCAAAGAACTAAGGGAAACGGGATACGCCATTGCGTTCGTCTCGGAAAAATACGCGAAATAGAGTCCGAGTTTTCGAAAAACGGAGTCCGTATGAAGAAGATATGGCCTTCGGAAGTTTCTGAATTAAGTTTAAAATTCAAACAGAATAAAACAATTAAAAATTCCAAAATGGGGCCCAATGGGCCAGGGCGGAAAAAGTCCCGCCTGACACACCCAGGTCGACTGGGCTGTCGACCTGGGCTAGCCATGTCGACAGGGCTGTCGACAGCCCTGTCGACAGGGGTGTCGACCTGGTCCAGAGCCAGGTCGAACCCAGCCCAACCTGGCTGGCCTATTCTATGTTGGTCGATTTTCTGTGGTCTGCTTTGTCATTAGGGCTAGGTGGCAGGCTCTAATTGGTCTCTCTTTAGAATGAATGGCTACGATCAATCCAGGCAACATCGATGGCTCTAATCAGTTCATAACTCCTATAAAAATGACCCTAGACTCAACCCTAATCTATTCATTCAAAAATAAGAACAAAGCCGCCATGTTGCTGAGGAGCGTCTAGGAGTAGCCACCAAATTGGAGAGAAGATTAGGAGGCAAATTCTAAAGCCTAAAGCAATTCAAGCAAATCAAATCAACGCCTACGTCAAAAGGAGTCGCATCTCTAAATTCCTAAATTAGAGAATTCGCCACAACGATTGTAAGTAGAGTATTATTTTGGTATGAACAAATAATTGTGTTGGTTTGTATATTTGATTTGTGGCGATAAAGTAATTCATATTTGTGCATTGCTATCGATTTGGAATATTGTATACGTTTGGATATTCGCAAAGCATATTATTCATTATAAAAACTACACGCGGTAGTTTTATGCAAGTATACGTTTGGAATATTCGCAAATTATGTAATCCATGTTGAAGCTACATGTATGTAGTTGATTAATTGAAATTCATGCAAGTTTGGGATTTTGTTAATATGCCATCATAATGTGTATTTTTATACAAACATCATTTTTGTGAAGTAATTGGAATAAGGTTGGGATTATCATAGTTCATATGAAATTATATTGAAAAGTTTGGCACCATGATCTATGTATCAAGCCATGTTTTGTACTAGAAACCTATTTGCAAACTTATGAATATGGCTAGGCTATGATTGATATTTTGCATAATTGAAACCATGTTAGGTCTATATTATTAACAAGAATTATATGATGACATATGTGGTACATGGCTAGGTTAGATTCAAAAAACCCTTTTTGCAAGTTTACATGACTAAAGTAAAAATCATGATTTCATGTTAGAAATATGTATGCCATGGTTATGTGAACAAATTTAACTATACTTTTGTATTAGCCACAAAAGTAATCCCCTTTGTAAACATGTAGTAATCTTATGAACATGATTTGCTTATGTTTGACATTATGCCTCAATAAAAATATAGGTTTATGTTGTAGTTAAGCCTATGTGTCGATAGTAATATTCTTACTTAACTACAAGTTTACATGGTTTGATTCATGTCACTTATGCTTTTATGACCAAAGTATATGTTACTACTATGCAAGTATACCAGTTTCTATTTTGTAGTTCCAACGTCACATTGCAAGTTCATGCGCTCACAATCCCCTTTTTGTGTATGTAATCACGCTTTAAGCCTCCCCTCTTTCGCATGGCTAAGTTGGGCTTAAAAAGGTTAAGCCCAACATATAAACGAACATAGTAAACGGGGGGAAAATAACGTGGGGCCAAATTAATTAATAAATGAAAATATAAAGTAGAAGGGCCCTAATTCAAGTATGGGTTGGGCCCATGATTGGTGTAACCTTTACACCATGAACTTAATAATGGGCCGCAAATATTTACGTATAAATAAAGAAGAAAGACAAAATATGTAAATGTAGAAAATACGATGTGTTTAACCCGAGGTTGGATTGAGTTGTGATGTAAACCTGCCCGGAACCGCCCGGCTGTCCAGTAGTCACAACAATACCTATCCAATGTGAGAGGTTAAACATGGAGCCCAATAAGGACCCGAGGTTAGACTGAGTTGTGGCGTAAGACTGCCCGGAACCAACCGGCAACAGGCAGCCACAACAATACCTGTCTAATGTGAGAGGTCAAGGCTTTAATAAGACAATTAAGGCTGAGTCAGGACTGTTAGGATTAAGTAAACAAAAAACTTAATCAAAATGGAACGTGCTAAACTAAACGGACTGGTGGGGGTTAGGTTAGAAAACATTTAACCAAGTTAGCATGTTGGCTAGAAATGGAAAACCTAGTAACGGGGGACCCTTTTCAGCAGTAACCCTATAAGGTGTATCATGATACCCTGAAACTAGGCAGGGTGGGGCACGATTACTGGGCTGATTGTAAGAGGTCAAATCGACGGCGGTGGTGTAGCAGTGTAGGTTCTAACGGGGTGCGGGCGTGCACACACTCCGGCGCAGAAAAATAAAGCACTGGGCACCAGTAGCATACCTGTGCATTCTAAGGTTGTGTCGGGCCGCTGCCATGGGACTTGATACACCCCATGGTGGGACCAGCATAGGTAACTACAACACCGGGGGCCGTAAGACACATGTAACTATGCGAATAGGAGCCGATCATCATAGAATGGATCACATCACCCTGATTATGGGGTGCCAGTTGGGAACTAGTTTATATGGGTTCAGAGATTTACATGGGGTACGATAGTATATTCGACCCTAGACAACTCAACCAAGTTTATAGTGTTTTCCCACTTCTTGATTATACTTATCATACCCAGTTCTTTATTCATAGACAAAATAGTACTAGACTTACTCAGGATTTATGTCTGACTCTACTTTTCTTTCGTCTTCTTTCCTTCCGTTTCCCCCCCCCCCCCAGGTCCACAGGGAGGGAACACTGCAGCTTGACCAGCCTTCATATCCAGCTTGAAGAGGAGTAATGTATTGCTTGGAACTTTCCGTTTTTGAACTATGGCTTTGGACAATCACTATGGGGCTTTTGCAGTTTATCTATGTTTTCTTTATGCTTCTTTAAATAATGTAATCAAGACAGATTATGAAAGTGTTATGTTTTTGGAAAGGATGTAAGACAATCATGGTGATGTTGCTGTAACACGTATTTGCTTATTATGAAATAAAAAGTTTGTTTGTTTTTCCGCTGTTTTACAAATATGTGTTCTTATATCTGTCTTGTATATCTGTTACTTATACTTATAAACCTCCACCAAAATTAGGGCATTCCCTTTGAGAGTGACCCTAACAGAGGTGGGGTGTTTCACTTGGTATCAGAGCATAGGTTTACCAGATAAGATAAAAAGTTTTGAAAATTATTTTCAAAAAGGAAATTTAAAGAAGCATTTTTAAAAGATAAAAATATTATTTTATTTTAAAAGGCAAAGTCCACTCCCCAAAGCCATAGGTACTATCTCTTATCCTTCGTTTTGAATCTATCCTTTTTGTTTCAGCATGTCTGAAGATCTTAACTTGCCAGAAGGGGTACTAATACCTGGTTGGTTTAGACGGTTCTTAGAAGCAAGGGCCACTCAGCCAGGTCCTACCGTTCCTCCTCCCCCAGCTGCAGGAAATCATCCAGCTGCAGCGGCACCTTTTCCTCCACCTCCTCCTCGGGGAAACGCTTTTGCTAAGATATGTAAAGATTTTAAAGCTATGGGAGGAAGGGATTTCCATGGAACTGAGTCCTTCGTGGCAGCTAGGAATTGGCTGAAAGAAACTGAGGACCTATTCATCATCTTCGAGGTAGAGGATAGACAAAAAGTACAATTGGCAGTGTGGCTATTGAAGGGTGAGGCTTCCCACTGGTGGGAAGTCACTAATGCTGAAAGACCAGTGGAGACATGGGAGGACTTTAGGGCAAGGTTTGAGACTAAATTTCTCTCAGATGCGGAAAGAAGTTTGCAGTTGGAAAAATTCTTATTTCTTAAGCAAGGGGACAAGACAGTCAGAGAGTATGTGAATCAGTTCGATGAGCTGGCTAGGTTTGGGCTTGACCTAGTCAACACCCCGCACAAGAAGGCTCTCCGTTTCGTCAAAGGGTTAAATGAGCCATTACACAGTTTGGCCATGACACATATACCCATGGGGGCCACGTATGAAAGATTGGTGCAAATGGCATTGCTGAATGAGGAGGATAAGGGCAAGAAGGAGACAAAGGCAGAAAACTCTCAAGGGAAGAAAGAAGGTTTGCAGCCTAAGAAGACAGACTTTAAGAAAGGCGGGAAAGGCAACAAAGAGAAGAGGAAGTGTAATTTTTGTGGCAAAGTGGGGCACTTAGTAAAGGACTGCCGGAAAAAGAAGGCCAAGGAGAATGGTGGGTGCTTTTCTTGCGGTGAGACAGGCCACAGGGCTAAGGACTGCCCAAAGAAACGAGGACAGGGGCAGAGGGCTGGATCCACCCCAGGGGCACAGGTTCATGTGCTGGAAGCGCCACCTTTGCAACAGCGAGGTACAAACACTTCTGTAGAAAGTGTAGTTTATCTTTATGATCACCCCGTTCGCACTTTATTTAATTCTGGCGCATCACACTCCTTTATCTCGTCTGCTTTAGTAGAATCTCTGCACCTAAAAACTAGTATGGTAGAGGACCCCTTAATTGTTTCAAACCCAATTGGGGGCCCAGCTCATTTGTCTATGATCTGTGTGGGATTGAAAATTTCTATTCTAAGCGTAGAATTTCAATGTAGTGCCTTTGTTTTGGGCTTTTCGGGTTATGGTTTGATTTTGGGTATGGATTGGCTATCCAGTAATGGGGCCATCCTTGATTGTGAGAAAAGGGTTGTTAGGCTCCTAACCCAGCTCGGTAATACTTTGGAAATTTCTTGTAGTCCCTCGTATGCGGTTATGCTTAGTTATCTTGAATCGCTAGATGCCTCTGTTGAAAATTTGCAATCAGTTAGAGTGGTCCGGGAATATCCGGATGTCTTCGAAGAGGTGAAGGGCTTGCCTCCGAAGCGGGAGATAGACTTCCGCATATATCTTGTAGATAATGCAAAGCCCGTTGCGTTGCCCGTTAGACACATGGCTCCACGAGAAAGGAAAGAGCTCAGTAAACAGATTAAAGAACTTCTAGAGAAGGGGTTCATTAGGAGGAGCATTTCAGAATGGGGCGCTCCAGTGGTGTTCGCTACAAAGGCGGATGGTTCACTCCGTCTATTTGTTGACTATAGGGAGCTCAACAAGCTAACGAAAAAGAATAGGCACCCTCTCCCTAGAATTGACGATTTATTTGACCAGCTTGTAGGAGCGTCTGTTTTCTCCCAACTCGATTTAGCAACCGGTTTTCATCAGCTAAGGGTGGCTGAAGATAGCATCGATAAAACAGCGTTCAGAACCCCAGACGGCTTCTTTGAATGGCTTGTCATGCCTTTCGGCTTGACAAATGCACCTGCTTACTTCGTGGACCTGATGAGTAGGGTATTTAGAGATTTCCTCAACAAGTTCGTAGTGGTCTTCGTAGATGATATCCTTATCTTCTCAAAGATTGAAGAGGAACATGCTCAGCACTTAAGGGCAATCATGGAAACTTTGCGAGTCCATCAACTAAGAGCCAAATTCTCCAAATGCCACTTTTGGAGAGAAGAGGTGAGGTTCCTTGGGCACATAGTATCCAAACAAGGGTTAGCGGTGGACCCTGCTAAGGTAGTGGCGATGGAGGATTGGAAGACACCAAGGAATGCAACTGAGTCCGAAGCTTTCTAGGACTAGCAGGTTTCTATCGAAAATTCATAAGGGATTTTGCGAAAATCTCAGCTCCGCTCACGAAATTAACTAAGAAGAATCTAGTGTTCAATTGTGACTTGGATTGCGAGTTTTCTTTCCAACGACTGAAAAGGGCTCTTACAACAGCCCCAGTTTTGACGCTGCCAGATGGGAGCAAGATGTTCACTGTTTATACGGATGCATGTGGGACAGGGCTAGGCGCCGTCTTAATGCAAGAAGGAAGGGTAGTAGCTTATGGCGGGAGGCAGTTGAAAGTGCACGAAAAGAACTACCCAACCCACGATCTTGAGTTAGCCGCCATCGTCTTTGCACTCAAGTCTTGGCGACACTATCTCCTAGGTGAGAAGTTCGAACTTTACACTGACCATAAATCGTTGAAATATCTTTTCTCGCAGAAGGATCTTAACTTGAGGCAACAAAGATGGATGGAGTTTCTTGCCTCGTACGATTTCGAAATCTCCTACACTCCGGGCAAAGGCAACGTAGTGGCAGACGCGTTGAGCCGAAAGAAATTGACCCTAAGCCCGTTGTTTGTTGAAAGACAAAACCTAGAGTTTATAGCCAGCTTCGACTTTAGGCCCTCCTCCGATTTCGTACCAGGCTTGCTAGCATCTCTCGAAGTGCGCCCAACTTTAGTGGATTTAGTAGGGACAGCACAACGCGAAGACCCTCAGCTTGTGGAAATAATTGATAGGCTAATTAGGGGTGAGACTTCAAGTCACCTCAACAGATACTCCATCGACGATAAGGGTTTGCTAAGACGAGACGGAAGACTATGTGTCCCACAGACAAAAGATTTAGTAAAGAAGGTTCTCGAGGAAGCACATCACTCCAAGATGACGATACACCCAGGCGGAGATAAAATGTACAAAGACATAAAAAGGACTTTCTTCTGGAACGGCATGAAAAAGGACGTGGCAGAATTCGTTTCTAAGTGTATGGTGTGCCAACAGGTTAAGGCGGAACAGAAAAAGCCTGGCGGACTGCTACATCCTCTAGAGGTCCCACAGTGGAAGTGGGATAGCATTTCAATGGACTTCATCGATGGGCTTCCTAGGTCTAGGAGGGGCAACACTAGCATTTGGGTAATAGTGGATAGGCTTACTAAAAGCGCCCACTTTTTACCTGTCAAAAGTAAAAGAACTGCCTCATCCCTAGCATCACTTTACCTCAAGGAAATCATTCGACTCCATGGAATACCATCTAGCATTGTTAGTGACCGAGACCCCATCTTCACCAGTGAGTTTTGGCGAAGTCTGCAAGAAGCAGTAGGAACGCAGTTATGCTTGAGCACAGCCTATCATCCGCAAACCGACGGCCAAACAGAGAGAGTAAACAGAGTTTTGGAAGACCTTTTAAGACTATGCGTCCTTGACTTCGGAGGAACATGGGAAGACCACCTTCCTTTGGTGGAATTTGCCTACAACAACAGCTATCAAGCAACCATCGAAATGGCGCCCTTCGAAGCTTTATATGGAAGACCGTGCCGATCGCCCACTTGTTGGTGGGAGTCTACTGATAAGCTCATACTTGGACCAGATATGATCCGAGAGACTTCAGAGAAAGTAGGATTAATACGAAGAAGGATGAAGACGGCCCAAGACAGACAAAAGTCCTATGCCGACAAGAGGAGAACCGACCTTGAATTTGAGGTTGGAGACAGAGTTTTTCTCAAGGTATCTCCGCTAAGAAACGTTGTTCGTTTTGGAACCACAGGAAAGCTAGCACCAAGGTTCGTAGGGCCATTCCCTATCATCAAGAAAATTGGGAAAATGGCCTATAGATTAGAGCTACCCGAGAAGTTGGCTGGAGTCCACAACGTTTTTCACGTTTCACATCTCCGAAAATGTCTGCTTAAGTCAGCCGAGGTGGTAGAGCCAAATATCCTCGAAGAGGCCGAAGTGGAACGCAAAGCAACCATAAGAAAAGTTCCAACCCGCATATTAGGAACGGAAGTGAAGAAGCTACGCAACCGCGAAGTCAAGCTCGTCAAAGTTCAGTGGAGCGACGCCGAGGGAGACGCGACTTGGGAAACTGAAGCTAGAATACGCACTGCCTACCCTTTTCTGTTCGAGGGTACATCCTTGATCTTTCTTTTTCCTTAAGTTGCGCTTTTATCTATCTTTTTAGGTATATTTCCTCGACCTTATCTTTTAGGTAGAAACCTTTTGGATGAAAACATGTAATTGAAACATGTTATGTATGATGGTTGCAAGTGGTTGCAAGTGATTGCTAGTGGTTGCTCGTGGTTGCATATACACACACAATCTAGGTTTTAGATCGGCTCAGTCACTTCATATTGCGTATGCATATATGTTTGCATTCGTATATGGTTGAACTCTAATGTGTTGTCATATGGATGTTGCATTTGTATTGAATGATTGTGCACTCATGTAGAATCATGAATAGGAAAATTTGCATACATAATGGATTCATGGCACTTACATGATTCGCATTAAGGAGGTCAACTGAATCAGTAGACCGCCTGATTTTGCATTAGATAAGTACATATACACACACCCTTCGCATATGATCATGAAGCATTAGAAGTCTTTTAAGGACAGTGGATGCTCGTGTTTGATGGATGAGTAGATGGATGATTGGATGTTAGGATATACATTCCTCCTAACTTGAAGATTTCGGGGACGAAATCCTTTTAAGTGGGGGAGAATGTAACACCCCGCGAATTCTATAACTATGAAATTCACAAATTAAAGTATAATTAAATTGAATCAAAGAACTAAGGGAAACGGGATACGCCATTGCGTTCTTCTCGGAAAATACGCGAAATAGAGTCCGAGTTTTCGAAAAACGGAGTCCGTATGAAGAAGATATGGCCTTCGGAAGTTTCTGAATTAAGTTTAAAATTCAAACAGAATAAAACAATTAAAAATTCCAAAATGGGGCCCAATGGGCCAGGGCGGAAAAAGTCCCGCCTGACGCACCCAGGTCGACTGGGCTGTCGACCTGGGCTAGCCATGTCGACAGGGCTGTCGACAGCCCTGTCGACAGGGGTGTCGACCTGGTCCAGAGCCAGGTCGAACCCAGCCCAACCTGGCTGGCCTATTCTATGTTGGTCGATTTTCTGTGGTCTGCTTTCTCATTAGGGCTAGGTGGCAGGCTCTAATTGGTCTCTCTTTAGAATGAATGGCTACGATCAATCCAGGCAACATCGATGGCTCTAATCAGTTCATAACTCCTATAAAAATGACCCTAGACTCAACCCTAATCTATTCATTCAAAAATAAGAACAAAGCCGCCATGTTGCTGAGGAGCGTCTAGGAGTAGCCACCAAATTGGAGAGAAGATTAGGAGGCAAATTCTAAAGCCTAAAGCAATTCAAGCAAATCAAATCAACGCCTACGTCAAAAGGAGTCGCATCTCTAAATTCCTAAATTAGAGAATTCGCCACAACGATTGTAAGTAGAGTATTATTTTGGTATGAACAAATAATTGTGTTGGTTTGTATATTTGATTTGTGGCGATAAAGTAATTCATATTTGTGCATTGCTATCGATTTGGAATATTGTATACGTTTGGATATTCGCAAAGCATATTATTCATTATAAAAACTACACGCGGTAGTTTTATGCAAGTATACGTTTGGAATATTCGCAAATTATGTAATCCATGTTGAAGCTACATGTATGTAGTTGATTAATTGAAATTCATGCAAGTTTGGGATTTTGTTACTATGCCATCATAATGTGTATTTTTATACAAACATCATTTTTGTGAAGTAATTGGAATAAGGTTGGGATTATCATAGTTCATATGAAATTATATTGAAAAGTTTGGCACCATGATCTATGTATCAAGCCATGTTTTGTACTAGAAACCTATTTGCAAACTTATGAATATGGCTAGGCTATGATTGATATTTTGCATAATTGAAACCATGTTAGGTCTATATTATTAACAAGAATTATATGATGACATATGTGGTACATGGCTAGGTTAGATTCAAAAACCCCTTTTTGCAAGTTTACATGACTAAAGTAAAAATCATGATTTCATGTTAGAAATATGTATGCCATGGTTATGTGAACAAATTTAACTATACTTTTGTATTAGCCACAAAAGTAATCCCCTTTGTAAACATGTTGTAATCTTATGAACATGATTTGCTTATGTTTGACATTATGCCTCAATAAAAATATAGGTTTATGTTGTAGTTAAGCCTATGTGTCGATAGTAATATTCTTAACTTAACTACAAGTTTACATGGTTTGATTCATGTCACTTATGCTTTTATGACCAAAGTATATGTTACTACTATGCAAGTATACTAGTTTCTATTTTGTAGTTCCAACGTCACATTGCAAGTTCATGCGCTCACAATCCCCTTTTTGTGTATGTAATCACGCTTTAAGCCTCCCCTCTTTCGCATGGCTAAGTTGGGCTTAAAAAGGTTAAGCCCAACATATAAACGAACATAGTAAACGGGGGGAAAATAACGTGAGGCCAAATTAATTAATAAATGAAAATATAAAGTAGAAGGGCCCTAATTCAAGTATGGGTTGGGCCCATGATTGGTGTAACCTTTACACCATGAACTTAATAATGGGCCGCAAATATTTACGTATAAATAAAGAAGAAAGACAAAATATGTAAATGTAGAAAATACGATGTATTTAACCCGAGGTTGGATTGAGTTGTGATGTAAACCTGCCCGGAACCGCCCGGCTGTCCAGTAGTCACAACAATACCTATCCAATGTGAGAGGTTAAACATGGAGCCCAATAAGGACCCGAGGTTAGACTGAGTTGTGGCGTAAGACTGCCCGGAACCAACCGGCAACAGGCAGCCACAACAATACCTGTCTAATGTGAGAGGTCAAGGCTTTAATAAGACAATTAAGGCTGAGTCAGGACTGTTAGGATTAAGTAAACTAAAAACTTAATCAAAATGGAACATGCTAAACTAAACGGATTGGTGGGGGTTAGGTTAGAAAACACTTCACCAAGTTAGCATGTTGGCTAGAAATGGAAAACCTAGTAACGGGGGACCCTTTTCAGCAGTAACCCTATAAGGTGTATCATGATACCCTGAAACTAGGCAGGGTGGGGCACGATTACTGGGCTGATTGTAAGAGGTCAAATCGACGGCGGTGGTGTAGCAGTGTAGGTTCTAATGGGGTGCGGGCGTGCACACACTCCGGCGCAGAAAAATAAAGCACTGGGCACCAGTAGCATACCTGTGCATTCTAAGGTTGTGTCGGGCCGCTACCATGGGACTTGATACACCCCATGGTGGGACCAGCATAGGTAACTACAACACCGGGGGCCGTAAGACACATGTAACTATGCGAGTAGGAGCCGATCATCATAGAATGGATCACATCACCCTGATTATGGGGTGCCAGTTGGGAACTAGTTTATATGGGTTCAGAGATTTACATGGGGTACGATAGTATATTCGACCCTAGACAACTCAACCAAGTTTATAGTGTTTTCCCACTTCTTGATTATACTTATCATACCCAGTTCTTTATTCATAGACAAAATAGTACTAGACTTACTCAGGCTTTATGTCTGACTCTACTTTTCTTTCGTCTTCTTTCCTTCCGTTCCCCCCCCCCCCCCAGGTCCACAGGGAGGGAACACTGCAGCTTGACCAGCCTTCATATCCAGCTTGAAGAGGAGTAATGTATTGCTTGGAACTTTCCGTTTTTGAACTATGGCTTTGGACAATCACTATGGGGCTTTTGCAGTTTATCTATGTTTTCTTTATGCTTCTTTAAATAATGTAATCAAGACAGATTATGAAAGTGTTATGTTATGTTTTTGGAAATGATGTAAGACAATCATGGTGATGTTGCTGTAACACGTATTTGCTTATTATGAAATAAAAAGTTTGTTTGTTTTTCCGCTGTTTTACAAATATGTGTTCTTATATCTGTCTTGTATATCTGTGACTTATACTTATAAACCTCCACCAAAATTAGGGCATTCCCTTTGAGAGTGACCCTAACGGAGGTGGGGTGTTTCACATTTCTTTATATGTTAGCTGATGCCCTACTTGCCAGCTAGTTAAGAGTGACCAACAGAAATTGGCTGGATTATTACAACCGCTAGAAGTTCCTGGTTGGAAGTGGGAACATATTTCTATGGATTTCATTGATGGTCTGCCCAGAACCAGAAAAGGGAATGATAGTATTTGGGTGATCGTAGATCGCTTCACGAAGACCGCCCATTTCATACCTGTTAGATCAAATAGAACTGCTCAGAGTCTGGCGCAGATTTACTTCAAGGAAATAGTTAGACTACATGGAGTGCCGCTCAGTATAGTCAGTGATAGAGATACAATATTCACTAGCAAATTCTGGGAAGCATTTCAAGTCGAGCTAGGAATGAAGTTGAACTTAAGCACCGCTTATCATCCTCAGACAGACGGTCAGACTGAGAGGGTGAATCGTATTTTAGAAGATCTGTTGCGGGTCTGTGTTCTAGATTTCGGTGGATCATGGGAAGACCATCTGCATTTGGCTGAATTCTCATATAATAACAGCTACCAGGCGAGCCTGACAATGTCGCCATTCGAAGCATTGTATGGTAGACCGTGTCGATCTCCTGCTTGTTGGGTCGAGCCCGGAAATAGACTTGTGTTGGGTCCTGATATGATTCGAGAAGTTGCCGACAAGGTCGATTTTGTTAAAAAGCGATTACTCGCCGCTCAAAGCCGACAAAAGAGCTATGCCGATAGAAGAAGAAGAGATATATCCTTTGTTGTTGGCGACTATGTATATTTGAAAGTATCACCGATGAGAGGAGTTATCCGGTTCGGTAAAACTGGAAAGTTGGCGCCCAAATTCATAGGTCCGTTTCCTATTCTGGAACGGATCGGGACTCTCGCTTATAGGGTTAAATTGCCAGATTGGTTGCCTGGAGTTCATGGTGTATTTCATATATCTCAACTTCGAAAGCACGTTCATGATCCAGACTTGATCGTGGAAGAAGCAGCTCAGCAGGATATTGAAATTACTCCAGAATTAGCTGTGAGAAGAGAGCCGCTAAAGATTATCGGCAAAGAAACCAAAGAGCTGAGGAACAAGAAGGTTCGCTTAGTCAAAGTGCAATGGAGTGGAGATCCGTGAGATTATACTTGGGAAACCGAGGAGAGCATTCAGAAAGCTTATCCTAGATGCCGGGTGGATATCTCTGATTGACTCGGGTGCAAGGTACATTTACCCTACTTTGCATTACCATTTAATTCTCTACTCTATTGTTATTTTCTTTCCATGGATGTGCACTTTTAAATTCTATAGTCTGAATGATTTTAAAAAGAGTATAGAAAGTGATAAGTATATATTAGAAAAGTTAAAACAATTTGATTGTTGGTTGTTGGGTTGTGGGATTGTAGATTTATCAAACCACTTTCGACTTTGTTCCTTTTCGGGGACGAAAAGTTTTAAGTGGGGGAGATTGTAACGACCCAGAAAATCTAAACCAATTTAAAAAATTTAAATTGGATAAATTAATGGATTTTAAATATTTAAAATAAATATTTTAAATAATGGCAATGAAAAGTGAGTTTGAATCGGCAATTGAAAACGAATATAATTAATTATAATTTTAAAAGGGCTTGAAAAGGCGCTGCAGTTTCAAAAATTGAATTTAAACTTTGCCGGACTGTACCGGGTGCAAAACAAAACGGATTTTAGTGAAACCAAAAATATTTAAATCTGTTAGTGAATATCTTTCTAACGAATCTGAAAAATCAAATTTTCATAGAGGAAAGCAAAAGTTATTGCCGAATGAATTTTCAGAAAGGTCGCTATGGAATTTATATAGCCAGTGAAATTGGCCATTTTGCATATGACCTCGGAATTCGACGAAACCACTTTTGTTGGATCCGGGATGTGAAGTTATTGCTAGGTTTCAAATTTCATAATTTTTGAAGCTAATATGTGAGCGTGGCAAAGGAAAATGTGTTTTGGTCAATTATAGTTAAATTGGATCGACCAGAAATGGGCCTTTTGCAAACGGTCTCAGAATTCGACGAAACTAGTTTTGTAGGGACCGTATCGTCAAAACATAGCCAGATTTATTTTTCTGGAATTTTTCGAATCAGTTTGTGGCCCTGACAAATTGAAATGTACGTTCAAATCAAATATTGAATGTTATATATTTTAAATTGAATGGAAACGGACTGAAACAGTCGAATGGGCCTACGAAACATATCCCATTGTGTTCGGAATGGGGGTAAAACACTAGGGACAACAGTCGTTGGGCTTGGATTGGTGTTCGTGTGTGACGAGGGGTATTTTCGGATTTTTAAAAATTATAAATATAAGAAAAATTCTGATTAGTCAATTATTTTTCTTTCTCCCCGTTCTTCGTGCGCACGGCGGATTTGATCCAGATCTTCCCGGCCACTTTTCTCCTCCGTTTCTCAACGAAATCGGGTGTTCTTGGATCCATTTTGAAGCTCCCCGCACGCTCTTCAAATCAAGACAAGGTTTGGGATTTATCATGGGGTATTGGGGCTGAATCACCTTCGAGAACCGCCGCACTTTGGAGCGCCGCGTGGCCACTGGGCCCCACCGAGCTGTCCAACACCCCCACGGGCACGAAGCCCTCTCCTAGCCCTTCGACGCTGCACCACCCGATCGGCCTAACGCTACACGGTTTGCTCGAAAATTGGCGACCTAGTTTTGAACATTCCAACGAGGTATACGACTTGTTTATTTTCAACTGGTTTTAACACTTTAAACCGTTGCAAAACTTTGAAAAATCGTATCTTTTTCGTTCGTTAACGAAATTCGATGAAACAGGAAATATCGTGACCGTGTGGACGTCTTCTACATTTTAGAAGAGACCGCATATTTTTCTGAGCCTTCTACTATTTTTGGTGGAGTGGAACCCAAGGTGAGATTTCTGATGTAAAAACAATATGGAAGACGACGATGTATAAATTATATAGTCGATGTATGAGTTATATAAGCGTTGTACACCTCATGTATAAGCATTGTATAAGTTGTACGTTCGATGTATAAGTTGTATATGCGTTGTAAAAATTATATATGTGTTGAAATAAAAGTGTAATGCTATATATAAATAAATAAATAAATAAATATATATATATATATATATACGCCCCTCGTCCACAAACCATGGATGATATTTATTGATTGTGATTGGTGTGAAAATTGAATGATAGCGAATGGTTGTTTGGGATTGTTTGTGGTTGATATTGATTGATTGTGGTTGAAAAATACCCGTTTGTGGTTGAGAAATATTTGGTTGAAACCACATAGGATTAGTTTGTGGAAATGAAATAAATATATACATGCCGCCTGCGTGCGAACTAGATGCATGATCCCCATTGTCAAAAACCGCGAGGTTTTAAGGTAGAGCGAGGAGCCATACTAGGGACGGTCCCAGTTTTAACTACCCTGCCGTTATGCTGCCGAAATTTTGAATAATATTCATGTATTTGAATTATTTTCATTTGCTGAAACTATATTTATTCATTGAATAGAAAACCTTCATGTGTTGAATCGATATTCATTCGTTGATTAGAAATTCATGTGTTGAATGGTATTCATATTTTGAAATAAATTGTTTCATAATAAAAATCACCTTTTATCAACTATATGTACTATATAAAATAATCTTGTTTTAAAAGAAATTGTTTTACAATAAAAATCCTATTTTATCACCTATATAAACTATATAAAATAATAGTTTTTTGAAATGAATTGTTTTACAATAAAAATCACATTTTTATTATATACATGAATTGTTGAAATGTGAAGTGTTAAAAATAGCCACTCGTTCAAATAAATAAATACTAGTTGAAATATTCATTAATTAGCTAATGATATGATTTTTGCCTATACATGCAACATTAGAATGAATGGTGTTTTTAAACCAAATGGAATCAAATATGAAGTTGAATAGAAAATGATAAGTGATAAGAACTGTATATATGTACATGCATATTTATTGAACAGGTTATAGCAAAGGGGCTAGAGAAGAGGAATAAAATTTTGTGCCCGACAAATAGGTACACATTTACTGTTTTGTTTGGGTGATGATTTTATGAGCCTGTTGGCTAGCCGCTTGGATTTTTCTTTTTCTTTTCGACATGAGACGCCCGTGTGGCTATTTGGGAATTTTCCCAGCCCCTCCCGTACAAAGGAGGTTATGGCGAAATTTTCCAAAATTTAAAGGCGTTAGTGAAATATTTGAAGTGAAAACGATATAGGAATTTTTGAATGAACTATATTTATATAAATATATAAATATAAATAAAATTAAAACGAAACGTGGCCGTGCAGTTCGCATTTTGAAACCGTGATTTCAAACAATTATACTGGGAGATCCGACCATTGGATTTTCCTGAAATCGCAACCGCTGGGTTCGCCTTGGAAATATCTTTCCAACGGCACCAACTTTGTAAAAATCCAACGGTTGGATTGTCTGGAATGTTTAATTCAAATCTGAAGAAAAACAGCGCCAGAAACGATTATATTTATATACATATAAATATAATTATATTTAATCGAATAACGATGCTGCAGTTCGTATTTTGAAATCGAAACTTCAAACGATTGTACCGGGAGATCCGACTGTTGGATTTTCCCGAAACTGGAACCGTTGGATTCGTTTTGAAAAGACCTTTCTAATGATGTAAATTTTGTTAAGATCCAACGGTTAGATTTTTAGATATGTGTAAATCAAATCTGAAGAAAAACAGCGCCACGGCCGCGTTATGGCCCGAAGCGTCGTTTTTAATAAATTGGCTATTTTAAAATAAATAAAAATAGCGATAAATCGTTATAAAATATCATAAACGATATGGAATGGAAATAAACTGAATTTGCTCGATTTATTTGGTATTTGATGGTTTAATGTGTTTGGTGTGAAAATTACATTAAAGAACAAAATTGGTGTTGTCGAATGATTTAACCATTGAAATAAATTGATTTGAAATTCTAAATATAGGTGAATTGTTTGAAAAGGCCGAGTTAATTCTCATTTCAAATAATTGACCGACGATTGAAAATCGAAGATGAAGACGTTGGTCGAAGACCGGAGATCTTCACCTCGTTTGGATGGTAACCGAGGTCCTAACTGGGAGGCATCCCGAAATATGGATAATGAGTGGTGATCGTCCAGACGTACGTGGTGATCGATGGGTTTGCGAGGTATTTAGTGCCTTCGGTTTCGTTCAGACCTAGAACGGACTAGTAAATGGACTGTGTGTTTGACATTGGATTTTATTCTGTGTTGATTGATCTCTATTAAATATACATCTGTTTGGCGGCGGAGAATTTATTCTTTTACCTAACGCCCTTCTCTGAAACGCACGAGCTCAGAGGTTGTATATCGATGGACATCAATCGCATGGCATGAATCGCCTGTGTGGCATGCTAAGATGCAGTGATCAGGGCTTACGTTGAAAAGCAAAGTCTTGTGGTGATGATCAAAGCACCGCCTGTGTGGCGTAGCTTTGTGTATAGCGTGAATTCGCGAGCCTCACACCCCGGTATGAACCAGAAACGGGAGAAGGACCTCAGGGAGGGCATGTGTTTCTTTCTAGCTAGGGTGGTGTCAGTGACCTACCAGCCTTGACATTTATATACTTTTCACCTATGTGGTTGTTGCTGTTGCGAGGCGCCTCGGTTAGATCGGACGATCCGGGTCCGATGGAGTTATTCGTTGGCTCACTTACACCCCAAAGGGCGGGGAGACGTATTGTTCAGGCATAATAATCCATATCGGTGGACCGGCCCTGTCGCTCCAAGGCTTACCTGCGCACTTGCCTGAGACATGGGCTAGATTGTCTCGAATTCGGTAAGGACTATCTTTTGCCTTGGTTCATGACGGAAATCCAATTTCCAAATACGACATCGTGCGGTTTTGATTGTATATATATATGGCGACATGATATATAGTACCCATGCCATCTATGATTGATAATTATGATTTGAAATTGTTTTCAAAGCGTATAAACACTAGTAATAATATCAAATGCCTTTGTTTTATTAGTATCAATCATAATTTGGCCATTAAAAGGTAAAACTCTATCCTCCGGTTTGCGTGGCATTGTGTGATGGGAACCGAGTCTTATAATGGCTTCATTTTTATAAAAAGCATAGCGATGTTTAAAAGAAAGATTCGTTTTAAAGCACTGGCAATCCAATGGAGTAAACCCGTTCCACGAAAGTGGCGTGGTCCTGTGATTAGCCATATTATATATGTGTTGAGTAGATTTCTCATACCAGTCCCATGACTAACTCGTAGTTTGTTTCACTTTCAAACTCGGGTGCCCCTTTTTCTACACGGGCAGCCTTGTATTCAGGTTTAGCCGGTTCTTTCTGGATAGCTGGAGCTGAAGATGGATTCTATCATTTATCTCTTTTTATGTTGTTCAGCTCCTATTGTACATCATGCTTGTTTTCCGTTGTAGACATATATGTATAGTTGAACTGTAATTGTACTAAGTATGATCCTGTATACTGTGTAACTCTGATGATTACTTTTATCCAGTATATTCTGTTGTTCATTATCTGGTGTATTTATTTAATTCTGTTCTGTTGTTATCTGTTTCTGTGTTATATTCCACGGATTACCCTTGCCGCCGTCAGTACGGGGTTTGGGGTCGTCTCAGATCACCACCATCTCGTCAAATTCACTTGTAAAAATAGTTAGTTGGTAAAATCTTAGATTCAAATTTGAAATTATCTTAAATATCAATCTTTAAATCTTATCTTTTAAATCCATTTCTTTTGAACCTAGGCAGGCATAAATACTTCATAATCTGAGGCTTTGTATGGGCGATCGTGTAGATCCCCTACTAGCTGGATTAAATCTGGAGATCGTCTAGTTCTTGGACCAGATATGATATTGGACACTTCATAGAAAGTTGTAGATGTTATGAATAAGATGATGATTGCCTAGGACCGCTAGAAGAGTATGCAGATAGAAGAAGAAGTTTTGAGTTCTCAGTTGTTAATTAGGTCATCTTGAAGATCTCACCATTCAAGAACTTGATTTGATTTGGTTAGAGAGGGAAGTTACCTTCGAGATTCACTAGCACATTTCGTATTTCTGAGAGAGTTGGCCCTTGGCGTATTGTGTTGAGTTGCTAGAGAAACCTGCATAAGTGCACAATGTGTTTCACGTATCCTAGCATTGCAAGTATTTGCTTGATCCATCCCTATTCGCTCAGACTATTGCTTTGGATAATTTTAAAATTAACCTTATTCTAATCGTTGAAAGGAGACCACTTTGTATGGTTGGTAAATGTATAAAGTAGTTAAAAAGGAAATGGTCTAGTTCAGTCAAAATTTAGTGGAGTGTTGATGATATAGATTGTACTTGGGAGACGAAGGAGAGCATGCGTGCTTTGAATTGGAATTGTTTACTCCAGGTACTATAAGTTTGAATCTACCTATTTTATCTATATTTTGTTCCTTTTCGTCGATAAAAAGCTTTGAGTGCGGGAGAGTATAGTGACCTAGAAATTTAAATGATTTGAAATTTAAATTTGAATATTGAAACTAGAGTTAAAATATGAAATTGAATTAATGAATAGTAGAATTTAATAATGCTATTGTAAAACAAAATTATCGAAAATAGTCAATTTTGGTTAAATTTGGTCAATAGTTGAATTTGTGTTGAAATTTAAAAATTTCAAATCTCATAATTTTCTTTTTATCGTGATTCGACATTTAATTTTGAGTGATCTAATAGTTTTTCGTTTCGTTGAAATTCGATTTTGTTTGTCCGTAATTCTCATTTAAAATGGTGAAAAACGCGCAGAAACGGACAACGTCAGTTTACCTTAATTTGTATTCCTCTTATATGTATTTCCACTAGTTCCCTCCTATCCTAATTAAAAAGAAAGAAAACAATTTTAAATAAAATTTAATTAATACACACTTACTAACTAGGTAAAAACAACTTTTAATTAAATAAAGCCCAATTGGCACTTTATCTTATTCTAGACCTAAAAACCACAAGTGCCCTTCTCTTCCTAAGATTTCATCCACCTTGATCTTCTCTCTTTTATTGTACAACTTCTCTTCTTCAATTCAGCAAGAAAATTTTCAAAATTCTCTTAGAAAAAAGGCAAACAAATCAAAGAAAAAAGAAAAAGAAAAAATATATATATAACAACTTTCTCTCCATTTTTATTCACAGCCATCTACCTCCATTTCTTTCCACGAATGTTCACCCTACTTGGAGGATTCACCACCATCATACCACCAGCACGCTGCAACCAACCACCACCAGCGTACGTCCGCCCCCTCCTCCTCCATTTCGGCCATCGATCCCTCCCCCTATTCTCTTATCCTATGAAACCTAAAACCAATTACGAGCTGATTACGGGTTGGATCCACCTCCCCACCACTAGAGCTCGACACTTCCGTCCATCAACTCCAACTATCCTCTTGCTTGAACCCATCACCCTATTAGAATTTGATTCAGACAAGGAGAGAAGAGAGATACAAGGATTTACCAAGAGATCTACATTGTTTCTACGTTTAATATTTCAGAGGAGAAACTTATATTTATTATAACTAATTTGATGCCTTTATAGGCTATAAAACACTAACAAACTGACCTATAAACAAGGATTTTGACCACTACTTACACATGTTATTTGGGACACGTGATAAACAAGACACTGGCTAAGTAAAACATAAACACAACTTTTAACACCCTCCCTTATAAAGAATGTATCTCAGACAATCAGTTTATAAAATATCAATGTTAATTTTCATGAACTGCAGTCCACGGGAATAACTTATGACGTTGATCTTCTTTCTGGCTGGGCATGCTCAACAATTTAACTCACTCTCTCATGGGTTTTCCATAGGATTTACCGGGCCTTTCCATTCAGGCCATCCCTTGATTGTCATCTACTTCAACAAGTGAGAATCACAACTCTTCTTCCATACTTGTTGGATGACATGAAACCACATCTGCTTCACTCGCAGAATGCCTACTTCACTCATAGGACATACATATTTTCCTCATAGGTAATGAACATTTTTCACACACTTCATATCGTCCATACCCTTTTTGCATAGAACACACACATTATCGTCTTTTCATATCACCATCATCATCTACTTCATAGAAACTTCAAGACCTTGGCTTGCATACTCTTACATCATCACCAATTAACCGCGATTTGAAACTGCACTGCACTTCCATCCACTTTCATAAGAATGATTAACTCAATTAACCAAATCACAATCATACAATAACTACAACGTCATTCATGCATCAACTAAACCACTCCTTCCACACAACAAGCCACTGCTTCTTCAAAAATAACCTCCCACTTTACCTTTCATCAACAATTTTACATTTCTTTTTTGTCTTTTTTTTGTGCACTTGATACTGCTGTTGTATATTTCATTCCGCTACTACATGTTACTCCTCCCTTTCACCACTATGAAACCTACACCACAACTCCAAATCCAACGTCACCATCACAAACTTCACCTTCATCACTTCCATTCGTCATCAAGCAACTGCCCTCATCAAACCCGCATCAACTAACCTAAAGCATGAACAAACAACCACATCACTTCAACAAACAACCATTCTTCCTCTATTAACACAACATCCTCCATTATCATATCCAAACTACAAAAACTCCCATGCCACTTACAGCTTCATCCACACCACAACCAAACACAAAATGCCCACCTACAACACTATCATTACCAAACATCCCCTTCTCTACGCTTAGCTATCACAAATCATCACTGAAAATCACCTGTACTTCAAAAAAGAGACCAACCCTAAACTTAATCACCAGCCTTCACAAACCATCTCCTATATAGTATGTACCAACCCGGATTTTCACAACCATTTAATTTTTTTATTTTGGCTATTTTAGTGGATTTTGAATATTTAAAATGATTTATTTTAAATAATAATGACTAAAATTTTATTTAAATCGAAGTTAGAACAAATATTTTTATTTTAATTATAAAACGAGTCTGAAATGGCGCGGTAGTTTGAAAATTCGATTTCAAATTTCAAATGAATGTACACGATTCAAAATAAATTGAATTTCAGTAAAACAATAAATATATGAATTTTTCTAATAATATCTTTCTAACGAATGTGAAAAATGCAGATTTTATAATGGGAATAAAAAGTTATCCCCAGTTTAAAATTCAGAATAGTCGCTATGGAATTTAATATAATTTATAGCCCTTAAAAATAGTCATTTTGCAAACGAACTCCGTTTTCGATGAAATCAGTTTTGTTGGATCCGGAATGTCAAATTATTGCTAAATTCCAATTTTCAGAATTTTTGGAATCAATATGTGAGCGTGGTGAATTTAAACATGTTTGGTAATTTCAATTTGAATTTAATCGACTGGAAAAATGACCGTTTTTCAAACAGTCTCCAAATTCGATGAAATTATTCTTTTTAGGACCATATCATCAAAACATAGCTAGAATTATTTTTTTGGAATATTTGGAGTCCACATATGGCCCCAGTAAATTGAAATGTGCGTTTAAATTCAATATACATTGATTTATATTTTAATTTAAATGAAAACTGGATGAAACAATCGAATTGGCTTGCGGGACATTTCCCATTATGTTCAGAATGGGGGTAAATAGCTAGGGGCGACAGTCGTTAGGCCTCATTTGGAGTTCAAATGGAAAGTCAACCTTTTTGGAATTAAATGGAAAATAAATAATGTATCCCATTATGTTCGGAATGGGGGTAAATAGCTAGGGACGACAGTCGTTACGCCTCATTTGGAGTTCAAATGGAAAGTCAACCTTTTCGGAATTAAATGGAAAATAAATAATGTAATATACCTATAAATTTTCATTTAGACCCCACACCCCTCTTTCTCTCCCTCTGATTCAGTAAAAATTAAAAAGAAAAGAAAAAGAGGAAGACGCGATTCAAAACCGCGTTGCCGCTAAATTACGTCGCCTCCCCCAGCCATCCGCCCACCGCCGCTGGTGATCCCTCCCCACCTTGTTGCGCCCTCCCCCTCCTCCACCTCTCTCCATTTCTAATGCCTCGATCCTGCTCCCTCTACATCACCCAAACCCGACGCAACCACCACCAGGCCCACCTCCTGGCCCACTGCGCCACCCCTGCAGGCCACTGCACTACCTACGCTTCCACCCCCTCCTTCACCCGCGACACCAGCACCTCATGCGAGCTCCCTTTTGATCGAAACCCTAGAAAATTGTGAGTTTTTGGTTTTAATTCGTTGAGTTATAATTTTTATTTACTTAAAGTGATAATTTTTGATTACATAAAGTTATAATTTTTATTTATATAAAGTTATGATTTTTAATTATATAAAGATATGATTTTTAGCAATATAAAATTTGATTTTCATATATATAATAGCATGATAAAAATTTGATTTTTATATATATAATAGCATGATAATATTTGATTTATATATATATATATATATATATATATATATATTAGCATGATAAAAATGTGATTCTTATATATATAATAGCATTATAAAAATGTGATTATTATATATATACAGTAGCGTTATACAAATATGATTTTTACTTGTATAAAAATATAATTTTTAGTTATGTAAAAAATATAATTTTTAATTAGATAAAAATATGATTTTCTATATAAGAATAGAGATATAAAAATGTGATTTTTACAAATATGATTTTGAATTAAAAATGTGGTTTTTGCACATATGGTTTTGAGAAAAAATATGATTTTAAGTTGTATAAAAATAAGATTTTTATATATATATACCACGTGAAACAGATTGCGATGGAACTGACTTGAAACAAATCCAAACCCAAACCATTCAATTAAAGAATGGCGAAGTGGAAATCAAAGGTGGGAACTTCTTCTCAATCTATTTATTTTACAATTAAAAATATTCTAGGATGCAGATGGGGCTTAGAAGCCCCCGACACTATTTATTGTACAAACCATATTGTAACAACCCGGATTTTTAGAACCAATTTAAAATTTTTATTTTAGCTATTTTAATGGATTTTAATATTTAAAATGATTTATTTTAAATAATAATGGCTAAAAATTTATTTTAATCGTAGTTAGAATGAATAAATTTATTTTAATTATAAAACGAGCCTGAAATGGCGTGGTAGTTTGAAAATTCGATTTCATATTTCAAATGAAGTACATAATTCAAAATAAATCAAATTTGAGTAAAATAAGAAATATTTGAATCTATTTAATTATATCTTTCTAACGAATGTGAAAAATCCAGATTTCATAACGGGAATCGAAAGTTATGGCCAATTTAAATTTCAGAATAGTCGCTATGGAATTTAATATAATATATAGCCCTTAAAAATAGCCATTTTACATACGACCTCCGTTTTCGATGAAACCACTTTGGTTGGATCCGGAATGTAAAACTATTGCTAGATTCCAATTTTCAGAATTTATGGAATTAATATGTGAACGTGGTGAATTTAAACGTGTTTGGTAATTTCAGTTTGAATTTAATCGAATGGAAAAGGACCGTTTTTCAAACTGTCTCCAAATTCTATGAAATTAGTTTTGTTAGGACGGTATCGTTAAAACATATCTAGATTTATTTTTCTGTAATTTTTGGAGTCAGTATGTGTCTCAGGTAAATTAAAATGTGCACTCAAATTCAATATATATTGATTTATATTTTAATTTGATTGAAAACTGATCGAAACAGTCAAATTAGTTTACTAGACATATCTCATTGTGTCCGCAATGAGGGTAATTAGCTAGGGGTGACAGTCGTTGGGTTCGATTTGGAGTTCGGATGAAAAGTCAACTTTGTGGAGAATTAAATTAATTAAATAATTAATTATATAAGGCCCCTCCCCTATCCCTTTCTCTCTTCCTGCAGATATCGAAAAAAGAGAAAAAAAACCACCCACATTGTTCCCCTTCACCCTCCCCGGCGGGCACCGCCGCGCTCTCCAAGCGGCGCCGCACCGCCACTGGCGGACCCCCCTCCTTTGATCTCGTCTCTCCTCCCCTCTCCAAAGAAACCCCAACCCATAAAACCCTACCCCCAAATCAGGACGCCAGCGAGATCCGCAACCCATCACGCCGCCGTGGGCCCCTACACCACCGCGAAGACCCCCCTTCGATCGACTGCGCCACCAGCAGCCTCCGTCTCCGGCAACCGAAACCCTAAATTTTTCGATTGTAAGTTTTTCCGATTTTAATTATGATTTTTATGTGAATAGAATTATGATTTTTATGTGAATAAAATTATGATTTTTATGTTAGTAAAACTATGATTTTATTTAGCTAAAGATATGATTTTTATTTAGCTAAAGATATGATTTTTATTTAGCTAAAAATACGATTCTTAGCTTCATAAAGATATGAATTTTAAGTAGGTAAAAATATGATTTTCAGCTGTATAAAAATATGATTTTTATTATGAAGATAGCGAAATAAAACTATGGTTCTTATTATGAAGATAACGAAATAAAAATATGATTTTTATTATGAAGATAGCAAGATAAAAATGTGACTTTTAAATAAATAGTATTAGAATAAAGATGTGATTTTTAGTTATATAAAAATACGATTTTTCATGATATAAAAATATGATTTTTAGTTATATAAAAATACGATTTTTAGTAATGTAAAAATATAATTTTAGTACATAAAAATATGATTTTATCATAGTTATGAAATAATTTTTAGAAAGATAAAAATATGATTTTTATATATAAATAGTGTTGTTTAAAAATATGATTTTTAATATAAATTTCGTGAAACAGATTGCGTTGGAATCAGAACAGGGAATCTGAGCGATAATAAAGAACGACGGAGTGGAAACCAAAGGTGAGAACTGCTTCTTACTTTAATTTTGTTTACAGTAGTATATACTAGGATGCAGACGGTGCTTAGTAGCTCCTGACACCTTTGATTGAAACCATCGAATAAATTGGTTGAATTTGATTTAGGATGTAAATTAAATTGACTGGAATTGGTATATGTATGACACAAGCTAGTATTAGGCGAGGGATAAGGCTAGACCTTATTCCAGTTCTAGTATTGCGCCGTTATACTGCCAAAATTTTCTAAAATATGTTAAAATGATAAAAATATCATTTTTATTATATAAATGAACCGTATAAAATATTCATGTGTTGAATAAAATATTTTATCGTTGAAAATATAATTTTTAACGTGTATATGAATAAAATAAATATTTATTTACAAATCAGACGATTTGTTTATATACACCCATTTAACTGATATGGATTGGGACGATAAATTTTACACATCGCCCAACTGCACAAATAAAATCTTTGTTTGTTGATTGAAACCCCACACGAGTGTTGGGATGATATTTGACGTACACTAATCCCAATTGTTTAGTTGTATATCAGTCGATTGGTTGACCGACTGTTGTAAGTGTTATTTATTTATATTTAATGCTTATGCCGTTGTGTAATGCACTCTGGATGATGGATGATTGTTTATCATTGTTGTTGTATACATGTGTTGTATGAAATCCATAAAAATAACATTATATGGTAAGTGACTATGTCTGATTCCAATTCAGAAAGAATATTTTAAAATAACGAATATTTTAAAACAAGGAATATTAAGGATCAAAATCTAGTTTTGATGTCCGATTTTTGATAGATACGGAAATATTGAAACATATGAAGCCGTGCTTATCAGATATGCGCGATTTTGACGTGAACGATATTTTTATCGATTTTATTCATTTTTAGAATGAATATCGAAAAGGAAATTATTTTAAAATCTGATATTTTGAAAATATTACATATATATATATATTATAATGATATAGACTATTCAATTTTGATTTAAAATTGAAAAATGAAGTTCGTTTTCAAAACGAATTTAAAACGACTTATAAAATAGTTTTAAATAGAAATTGATGAAGTATATAATATATATATATATATATATTTCATGGACTGAACAGAACGCGCCGTGCAGCGACCGTTCGCGAATTTCGACCATTGACTTCAATTTGACATTACGGGAGATCCGACCATCGGATTCTCCTAAAACTGGAACCATTGGGTTCGTATCGGAAAGAGCCTTCCAATGAATATAAGAGATTTGAAATCTAATGTTGGATTTGGAATTATGTCCAAATCAAATCTGGAAAAGGTCGTTGTAAGTGCAGTTCGATGACCATTTATGGAAATCGACTGAAAGGGCCTTAATAAAATTATTAAAAATATTAAAAATTTGTGCAAAATCATAATAAATGATTTGGAAAGAATTGGGAAGAAAAATTTCATATTTGAAAAGATAAAAATATATTTTTATCGAAATGAACTAGTTATTAACTAGAATTATAATCCAATTATTTTTAAATAAATTGGATTGAGAATGGTTTTTAATATAACCAGGAATTTCCAACGAGCAAATTGGAATGGATTTGGAATGGAAATAATCTTTGGAACATTTCAATATTGGATTCTGTGATTATACAGATGTTGTTATGGAATTTGAAAGATATATTCATATCGTTATTTCCAATATGATATTTGCTGGTTTCAGAATTTGATATTGAATCTAAGCCGATATAATTTCTATTCAGAGTCTTGTATTTAATATAAAATTGGATTTTGGTTTTGTCGTGAATGGTGTATTCATTAACACTGTTCTTAAAACTAGTTAAGAAAAGAATAAATCTTTTAATTAAGATTTAGAGAAGTTTACCAATTAATTAATATTTAATTGGAATTGAATTGAAATTGGATTTTTGGGTTTATCGTGAACGGAGTTTTAAATAACACCTGTTTTTTAACCCAATTAACAGTGAAATGTGATTTGGAATTTATAAACCTTTTTATTAAGATTTAAGAAATTTTCCAAAGTAAAGTTTTCCAATTAATTAATATTTAATTGGAATTGAATGGAATTCGATTTAGTAATAATCGAAGTGAGCTTCTGTGGAGGAAGACTGTTACTGTATATGGAATTTAAAAGGCTTTGCCGTTATTCCATTTATATTATTGGTCGGATACGGAAATTGATATCAATTATATATATTGTTCTGTTTTCCATAAAGAATCCATAATTAATGGAATGTGATCTTGGGTTTATCGTGAATTGTGTTTTAAATGACATTGTTTCTTTAACCCAATTAAAGACAGGATTACGTGTCTATCATTGTATTTCGAACTGTATTCGTTGATCTCTGCTAAATATATATTGGTTTGGTGCTGGAGAATTTATTCTCTTGCTTAACACCCTTCTCTAAGACGTATGAGCTTAGAGGTTATATATCGGCAGAAATCAATCGTACGGTGTAGATTGTCAATGTGGCATGTTTGTATTTCCCAAGTTAAATAATCATTAATATTGATTTTTAGGAAGATTTAAACTAAGTGAGGTTTTAATGAATCTTTAGTTAGATTGGAATGTGAATGTGATAATTTAAATTATCAAATTTGGGAAATGATCGAGATATGGGGTACTACCAATTTTACTCCAGGCAATAATTAAATCTTTAATTAGATTTGAACACGAAATGGTAATTAATTTTATCGATAAAACGGTGGTGTTAGATATGGAATATTACCAATTTTGCTCCATGGGATGAATAGGTTGGGATTGGGAAATATAATAAATGATTACTTTGGTAACGTGCGCTAATCCCGACTAGTTGATAAACCTTAACTTGGTTTTAGAATTGATATCCAAAGAAAGATTAAAAATAAATTTAAAAGAATTTACCTTTGATATAATTAATGGGAACCTTTCCCTAATGATATGAATATTTAAATAAAAGAATATTCAGAATTGGAATGAGGCGTATGCTGTATTTTTATAGCACTTGTTTATAAAATGCGCGAGTTATTCGAAAAGGCCGGGTTTATACCCATGCTGAATAACTGATTCGATGACAAGTCTACGATGGTTGAAGACCAGAGATCATCACATCGTTTGGATGATTACTGATGTCTTGATTGGGCGGTACACCCAAGACAAGGTAATAAGTGGTGATCGTCCAGACGTACTTGGAGATCGACCGGATGTGTGAGGACCTCTCTCATGTATTGGACATATGGGACGAGGAATAAGGTGCCTCTGGTTTCGTTCAGACCCAGAACGAACTAGAAAATGGATGTGTGTCGTATATTGGATTTTATTCTGTGTTGATTGATCCCTATTAAATATATATCTATTTGGTGGCGGAGAATTTATTCTCTTGCTTAACTCCCTTCTTTGAGACGTACGAGCTCAGAGGTTATATATCGATAAACATCAGTTGCATGGCGTGAATTGTCAGTGTGGCATGCTGAGATGCAAATGATCAAGGCTTCTGTTGAAAAGTAGAGTCTTGTGGCTGATATTCAAAGCACGGCCTTAAATGGCATAGCTTTGTGTATAGCGTTAATTCGCGACACTCACACCTCGGTATGAGTCAAAAACGGGATAAGGGACCCAAGGAGGATATGACGTTTCTTTCTGGCCATGGGTGGTGTCATGGTATGGTGCCTAGACATTTATTATATTTTTACCTATGTGGATGATGGATTGCTAGGCGCCTCAGATATATCGGTTACTACGAAGCCGATGGATAGGTCCTATAGGACCGAGAAACGTGTGCTCAGGAATTGCCAATCCTCAAACATAAGGGAGGACCGGCCTTGGAGGATCCAAGGGTATACTGCGGGAGATCCTGAGGCATTTCCTAGAGTTTCTCGAAGCCTGCTGTGACGACCCCAAAACCCCGTACGACGGTGTTAAGGGTAATCTTTGGAATATAACACATAAACAGATAATAGCAGGACAGAAATAAATAAATACACCAAATAATGTACAATAGAATACACTGGATAAACATAATCATCAGAGTTACACAGTATACAGGATCATACTTAGTACAAAATACAGTTTAGCTATACATAAATGTCTACAGCGGAAAACAAACATAATATGTACAATAGGAGCTGAACTGCATAAAAAGAGATAAATGATAGAATCCATCTTCAGCTCCAGCTATCCAAAAAGAGCCTGCTAAAACCTGAATACAAGGCTGCCCGTGTAGAAAGAGGGGCACCCGATTTTGCAAGTGAAACATACTACGAGTCAGTCATGGGACTGGTATGAGAAATCTACTTAACACATTTTATAATATGGCTAATCACAGGACCACGCCACTTTCGCTGAACGGGTTTACTCCATTGGATTTTCAGTGCTTTAAAACAAGTAAATCTTTTAACATCGTAATGCTTTTAATAAAAATGAAGCCATTATAAGATTCAGTTCCCATCACACAATGCAACGCAAACCGGAGGATAGAATTTTTACCTTATAATGACCAAAATATGCTTGATACAAATAAAACAAAAGCTTTTGATATTATTACTAGTGTTTACATGTTTCAAAAACAATTTCAAATCATAAGTATCAATCATAGACGGCATTAATGCCCCATACCACTATGTCTCCATATATAGGTATACAATCAAAACCGCACATGTCATATTTGGAAATTGGATTTCCGTCATGAACCAAGGCAAAAGATAGTCCTTACTGACTTCGAGACAATCTAGCCCATGTGTCCGGAACAGCCGCAACTCCCCCTTGGATTATCAGGGTCGGTCCACTGATGTGGATTATTATGCCTGAACACTGCGTTCCCCCGCCCTTTGGGGCGTAAATGAGCCAAATGGCTCCATCGGCTTCACATAGTCACCGATATATCCGAGGTGCCTTGCAACAGCAACAACCACACAGGTGAAAATAATATAAATGTCAACCAGTTTAAGCACTGACACCACCTCTATCTAGAAGGAAACGCATGCCCTCCCTGAGGTCCTCTCCCGTTTCTGGCTCATACCGGGGTGTGAGGCTCGCGAATCAACGTTATACACAAAGCTATGCCACACAGGCTGTGCTTTGATCATCAACCACAAGACTTTTCTTTTCAACAGAATCCTTGATCATCTGCCACTTAGGCATGCCACACAAGCAATTCACTCTATGCGACTGATTTCTATCAATATATAACCTCTGAGCTCGTACTTCTCAGAGAAGGGCATTAAGCAATATAATAAATTCTCCGCCGCCAAACAGATATATATTTAGTAGAGATCAATCAACACAGAACAAAATCCAATGTCAGACACACAGTCCATGTACAAGCTCGTTCTGGGTCTGAACGAAACCAGAGGCACTCTATACCTCGCATGTCCATCGATCTCCACGTACATCTGGACGATGACCACTTATTATCTATATTTCGGGATGTTTCCCAATCAAGACATCAGTTATCATCCAACCGAGGTGAAGATCTCCGGTCTTCAACCACCGTCTTCATCATTGACTTCTTATCGCCGATCAATTATTTGAAATGAGATTTAACTCGGCCTTTTCAAATAATTCACGTATATTTATAATTTAAATCAATTCATTTCAATGGTTAAATTATTAGACACCAATAATTCTATTATTAAATGTAATTTTCACACCAAACACATTCAACCACCAAATATCTAATAAACCGGGTAAATTCGGATTATTTTCAATTCCATATCATTTATAATATTTTATAACGATTCATCGCTATTTTTTTTCGTTTAAAAATAGCCCATTTCTTTCAAATGACGCTTCAGGCCATAACGCGGTCGTGGCACTGTTATTCTTCAGAATTGATTTACACATATCCGAAAATCTAACCGTTGGATCCTCAAAAATTTTATATCATTAGAAAGATCTTTTCAAAACGAATCCAACGGTTTCAGTTTCGGGAAAATCCGACGATCGGATCTCCCGGTTCAATCGTTTGAAGTTTCGATTTCAAAATACGAACTGCAGCGTCATTATTTGATTTAATTTAATTATATATGTATATAAATATAATCGATTCTGGCATTGTTTTTCTTTAGATTTGAATTAAATATTCCAAACAATCCAACCGTTGGATCTTCACAAAGTGAGTGCCGTTGGAAAGATATTTCCAAGGCGAACCTAACAGTTTCGGTTTCGGGAAAATCCGATGGCCGGATCTCCCGCGCTGATCGTTTGAAATCACGGTTTCAAAACACGAACTGCAGCTTCGTTATTCGATTTATTTTATTTTTATTTATATATATATAAATATAATTCATTCGTCGATTTCAAAACTATGTCCACTTCATATGTTTGATAAAAATGATATTTTTATCATCAAAAATATTTATTCAACCCATGAATATTTTCTATAGTTGATATATATAATAAAAATGTTATTTTTATCTTAAAACAATTTATTTCAAAACACAATTATTTTATATAATTAAATTGTTATTTTTGGTGTTAAAACGATTTATTTAAAACACTAGTATTTTATATAATCTATATATATTATGAAAATGTTATTTTTATTTTTCAAAGAATTTATTCTATACACGAACTCCATTCAACACATGAATTCATTTCAACACATGAATTTTTATTCAACACATGAATTTTATTTCAACATTCAGCACATGAATTTCATTTCAACATTCAACACATGAATTTCATTTCAACATTCGAATTTAAATCAAAAACAGAAATATTTCAGAAAATTTCGGCAGCATAACGGCAGGGTAGTTAAAACCGGGGCCGTCCCTAGTGTGGCTCCTCGCTCTACCTTAAAGCCTCGCGGCTTTTGACAATGGGGATTTTCAATAACTAGTTCGTACGCAGACGAATTTTCCCATATACTAATCCTATTGGGATTTCAACCACAATCATTTATTTCAAATCAACCATTCATGATATTCACCAAATTTTCACATCAACCAATAATCCAAACAATATCACAACCAATATATATCGTCCATAGTCTGTGGACGAGGGGAGTATATATATGTATATATATGTGTATATATATATATATATGTATATAACCATATTTTGATTTCATTTCAATATCACTTCAATTCATTTCAACGCATATATTATTTTTACAACGCATATATAATTTATACATCGAACATACAACTTATACAACGCTTAAACCTGAGATGTACAACGCTTATATAACTCATACTTCGACTATATAATTTATACATCGTTGATTCCATATCGTTTATAAATTACAAATCTCACATTGGGTTCCACTCCACCAAAAATTGCAGAAGGCTCAGAAAAATATCCGGTCTCTTCTAGAATGTAGAAGACATCCACACGAGTCCACTGTCTCTTGTTTCACTGGATTTTGATCAAAAACGAAAAAGATATGATTTTTAGAAGATAATTGAATTTTGCGACACTTTAAAGTGTTAAAACAGTTTGAATATCCATCAGCCGTTACCTCAGTTTCGATGTTCAAAACTAGGGTCCCATTTATCTTCAAATCCGGGTAGCTAGGTTGGAATCGGGTTGCATGAGGTCGAAGAGCTAGGGGAGGCGCAGCTGCGCTGAAGTTGGGGCCCAGTTCGGTGGCGCCAGTGAACGGCGGCGGCGATCTGAAGTTGGCCACTTTGGAGGCACGATTCTCGAAGTAGGAGCGACGAGGATGAGCGTGGCTTAGATGGATTTGAAGAGCTCGGGAAGATCTACAAAAAACTTAACTGGGTCATGGCATTTTGGTGCGTGTGGAGGGAGAAAATGAGGAGGGAAATTATGAAAGGGTTCCGCCGTTGAATCACGAGGCTATCGGGTTGGTCGGAGGAGAAGGAAGAATATGATTGGCTGGTTTTTTTTTATATATTTTTAAAATCCAAAAATACCCCTTATCTCATATGAACTCCAATCCAAACCCAACGACTATCGCCCGTAGCTAAATGCCCCCATTCCGAACACAATGGGATATATTTCGTAGGCCCATTCGACTGTTTGAGTCAGTTTCCCTTCAATTTAAAATATAAAACATTCAATATTTAATTTGAACACACATTTCAATTTGCCGGGGCCACACACTGATTCTAAAAATTCCCGAAAAATAAATCTAGCTGTGTTTTGACGATACAGTCCCAACAAAACTAGTTTCGTCGAATTTTGAGACCGTTTGAAAAATGGCCCTTCTCTGGTCGATCCAATTTAATAGAAATCGACCAAACACATTTTCCTTTGCCACACTCACATACCAACTTCAAAAATTATGAAATTTGAAACCTAGCAATAATTCGACATCCCGGATCCAACAAAAGTGGTTTCGTCGAATTCTGAGGTCGTTTGCAAAATGGCTATTTTCACAGGCTATATAAATTCTATAGCAACCATTCTGAAAATTCGTTTGGCCATAACTTTTGCTTCCCGCTATGAAACTTCGATTTTTCATATTCGTTAGAAAGATATTCACTAACAGATTTAAATATTTTTGGTTTCACTCAAATCCGTTTTATTTTGCACCCAGTATATTCAGTCAAAGTTTGAATTCAATTTTTGAAATTACCGCGCCATTTCAAGCCTTGTTTATAACTAGAATTAATTATAATTTTTTTCAAATATCGATTCAAACATATTTTTTTGTCGCTATTATTTAAAATAATTTATTTTAAGTATCTAAAATCCACTAAAATAGCCAATTTAAAATTTTTAAATTGGTTCAGATTTTTCGGGTTGTTACAACTGCGAGGAGTACATCGCTTGCCTCGACTCATGATGGAAATCCAATTTCCAATACGTGACATTTCGGTTTTGATTGTAGAGCCTAGTATGGCGAAATGATATATGGTACCCATGCCGTCTATGATTGATACATTTATATTTGAAGTTGTTTTTGACACTATACACTTATAATAGTATCAAATGATTGTTTTTAACATACCAAGCATGTTTGGCTATTATAAGGGAAAACTCTATCCTCCGGCTTGCGTTGCATTGTGTGATGGGACCTGAGTCTTATAATAGCTTCATTTTTTCAAAATGCATTGCGCTGTTTGTTATATGCACTGGTATTCTTCGGAGAAAACTCGTTCCGTGTTATACGACATGGTTCCTTGATTTACTTTATTTTTAAAGTAAAGATTTAATAACTGTTTTAGTTCTCACACCAGTCACATGACTAACCTGGAGTTTATTGTTTTAACCTAAACTCTGCATGCCCCTATTTTCCACATGGGCAGCTAGTGGTTGAGTTTTTCATATATTTCTTTTCCAGGATCCCAAATTTACAGCTGGAGCTACATTCAGAATGCTCTATATCTGTGTATTTCCTTCAGTTGTGTTATGTATTATTTTTGCGCTGCAATGTAATGAATTTTAATCTCTGATATTTTCTTGATGTATATTATTTATTCATACACTGTATATTCTTGTACTTTGATGTAATTGTTGTAATAAGCAATGAAATGTTCTGTCATTTGTGTCCTAATTTGTTGTGTTCTTAACTCAATCCGGGCTTTCCCGTAAGGGCGAGTTTGGGTCGTTTCAGTTTGGTATCAGAGCTTTGGTTTACAGAGCTCGAGAACAAGGCATACTAGAACCAAACGAAAGAATTCATCAGAGATTGGATAAGTAATATCCAATGAGAGTGGCTCGTTAGAGATAGGATCAGTATCCTAGAACGAGTGTGAAGAGTGTTATTTTTAAAATAAAATAAAAACAAATTTTGTTTTGAAAATTTAAACCTTATAATACTTATTTGAATATTTTATTTTAAATTGATTTGGACAATCGAGTATATGAAGATTTTGCATATACGCATTGCAAACGTGTATACAAAGCCCAAAATATACTGGACAGATATAGAATCATGCTCTAGTTGCTCGAACATGATTCTGATGATCAGCATGACATCATCAGCATTTATGTTCGAGTATTCGAAAGTGGGATATCTATATATTTCCAATTGACTGGTGTGAGAACCAAAACATAGCTTGAATTTATCATTTGTGATTAGAAACACAAAATATGATTTTTGAGTATATTAAAAGATATATATTTGAAACGTTAATCAACTAATTGATTGTTGGTTGTGATGTTTGATCATTTATTAACTAATAAAATCAAAATGTGAATGAAAGGAAAATTTAGCCAAATCAAGTCAAAATTGAACTGAATTGAAATTTGATTGGAGTTGCATATATGCACATGTATATACATTGAACAGGTCATAGCATGGACGCTAAGAAGAGGAATAAAATTGTATGCCCGACAAATAGGTACATGATTACTATATTTCTTGGGGTTTGATGATTTTATGAGCCGATTGGCTAGCCACTTGGTTTTTTCTTTATCTTTTGGATTGATGAGGGGCCTGCTTGTTTAGTTTTGGTTTGAAAGGTCTCATCATACAAAAGAGGTTATGGCGAAATTTTTCAAAAATTTAGGATGTTAGCCAAATTTTTGAAGAATTTGAAAATTCTTAGAAACTGAAAAGTTAAAGAATGAAAGTTGAGTTGATTAGTTAAACAACTTTCAGCTCCGTTCCTTTTCGAGGACGAAAAGATTTTAAGTTGGAGAGATTGTAACAACCTGGATTTTCAAAACCAATTTAAATTTTTTATTTTAGCTATTTTAATGGATTTTGAATATTTAAAATGATATATTTTAAATAATAATGACTAAAAATTTATTTTAATCATAGTTAGAATGAATAAATTTATTTTAATTATAAAACGAGCCTGAAATAGCGTGGTAGTTTGAAAATTCGATTTCATATTTCAAATGAATGTACAGAATTCAAAATAAATCGGATTTAGTAAAAAAAGAAATATTTGAACCTGTTTAATTATATCTTTCTAAAGAATGTGAAAAATATAGATTTCATAACGGGAATTGAAAGTTATGGCCAGTTTAAATTTCAGAATAGTCGCTATGGAATTTAATATAATATATAGCCCCTAAAAATAGTCATTTTGCATACGACCTCCGTTTTCGATGAAACCACTTTAGTTGGATCCAGAATGTCAAATTATTGCTAGATTCCAATTTTCAGAATTTTTGGTATTAATACGTGAGCGTGGTGAATTTAAAGGTGTTTGGTAATTTCAATTTGAATTTAATCCACTGGAAAAGAACCGTTTTTCAAACGATCTCCAAATTCGATGAAATTAGTTTTGTTAGGACTGTATCATCAAAAGATAACTAGATTTATTTTTCTGGAATTTTTGGTGTCAGATGTGGCCCAGGTAAATTAAAATGTGCATTCAAATTCAATATATATTGATTTATATTTTAATTTAAATGAAAACCAATCGAAACAGTCGAATTGGCTTATGGGACATATCCCATTGTGTCTGAAATGGGGGTAATTAGCTAGGGGCAACAGTCATTGGGTTCGATTTGGAGTTCGGATGAAAAGTCAACTTTGTGGAGAATTAAGTTAATTAAATAATTAATTATATAAGACCCCTCCCCCATCCCTTTCTCTCTCCCCGCAAATAACGGAAAAAGAATAAAATAAAAACCCACCCACGTCGTTCCCCGTCGTCCTCCCCAGCGGGCGCCACCGCGCTCTCCAGGCGGTGCCGCACCGCCGCTGGCGGATCCCCCTCCTCCCCTCTCCAAAGAAACCCCAACCCATAAAACCCTACCCCTAAATCAGGCCGCCAGTGAGATCCGCAACCCACCGCTCCGCCGTGGGCCCCTGCGCCACCGCGAAGACCCCCCTTTCGATCGATTACGCCACTAACAGCCTCCGTCTCCGGCGACCAAAACCCTAAATTTTTCGACTGTAAGTTTTTCTGATTTTAATTATGATTTTTATGTGAATAAAATTATGATTTTTATGTGAGTAAAATTATGATTTTTAGGTTAATAAAACTATGATTTTTATTTAGCTAAAATATGATTTTTATTTAGCTAAAGATATGATTTTTATTTAGCTAAAAATACAATTCATAGCTTCATAAAGATATGATTTTTTAGGTAAAAATATGATTTTTAGTTGTATAAAAATATGATTTTTATTATGAAGATAGTGAAATAAAAATATGATTTTTATTATGAAGATAGTGAATTAAAAATATGATTTTTATTATGAAGATAGAGAGATAAAAATGTGATTTTTATATAAATAGTATTAGAATAAAGATATGATTTTTAGTCATATAAAAATACGATTTTTAATGATATAAAAATATGATTTTTAGTTACATAAAAATACGATTTTTAATGATATAAAAATACAATTTTTAGTTATATAAAAATATAATTTTAGTAGATAAAAATATGATTTTTATCATAGCTATGAAATAATTTTTAGAAAGATAAAAATATGATTGTTATATATAAATAGCATTCTTTAAAAATATGATTTTTAATATAAATTTCATGAAAAAGATTGCGTTGGAATTAGAACAGCGAATCTGAGCAACAATAAAGCATGGTGGAGTGGAAACCAAAGGTGAGAACTGCTTCTCACTCTAATTTTGTTTACAATAAAATATATACTAGGATGCAGACGGTGCTTAGTAGCACCCGACACCTTTAATTGAAACCATGGATGTTTGGTTGTTTGTTTTGATTGATAAATTAGTTGAATTTGATTTGGGATGTAAATTGAATCGATTGGAATTGGTATGTGTATGGCGCGAGCCAGTATTAGGCGAGGGATAAGGCTAGACCTTATTCCGGTTCTAGTATCGCGTTGTTATGCTGCAAAATTTTCTAAAATATGTTAGAACAATAAAAATATCATATTTATTGTATAAATGAACCGTATAAAATATTCATGTGTTGAATAAAATATTTTATCATTGAAAATATAATTTTTAACGTGTATATGAATAAAATAAATATTCATTTACAAATTAGACGATTTGTTTATGTACACCCATTTAACTGATATGGATTGGGACGATAAATTTTACACATCGCCCAACTGCACAAATAAAATATGTGTTTGTTGATTGAAACCCCACACAGGTGTTGGGATGATATTTGACATACACTAATCCCAATTGTTTCGTTGTATGTCAATCGATTGGTTGATCGACAGTTGTAAGCGTTATTTATTTATATTTAATGCTTATGTTGTTGTGTAATGCACTCTGGATGATGAATGATTGTTTATCATTGTTGTTGTATACATATGTTGTATGAAATCCATATAAATAACATTATATGGTAATTGACTGTATCTGATTCAAATTCAGAAAGAACTAATATTTTAAAATAAGGAATATTTTAAAATAATATTCGGTAAAGGATTAAAATCTGATTTTGATGTCGGATTTTGGATGGACACGAAAATATTGAAACAAATGAACCCATGTTGATCAGATATGCGCCTTTTTGATGTGAACGATATTTATATCGATTTTATTCACTTTTAGAATGAATATCGAAAAGGAAATTATTTCAAAATCCGTTATTTTGAAAATATTATCATATATATGTACATATATATATATATATATATATATATATATATATATATATTCTAATGATATAGAATATTCAATTTTGATTTAAAATTGAAAAATGAAGTTGGAATCGTTTTTAAAACGACTTATAAAATACGTTTTAAATGGAAATCAACGAAATATATATTATATATATTTAATGGCCTGAATAGAACGCGCCGCACCGAGATCGTTCGCTAATTTCAACCATTGATTTTGAATTGACATTACAGGAGATCCGACCGTCGGATTTTCCTAAAACTGGAACTGTTGGGTTCATATCGAAAAGAGCTTTCCAATGAATATAAGAGATTTGAAATCTACCTGTTGGATTTGGAATTATGTCCAAATCAAATTTGGAAAAGGTCGTTGTAAGTGTAGTTCGATGACTGTTTACGGAAATCGACTGAAAGGGCCTTAATAAAATTATTAAAAATATTAAAAATTTGTGTAAAATCATAATAAATGATTTGGAAAGAATTGGAAAGAAAATTTCCACGTTTGTAAAGATAAAAATATATTTTTATCAAAATGAACTAGTTATTAACTTGATTTGAAACCCAATAATTTTTAAATAAAATAAATTGGATTTGTGAATGGTTTTAATATAACCAGAAATTTCAAACGAAAAAATTGGAATGGAATTGGAATGGAAATAATCTTCAGAATATTTCGATATTGGATTTCGTGATTATACGGATATCGTTATGGAAATTTGGAAGATACATATATCATTATTTCCAATACGATATTTGCTGGTTTTAGAATTTGATATTGAATATAAATTGATATAATTTATATTCAGAGCCTTGTATTTAATATCAAATGGGATTTTGGGTTTGTCGTGAACAGTGTCTTTACTAACACTGTTCTTAACCCAGTTAAGAAAAGAATAAATCTTTTAATTAAGATTTACAGAAGTTTACTAATTAATTAATATTTAATTGGAATTGAATTGAAAATTGGATTTTTGGTTTTATCGTGAATGGAGTTTTAAATAACACTTGTTCTTTAACCCGATTAATAGTGAAGTTAAGATTTGGAATTTTTAAATCTTTATTCTAAGATTTAATGGAATTTTTCCAAAGTAAAATTTTCCAATTTAATATAAATAAATTAGGATTGAATGGAATCCGATTTGGTAATAATCGAAGTGAGCTTCTGTGGAGGAAGACTGTTAATATATATGGAATTTAAAAGGCTTTGTCGTTATTTCATTTATATATTAGTCGGATACGGAAATTGATACCGATTATATATTGATCTGTTTTTCCGTGAAGATTCCATAATTAATGGAATGGGATTTTGAGTTTATCGTGAACTGTGTTTTAAATGACATTGGTTCTTTAACCCAGTTAAAGTCAGGTTACATGTCTAACATTGTATTTCGAACTGTATTATTGATCTCTACTAAGTATATATTTGTTTGGTGGTAGAGAATTTATTCTCTTGCTTAACACCCTTCTCTGAGACAAACGAGCTTAGAGGTTATATATCGGCAGAAATCAGTGGTATGTTGTAGATTGTCGATGCAGAATGTTTGATTTCCAAAAGTTAAATAATCATTAATATTGATTTTTGTGAAGATTAAAACTAAGTGGAGTTTTAATGAATCTTTAATTAGATGGAAATGAGAATGTGATAGCTTAAATTATCAAATTCGGGAAATGATCGAGGATGGAGTACCACCAGTTTTATTCCAGGAGATAGTTAAATCTTTAATCAGATTTGAACGTGAAATGGAAATTAAATTTATCGGTAACACCATGGTGTTAGATATGGAGTATTACCAGTTCTTCTCTATGGGATGAATATGTTCGGATTGGGAAACTAAACAAATGATTATTTCGGTAAGGTTCACTAATCCTGACTAGCTGATAAACCTTAATTTGGTTCAGATTTGATATCCAAAGTTAGACTAAAAAATAAATTTAAAGAATTTATCTTTGATAAAATTAATGGGAACCTTTCCCTAATGATGTGAATATTTGAATAAAAGAATATTCTGAATTGGAATGAGGCATATGTTGTGTTTGTGTAGCACTTGTTTAAAATATATGCGAGTTATTCGGAAAGGCGGAGTTTATAACCATTCTGAATAACTTATTCGACGATAAGTCGATGATGAAGACGATGGTTGAAGACCGGAGGTCTTTACATCGTTTGGATGATTACTGATGTCTTGATTGGGTTGTACACCCAAGACAAGGTAATAAGTGGTGATCGTCCAAACGTACTTGGAGATCGACCGGATATGCGAGGACCTCTCTCCTGTATTGGACATATGGAATGAGCAATAAGGTGCCTTCGGTTTGTTCAGATCTAGAACAAACTAGTAAATGGATATGTATCTGACATTGGATTTAATTCTGTGTTGATTGATCTCTATTAAATATATATTTGTTTGGTGGTGGAGAATTCATTCTTTTGCTTAACACCCTTCTCTAAGACGTACGAGCTTAGAGGTTATATATCGATAGACATCAGTCGCATGGCATGGAATTTCAATGTGGCATGCTGAGATGCAAGTGATCAAGGCTTTTACTAAAAAGCTGAGCCTTGTGGTTGATGATCAAAGCACGACTTTAAATAGCATAGCTTTGTGTATAGCGTTAATTCGCGAGCCTCACACCCCGGTGTGAACCAGAAACGGGAGAGGACTACATGGAGGACATGTGTTTCTTTCTAGCTAGGAGTGGTGCCATGGTATGGAGCCAAGACATTTTACTTATGTGGATGATGGAAAGCGAGGCGCCTTGGATATATCGGTCACTACGGGGCCGATGGATGATATGGTCGACATACTAACCATATTTACGCCCTATAGAGTGGGGAAACGCATTGTTCAGGAATTACTAATCCTCAAACATAAGTGAGGACCGGCCCTGAAGATCCATGGGCTCACCTGAGTCTGAGTCCTGATACATGGTAGGCTAGATTGTCTCGAATTAGGTAAGGACGTTCCCTTGCCTTGGTTCACAGATGGAAATCCAATTTCCAATACGTGACATTTCGGTTTTGATTGTAGAGCCTAGTATGGCGACATAGTAGCATGTGATACTATGTCGTCTATGATTGATACATTTATATTTGAAGTGATTTTGGCACTATATACTTATAGTAATATCAAAATGATTTGTTTTAAACGTACCAAGCATGTTTGGCTATTATTAGAGAAAACTCTATTCTCCGGCTTGCGTTGCATTGTGTGATGGGACCAGAGTCTTATAATAGCTTCATTTTTCGAAAAGCATTGCGCTGTTTAGAACTGTTTACGCATTGGTGTTCTTGGGAGGAAACCCTTCCCGTGTTATACGGCGTGGTCCCTTGATTTACTTTATTTTAAAGTAAAGATTTAATAACTGTTTTAGTTCTCACACTAGTCAGACTGACCTGGAGTTTATTGTTTTAACCTAAACTCTGGGTGCCCCTATTTTCCACATGGGCAGCTAGTAGTTTTGGTTTTTACAGATATTATTTTCACAGGATCCTGGATTTACAATTGGAACCATATTTAGAAAGCTCTGTATCCATGTATTTCTTTCGGTTGTGTTATGTATTATTTTTCCGCTGCTATGTATTTAAATGTAATTTAAATCTCTGATATTTTCCTACTGCATATTATTTATTCCTACTCTGTTATATTCTTGTATGCTAATGTAAATTGTTGTAATAGCAATGAAATGTTCTTCTATTTGCGCTCGGGTTTGTCTTGTCCTCAAGGCAGTCCGCCTTCTTGTTCGGTTTAGGCCGGTCGGGAAGTACGGGTCACTACATAGTAACTTCACTATTCATCCCATCTTCATGTTGCATCACCCATTGTTACAACCTGGAAAATCGGAACCAATTTAAAATATTTTATTTTGGCAATTTTAATGAATTTTGAATATTTAAAATGATTTATTTTAAATAATAACGACTAGAAATTAATTTGAATAGAATTAGAATGTATAATTTTATTTAAATCGAAGTTAGAATATAAATATTTATTTTAATTATCAAAGGAATTGGAAATGGCGCGGTAGTTTGAAAATTCGATTTCAAATTTCAAATGAATGTACAGGATTCAAAATAAACCGGATTTTAGGGAAACCAAAAATATTAGAATCTATTTGAAAATATCTTTCCGACGAATCTAAAAAATCCAAATTTCATAGCGGGAATAAAAAGTTATGCCCATTTGAAAATTCAGAATAGTCGCTATGGAAATATAGCCCTTAAAAATAGCGTATGCAAGCGACCTTCGTTTTCGACGAAACCACTTTGGTTGGATCCGGAATGTCAAATTATTGCTAGATTCCAATTTTCATAATTTTTGGAATCAATATGTGAGCGTAGCGCATTTAAACACATGTGACCAATTTCAGTTGAATGTAATCAACTGGAAAATGACAGTTTTTCAAACGGTCCCCAAATTCGATGAAATTAGCTTTGTTAGGACCGTATCGTCCAAAACATAGCTAGAAATAATTTCTCTAGAATTTTTAGGGCTTGTATGTGACCACTATAAATTAAAATGTGCGTTCAAATTCAATACGTATTGATTTATAATTTAATTTAAGTGAAAACTGATTGAAACAGTCGAATTGGCTTACGGGACATATCCCATTGCGTTCGGAATGTGGGTATTTAGCTAGGGGCGATAGTCGTTTGGTGCGATTTGGAGATTGGATAAAAAGTAACAATTTGGATTCAAAATCAAAAATTAAATAAATATACTTATATAAGGCCCCACCCTTCTTCCTCCATCACCGTGGAAAACATAAAGAAGATTAAAAAAAATTGCGATCCCCAAATTGATCAGCGATCGATCCTCCGCCTGTGGCCTCCCCATTCCGCCGCCATCCAGTCAGCCGACCACCCCCCGTCCATCGCTCCAACGTCGCCCTCCTCTCCCCTCTCTCCACCGCAATCCCCCAAAACCCCAAACCTCCATCCCTCAAATCAAGTCGCCGGTCCAACCCTAACCCGCCCCTGGTCAGCTCCGCTCCCTCTAACCATTTTAGGTCCATCGCCACCCCAATTGCCCCTCTCCGGCCATCCCTCCAACACACCTGAACGGAAACCGCCACCCCCTCCCTTGCTCCACCGGTGCCGCCATTTCCTCCCCACCTCCGATTCAAAACAGCGAACACCTCCTCCTCCCTCATCATTTAGCAAATGTGAGTTTTTTTATCGGTAATCTAGTTTTTATTTTTACGAAACAATATCGTTATAAAATCAGTTTTTATCTACATAAATTAGCGAAGAAAGATGGGATTTTTATATATGATGTTAGCGAAGAAAGATTTGAACTTTATATACATGATTTGAGAATAAAAATACGATTTTTATATATGTAATGACGGTATAAAAATACGATTTTTATGCATGTAATGGCGTAGTAAGTGTACCATTTTTATGTCATGAAAGTATATGATTTTTAGGTTACAAAGATACGATTTTTAAATATATAAAAAATCGATTTTTTTATATGAAGTAGTGAAATAAAGATTTGATTTTTATATTAATGATTTTAGAAATAAAGATGCGATTTTTATTTATGAAAATAAAGAGTAAAAATATGATTTTTATCTATATGGATTTGAAATAAAAATTCGATTTTTAGTATTTGAATATCGAAATAAAATATAATTTCTATATAATAAGTAGCGAATGTAAAAATATTATTTTTATACTGTTAACATCGTTTTAAAAATATGTTTTTTATATATGTAGCGTTGAAATGGAAATGTGATTTTTACTACAAAAATCGTGTGAAATAGATTGCGATGGAACCGACGGGAATCAAATCCAAGTCCGAACCGTTCAGAAATAAGGAATGGAGGAGTGGATTCCAAAGGTGAGAACTTCTCACTTTAATTTTATTTTCTAGATAAAATATATACCAGGATGCAGACGGTGCTTAGCAGCACTCGGCACCCATCATCCACAGACCATGGATGACTTGTTTGATTGTATTGTGTTGTGTTTGACGATTGTGATGTGGAATGAAAATAAAGTATTCTATTGTTAAAAAATATAATTTTTAACATGTATATGAATAAAATAAATATTCATTTACCAATCGAATGATTTGTTGATGTACACCCATCTGACTGATATTGATTGGGACGATATATTTTACACATCACCCAACTGCACAAATAATAAATAGTGTTTGTTGTTTGAAAACCCCACACGGGTATTGGGATGATATTGGGCATACACTAATCCAAATATTTAGTTGTATGTCAATCGATTGGTTGTCAGGCTGTTATAAGCGTTGAATATTTAATGCTTATGAAATGTAGAATGCACTCTGGATGATGGTTGATTGTTTATCATTGTTGTTCTATACATATGTTGTATAAAATCGATATAAATAACATTATATGATAATTGACTGTGTCTGATTCCAGTTCAGAAAGAATGAATATTTTAAAATAACGAATATTTTAAAATAATACTTAGTAAAAGATCAAAATCTGATTTTGATGTCCGATTTGGGATGGACACGAAAATATTTAAATATATAAAGCCGTGTTGATTAGATTAACGCCATTTTGATGTGAACGATATTTATAACAATTTTATTCATTTTAATAATGAATATCGAAAAGAAAGTGATTTCAAAATCTAATTTTTTGAAAATACTATCATTTATTTATCGATGATATGGAATATTCAATTTTGATTTGAAATTGAATATGATGTTGAAATCGTTTTGAAAACGAATTTATAACGATTTATAAAATATGTTTTAAATAGAAATCGATGAAATATGTATAATATATATATATATATATATATAATGGCCTGAATAGAACGCGCCGCGCCGCGGCAGTTCGTGAATTTCGACCATTGACTTCGAACGGATATTGCAGGAGATCCAACCGTCAGATTCTCCTAAAACCGGAACCGTTGGGTTCATATCGAAAAGAGCTTTCCGAGAATATAAGGGATTTGAAATATAACGTTTTGATTTGGAATTATGTCCAAATCAAATTTGGAAAAGGTCGTTGTAAGTGCAGTTCGATGACCGTTTATGGAAATCAACTGTACGGGCCTTGATAAAATTATTAAAAATATAAAAAATTTGTGTAAAACCATAATAAATGATTTGGAAAGAATTGGGATGAAAAATTCCATATTTGAAAAGATAAAATTATATTTTTATCGAAATGAACTAGTTATGAACTAGTATCATAATCCAATATTTTTAAATAAATAAATTAGATTTGAAATGGTCTTAAAAATAACTAGAATTTCCAATATATGAATTGGAATGGATTTGAATCGAAATTATCTTCAGAATGTTTCGATATTGGATTCCGTGAGTATACAGATATTGTGGAGGAATTTGGAAGATATGTATATATCATTACTCCCAATACGATATTTGTTGTTCTCAGAATTTGATACTGAATATAAGCCGATATAATTTCTATTCAGAGACTTGTATCTAATATTGAATTGGATTTTGGGTTTGTCGTGAAGGGTGCCTCCATTAACACTGTTATTAAACCCAGTTGAGAAAAGAATAAATCTTTTAATTTAAATTATTAGAGTTTCCAATTAATTAACATTTAATTGGAATTAAAAATGGAATGTGAATTGGGTTTATTGTGAACTATGTTTTTAACGACATTCGTTCTTTAACCCGATTTACAGTGAAATGTGATTTGGAATTTATGAAACTTTTTATTAAGATTTAACGGAGATTTTACAAAGTAAAGTTTTCCAATTTAATATATTAAATTGGAATCGAAAGGAATTCAATTTTATAATAATTGAAGTGAACTTCTGTAGAGGAAGACTGTTAATACATATGGAATTTAAAAGGATTTGCCGTTATTACATTTATATTATTAGTCGGATACGGAAATTGATATCGATTATATATTGATTTGTTTTCCGTGAAGATTCCATTAATGGAATGTTATTTGGGTTTATCGCGAACTGTGTTTTAAATGACATTAGTTCTTTAACCCGGTTAAAGATAGGATTACATGTCTAACATTGTATCTCGAACTGTATGGTTGATCTCTGCTAAATATATATCTGTTTGGTGGCGGAGAATTTATTCTCTTGCTTAACACCCTTCTCTAAGACGTATGAGCTTAGAGGTTACATATCGGCAGAAATCAATAGTACGGTGTAGATTGTGGATGAGACATGTTAGTGTTTCCAAAGTTAAATAATCATTAATATTGATTTTTGGGAAGGTTGAAACTAAGTGGATTTTTAATGAATCTTTAATTAGATTGAAATGTGAATTGATAATTTAAATTATCAAATTTGGGAAATGATCGAGAATGGAGTATCACCAGTTTTTCTCCTAGCGATAGTTAAACCTTTAATTAGATTTGAACGTGAAATGGTAATTAAATTTACCAATAACACCGTGGTGTTAGATATGGAGTATGACCAGTTTTGCTCTATGGGATGAATGGGTTGGGACTGGAAAATTAAACAAATGATTACTTCGATAAGGTGTGCTAATCTCGACTAATTTGGAAAACCTTAATATGGTTTGAATTGATAATCAAAAGGAAGATTAAAGAATAAATTTAAAGAATTTATCTTTGATAAAATTAATGGGAACTTTTCCCAAAGGATATGAATATTTAAATAAAAGAATATTCAGAATTGGAATGAGGCATATGTTTTGTTTTTATAACTCTTGTTTATAATATACTCGAGTTATTCGGAAAGGCCAGGATTGTACCCATTCTGAATAACTGATTCGACGATAAGTCGACGATGAAGACGGTGGTTGAAGATCGGAGGTCTTCACATCGTTTGGATGATTACTAATGTCTTGATTGGGCTATACACCCAAGACGAGGTAATAAGTGGTGTTCGTCCAGACGTACTTGGAGATCGACTGGATATGCGAGGACCTCTTTCCTGTATTTGACATACAGGACGAGGAATAAGTTACTTCCGATTTCGTTCAGACCCAAAACGAACTTGTAAATGGATGTGTGTCTGACATTGGATTTTATTCCGCATTGATTGATTTCTATTAAATATATATCTGTTTGGCGGCGGAGAATTTATTCTATTGCTTAACGCCCTTCTCTGAGACGTACAAGCTCATAGGTTATATATCGATAGATATCAGTCGCATGGCATGAATTGCCTTTGTGGCATGCTGAGATGCATATGATCAGAGCTTCTGTTGAAAAGCAGAGTCTTGTGGTTGATGATCAAAGCACGGCTTTAATATAGCATAGCTTTGTGTATAGCGTTAATTCGCGAGCCTCACGCCTCGGTATGAGTTTAAAATGGGATAAGGGACACAAGGAGGACATGACGTTTCTTTCTAGCTATGGGTGGTGTCAGGGTTTTGCAAGCCCTAACATTTTTATATTTTTACCTTTGTGGTTGTTGGAATGTGAGGTACCTCGGATATATCGGTCTCTACGGAGCCAATGGATATAGGTCCTATAGGACCGGGAAACGTGTGTTTAGGAATTACCAATCCACTAACTAAGTGTGGACCGGCCTTGGAGGATCCAAGGGTCTACTCCGGGAGACCCTGAGGCATTTGCTAGAGTGTCTCGAAGCCGGCGAGGAGTACATCCCTTGCCTCGACTCATGACAGAAATCCAATTTCCAATACATGACATTTCAGTTTTCATTATAGAGCCTAGTATGGCGACATAGTGGGATGAGGCACTATATCGTCTATGATTGATACATTTATATTTGAAGTTGTTTTCATACACTTTACACTATAATAGTATCGAAATGATTTGTTTTAAACGTACCAAGCATGTTTGGCTATTATAAGGTAAAACTCTATCCTTCGGTTTGCGTTGCATTGTGCGATGGGACCTGAGTCTTATAATAGCTTCATTTTTCAAAAAAGCATTGTGCTGTTTATAAGTGTTTATGTATTGGTATTCTTGGGAGGAAACCCGTTCCGTGTTATGCGGCGTGGTCCCTTCGTATACTATATTTTAAAGTAAAGTTTTAAATAACTGTTTTAGTTCTCACACCAGTCACATGACTGACCTAGAGTTTATTGTTTAAACCTAAACTCTGGGTGCCCGTATTTTCCACACGGGCAACTAGTAGTTTTGGTTTTGCAGATTTATTCTCACAGGTTCCTGGTTTACAGCTGGAATGATATTCGGAAAACTTTTATCTGTGTATCTCTTTCAGTTATGTTTTGTATTATTTTTCGTTGCATTGTAATTGTAATCTCTGATATTTTTCTGATGTACAATATTTATTCATTCTTTGTATATTCTTGTACTCTGATGTAAATTGTTGTAATAAGCGATGAAATTTTCTTCTGCTTGTGCTCTGATTTGTCGTGTTATCAACTCAATCCGGGCTTTCCTTAACGGGGAAGTTTGGGTCATGTCAGTTTGGTATCAGAGCTTTGGTTTACAGAGCTCGAGAAAAAGACATAGTAGAACTGATCGAAAGAATTCATCAAAGATTGGATTAGTAATATCCAATAAGGAATGACTCGTTAGACATGGGATCTGTAGTATCCTAGAACGAGTGTGAAGAGTGTTATTTTTAAAAATAAAAAAATGAAAACAAATTTTGTTTTGGAAATTTAAACCATTTTATACGTATTTGAATATTTATTTTATATTGAATTTGGACAATCGAGTATATAAAGATTTTGCATATACGCCTTGTAAACGTGTATTCGAAGTTTGAATATACTGGATAGATATAGAATCACACTCTAGTCGCCCGGAGATGAAATTATTAATGACTGTACATCATCAGTCGTTTGTATTCGAGTTTCAAAGGTGGGATGTCTATAAATTTCCTATTGACTGGTGTGAGAACCAAAACTAGATAGGTTATTGTTGTGATTTAGCATCAAAAATATGATTTTTGAATATATATATATTAAAGTTATGCATTTGAAAAACTAATCAACTAATTGATTGCTGATTGTGTTGTTTGATTATTGGCTCGATTTATTAAAATTTGAACCATTAGCCAAATCGAATCAAAATATTGAAACGACTTGAAAATTATTTGATATTGCATGCATATACATGTATATACATTGAACAGGTCATAGTAGGGAAGCTAAGAAGAGGAATAAAATTGTATGCCCGACAAATAGGTACATGTTTACTAATTTATTGGGTTTGGATGATTTTATGAGCCGATTGGCTAGTCACTTGGCTTTTTCTTTTTCTTTTTTAAATGATAGGGCCTGTGTGGTGGTTTAGGGATTTTCCCGATGCTCCCCGTACAAAGGAGGTTATGACGAAATTTTTCGAAAATTTAGGGTGTTAGCCAAATTTTTGAAAAATTAGAAATTCTTTGAAACTAAAAAGTTGAAGAATGAAAGCCAGAACGAAAGTTGAATTGATTAGTAAATAACTTTCAGCTCCGTTCCTTTTCGAGGACGAAAAGATTTTAAGTGGGGGAGATTGTAACAACCCGAAAAATCGGAACCAATTTAAAATTTTTATTTTGGCAATTTTAATGAATTTTGAATATTTAAAATAATTTATTTTAAATAATAACGACTAGAAATTTATTTTGAATAGAATTAGAACGTATAATTTTATTTAAATCGAAGTTAGAATATATATATTTATTTTAATTATAAAAGGAATTGAAAATGGCGCGGTAGTTTGAAAATTCGATTTCAAAATTCAAATTTCAAATGAATGTACAGGATTCAAAATATATCGGATTTTAGTGAAACCAAAAATATTAGAATCTATTTGAAAATATATTTCCACTGAATCGGAAAAATCCAAATTTCATAGCGGGAATAAAAAGTTATGCCCAGTTGAAAATTCAGAGTAGCCGCTATCGAAATTAGCCCTAAAAAATAGCGATTTTGCAAACGACCTTCATTTTCGATGAAACCACTTTGGTTGGATCCGGAATGTCAAATTATTGCTAGATTCCAATTTTCATAATTTTTGGAATCAATATGTGAGCGTGGTGCATTTAAAAGCGTGTGACCAATTTTAGTTGAATTAAATCGATTGGAAAGTGGCCATTTTTCAAACGGTCCCCACCTTCGACGAAATTAATTTTGTGAGGACTGTATCGTGAAACATTGCTAGAAATAATTTCTTTGGAATTTTTTGGGTCCGTATGTGGCCCCGGTAAATTAAAATGTGCATTCAAATTCAATATATATTGATTTATAATTTAATTTAAATGAAAACTAATCGAAACAGTCGAATTGGCTTACGAGACATATGCCATTGCATTCGGAATGGGGATATTTAGCTAGGGGGTGACAGTCGTTGGGTGTGATTTGGAAATTGGATAAAAAGTAACATTTTGGATTCAAAATCAAAAATTAAATAAATATATTTATATAGGGCCCCACCCTTCTTTCTCCATCACCGTGGAAAACAGAAAGAAGATAAAAAAAAGTCGCGATCCCCAAATCGATCAGGCGATCGATCCTCCTCCTGTGGCCTCCCCATTCCATCGTCGTCCAGTCAGCCGACCACCCTCCCCTCCGTCCATCGCTCCAGCGTCGCCCTCCTCTCCCCTCTCTCCACCATAATCGATTGGAAAATGACGGATTTACGATGAATTTCATATATAATGGAGAGAGTTTTAAAAAGCTAATCATTTCCAATTATTTTCAAAAGATTTTAAAAAAAATGAGGCTCAAACAACAGTGATGGATTTGGACTATAATTAATAATTCAATTTAAGTGACAAAATCGAATAATCTCAAATCCCAATACCTATCAATCAACAAATCATAATATGTCATAAGATATTAACACATTTCACATATTAGAAGATGGACTGACAGGCTGGTTTTTAAACACCAAGGAGAATTTCATATAAAAGTTTATTTAGCATTTTATTCCTTTTCTTTTTCTTTTTATTTAAGAGCACACTGACCACGCATAACCAAAGCTTGGATTTTTAAATGAGGTCAGTCGCAGCTTAAATTATAAGTTGTCTCTTAACCATGCATGACCAGAGCTTGGATTTTTAAATGAGGTTAGAGACACACTTATGTATTAGTTATATATTTATCGTTTTCAGCTTCAAAAATAAAAAAAAACTCCTCGGTATATAAAACCAGTATATGGATGATAGAAGATGGGGTAGGTACAGAAATGGACTGTGAAATAAATTTCTAAATTAATTATATTATGAAAAATGATAAGCTGTACCGAGATCATTGAAAATTTTCAATTGTCACTAATTCTGAAAAATAACATAGTCCCATTTCTATCACAAATATTTCCACTGTATATTTAAAAAGATTCCTTTTTTTTAAAAAAAAATTAAACTCTCCACATTAATATGAAAGACAAGATGGATGGCAGAATGATGATAGATAAAGGAGATGGTCGTGAAATAATTGCCAATTCAAAGATATTATAATAAATGTTCAACCATCATGAAAATCTAAATAAAATTTCCTCTTGTTGTGAAATATACAGCAGTCAATTCATCACAATTTCAAAATCTTGTAATAATTTGATGAATTTTAAATACAGTTCAATTTGGATATTCTGAATGAATAATCAATAAATAATCTTAAAATTGAAAACCAATTACAAGAGGGATATAAAGATCTATACAGGACAAGAGGGATTACAATATATACAAAAAAAATTCAAAGCATATGATACCAATTGTAGTCTCCCTTATCGAGGAATTTATTCATACCCTAGATATCACAGATTAAAGAAATTTCAAACACAAAGCCCAAGTAGGCAAAACTAACAAATTTGGCACATTTATCAGAGCTGCAAACAAGAACAAGCAATTATTTGAAGAACAGTATCAGAGCAGCAAACAGATCATAAACAAGCAGTTACAGAATATTTTCAAAAACAATATCAGATGGGTGAAACAAATATAAGGCACTTCTGATACCACTTGGTGTCTCCATTAATAAATTTTAATCACAAAGATACCAGGGACAAACCAAGATTTAAAGACCAAGCAGATAAGTCAAGATGATGATCACAAACAAATATTTCATGATCCCAGATTAAAAAAAAGATATACTTTATTTTAAATCATTTGAAGAAATGTGAAAGTATTAGGATTTAACGAATCAATCACACCAGGTCATATTTCAGATTCAAAATTGCGTGAGAGATTCAATAAATCAATAATTTCAAATGATATTCACCAAATATATATATAGAAATCATATAATCATGAAATAATAATGAGATTTAAGACCGTATTTTCAAAGAATTTTTCAAGATATTTCTGACAAGCCAAGTATACTTTTAGATCATTTACATCAAGTTTGAGAGGTATTCATGATCCAAGAATAATTTAGAAATAATTTATTTGATATCATTTGAATAAATGTTAAGTATAAGATATAATGAATTATTCACAAGGTTGATAATTTCAAATTTAGGAGGTGTGTGAAATTCAAAATATCAAGAATTTCAGATGATTTCAAATAAACAAGTTTCAATCATACAGATCATGAATATAAAAAAGAATTTCAAGATGTATCACTGAGATTCAGGACAGACCAAAATTTCCAAGCCAATCTGAAAATAATGAAATTATCACAACTGATAAATAGCAGTGTGCTGTAATGAGTATATTATTTCAAGCTTTTCTAAGATGAATTAGAAGAAACTCAAAACAGCAAATTTGTGTGAAATTTCAATTGTTTTTCAGAACTTCAAAAAAAATTTAGAATTCAAATTAACAGTGTTCAAGATATGACAAGAATACATCAACACTGTTATGAATTCAAAAATCAGAAAATAAACTTCACAGCAATTGCAGATATTTTCAAAGTTAAAAATTCAAGATCTGGAAAGATTATAACATCAGAGTTCTATTCAAACACAACAAATTTCCAGAAGGTCATGATTACTGCAATTGGAAGTTAATGAAGCCCAAGAAGAAATAAAAATTACAGCAGTGACAAATCAAAGAAAGTAGACAGAAGAGATAGAAGGAGGAAAATAAATAAAAGAAAAAAAATTAAAAACAAAGAATATACAAAAGAATGAGTATAGAGATATACCTGAAATCCATGTAAGCAAATGAATCCCTAACTCAATAAATCCTGACTGGAGGAACTGTGAATGATACAAAAGTACAAACCAGCTTGATTTCACATTTCTTTTTGCGCGGCAGTTCCTCACCCTCCACTGGTACCTAACAGTTTAGAGAATCGAGTGGTCTAACAAAGTTTGTAAAACCACTCACAGTTTTATTCACATTTTTTGGTACCTAGACTTGTTTATATAACAACCCATCTGAATTCACCTTTGTACATTTAGGAACCCAAATCTGCTTGAATTTAACAGAACCCGTTTTATTTCTATTTGGGATCCAAAAATGTTTAAGTGGTTTATTATAAAACGATTTCTCATCACAATTTTGATTCAAAAATCCTTTGAAATTTTCAGAGTTCAAATTTTCAAAGTAGTTCTTTCCAAAGGAGTTTGTGGGATTTTTCAAATCATTTGAATTTTGTTTTCCAAAAACATCATTTTTCCCGAAGCCAAGACCAGATTTATTTCCACTAAAAACTTGGTTTTGTAACAGCATATTCAATGATTTTTCCCCATTAGAAAATTTATCTAATGTTGACTCTAATCGTTGAATTTTGGATTTTAGATCGCTATTTTCTTTTAATAAATTTGAGCAAATATTTATAGCGATCGTTTGTTCAGCATCGGTCTGTTTCAAAACCAAATTCTCATTTTCAAGTAATCTAATTTTGGCTTGAGATTCCGAGATTTCAAATTCAAATCGTTTTTGTTTTTAAGACTCAAACTTCTTGGATTTTTCAATCTCATTTTCAAGTTCTTTCAAAATCAAATCACTTCTCACTAAATTTTCATTTTCAGCAATTTCAAATTTGGAATATATATCTATTTTAAAAATTTCAAATTCCTTTTGCAGATGATTGTTCAAACTTGATAATTCAATCTTGTTGTTTTTTAAGATCAGAATTTCATTTTCAGACTTTTGAATAACTTTATTGAGTTGAACAAGATTGGTTTCCAATTTCAAACAATTTTTGCAATCAGAATTTGAAGAATTTTTAAAATATTCATGCTGTGATTCCAAATCATCAATTTTGCTGGTCAACTCAGAATTCCTAGATTTTAGAGATTTGTTTTTAGATTTGAGTTTATCAACAGATTTAGTTAAATCAACACACATATAAACCAAATCTTCATATGAGAAATTTTCGACTTCAGCATCCGTTGATTCTCCATCATCTGATCCTTCTGAATTCTCATTTGTAAATCCTGTTAAACAGAATTCTGAATCTAAGTTGACATTCCGGGGTTTTGAGCTGTTGTCAGATTTTCCATACTTCGTATTTAGAATATCCCAGATTTCCTGTGCAGATAAACAATGTGAGATCAGACTGTATTGATCATTATCAAGATAAGAATATAGAATATGTGTAGCACGAGAATCAAAAACTTTATCTACCATATCGTACCCATTGATAATAACATCCCAACATTTAATATTAACAGATTTTAAATAAAATTCCATTCTGGATTTCCAGTTTAAAAAATATGTTCCAATGAAAATAGTTGGAGAGGAACTGGACTGACTCTCACTAAACTGACAACTAGGATTACCCATGACTCTAGAGTTAAAGAAAATACCCGCTCTGATACCAGATGTTGGATCTAGATTAACCCTAGAGGGGGGTGAATAGGGTTTATCGCAGTTTTTAAACTGAATTGAAAAACTGGCAGGATATTAAAATAATAAACAGATCACAGAATGCAGCATAAATAAAAGTGCAGAAAGTAAATCACACCTAGATATACCCAACTTCGGCAAAACCCTGCCTACTGCTGCATTCCTAAGGTTTCTACTAGGTGTTATAAACAGATCCCGCATACAAGACCATGTACACTCGCAGCGCCTGCTCCTGTCCTAACCCTACGCTCAAAACCCAAGACTGACTGATATCCCCTCGATCAGATTTCCCGTATTACAAACCCGTAACATGTAACCTAGATTTACAGACTCTAGTTGACTACCAGTCAACACCCTGACTGGAACCCTAGAAATTTTGCAGACTTCTAGAAAAACGGTTTAGACGGTTCTTAAAACAAATATAATAAAATAAAAAAGAGAAAATAAAAAAGAAAAGCCCTTGGAATTAAATAAAAAGGGTCATCCCCTTTTAATATGAACTAGACTTGTCCAAGTAAGAATAGGCCGGGCATTTGTATTTTGTGTGCACCCTTTTATTTCCTCGTCCCTTTCTCTTTGGAAATTGATAATGGCGGCGGCACTCTCAAGACGAACTAGGGTTTCTCTGAAATCCTCCCTAAATCGATCGTTGGCTTGAATGATGGAGATTGATTCTCTGGCGCTCTAAAGTCTTGCGTTGTTTGCTCAATTGACTTGGATAAGATCTCGATCGAAAAATCTTCAGTGATTATGTGAGTTTCTTTGGAAACTTTTTCTTTGATTTTTGCTCTTAAATTCAATTGTTGGTTTTTCAATTAATTTGCTTGGTTTCAATGCTCGTTTGCCTGTGATGGTATGTGTGTTAAATAGGATTAAAAAAAATCCTAATTACTCTGATTTCGGTATTATGACTTGATCTGGATTTTGCTCCTTTATTTGTGCGGTTTCCCTCTTTGATTTTCCTTATTGAATTTGTACACCACGGTCTTGAATGGATGGATAATTTTCTGAACTTTAAATTTTTGATTGTTGCCATGATTTTGCTCGGCTTTGAATTGAATTGCCATAACAAAATGAATCCTGACTTGATTTATTGTTGAGAACTTTCCTTTTTGATTGACTTTGTTCCTTTTCTGCTTGATTTTATCCGATTAAAAACTTGCCAAACATGATTCTCCTTGCATGATTTTCTACAAATAAATACACTGTCTGTGTATGATTGAATCCTTACCCAAAACTGCCTGCATGAGTAACTATGAGGATTTTATGCCAAAAACTTTACTGTAACGACCCGGAATTTTAGGGCCAAATTAAAATTTTTATTTTAATGAATTTAAAGTATTTTTAATGATTTATTTATTTTAATCGAAGTTAAAACGAACAAATTTAATTTTAATTATAAAAAGAGCGAGTGATAGCGCGGTAGTTTGAAAAGTCAAACTTGAACTTTGACTGACCATACAGGATGCAAAATTTAACGGAATTTAGTAAAACCAAAAATATTAGAATCTATTTAAAAATATCTTTCCAACGAACCCGAAAATTCGAAATTTCATAGCGGAAATCAAAAGTTATGGCCAATTCAATTTTTAGAAAAGTCGGTGGGTAATTTGCATAGGACAAAAATGCTACTTTTTGCATACGAAGGAATTTGAACTCGAAACCACTTCCATTGGTTTCAGAATGACGTTTCTGCATTGAAAAACAGTAAACACTTATATGTTTTGAGTTTCAGAAATTATTTGTTTAAAATGTATTTTTAATATTAAAAATATTCGCCTTGAAAATAGCCATTTTTCAAAAAGTCTCAGAATCGAACAAAATAAATTTTGTTGGATTCGTATCATCAAAACAAAGCTAAAAATGATTTTTTGGTAATTTTTAGAATTAATATATAATTATAATTGATTTATCAGTGTAAACGGACAATTTTTGACTTTAAAAATTCGTTAAAAATTCAAACGGGCCCAGAATTGAACGAAATTAATTTTCATAGGTCCACAGCATCAAAACATATCTAAGTATATTTTTCGAGAATTTTTGAAGTTAATTTGTGACCTCGGTGAATTTCTGCGTACGTTTGAATTTAAAATAATGATTTATATTCAAAACTGAAAAACGAAGGCCAAGACGATCTCGTGGGCTGATGAGACATATCCAGATGAGTTCGGAACGGGGGCTAAATGGTATGAACGACAGTAAGCAGGCTTGAATCGGAGTTCGGACCAAAACGGGCCTTAACGGGCTAATTACATAATTAGTTAACCCTAATATAATATTATAATATTCGGAATCACTATTCATCGTTCTTCCCCGATTAGAAACAGCCGCACAAAACCCATCAGCTCCGAAACTTCTCTCTTCCATAACTCTCTCATTTCTCAACGAAATCCATCGCCGTAGTACAACTTTTCGAAGGATTTTTCGGGCTCTTCGATCCTAAACAAGTTTCATTCGATTTCGTCGCCCGTAGCTCCGCCACCAGGCCCCCGAACCAGCGCCGAACGCAACCCCCCTGGGCCCACCACGTCAGCGCGCGGCCTCCCCCCTTCCCGGCGTGGATGCACCTCTCGTAGCCGGTCCTTCTCCAACAAACGGCTCGTCGTTTCGTCAACTACAACTCCAGAAAATCGAAATCAAAGTTTTGAACGTTCTAAGGTAATTTTTGCTTCAGATTTCCCCACGCTTTTAAGTGTTACACAGCCAGTTGTTAAAAGCCTGAATTTGATTTTTCCTATGAATTTGCATTGGAATCATTCCAGATCTAGAATCAAATTGAATACGAACACCGAATCTGATTGAACCTGAGTCGTCTTTTCAGAATCAAGCAAGGTGAGAATTTATTTTTAATATAATTTAATTAATTAAATTATTATTATTGTTGTGTTATGTGTAATTGAACATCAAACAAGTAGATTTGTGATGAATGTTGCTATGGGATGGATTCAAATTGTTGTGATTCTATGATTTTAGATCCGTTATTTTTAATCATAGATCTGTTAATTAAAAACATAGATCGGTAGGAAAAATTAGATTTTTCCTCGTTTAAATTGTTGATGGTTGCTTGTGATATGTTTGTTGTTCATGTTATGCTAGATCCGTACTGAAGTTCCATATATTGTTGAATGATATTTGCGGTAAGAAAAAGTAGGAGAACAAAAGAAAAACTTATTTTTGTTTATAAAAAAAGAGAATAAGAACAAAAACTTATTTTTTTTTTTTTTATAAAAGAAGAAAAAGAACAAAAATACTCCCTTTTGATTAAAGAAATAAATGAAAACAAAATTTACATTTTGTTAAAGAAATGATTAAGAACAAAAATATACATTTTTGTTTATAAGATGAAAAAGGAACAAAATATACATTTTTGTTCAAAGAAAAGAATGAAAACCAAAATTCACATTTTTGTTTGCATTGGATTGAATAAACAAAATTAGCATTTTGTTTGCATTGAGAAGAACTAGACAAAATATACATTTTTGTATATTAAGAGTGAATTAGCGAAATAAGTATATTTTCACAATGCAAACATGACATTAGAATAAAAATTCATTTTTTTTTCAATGTAAAGTTAGAACAAAAATTCATTTTTGTCAATGTAAAGTTAGAACAAAAATTCATTTTTGTCAATGTAAAGTTAGCAACAAAAATTCATTTTTGTCAATGTAAAGTTAGCAACAAAAATTCATTTTTGTCAATGTAAAGTAGCAACAAAAATTCATTTTGTCAATATAAATGAAGTTGGCGACAAAATCATTTTTGTCAAATAATGAAGTAGTGATATAATTATATTTTGTCAATGTAAAAGAAAGACAAAATATACATTTTGACAAATGTAAAGAATGACATGAACCGTATGTGTATGCTATGATATAAAGCATTGTATGTTAATGAATATATTTTGTTCATTATATAAAAAGAAGAAAGCATTGTATGTTAATGAATGATATTTTGTTTATTATATAAAAAGAAGAAAGCATTGTATGAAAATAGCATATTTGTTATTATTAATATAGAAAAATTGCATTGCATGAAAATAGTGATTTTGTCAATTTAGTAAAAAAATCAAATGCATTGTATGTATAGTATTTTTGTCAATTTAGAAAAGTGTAAAATGCATTGTATGTATAGTATTTTTGTCAATTTAGAAAAGTGTAAAATGCATTGTATGTATAGTATTTTTGTCAATTTAGAAAAGTGTAAAATGCATTGTATGTATAGTATTTTTGTCAATTTAGAAAAGTGTAAAATGCATTGTATGTATAGTATTTTTGTCAATTTAGAAAAGTGTAAAATGCATTGTATGTATAGTATTTTTGTCAACTTAGAAAAGTGTAAAATGCATTGTATGTATAGTATTTTTGTCAACTTAGAAAAGTGTAAAATGCATTGTATGTATAGTATTTTTGTCAACTTAGAAAAGTGTAAAATGCATTGTATGTATAGCATTTTTGTCAAGTTAGAAAAGTATCAAATGCATTGTATGTAAATAATATTTTGTCATGTTAGAAAATATTAAATGCATTGCATGTGAAAATAGTGTTTTTGTAATGTTAATAGATAGAAAAAGCATCATATGTAATATTAACATTATCTTTGATGTTAATAAATAAGAAAAGCACCGTATGTCAAGAAGGATAATTTAATCATAGGATTCATATACATTTATTTTCAATGTTATTAAAAATAAAATGAAGTGTATGTAAATTTGACATCATTTACAATGTTATTTTACAAGAGGATTCACCGTATGATTGATTAACATATTTTTAATGTTAAAATAAAAATATCTACACCATATGGTATTAACATCATCTTTAAATATTAAAAGTAAGAAAAACTTTCATCGTAGGAAAATTTCATTTTTGTTAACGTAATAAAAAGAGAAATCCACCGAATGCTATTTACATTATTTTATAAGTATAATATAATTGAAATTCATAGCATGATGAAATTAACATTGCTAATGTTAATGTAATAAAGGTAATTTCACCGTAGGATGTAATTAATATTTTTTAAATGTTAATATAAAAAGAAATTTATGCCGTAGGATAAGATGTTCATTATTTTATAATGTATATAAAAGAGAAAAATGCATCGTAGGAAATGTACATTATTATTATTTTTATGTTAAATAGAAAGGTAATCTACATCGTAAGATGAAGTGTACATTATTTATAATGGGAATAGAAAGGGAATTCCATCGTAAAATAAAATTTCATTTTAATGTAATTGAAATTAAAAATGCATTTAAAAAGAGAATTAACTGTAGGATGAGTTACATTATTTTATATTGTGAATTAAAAGAAGAATTGCACCGTAGGATGAGAATAACCTTATTTTTAATTTTAATATTAAAAAAGTTTAACGATAGGATTAATATACATTATTTTTAATGTAGATAATAAAAGAAAGTTTAATCAGAGGATAAGTTACATTATTTATAATGAAAATTAAAGAGAATTGACCGTAGGATTGAATTATATTATTTTAATTAAAAGGTAATTTAACATAGGATGAGTTACATTATCTTAATGTAAATTAAATGTAATTTACATCGTAGGAAGTTAACTTTTATGTTAAATGATTAACATTAAAGAAGGATTACAACGTAGAATGAGTTAACATTATTTTTTGATGACAATATATAAGAATGCGACATGTAAATGCAAGTTTACATTTTATTCATTGTAAATAAGTAAGAATGTGACATGTAATTGCAAGTTTGCATTTTATTAAATGTAAAGAAAACAAGAATGCGATATGTAATGAAAGTTTACATTTTAATTAATGTAAATTAAAATATGATTTTGAGAATGCATCGTTGAATAAGAAGTTTGACTATTTTAAATAATTAAAATAGAACGAATTGTTATAAAAATAATTATTAACAAATAAGAAGGATTTTCAAAATATATATATATATATGTATATATATATATACGAGGATTGTTTGGGAAGTCCGAGATATTCTCATCCCAAATTAATCCAGCGGCGTTAAAGATCGAAGTAAGAAGACGACGTATGAAGACCGTAAATCTTCCCTCGAATGGACAGCGATCGAGATCCTGAATTGACTTGCTACCAATTCATGGGTCAAGGTCATTGCCCAGACGTACGCGTTGATTTCACGGATTTGACTTTCGTTCAGACCCAGAGCATAAGTTTTAAATGGATGGTGTGTCTGACATCGTACTTCGATATATATCATATCGTTGATTTTCTGTTAATATATAAATGTTTGGTGGTGGAGAATTTATTCTCTACTTAACACCCATTTATGTATTGATGGAGAAGCAATGGTATGGCATGGAGTGACAGTGTGGCATACTAAGATGCAATGATCAAGGTTTATTGTTGAAAAGCAGAACCTTGTGGAGACGATCAAAGCATGGCCTGTTTAGGCGTAGCTTTGTGTAACGGGACTTCGCGAGCCTCACACCCCGGTTGAGTCAAAAACGGGCGAAGGGAACGCAGGGAAAGCAGCACGTTTCTTTCTAGCTAGAAGTAGTGTCAGGGACCTCCCAGCGCTGATACTTTACTTATGTGGATGATGGAATGTGGCGCGCCTCGGATAGGTCCTATAGGACCGGGAAACGTGTGCTTAGGAATTGCCAATCCTCTAAGCTGTATGTGAGGACCGGCCCTGCAGGATCCAAGGGTTAACTGCGGGTAATCCTGAGGCACTAGCTAGAGTGTCTCGAATCGGTAAGGAGCTCCGCTCTAGCCTTGACTCATGATGGAAACCAAAATCCAAATACGAACCGACGAATTTGATTGTATTACTAGTACGGAGGCATAGTATATGGTACCTATGCTTCCTAAGATTAATACATTTATTTTGAAATGCTTTCATATACACTAATAATAATATTAGATGCGTATTTGCCGTATTTAACATGTTTAATCACCATAAGGTAAAACCCTATCCTCTGGTGTGCGTTGCATTGTGTGATGGGACTTGGGTCTTATGGTGATTCCATTTTTTCCAAAAAAGCATTGCGTTGTTTACGATGTATTTAATTATTTGTTATGACACGTTTATGCACGGCAATCCATTAGAGTAAACCCGTTCCGCATTAGCGGCGTGGTCTTTGGATTTGCCATATTAATAGTGATTTATTAGTTAAGAATTCTCATACCAGTCCCACGACTGACCCATAGTTTGTTTCACCTTTTTGCAAACTTGGGTGCCCTCTTTTCCACACGGGCAGCCAAGTAGACAGGTTCATTCTTTGCTTGGAGTCTTTTCTTTGGAGCTGCTTATTCTCTCTCTTTGATTTGCTTTTGTGGAGAGGTGATGACTTGGAGCTTGAAGACATTTATCTTTTGTTTCTATGGCATCTTTTCTTTTCTTTTCTTTTTAGACATCAAACTTATTTCTTTTCTGCAAACTTGTTGTAATAGCTTAGATTCTGTGACTGTGGATTTTCTGTGATTGATGACATTATATTTTTCCGCTGCTATAATGTTATTACTCTATGAATTTCCTTTGTTATATTGTATCTGTGTTCTGTTTTATTGTATTTATGTTGTATTCCAAAAATGATTACTCCTACTTTCATTTCGTGGAAGTTTGGGGTCGTCACAGTTGGTATCAGAGCTTTGGTTTACAAAGTGGAATATAACATATTTATAATAATTCGTTTACGTAGAATCACTATATTCTACGGCGAACAGTTCATGAGATACATAATAGCCAGTCACTTTATCATCATCTTTTCATTCATCCTTCGATCTTTTCTATCTTCTAGAATCACCATTTCAGTTGTTTTGACTCTTCCCTTGATCGTGCATTCGAAGAAGACTAAGTGAAGTGGCGATGCTCAATTGGCACATGTTTACGAAGGAACGAAAGGACCAACTTCTTCGGTGGGAAGCCTGATGTTATAGACGGTACCATCTCTGTTAAAAACATTCTCTGCGTTTATTTTTCCTCTTCTATTTTTCTTTTTCCTTTTCGGGGACGAAAAGTTCTTAAGGAGGGGAGATTGTAACGACCCGGAATTTTAGGGCCAAATTAAAATTTTTATTTTAATGAATTTAAAGTATTTTTAATGATTTATTTATTTTAATCGAAGTTAAAACGAACAAATTTAATTTTAATTATAAAAAGAGCGAGTGATAGCGCGGTAGTTTGAAAAGTCAAACTTGAACTTTGACTGACCATACAGGATGCAAAATTTAACGGAATTTAGTAAAACCAAAAATATTAGAATCTATTTAAAAATATCTTTCCAACGAACCCGAAAATTCGAAATTTCATAGCGGAAATCAAAAGTTATGGCCAATTCAATTTTTAGAAAAGTCGGTGGGTAATTTGCATAGGACAAAAATGCTACTTTTTGCATACGAAGGAATTTGAACTCGAAACCACTTCCATTGGTTTCAGAATGACGTTTCTGCATTGAAAAACAGTAAACACTTATATGTTTTGAGTTTCAGAAATTATTTGTTTAAAATGTATTTTTAATATTAAAAATATTCGCCTTGAAAATAGCCATTTTTCAAAAAGTCTCAGAATCGAACGAAATAAATTTTGTTGGATTCGTATCATCAAAACAAAGCTAAAAATGATTTTTTGGTAATTTTTAGAATTAATATATAATTATAATTGATTTATCAGTGTAAACGGACAATTTTTGACTTTAAAAATTCGTTAAAAATTCAAACGGGCCCAGAATTGAACGAAATTAATTTTCATAGGTCCACAGCATCAAAACATATCTAAGTATATTTTTCGAGAATTTTTGAAGTTAATTTGTGACCTCGGTGAATTTCTGCGTACGTTTGAATTTAAAATAATGATTTATATTCAAAACTGAAAAACGAAGGCCAAGACGATCTCGTGGGCTGATGAGACATATCCAGATGAGTTCGGAACGGGGGCTAAATGGTATGAACGACAGTAAGCAGGCTTGAATCGGAGTTCGGACCAAAACGGGCCTTAACGGGCTAATTACATAATTAGTTAACCCTAATATAATATTATAATATTCGGAATCACTATTCATCGTTCTTCCCCGATTAGAAACAGCCGCACAAAACCCATCAGCTCCGAAACTTCTCTCTTCCATAACTCTCTCATTTCTCAACGAAATCCATCGCCGTAGTACAACTTTTCGAAGGATTTTTCGAGCTCTTCGATCCTAAACAAGTTTCATTCGATTTCGTCGCCCGTAGCTCCGCCACCAGGCCCCCGAACCAGCGCCGAACGCAACCCCCCTGGGCCCACCACGTCAGCGCGCGGCCTCCCCCCTTCCCGGCGTGGATGCACCTCTCGTAGCCGGTCCTTCTCCAACAAACGGCTCGTCGTTTCGTCAACTACAACTCCAGAAAATCGAAATCAAAGTTTTGAACGTTCTAAGGTAATTTTTGCTTCAGATTTCCCCACGCTTTTAAGTGTTACACAGCCAGTTGTTAAAAGCCTGAATTTGATTTTTCCTATGAATTTGCATTGGAATCATTCCAGATCTAGAATCAAATTGAATACGAACACCGAATCTGATTGAACCTGAGTCGTCTTTTCAGAATCAAGCAAGGTGAGAATTTATTTTTAATATAATTTAATTAATTAAATTATTATTATTGTTGTGTTATGTGTAATTGAACATCAAACAAGTAGATTTGTGATGAATGTTGCTATGGGATGGATTCAAATTGTTGTGATTCTATGATTTTAGATCCGTTATTTTTAATCATAGATCTGTTAATTAAAAACATAGATCGGTAGGAAAAATTAGATTTTTCCTCGTTTAAATTGTTGATGGTTGCTTGTGATATGTTTGTTGTTCATGTTATGCTAGATCCGTACTGAAGTTCCATATATTGTTGAATGATATTTGCGGTAAGAAAAAGTAGGAGAACAAAAGAAAAACTTATTTTTGTTTATAAAAAAAGAGAATAAGAACAAAAACTTATTTTTTTTTTTTTATAAAAGAAGAAAAAGAACAAAAATACTCCCTTTTGATTAAAGAAATAAATGAAAACAAAATTTACATTTTGTTAAAGAAATGATTAAGAACAAAAATATACATTTTTGTTTATAAGATGAAAAAGGAACAAAATATACATTTTTGTTCAAAGAAAAGAATGAAAACCAAAATTCACATTTTTGTTTGCATTGGATTGAATAAACAAAATTAGCATTTTGTTTGCATTGAGAAGAACTAGACAAAATATACATTTTTGTATATTAAGAGTGAATTAGCGAAATAAGTATATTTTCACAATGCAAACATGACATTAGAATAAAAATTCATTTTTTTTTCAATGTAAAGTTAGAACAAAAATTCATTTTTGTCAATGTAAAGTTAGAACAAAAATTCATTTTTGTCAATGTAAAGTTAGCAACAAAAATTCATTTTTGTCAATGTAAAGTTAGCAACAAAAATTCATTTTTGTCAATGTAAAGTTAGCAACAAAAATTCATTTTTGTCAATGTAAAGTAGCAACAAAAATTCATTTTGTCAATATAAATGAAGTTGGCGACAAAATCATTTTTGTCAAATAATGAAGTAGTGATATAATTATATTTTGTCAATGTAAAAGAAAGACAAAATATACATTTTGACAAATGTAAAGAATGACATGAACCGTATGTGTATGCTATGATATAAAGCATTGTATGTTAATGAATATATTTTGTTCATTATATAAAAAGAAGAAAGCATTGTATGTTAATGAATGATATTTTGTTCATTATATAAAAAGAAGAAAGCATTGTATGAAAATAGCATATTTGTTATTATTAATATAGAAAATTTGCATTGCATGAAAATAGTGATTTTGTCAATTTAGTAAAAAAATCAAATGCATTGTATGTATAGTATTTTTGTCAATTTAGAAAAGTGTAAAATGCATTGTATGTATAGTATTTTTGTCAATTTTGAAAAGTGTAAAATGCATTGTATGTATAGTATTTTTGTCAATTTAGAAAAGTGTAAAATGCATTGTATGTATAGTATTTTTGTCAATTTAGAAAAGTGTAAAATGCATTGTATGTATAGTATTTTTGTCAACTTAGAAAAGTGTAAAATGCATTGTATGTATAGTATTTTTGTCAACTTAGAAAAGTGTAAAATGCATTGTATGTATAGCATTTTTGTCAAGTTAGAAATTATCAAATGCATTGTATGTAAATAATATTTTGTCATGTTAGAAAATATTAAATGCATTGCATGTGAAAATAGTGTTTTTGTAATGTTAATAGATAGAAAAAGCATCATATGTAATATTAACATTATCTTTGATGTTAATAAATAAGAAAAGCACCGTATGTCAAGAAGGATAATTTAATCATAGGATTCATATACATTTATTTTCAATGTTATTAAAAAGAAAATGAAGTGTATGTAAATTTGACATCATTTACAATGTTATTTTACAAGAGGATTCACCGTATGATTGATTAACATATTTTTAATGTTAAAATAAAAATATCTACACCATATGGTATTAACATCATCTTTAAATATTAAAAATAAGAAAAACTTTCATCATAGGAAAATTTCATTTTTGTTAACGTAATAAAAAGAGAAATCCACCGAATGCTATTTACATTATTTTATAAGTATAATATAATTGAAATTCATAGCATGATGAAATTAACATTGCTAATGTTAATGTAATAAAGGTAATTTCACCGTAGGATGTAATTAATATTTTTTAAATGTTAATATAAAAAGAAATTTATGCCGTAGGATAAGATGTTCATTATTTTATAATGTATATAAAAGAGAAAAATGCATCGTAGGAAATGTACATTATTATTATTTTTATGTTAAATAGAAAGGTAATCTACATCGTAAGATGAAGTGTACATTATTTATAATGGGAATAGAAAGGGAATTCCATCGTAAAATAAAATTTCATTTTAATGTAATTGAAATTAAAAATGCATTTAAAAAGAGAATTAACTGTAGGATGAGTTACATTATTTTATATTGTGAATTAAAAGAAGAATTGCACCGTAGGACGAGAATAACCTTATTTTTAATTTTAATATTAAAAAAGTTTAACGATAGGATTAATATACATTATTTTTAATGTAGATAATAAAAGAAAGTTTAATCAGAGGATAAGTTACATTATTTATAATGAAAATTAAAGAGAATTGACCGTAGGATTGAATTATATTATTTTAATTAAAAGGTAATTTAACATAGGATGAGTTACATTATCTTAATGTAAATTAAATGTAATTTACATCGTAGGAAGTTAACTTTTATGTTAAATGATTAACATTAAAGAAGGATTACAACGTAGAATGAGTTAACATTATTTTTTGATGACAATATATAAGAATGCGACATGTAAATGCAAGTTTACATTTTATTCATTGTAAATAAGTAAGAATGTGACATGTAATTGCAAGTTTGCATTTTATTAAATGTAAAGAAAACAAGAATGCGATATGTAATGAAAGTTTACATTTTAATTAATGTAAATTAAAATATGATTTTGAGAATGCATCGTTGAATAAGAAGTTTGACTATTTTAAATAATTAAAATAGAACGAATTGTTATAAAAATAATTATTAACAAATAAGAAGGATTTTCAAAATATATATATATATATATGTATATATATACGAGGATTGTTTGGGAAGTCCGAGATATTCTCATCCCAAATTAATCCAGCGGCGTTAAAGATCGAAGTAAGAAGACGACGTATGAAGACCGTAAATCTTCCCTCGAATGGACAGCGATCGAGATCCTGAATTGACTTGCTACCAATTCATGGGTCAAGGTCATTGCCCAGACATACGCGTTGATTTCACGGATTTGACTTTCGTTCAGACCCAGAGCATAAGTTTTAAATGGATGGTGTGTCTGACATCGTACTTCGATATATATCATATCGTTGATTTTCTGTTAATATATAAATGTTTGGTGGTGGAGAATTTATTCTCTACTTAACACCCATTTATGTATTGATGGAGAAGCAATGGTATGGCATGGAGTGACAGTGTGGCATACTAAGATGCAATGATCAAGGTTTATTGTTGAAAAGCAGAACCTTGTGGAGACGATCAAAGCATGGCCTGTTTAGGCGTAGCTTTGTGTAACGGGACTTCGCGAGCCTCACACCCCGGTTGAGTCAAAAACGGGCGAAGGGAACGCAGGGAAAGCAGCACGTTTCTTTCTAGCTAGAAGTAGTGTCAGGGACCTCCCAGCGCTGATACTTTACTTATGTGGATGATGGAATGTGGCGCGCCTCGGATAGGTCCTATAGGACCGGGAAACGTGTGCTTAGGAATTGCCAATCCTCTAAGCTGTATGTGAGGACCGGCCCTGCAGGATCCAAGGGTTAACTGCGGGTAATCCTAAGGCACTAGCTAGAGTGTCTCGAATCGGTAAGGAGCTCCGCTCTAGCCTTGACTCATGATGGAAACCAAAATCCTAATACGAACCGACGAATTTGATTGTATTACTAGTACGAAGGCATAGTATATGGTACCTATGCTTCCTAAGATTAATACATTTATTTTGAAATGCTTTCATATACACTAATAATAATATTAGATGCGTATTTGCCGTATTTAACATGTTTAATCACCATAAGGTAAAACCCTATCCTCTGGTGTGCGTTGCATTGTGTGATGGGACTTGGGTCTTATGGTGATTCCATTTTTTCCAAAAAAGCATTGCGTTGTTTACGATGTATTTAATTATTTGTTATGACACGTTTATGCACGGCAATCCATTAGAGTAAACCCGTTCCGCATTAGCGGCGCGGTCTTTGGATTTGCCATATTAATAGTGATTTATTAGTTAAGAATTCTCACACCAGTCCCACGACTGACCCATAGTTTGTTTCACCTTTTTGCAAACTTGGGTGCCCTCTTTTCCACACGGGCAGCCAAGTAGACAGGTTCATTCTTTGCTTGGAGTCTTTTCTTTGGAGCTGCTTATTCTCTCTCTTGGATTTGCTTTTGTGGAGAGGTGATGACTTGGAGCTTGAAGACATTTATCTTTTGTTTCTATGGCATCTTTTCTTTTCTTTTCTTTTCTTTTTAGACATCAAACTTATTTCTTTTCTGCAAACTTGTTGTAATAGCTTAGATTCTGTGACTGTGGATTTTCTGTGATTGATGACATTATATTTTTCCGCTGCTATAATGTTATTACTCTATGAATTTCCTTTGTTATATTGTATCTGTGTTCTGTTTTATTGTATTTATGTTGTATTCCAAAAATGATTATTCCTACTTTCATTTCGTGGAAGTTTGGGGTCGTCACATTCACTGTTCATTTCCTAAAAGAGATTTCATTTAAAGAAATCCTGGAATCTATTTATTTCACACCTGTATTCACTCTGTGATTTCTAAAAACAATAAAATTGTTTTCTCTTCATTGAATTCTAGCATGCATATTTCTGGAAAGTTTGCACGTGCCATTTGAAAAAAAAACTAGAACCTGCAGCACACTTGTTTCACTTGACTAGACTGAGATGCACTTGAGTATTGCCCCATACATTTTATTTGTGGTCCATTTGTGTGTGAGTAAGCAAGCAAGTTTGAGCCATGCTAAACCATATATGTAAGAATTGCCTGATGCACTGCTGAATCAAATTGGCAGGTTCACTTTAACCATACTGCATGTATATTCCTTGTTTCATTTGAGCTTCTTGCTGTTCTTTGTCCAATTGTCACTTTCATTAAGCCAAACCTGATATGCTCCTCATGTATTTCATATGTGAACACATTTTTTTTTAAAAAAAAACATGCCATAAAAACATGTTACACTGACTCTTTGATTTGTTGAGTCATTTTAAAATTCATGCTTGTGTTTACTGTGATCATTGAATATGTTGTTGTGCTCTATTTCCATTATGTTGCCTCTGTCCACTTTCTTTGACGTATGCATAATGCTCCATTCTGCTGAGTTATCATGTTCACACCTTTCCTGACCTGTTTCCATTTGCTTGAGTCCGCATTGCTGTGGCCATTATCTGCTACCATGCTTGATCATTTGCACAACCTGTCTTGTATACATACTTGCTGATTTGCCATGTTTTGATATATGTCATTGTGATCTGATTTATAGTTGTACCAACCCTTTGCTAATCTGGCTCGACCATTCTTCATTGCACCATGCTGTATACTTTTATTTGATCTTGATGTATTGGTCCATACTGACTTGTTGCTACTTATCCTCATCCATGTTATGCCAAGCACATTAAGTCATGTACACCTATGCTGATGACACTACATCTTCATTTATATGCTGAGTTCCACATTAACTTGAACTGTCTGTGTCTTTGCCTGTGTATGTATGCTTTCATCCTCCACACTCTCTTTATATGTTATCAACATGTTGGCTGTTAGCTGAACTGCTTTTCTTCTTGTATTGACATGTTTGGTTTCACTGTTTTGCACCTGAAATATGAGTATACCATCTCTTGTGCTCGACCATTTTGAATTTTAATGTTTGACATTTTGTTTTTAAGATATATCAGCAGACTAGTCACACTATGTTGGGGCTGATCAAAAATCAGCAAACTAGTGTGATTATGTCGAGGCTGATCAAATCAGATCGAGTCAGAAAAATGATGAGAAACACACCGAAATTCTGAGGCAAATAAAATTTATATTTGCATGAATTCTGTTTTATTTCTATTGCAGTGTACTCTGTGTGTGTTTCTATGAATGACAGGTATAAAGACGATGACTGGACTGATAGTGACTGGACAGACTGAAGACTGAAGATAACACTGTGCAATTTGTATATGTATATGAGTCAGTAAAAAAAAATTAGTGAAGAGCTGATATGTAAATGAAATTCAGTGATGTACAAATAGTGGAGTTATAAATTTTGTACTGTATGGAATGTTGAAATAAAATATTATATTCTTGTTTGTGATGTAAATATAGAACAGTATAGTAACAAACACATTTAAAATAATATATACTTGTTTGTTATCATCAAATAAAAATCATATAATTATGTATACAACACCGTTATATACAACAATCTCCCCCTTTTGATGATGACAAACAAACATAAGATTTTGTATATTATAAATGTGTTTGTTCGTGAATATTTGAACTCCCCCTATTTATATGCTCCCCCGACAACAAAAACTCCCCCTATAATTGTGCAATGAGTGAATATGAACTGAATAATGATTTTTCAAAATTAAAAATATTTATAAAATATTCACTCATAAATCAAAATCTAATCCATTCTCCCCCTTTTGTTATCATCAAAAGGAATCAGAATTTAAAATATAGATGAAAATTGACTAATAAATATAAATCAGCTTAAGAGGAAGAACAGTCATCATAAATCTCAATCAGTCAAACAAAAATCATAATATTCTGAGAACAGGTGGCATATTTCACATTTTAGAAAATGACGGATTTACGATGAATTTCATATATAATGGAGAGAGTTTTAAAAAGCTAATCATTTCCAATTATTTTCAAAAGATTTTTATAAAAATGAGGCTCAAACAACAGTGATGGATTTGAACTATAGTTAATAATTCAATTTAAGTGACAAAATCGAATAATCTCAAATCCCAATACCTATCAATCAACAAATCATAATATGTCATAAGATATTAACACATTTCACATATTAGAAGATGGACTGACAGGCTGGTTTTTAAACACCAAGGAGAATTTCATATAAAAGTTTATTTAGCATTTTATTCCTTTTCTTTTTCTTTTTATTTAAGAGCACACTGACCACGCATAACCAAAGCTTGGATTTTTAAATGAGGTCAGTCGCAGCTTAAATTATAAGTTGTCTCTTAACAATGCATGACCAGAGCTTGGATTTTTAAATGAGGTTAGAGACACACTTATGTATTAGTTATATATTTATCGTTTTCAGCTTCAAAAATAAAAAAAAAACTCCTCGGTATATAAAACTAGTATATGGATGATAGAAGATGGGGTAGGTACAGAAATGGACTGTGAAATAAATTTCTAAATTAATTATATTATGAAAAATGATAAGTTGTACCGAGATCATTGAAAATTTTCAATTGTCACTAATTCTGAAAAATAACATAGTCCCATTTCTATCACAAATATTTCCACTGTATATTTAAAAAGATTCCTTTTTTTAAAAAAAAAAAATTAAACTCTCCACATTAATATGAAAGACAAGATGGATGGCAGAATGATGATAGATAAAAGAGATGGTCGTGAAATAATTGCCAATTCAAAGATATTATAATAAATGTTCAACCATCATGAAAATCTAAATAAAATCTCCTCTTGTTGTGAAATATACTGCAGTCACAATTCATCACAATTTCAAAATCTTGTAATAATTTGATGAATTTTAAATACAGTTCAATTTGGATATTCTGAATGAATAATCAATAAATAATCTTAAAATTGAAAACCAATTACAAGAGGGATATGAAGATCTATACAGGACAAGAGGGATTACAATATATACAAAAAAAATTCAAAGCATCTGATACCAATTGTAGTCTCCCTTATCGAGGAATTTATTCACACCCTAGATATCACAGATTAAAGAAATTTCAAACACAAAGCCCAAGTAGGCAAAACTAACAAATTTGGCACATTTATCAGAGCTGCAAACAAGAACAAGCAATTATTTGAAGAACAGTATCAGAGCGGCAAACAGATCATAAACAAGCAGTTACAGAATATTTTCAAAAACAATATCAGATGGGTGAAACAAATATAAGGCACTTCTGATACCACTTGGTGTCTCCATTAATAAATTTTAATCACAAAGATACCAGGGACAAACCAAGATTTAAAGACCAAGCAGATAAGTCAAGATGATGATCACAAACAAATATTTCATGATCCCAGATTAAAAAAAAGATATACTTTATTTTAAATCATTTGAAGAAATGTGAAAGTATTAGGATTTAACGAATCAATCACACCAGGTTATATTTCAGATTCAAAATTGCGTGAGGGATTCAATAAATCAATAATTTCAAATGATTTTCACCAAATATATATATAGAAATCAAATAATCATGAAATAACCATGAGATTGAAGACCGTATTTTCAAAGAATTTTTCAAGATATTTCTGACAAGCCAAGAATACTTTTAGATCATTTACATCAAGTTTGAGAGGTATTCATGATCCAAGAATAATTTAGAAATAATTTATTTGATATCATTTGAATAAATGTTAAGTATGAGATATAATGAATTATTCACAAGGTTGATAATTTCAAATTTAGGAGGTGTGTGAAATTCAAAATATCAAGAATTTCAGATGATTTCAAATAAACAAGTTTCAATCATACAGATCATGAATATAAAAAAGAATTTCAAGATGTACAACTGAGATTCAGGACAAACCAAAATTTCCAAGCCAATCTGAAAATAATGAAATTATCACAACTGATAAATAGCAGTGTGCTGTAATGAGTATATTATTTCAAGCTTTTCTAAGATGAATTAGAAGAAACTCAAAACAGCAAATTTGTGTGAAATTTCAATTGTTTTTCAGAACTTCAAAAAAAAATTTAGAATTCAAATTAACAGTGTTCAAGATATGACAAGAATACATCAACACTGTTATGAATTCAAAAATCAGAAAATAAACTTCACAGTAATTGCAGATATTTTCAAAGTTAAAAATTCAAGATCTGGAAAGATTGTAACATCAGAGTTCTATTCAAACACAGCAAATTTCCAGAAGGTCATGATTACTGCAATTGGAAGTTAATGAAGCCCAAGAAGAAATAAAAATTACAGCAGTGACAAATCAAAGAAAGTAGACAGAAGAGATAGAAGGAGGAAAATAAATAAAAGAAAAAAAATTAAAAACAAAGAATATACAAAAGAATGAGTATAGAGATATACCTGAAATCCATGTAAGCAAATGAATCCATAACTCAATAAATCCTGACTGGAGGAACTGTGAATGATACAAAAGTACAAACCAGCTTGATTTCACATTTCTTTTTGCGTGGCAGTTCCTCACCCTCCACTGGTACCTAACAGTTTAGAGAATCGAGTGGTCTAACAAAGTTTGTAAAACCACTCACAGTTTTATTCACATTTTTTGGTACCCAGACTTGTTTATATAACAACCCATCTGAATTCACCTTTGTACATTTAGGAACCCTAATCTGTTTGAATTTAACAGAACCCGTTTTATTTCTATTTGGGATCCAAAAATGTTTAAGTGGTTTATTATAAAACGATTTTTCATCACAATTTTGATTCAAAAATCCTTTGAAATTTTCAGAGTTCAAATTTTCAAAGTAGTTCTTTCCAAAGCAGTTTGTGGGATTTTTCAAATCATTTGAATTTTGTTTTCCAAAAACATCATTTTTCCCGAAGCCAAGACCAGATTTATTTCCACTAAAAACTTGGTTTTGTAACAGCATATTCAATAATTTTTCCCCATTAGAAAATTTATCTAATGTTGATTCTAATCGTTGAATTTTGGATTTTAGATCGCTATTTTCTTTTAATAAATTTGAGCAAATATTTATAGCGATCGTCTGTTCAGCATCGGTCTGTTTCAAAACCAAATTCTCATTTTCAAGTAATCTAATTTTGGCTTGAGATTCCGAGATTTCAAATTCAAATCGTTTTTGTTTTTAAGACTCAAACTTCTTGGATTTTTCAATCTCATTTTCAAGTTCTTTCAAAATTAAATCACTTCTCACTAAATTTTCATTTTCAGCAATTTCAAATTTGGAATATATATCTATTTTAAAAATTTCAAATTCCTTTTGCAGATGATTGTTCAAACTTGATAATTCAATCTTGTTGTTTTTTAAGATCAGAATTTCATTTTCAGACTTTTGAATAATTTTATTGAGATGAACAAGATTGGTTTCCAATTTCAAACAATTATTGTAATCAGAATTTGAAGAATTTTTAAAATATTCAAGCTGTGATTCCAAATCATCAATTTTGCTGGTCAACTCAGAATTCCTAGATTTTAGAGATTTGTTTTTAGATTTGAGTTTATCAACAGATTTAGTTAAATCAACACACATATAAACCAAATCTTCATATGAGAAATTTTCGACTTCAGCATTCGTTGATTCTCCATCATCTGATCCTTATGAATTCTCATTTGTAAATCCTGTTAAACAGAATTCTGAATCTGAGTTGACATTCTGGGGTTTTGAGCTGTTGTCAGATTTTCCATACTTCGTATTTAGAATATCCCAGATTTCCTGTGCAGATAAACAATGTGAGATCAGACTGTATTGATCATTATCAAGATAAGAATATAGAATATGTGTAGCACGAGAATCAAAAACTTTATCTACCATATCGTACCCATTGATAATAACATCCCAACATTTAATATTAACAGATTTTAAATAAAATTCCATTCTGGATTTCCAGTTTAAAAAATCTGTTCCAATGAAAATAGTTGAAGAGGAACTGGACTGACTCTCACTAAACTGACAACTAGGATTACCCATGACTCTAGAGTTAAAGAAAATACCCGCTCTGATACCAGATGTTGGATCTAGATTAACCCTAGAGGGGGGTGAATAGGGTTTATCGCAGTTTTTAAACTGAATTGAAAAACTGACAGGATATTAAAATAATAAACAGATCACAGAATGCAGCAGAAATAAAAGTGCAGAAAGTAAATCACACCTAGATATACCCAGCTTCGGCAAAACCCTGCCTACTGCTGCATTCCTAAGGTTTCTACTAGGTGTTATAAACAGATCCCGCATACAAGACCATGTACACTCGCAGCACCTGCTCCTGTCCTAACCCTACGCTCAAAACCCAAGACTGACCGATATACCCTCGATCAGATTTCCCGTATTACAAACCCGTAACACGTAACCTAGATTTACAGACTCTTGTGGACTGCCAGTCAACACCCTGACTGGAACCCTAGAAATTTTGCAGACTTCTAGAAAAACGGTTTAGACGGTTCTTAAAACAAATACAATAAAATAAACAAGAGAAAATAAAAAAGAAAAGCCCTTGGAATTAAATAAAAAGGGCCATCCCCTTTTAATTTGAACTAGACTTGTCCAAGTAAGAATAGGCCGGCCATTTGTATTTTGTGTGCACCCTTTTATTTCCTCGTCCCTTTCTCTTTGGAAATTGATAATGGCGGCGGCACTCTCAAGACGAACTAGGGTTTCTCTGAAATCCTCCCTAAATCGATCGTTGGCTTGAATGATGGAGATTGATTCTCTGGCGCTCTAAAGTCTTGCGTTGTTTGCTCAATTGACTTGGATAAGATCTCGATCGAAAAATCTTCAGTGATTATGTGAGTTTCTCTGGAAACTTTTTCTCTGATTTTTGCTCTTAAATTCAATTGTTGGTTTTTCGATTGATTTGCTTGGTTTCCATGCTCGTTTGCCTGTGATGATATGTGTGTTAAATAGGATTAAAAAAAAATCCTAATTACTCTGATTTCGGTATTATGACTTGATCTGGATTTTGCTCCTTTATTTGTGCGGTTTCCCTCTTTGATTTCCTTTATTGAATTTGTACACCACGGTCTTGAATGGATGGATAATTTTCTGAACTTTAAATTTTTGATTGTTGCCATGATTTTGCTCGGCATTGAATTGAATTGCCATAACAAAATGAATCCTGGCTTGATTTGTTGTTGAGAACTTTCCTTTTTGATTGACTTTTTTCCTTTTCTGCTTGATTTTGGCCGATTAAATACTTGCCAAACATGATTCTCCTTGCATGATTTTCTACAAATAAATACACTGTCTGTGTATGATTGAATCCTTACCCAAAACTGCCTGCATGAGTAACTATGAGGATTTTATGCCAAAAACTTTACTGTTCATTTCCTAAAAGAGATTTCATTTAAAGAAATCCTGGAATCTATTTATTTCACACCTGTATTCACTCTGTGATTTCTAAAAACAATAAAATTGTTTTCTCTTCATTGAATTCTAGCATGCATATTTCTGGAAAGTTTGCACGTGCCATTTAAAAAAAAAACTAGAACCTACAGCACACTTGTTTCACTTGACTAGACTGAGATGCACTTGAGTATTGCCCCATACATTTTATTTGTGGTCCATTTGTGTGTGAGTAAGCAAGCAAGTTTGAGCCATGCTAAACCATATATGTAAGAATTGCCTGATGCACTGCTGAATCAAATTGGCAGGTTCACTTTAACCATATTGCATGTATATTCCTTGTTTCATTTGAGCTTCTTGTTGTTCTTTGTCCAATTGTCACTTTCATTAAGCCAGACCTGATATGCTCCTCATGTATTTCATATGTGAACACATTTTTTTTAAAAAAAAAACATGCCATAAAAACATGTTACACTGACTCTTTGATTTGCTGAGTCATTTTAAAATTCATGGTTGTGTTTACTGTGATCATTGAATATGCTGTTGTGCTCTATTTCCATTATGTTGCCTCTGTCCACTTGCTTTGACGTATGCATCATGCTCCATTCTGCTGAGTTATCATGTTCACACCTTTCCTGACCTGTTTCCATTTGCTTGAGTCCGCATTGCTGTGGCCATTATCTGCTGCCATGCTTGATCATTTGCACAACCTGTCTTGTATACATACTTGTTGATTTGCCATGTTTTGATATATGTCATTGTGATCTGATTTATAGTTGTACCAACCCTTTGCTAATCTGGCTCGACCATTCTTCATTGCACCATGCTGTATACTTTTATTTGATCTTGATGTATTGATCCATACTGACTTGTTGCTACTTATCCTCATCCATGTTATGCCAAGCACATTAAGTCATGTACACCTATGCTGATGACACTACATCTTCATTTATTTGCTGAGTTCCACATTAACTTGAACTGTCTGTGTCTTTGCCTGTGTATGTATGCTTTCATCCTCCACACTGTCTTTATATGTTATCAACATGTTGGCTGTTAGCTGAACTGCTTTTCTTCTTGTATTGACATGTTTGGTTTCACTGTTTTGCACCTGAAATATGAGTATACCATCTCTTGTGCTCGACCATTTTGAATTTTAATGTTTGACATTTTGTTTTTAAGATATATCAGCAGACTAGTCACACTATGTTGGGGCTGATCAAAAATCAGCAAACTAGTGTGATTATGTCGAGGCTGATCAAATCAGATCGAGTCAGAAAAATGATGAGAAACACACCGAAATTCTGAGGCAAATAAAATTTATATTTGCATGAATTCTGTTTTATTTCTATTGCAGTGTACTCTGTGTGTGTTTCTATGAATGACAGGTATAAAGACGATGACTGGACTGACAGTGACTGGACAGACTGAAGATAACACTGTGCAATTTGTATATGTATATGAGTCAGTAAATGCAATTAGTGAAGAGCTGATATGTAAATGAAATTCAGTGATGTACAAATAGTGGAGTTATAAATTTTGTACTGTATGGAATGTTGAAATAAAATATTATATTCTTGTTTGTGATGTAAATATAGAACAGTATAGTAACAAAAACATTCACTACAAGAAAAATACCCTATTGCAACTAGCTATTTGCAACAAGCCTCAAACGTCAGTTGCAGTAAATGATATTTAGCAACAGACCTTTCGTAGCTGTTGCAATAAATAAGATTTAACAACAGGCTTTTTATTCCTGTTGCGAATAACATATTTTTCGCAACAGCGCTTTCATGTCTGTTGCGAAAACATACTTTTAGCAACTGCACTTTCATTCCTGTTGCAATAGACATATTATTTGCAACTACACTTTCAAACCAGTTGCAAATTTTTTATATTTAGCAACTGTTTTCACTAGTTGCAATAACTGTAATTTTTTTGCAACAGGTAAAGCCACTTGCGAAAAACGTACTTTTGAAAATTACTTTTTCCCAAGTAATATTCGGTTATAATATAAGAAGTATTAGCATAATAGTTTATATATATATATTGAAAATTTAGTTAATATACACACACACACATATATATATATGATTAATGTTCGGTGATAGTCATGAAATAACAAGCAATCAATAATAATTAGTAAATAAATATTTAAATTTTAATAAGTAATTAGTATAATATATTAAATAATTATTATTTGATACATAACTATAATTATTACTGATTAATATATTTCACAAATGTATGATATTTGATTATTATAATTTAGTTCCCATTTAATATTAAAAGTTAATAGTACCGTTTCGAAAAAAAATTAAAAGTTACTATTGTTTGATTTCAAAAGTATCTATGAGTTAATAAAAAATCATATTTATTATAATAACTACTAATAGTAAGTAAATTATAGTAAGTATTTATTAATTTCATTTAATGATAAATGAGTATAATTAATAATTGGCAAATATAATTATTAATAAGAGCTCTAAATTAATTTAATTCAAAAATTATTAACAGTTTAAGTTAATTGAAATTAAATTAATAATTACTAATTAATATTCATAAAATTTGAAAAATAAAAAGATACGCATCTTAAAGTAATCTCAAATTGTATATAATATATGAACTCCATAAAATCGAAAAATATCAAAAATAAAAGAGCTTATGTAGACAAAAAGATTGAAACTTATTATTTTCGTATACATTTCAAATTTTATTGCGTGACACTGTTCGTTGGTTCGTATCGTGATTTTTATCCAAAAATTTGGCTCCAAACTAATTTTTTTGGCTCCATCGCGGGAATTTTGAATGTAAATTGAAAGACGATGCTTCCAGAACACCCAATAACATTCTCTCACTCTCATCCTCCTACTGTAAACCAATAACAAAGCCCTCCACCAACGAAAATAAGCTACTAGTTAGACCACCGAAACAAAATAACGAAATTCAAGCCCACCTTTATTTTTGAAATCGATTGGATTTCTTTGCCACAAGGGTTCAGATGGTTTTGGATTCCAAATAGTTTCTCTTGTTTTTTTACGAAATCTATCCAATTTGAAATCGGTTTGATTGTGATCTCTGGTCTCGACTGAGTTTGTGGTTCATGTTATTCGATATTCAGGCCAAAAGAGTTCGGCTTGATTTTGGGTTTCGGGTCTTGGTTTGAATCAGATTTGGGGATTTTGGATGGGAAACTGAATCAGATTTGGGGATTTGGGATTTCGGGTCTTGGTTTCGCTGGATCCCCACTGTCATACTTACCAAAATCATAGATGCTTCTTTTCCTTCGCCGGCGCGCACCAGCAACAGACTAAGGTCAGCGGAGATGGACTCCGTGAAGCGGCGCGAAGATGGGCCAATCAGTCTATTCTGAACTTTGATTCTGGTGGTTGGGAAATCCTTACTTCCATTTCCAGGCTTCCCAGGAAGAGGGTTCAGGTTTTATTTCTATTTGTTTTTTTTTAGTCTTTTAATCCCATGGCCAAATTTGGATTTTTGCATGCCTAAAATTGTTATTTCTGTTATGATCAGTATATAGAAGTATAAGCATGTATACATATTTCCAGTATATAGAAGTAATAGCATCATTATTTAGTTATTGTGCTAAGGCTAGTATTGCGTTTTAGCTCTTGTTCCTCATTTTGGTTGATCATTATTGTGAGGTAAACCTGTTTGCCATATATATTGTTATCCTTATAACACGTTGTTGATAATTGGGTTATTTGAAATTGTTAGAGTAAATAATGTACCAAGTTTGTAAGCATATCATTATTGGTATGTTGGTGGATAATAAGTTATAAGCTCATGTGGAATTTGCAGACCCTCGTCAAGCAATTCAGGTTTGTAATGATTTATTTCCTTATTTCTTTTATACTATTTTTAGATTTATAACATGATGTTATGGTTTATGTAGCTTTAGGTGCTATAAAATAAATAAAAAATATTGAACATTGAAAAAAAAAAATTAAACATGAGTAGAGTAGTTATGGACTGTCAGCACATTTGGCTTTTATTGAACACAGCAAACAAAAATATGGTTCCAATGGATTCACAATTGCACTAATTTTTTTGTTTTGTTGAATTGTTTTTATTTTACACGGGGGAATAATAGCAGTAATATATATATATATATACACACACACACTAGCAGCAACAAAGTTGTTTTGTTTCCAGGACGTGTATTTTGATTGTTTTAGGCATGTCTTGACATGGGATTCAGCATACCAACTTTGACATTGTTTTCTTTTCTTCCTATTTTTTTTCTTAAGGCTGTTGTTAAATAATTTAGAATATATTCTAAATTTTGGTCTTTGCAATGCTTAATTCATATGTAAAAAGCAAAAAAAAAACACACAAATCAAAATGCAGTCCAAATCAAGTAATGTCTTTCCTATATTTATTGATTGTCCTTCATGTTGTTACTGAAACAATCCACTTATCTGTATTTATACCTGCATGTGGATATGTTGTCACAGAGCGTCATAACACCTGTACCTTACTTTGTTTGCCCTTTGTGAACTTATTTAAATAGACATCTTGGTGTATATGACAGATCTGTGAAATTTTCTTACTGTTGTCTATGAGAGACAAATTTAGACCAAAAGTTCATAAGCCGTATTTGGTAATTGATGAAGATGAGGAGGCTACAGCTGAGGCACTGAAGCTTGATGATGAGTTTGAATTGTGAGGAGAGGAGGGCTGGAGGGATACTGATATCCTTTATATAGCAGAATCGCATGATGAACTGGATAATGAGGTAGCATTTGATATTTTTGTTTCTATCCTGTATTTTATTGTGTTAAAAATGTCACTTGCCTCTATCATTTGAATGTCTGTATGCTTGTTATTTCATGTATTTCATGTATTTACATACCGAGTAAACATCATCTAATTAAACTGTAACCCTTGCATTGGATTCCCAATAACAAGCAGTAATCAAATATGTCAAGATACACTTCAATTGATATTCAAAGTCCACTCATGATTGTCTTTGGATTTTCAATACCAGATTTTAAGGACTTAAACAAAATACTACAGTTTAGCCCAGATAAGTGAACAAAAAACCTTGAAAATGACTCTATTTTGACATATGTATATGAAATTTTTTACATGTTATATTAGTAGTACTAATTTCCATATACTTATACAGATGGTTCAATATGTTATCTTGATGTTGCTTTGTGAACGGAACTTTTATATCCAGATCATTTCTGTTGCTTTTTGCTAAGAGTAAGTCATCTGTGATGGAATAATTGCTATAAATAAATAATAATGAATGCCGAGATTTATTTTCCCTCTCTCCTGAGCTCTGAAATATCATAATTTTAATGAACTATATCCTTTTATTCTTGTGTGTATACAGTAACTTAAACCTGAGTTTCCTATTCTGTTTCTTTTTATGCAGTACACAGAAGCTGATTTATACAAATAATATTCATTCCTTTTGTTATGTGATGGATGCCAAGCGATGCATTGCTAAGGTTAGTAACCGCCAAAAACGATGGATTGCAGATAATTGTTTTGGGTCAAACTTTATGGTTGATATGCATTTTTAGTACATATTTTATATTTTTAGGTTGTATAACTTGTTGATGACTCCGTTTATAAAACATATTCATAGGACAGTGGCACCTATGCTTCTCCGAATTAATGGGTATGCTGATAAAGTTGCCAATGCTAAATGGGAGGTAAAAGGTCTTGGTCTGGAGCATAATGGGTAGAAACTGCTCTGTTCGAAAAAAATGTGTTGTGTGAGTGAAGAAATTGTTATACATGAATAATGTATGAAAATTGTAGAAACTTTTATTGTAATTGTTTGTATTATTAAAACTTTGTTAAAATAAAATTTTTATTTGTTTGTTTCATTCTGTGATATACACTATTACTAAAATAAATACATTTAATATGTAATATCTATAAGCTATAATTTTTTTTTTGTAGATTTATTAATCTATTGCAACGGGCATATATTGTTGCAAAATGGTCTGTTGCAACAGCAAAAGCCTGTTGCAAAAAAGTATACCGCAACATCTTATTGCAACAGGCAGAAAATGTTGCAGACTTTTAGCAACTTCGGCTATACCAACAGGCGCAGGCCTGTTGCAATAGGTCTACTGCAACAGATATCGCCTGTTGCGAAAAGTGTTTTTTGTTGTAGTTATTTAAAATAATATATACTTGTTTGTTATCATCAAATAAAAATCATACAATTATGTATATAACACCGTTATATACAACAGACAGGACTAGGCGCAGTCTTAATGCAAGTGGGTAGGGTAATAGCCTATGGTGGAAGGCAGTTGAGAGCGCATGAGAAAAATTATCCTACACATGACCTAGAATTGGCCGCTATTGTTTTCGTACTTAAGTCTTGGCGTCATTATCTTCTTGGCGAGAAATTCGAATTATTCACTGACCACAAATCTTTAAAATACCTATTCTCTCGAAAGGACTTGTACTTAAGGCAGCAAAGGTGGATGGAGTTCTTAGCGTCCTATGACTTCGAAATAGCCTATACCCCTGGCAAGGGTAACGTGGTGGCAGATACCTTAAGTAGAAAAAGATTACCCTTAAGTCCTTTGTTTGTTGAGCGGCAAAGTTTAGAATTCATTTCGATGTTTGACTTTAGACCTTTCGTTGACTTCGTACCTGGTTTGCTAGCATCCTTGGAGGTCAGACCTATGCTTTTGGGATGGATTGGCGAGGCACAGCAAGACGACCCGCAATTGGTTGAGTTAGTAGAAAAACTCAAAGGAGGGGAGTCATCAAGCCATCTCCGTAGGTGTACCCTAGACGATAAGGGTTGGTTACGTAGGGACGGTAGACTTTGTGTACCAAAAGATGATGACCTAAGGAAGACTATTCTTGACGAAGCACATCATTCGAAGATGACCATTCATCCCGGCGGGGACAAGATGTACAAAGACATGAAGAAAGTTTACTTTTGGGCCAGCATGAAGAAAGATGTGGCTGAATATGTCGCTAGATGCTTGGTATGCCAATAAGTAAAAGCGGAGCAAAAGAAAACCGGTGGGTTGCTTCACCCATTGGAGGTTCCACTATGGAAGTAGGAAAGTGTCTCGATGGATTTTGTGGATGGGTTACCGCGATCAAGGAAGGGTAATACGTGAATTTGGGTTATAGTAAATAGACTTACTAAAAGCGCCCATTTCATTCCCGTAAAGAGTAAGAGGACTGCTCCATGGTTAGCCTCCGTATACGTTCGAGAAATAGTTCGTTTGCATGGTGTTCCTTCTAGCATAGTGAGCGACCGTGATCCTATTTTCACTAGCGAATTTTGGAGAAGCTTACAAGAGGCGGTACGGACTTAGTTATGTTTGAGCACCGCATATCATCCTCAGACGGACGGCCAGACTGAGAGGGTGAATCGCATTCTAGAGGATCTGTTGAGGCTATGTATCCTAGACTTTGGGGGTACATGGGAAGAGCATCTTCCATTGGTTGAGTTCGCATATAATAATAGCTTTCATTCCAGCATTGGTATGACACCATTCGAAGCTCTATATGGACGACCTTGTCGTTCACCTACATGTTGGTGGGAATCTACGGATAAGATATTACTTGGGCCCGATATGATTAGGGAGACTTCGGAGAAGATTGACTTGATTCGAAGGAGGATGAAAGTAGCGCAAGATAGGCAGAAATCTTATGCGGATAAGAGGAGGACAGATCTCGAGTTTGAAGTTGGGGACATGGTCTTTGTCAAAGTGTCTCCATTACGAAACGTTGTTCGCTTTGGGTCCGTTGGGAAATTAGCACGAAGGTTTGTAGGGTCGTTTCCTATTAAGGAGAAAATTGGACAGATGGCGTATAGAGTGGAGTTGCCCGAGAGACTTAGTGGTGTACACGACGTATTCCATGTGTCGCATTTGAGGAAGTGCTTGCACGAGACCGTGGAAGTGGTAGAGCCGAGCTTTCTTAGAGAGGTGGAGAAAGAGCGTGATGCGACAATTCGACGAGCTCCTACCCGCATTCTTGGGTCGGAGATCAAGAGGTTGAGGAATCGAGATGTCAGACTAGTCAAAGTGCAATGGGGAGATGATGAGAGCAACGCTACTTGGGAGACGGAAGAGAAGATGCATTCACGATACCCTTTTCTTTTTGCGGGTATGTCCTTTAATTTATCCTTTATCGCTTAGCTTGTACTTATCTTATCTTTAGTATATCCTCTCGCTAGTATCTTTGACCTTTAGTTAGGATAATCCTATGGTTGAAACATGTGTTTGAGACATGTTATGTATGGTGGATGCAAAGTGGATGCAAGTGTTTGCTAGTGGTTGCTCGTGGATGCATATACACACACTATTAGGCACCAGATCGGCTCAGTCACTTCATTTTGCATATATATGGATGTATTTAGTAAAATGGATGTATAATGGTTGTATTATCATATAGTTGCTGCATTCGGGTGGATGGTTGTGCACGCATATAGAATTAATATGTATCATTAGGAATCTTATGCATACATATTGGACGCATGGCACTATCATGAATTGCACTAAGGAGGTCGACTGAATCAGTAGACCGCCTAATTTTGCATTAGATATGGACATATACACACACTGTGCATATAAACATTAAAGCATTAGAAGTCTTTTAAGGACAATGGATGCTGGTGTTTGATGGTTGAGTAGATGGACGAGTAGATGGTAGGATATACATTCTTCTTGACATGGAGATTTCGGGGACAAAATCCTTTAAGGAGGGGAGAATGTAACACCCCGTAATTTTATAACATTAAAATTCACAAATTAAAGTATACTTAATTTTTAGAAAAGAATTAAGTGAAATGGGTTGCGCAGAGAAATATATATATTGATATATATATCTATAAATTAAAAAATAAATAAATAAATATGCGAAAAAGTTCAAAACAGCGAATTGGGAGGCGGAATAACCGAACCGGCCCATTTTCAAGGTCGACCCGAGCCTTGCTGGGTCGACTAGGGGTTAATCCAGGGTGTTTGGCTGTCAACCCGTGGGCTGATTCGCTCAAATGCAGATTTTGCATTTGATTGGTTCTCATGGTTCAGGGTTAATCTAATGGTCCTAAATAACTTCCTACACCTATAAATACAACCTAATAATAACCCTAAACCTAATTAAAATAGAATAGTTACCGTCATACCATCGCCATGGAAATCAATGGAGCCGCCGCCAACTAAGAAAGAAGAAAAGCAAATTCAATTCTAATTCTCTCAACCCTAAAGCAAAGCAAAACTCTCTCTTTTCTTCTCTAAATTGTGAGTATGATGATCTTAACAAGAATATTATCATTTTAATTAGGTTGAGTTATGAATGGATTATGAGTAGATGATGTGAATTATCATATATGTTGTTGTAAACCCCTTTTGCTATCATGTATATTGTAAATCCAATGTTATGTGATGATGATATCTTATATGTTGTAAATCATGCTATGATGATGTTATGTATGTTGAAAGTTTCTATGCTAAGTTGTGATGAATCATACATGTTAAAAAGGCCATGATGTTACCATCTATGCTAGTTAGTTCATATTAATTAAATCATCATGTTTGGGTTATGTTGATCTATATGACAATTCACATATGCAAGTTAGATTGATTAGAAAAGTTATGAACATATACCAAGACATCTATTATGACATCTAGAATTATGCTATGACATAAGTGATATCCTATGCTAGTTCACACCATCATTATGTTGCCTAAAAACCCCAGTTTATGTATAGATTTGGGCTATAATCATATCATATAAATTGAGACATTTAACAAGTTGACACCTTTTGATCCTTAACATGTGTAGTTTATGCAAGTTTCACCCCTATTATGATTAGATTTATTTTAATTGTCTATATGTTGTGATAATTTATCTTTGTGCTAGGTGTTAGACTATACAAGTCTAGCCTATATTATGCGTTGAATAAGCGAACGTATAAACGTGGGGTAGGGGTAATATTAAGGATTAAATATTAAAAAGTTGGGGTGCAATTGATATGATTTTGCATGCCATAAGTGGATGGCCATAATTGAGTCAATTATGGACATCATTAAAAGTTGACTTAATTAATAATTTGAATAGGGAATTATTAAAACTGGGGTAAAAGATTTCAAGTGTTAATCAATGCTTAGGACACGAGGTTGGACTCGTTTGTGACGTAAACCTGCCCGGACCCTCACGGCAAATCCAGTGGTCACAAATGTCAGCCCAATGTGAGAGGTCCTAGGCCTAAACTAAAGCATAACGGTTGTAAGGTCACGAGGTTAGACTCTTTTATGGTGTAAGACTGCCCGGACCCGCCCAGCAAATCCAGCTGCCATAAATGCCAGTCTAATGTCAGAGGTCTTTATGAGGTTATGGCCTGAATGAATTAAAAAATACTTAACCAGATAAACATGTAAGGTGGGACATGGGGGTTAAGTAGGTGCCTTAGGTGGCATGAGGAATCTAGGGGGTGCCCTTAGTGGCATGTGAAATACGATTAGTAAGACTTAACCAAACACACATGTAAATGAACATGACTAAGATGGTTAAGTGGGATATACTAGTGACAAGCTTAGGTGGGTAGCTTGTTGGGGCCCTTTTCGACCAGTATCCCAAACGTATCTTTGTGGGCTCGACCCAAGTCGAGGAAGGGACACGCATGCTGGGTTTGACTGTAAGAGGCCAAAACGGGGAGCGGTGGCAACGCAAGTCCAACGGGTTTCGTATGCGTGTGTGGACCCGGGCTGGTAGATAAGACGTTGTTGCATCGTGTAGGTATAAGCCGTGCATTCTTAAGTTGTATCGGGTTGCCACTTTAGGGGAGTGATACACCCCACTGTGGGGCCAGCACGGGTATCTACGAGTAGGGAGCCGATCGAAAGTGGGTAGTGGGGTACACCTAGTGGAGATAGGGGCAGACGGCACCTATGTAGTCAGCTAGGGGTACGTAAGGCTATTTATAAAGTTTCTGTGTGAAGCAAGTGGGATCAAACAATAGGGTGACCGGTATGGTGCAGTGTAGTAATGTGCGGTGCAGTGTAGTAATCATTCGTTAGTAATTAGGTGTGCCTTTACCGTTATCTTTAACGTTATCTTAAACGCTATCTTTATCTTCCTAAGAGTTCATAGACATTTACTTGTCTTCCAACTTATGCCATTAGTCTAGTTATTTTGATAATAGTATTGTTAGAATTATCATACTCGCCAGACTTTATGTCTGACCCCCTCTATTTCTATCCTTTTTCCCCGTCCAGGTCCTCAGGTTGGGCCTAGCTCTAGTGGAGTTTGATTGAATTGCTTCATCTCTCTTTGGAAAGCTTGGACCGTTGAAGTAAAGTCCAGCTTGTTATCTTTTTAATGGATATTTATGTAATGGGATTATGTATTTTGTTTTTATGAAGATGGATATTGTACTTGGTTATGATCTATGGTTTTATGATGTAACAAACGTGTTTAATTTCCGCTGCAATAAAATGAAGTTTTAGATTTCCAAGTACTATTTATTATCTGTCTTGTTGTAATTTTTCTATTCTATATTCACTTATAACCTCCATGGAAGTTAATGCATTCCCTTTGTGAGTGACATTAATGGACGTGGGGTGTTACAAGGATCCATTGGTTAAAAAGCAAAAAGCCCCATGACTTACAGTTAGTTTAGCGGCCACTATTTGAAAATTGGAAAAAACCTTTGGACTATAATACATGTTGATTAATGTAATATCTAACGCTATATGTAAAATCTATGATTTTTGTTTGATGTGTTGGTGACTATTGTTAAGAATAAATAATTTCTTATGACATATAACATGTTATGACATATAACATGTTGGGTACTTCAGTATCCACTTTCCACCTTATAATTGATACTGCCTTTGCTATGAGGTAGATCCGATTTCACTTCTCTACTGTTCTCTTTGATGCTCATCCACCATGAAAAGTGTCAGCAAAAGGCCATAGTTTAACATAGAAAAAATGGAGCCATATCACGTGCGTTCACTGGAAAGCAGGGCAAATAGCAAGTAGTTGATTGATAGGGTGACAAATTGCACAACACAATCACAGTTTATTACAATAGTTGAAAGCATTTTAAATTTTCAACATCAAATTCATCCAACAAAGCTTGTACATCTATTTAACTGTCAAAAGGAAAATAAACTCCAATATTCATACTTCCTACAAAACATTGGACAGCTATGCCGTTGGATGACTTTTAATATTATACTCTTCTCACTTCTCTGCACAAAGAAGAAAATATGTTAGATGTTACAGAGCTAGTTGGTAGTAGCTATTTGAAAAAAAATATCTCTCTCATGGACGAACACCATGTTAAATTAATGTACAAATAGCAAAAAGAAAATGAGGTCTAGTAAAAATAGACCGATATGAGGTGGATAGTGCTATTTCAAAGAAATTTTAATTGATCTAGAGAGATTGATTATTGAAAATTTTAAAGATGTAAACCATAATCATATTTCTATGTGAGAGGAATCGTTTTTTGAATACATTTTCACCTCTATAATAGATTCTAGGCACCTAAAAATACTACAAAGATAAGTATATTTCAAATTTATTGATTTTATCAGTTGTCAGAAGGTTTAATTCTAATTTACATATAAAAACAAACCATATAGGCAACTAAAAAAAGGATCATATAACAATATTGAAAAAAAGCCAATAAGAAGGACTGAGTAAGAATGGTAAGTAAATATTGAAAGTGTACCATAAAAGAACAGTAGTCGTCCAATGATTAAAAAAATGTGAATATAAATATCTTATATAAAATGAGCAAACCTTGTATTAGTTGAAGGCTCATTGCTGTGCAATAGTGATTTGCTTTCCTCTACAAATCTTTACAGATGATATTTTAAAGTAATTAACCTATTTAATAGTGTGTTGCTCAAGTTATTATAGATAACCTTCGTTAAACGAAAATCATTGAGTCGTTATACAATGGACAAAAAGGCATTTATTGACTATATAATTCATAAAACCAAGCATATTTACAATCAAACGCTTGAAAGATCATGTAGCAAAATTTTCATGAATTTTATAAGATTGAAAAAGAACTAAAAATTGCATCCTCTTGTCCAAAATTTGGAAAGACTGATTAAATCTAGCACAAGGCTAAGAACCTAAAACTGTGAGATTTTTGAGATATAAAAGAAAGATGATTCGCTAAATTTAATTTGTTTAGATATGTATGCCTTAATAACCTGCCAATTGAAATGGTTGAAAGCACTGAAATGCCTTTTCATCATAGAGCTTAGGTGATTTTGCATCAAGTATGGTATCCAATCAAGCGCATGACAAAAATTAAATAAAACACAAATACCGTTCAGAATGAACCATGAGAAGAATTCCATTGTAGTAAAATAATAACTTTGTAAAACTATATGGATCTTATAATTTTCTCTGCAAATGTTGCAGTTTGTCCACCTCACGGAGATATATTTGGGTGACTGCATTCAGAAAGGAGATACGGTTGTAATCCTTCAAACTCCCATTGTTTATGTTAGCAATCATGGAAGGGTTCTCCTTGATATCAATTACTTTAGTTTAATTCTAGTGTAATTTTATTTTTCAAACGTAGTGTGGTAAAAATCTAAAAAAGGTTCGATAATTTTATAATTACAGATAAACCCACTGAAAAGTTTGCCTAAAATAATGGCTTATCATGCCTTCGAAGTGGTGAAAAGACCTAATTTTTGACTCCAGTGCAGTATTTTTCAAGTTCGTACTGACACAAAGTATGATAGAAAGTAGCATCGTAAATTAAAATTTATGAATAAGGTTTTATCAAATTATCTAAAATTAACTATAGGTCTGAGCAAAAAATTTCTTCCTCCTTCAAACATCCTTAGAAATCTTGGTGTTATCTTTCGAAGTAAAGAAACAATTATGTAACTGGCATAGAAGGTGGAAATGGTATTAAATAAACAGAGAAAAGGCAAAATATATTGTATTTGATATAATAAGAACAATCAAATATATCAATTAATCATTAGCAAAGAAGGAAAAACAAACAACAGCGGCGATCTTTGAATGGAAAAGCCCGTCAAAACAGAGAAGATATAGCCTTTCTACCAAAAAGAGGATTTGTTGACTGCGCAGCTGGATTGATTACGTAGTGCCGATGGGACAGTTAGAAAATATACTTTATAATATACAATTGCACTGCATTTGTTGCTATAACTCCTACTGCAGCACATTATTCAACTGATTATGCACACAATGCTAATTACAAATTTAGTCACAACTGATTGTATGTCTCATGTTAACTGTATTCACATTGTACTGTCGTTAACTCTCTAAATAATTGTTCTCAGTTCATTCAGTTTTCTGTATGGAAGAAAAAGGGTCATCAATCGTAAGAAGAGAGCTAAAAAGAAGTGAATTATTTTTCTTTCCACTCCTGATAGTTGCTTAGAAGATTCTAATTTTAGATGAATCACGCGAGGAAAACAACACTGTGAAGAGGACTAAATTATGCATCCATAAAACTATAAAAGCAACACTGGCAACTCCATAGTCCACCAAAAGAGCCATTAGTTCATATGGATAAATATATTTTTTTAAATTAAGTTATAGATTTGTTAGTTTTAAATGTTTGTGTTTGATAATTAAATTATATATTAATTGAAGACTGACTATGTAGTCTCCTTTTTTATAATAGGAATAAGCAATCAAAAAAATTATTTAACATTCTAAAATTAAAAAAACCTAACTGTGAAGTTTAGTTGCAGGTTTAATTTGTAGTGGTTTGTAAATGTTAACAATGCCCGAGAGAAAAGTAATCTACATTGATATTGGTGTCGTGATTCAAACAAACATTGTTTACATCGGTAGTCATGGTGATGGAAGTGCTTCTCGTTGATATCGATTGCTTCAGTTTAATGTCATTGTATTGTATTTCTCAAACAACATGATACGTTCATTTACCTAGAAAAGTTCGACAATTTTATAATGACAATAATGACTCAACGTGTCGCCGAAGTGGTTAAAAGGTCCAATTTTTGACTTCATTGCAGTATTTTTCACATTCGTACCTACATAGAGCATGGTAAAGAGTATGATCATAAATTAAAATTTAGGATAAATGTTGTATCAGATCATGTAAAATTAACTTTAAGTTTGAAATGAATTATTTCTTCCTACTTCGGACAACCTTATAAATTTTGGCACTATCTTTCAAACTAAAGAAACAATTATGTAATCAGCATAGGAGGTGGAAGTAGTAAAACATAAAAAGAGCAAAGGAAAACAGATTTAATTTATAATAAGCACTGTTAAATAAATCACTTAAAAATATGCAACCGTGAAAAAATAGTGGTAGCATTCTGGAAGGAAAAAAAAATGCTCCAAATCAGATAGAAACAATTATGTAATCAGCATAGAAGGTGGAAATGGTATATATTAAATAGAGCGAAGGGAAAATAATTTTTAGTTATAATAAGCATAGTCGAATAAATCAGTTAAAAATTAGGAACAAAGGTGGAAATATTTATAAGGGGAAAAACATCAAATCAGAGAACATATAACATATATGACAAAAAGAGGATTCGTCGACCGTGCTACATGTTTGACTCTATGATCGAGGCATGCAAAAATGGAGGATCGGGAAGAAGAAACCGGGGAAGATGATAAACAACTTGGGACATAATTCAAATTTAAGTAAAAGGAAAGAGTTGTAAGGTGATGATGGAATAAACAAAATTAAAATAGCAAAAATGAAAGATGCGCCTACAATAATAATAGGTCGGTATTTATTAACAAACAATGGGGTCCCATTGAATCTTTTGGTATATCAAGGATGCAACAGATGCATCTCATTTGTTCTCTTCCCAGGACATTGTACTGATGTTTATGCTGAAACACAGGATCAAATGTTTGTAAATCAGAAAAATAAATATATAAGAAGTTTTCATATAAGTGATTTCATTTATCTTTTGTCAATTTTCAGTCATCAAACATTCAAAAAGAAACTACATATTAGTAATAGGAAAGAAAACTCTCCAGCTTATCTATTTAGCATATGGTCTAGTCTTTTACCAACAAACATAAACTTGGTAGAAAATAATTTGTTGAGGGAAATCATGATTTATCAATAGCAAGTTAGCTTATCCTAAAATATAGCTACTGAAATTATTGTTAAAATGAATGGAAATGAATGCAGAGTGTGAGGTGTTCTTCAAAATAAAAAAGGATTTTTTTTTGGAATTTGATCATAGAAAATATATTGGATGAAAAAATTGGCAACCAATGAAACGGTTAAAAAAGCAGCTACAATATCATCAATTGGAAAGAAAATTATCCTACTTATTTACTTAGCTAATGGTCTAGTATTTAATCAACAAACATAGGCTCGGTATAAAATAATTTGTGGAGAGAAATCAAGATTTATCTAGGGCAAAGGTAGAATATATCAATTATATTATTGATTAGAATTTTCCTCTTTTAAAATGTTATCCTAAATCATAGCCTACAGTGTAAGATAGGTCGCAGAAAAAAATACCAACCATTCCATATCTAAAAATACGTACCAGTTTATTGTCGAAAGTTTTTGAATTCCTTACACAGCAATGAAATAAATTTAGATGAAAGAAGGACAAATTAACAAAATATCATGATGACACCTCATTCTTTTCCCAAAAAGGAATCAAACATAACGAAAAACGTAAAAGTAATTAAATTTATTACCATTAAATAAGACTATAATCATCAACAATCATCCTAAATTGACATATCTCAAGCACTGATCTTTCCTCCATAGGAATACACCTAATACATGTTTACACTGAATACAATTTACTAAAGGTACATAAAATCAAAAATAGAGAAGAAAGAGAAAGTAATATTTATATTTATAAAAATCCACCCATAAAAAGTAAGTGATTTGCACTGTACCTTGTTTATTTAAACAGTTCATATATTTTATGTATTTACAGTTGTTAAACCTTGAATCATCTTCAAATTTGGCATTGCAATGAACATATAGGTAGCCAATATGTATAGTAGAAGGGACAACAGAGAGAGCCAAAAGTCAACGATAGATTAATTTCTCAGCAGAGAGAGGGCTAATGTTTTGGAACAGACGAAAATTGCGATTTGATGTAGGTATTACTACTGGTTGAAGTTAAGTAAGATATAGTCTAAGTTGAATAAAAATATGTATGTCCCTTACAATGAATTTCATTGTCTTCCAAGTAGGCACATGGTCGACACTGGCGAAAATAATTTCTTTAACTTGAATAGAACAATTCCTAAACTTGCCTATTCAGTGGAAACATAGAGAAAATTAGTACCTGATTCGAAGCGGCGCTTGCAGCAAAACTTGGCCATGGAAGCAACCTATCTTATCTGAGAGCGACAGCCGAATTAGGGGGTCGATAGTCAAACATAACTAATAGCTAACTATGTTAGTAAAGGCAGAGTGGTACCGAATTGACGGCGCAAGATTCGTAAAAGGAATCGGTCTAAGCTATGGTAATAAAGATGGTGGAGAAGAGCAATTGGAGAAGATCGGGAAATGCCAACATTGGTGTAGTGGACGCTGAGTGGAAAGGAGATCTACGAAGCCTGGTGGAGAAGGAAGGGATGGTGGCAAAAGAGGGTTTATTTTTCTTCGAAGTGGAGGAACGGGAGGTTTGTCTTCTGTACCGTAGAAAAAGGGGAGAGAGAGTAACGTACAAAAGGTGGGAAGAGAAAGAGGGCATCGATGATGACAGAGGACCCATTCGATTATGGTCGTGGCCAGGGTATAAGAGGTCACTCAAGAGTGACAGGTATTCTACTAGAGGATTGAAACAATGTACACGTGTCGGTCTGTCAATTTTTTGAAGAATCTGGATTTGAAAGGTCTTTGGGGATAGATTGTGCTTTCATATAATATAATAGATTAGCGAAGAAAGATGGGATTTTTATATATGATGTTAGCGAAGAAAATTTTGAACTTTATATATATGGTTTGAGAATAAAAGTATGATTTTTATATGTGTAATGACGGTATAAAAATACGATTTTTATACATGTAATGGCGTTGTAAGTGTACAATTTTTATGTCATGAAAGTATATGATTTTTACTATATAAAAGATATGATTGTTAGGTTACAAAGATACGATTTTTAAATATATAAAAATTCGATTATTATATATGAAGTAGTGAAATAATGATTTGATTTTATATTAATGATTTTAGAAATAAAGATGCGATTTTTATTTATGAAAACAAAGAGTAAAAATATGATTTTTATCTATATGGATTTGAAATAAAAATTCGATTTTTATTATTTGAATATCAAAATAAAATATAATTTCTATATAATGAATTAGCGAATGTAAAAATATTATTTTTATACTATTAACATCGTTTTAAAATTTTGATTTTTATATATGTAGCGTTGAAATAGAAATGTGATTTTTACTATAAAAATTGTGTGAAATAGATTGCGATGGAACCGACGGGAATCAAATCCAAATCCGAACCGTTCAGAAATAAGGAACGGAGGAGTGGATTCCAAAGGTGAGAAATTCTCGCTTTAATTTTATTTTCTAGTTAAAATATATACTAGGATGCAGACGGTGCTTAGCAGCACTCGACACCTGTCATCCACAGACCATGGACGACTTGTTTGATTGTATTGCATTGTGTTTGACGATTGTGATGTGGAATGAAAATAAATTATTATATTGTTAAAAAATATAATTTTTAACGTGTATATGAATAAAATAAATATTCATTTACCAATCAAATGATTTGTTGATGTACACCCATCTGACTGATATTGATTGGGACGATATATTTTACACATCGCCCAACTGCACAAATAATAAATAGTGTTTGTTGTTTGAAAACCCCACATGGGTATTGGGATGATATTGGGCATACACTAATCCCAATATTTAGTTGTATGTCAATTGATTAGTTGACAGGCTGTTATAAGCATTGAATATTTATATTTAATGCTTATGAAATGTAGAATGCACTCTGGATGATGGTTGATTGTTTATCATTGTTGTTCTATACATGTGTTGTAGGAAATCCATATAAATAACATTATATGATAATTGACTGTGTCTGATTCCAGTTCAGAAAGAATGAATATTTTAAAATAACGAATATTTTAAAATAATACTCAGTAAAAGATCAAAATCTGATTTTGATGTCCGATTTGGGATGGACACGAAAATATTTAAATATATAAAGCCGTGTTGATTAGATTAACGCCATTTTGATGTTAACGATATTTATAACAATTTTATTCATTTTAATAATGAATATAGAAAAGAAAGTGATTTCAAAATCTAATTTTTTGAAAATACTATCATTTATTTATCGATGATATGGAATATTCAATTTTGATTTGAATTTGAATATGAAGTTGAAATCGTTTTGAAAACGAATTTATAACGATTTATAAAATACGTTTTAAATGGAAATCGATGAAATATGTATAATATATTATACATATATATATATATATATAATGGCCTGAAAAGAACGTGTCGCGCCGCGACAGTTCGTGAATTTCGACCATTGACTTCGAACAGACATTGCGGGAGATCCAACCGTCGGATTCTCCTAAAACTGGAATCGTTGGGCTCATATCGAAAAGAGCTTTCCGAGAATATAAGGGATTTGAAATCTAACATTTGGATTCGGAATTATGTCCAAATCAAATTTTGGAAAAGGTCGTTGTAAGTGCAGTTTGATGACCGTTTATGGAAATCGACTGTACGGGCCTTGATAAAATTATTAAAGATATAAAAAATTTGTGTAAAATCATAATAAATGATTTGGAAAGAATTGGGATGAAAAGTTCCATATTTGAAAAGATAAAATTATATTTTTATCGAAATGAACTAGTTACGAACTAGAATTATAATCCTATATTTTTAAATAAATAAATTGGATTTGAAATGGTTTTAAAAATAACCAGAATTTCCAATATATGAATTGGAATGGATTTGAATCGAAATTATCTTCGGAATGTTTCGATATTGGATTCCATGATTACACAGATATTATGGAGGAATTTGGAAGATATATATATCGTTATTCCCAATACGATATTTGTTGATCTCAGAGTTTGATATAGAATATAAGCCGATATAATTTCTATTCAGAGACTTGTATTTAATATTGAATTGGATTTTGGGTTTGTCGTGAATGATGTCTTCATTAACACTATTCTTAAACCCAGTTGAAAAAAGAATAAATCTTTTAATTAAAATTACTAGAGTTTCCAATTAACTAACATTTAATTGGAATTTAAAATGGAATGTGAATTGGGTCTATTGTGAACTGCGTTTTTAACGACATTCGTTCTTTAACTCGATTTACAGCGAAATGTGATTTGGAATTTACAAATCTTTTTATTAATAATTAATTGAGATTTTCCAAAGTAAAGTTTTCCAATTTAATATATTAAATTGGAATTGAATGGAATTCAATTTGATAATAATCGAAGTGAACTTCTGTGGAGGAATACTGTTAATACATATGGAATTTAAAAGGCTTGGCCGTTATTCCATTTATATTATTAGTCGGATACGGAAATTGATATCGATTATATATTGATTTGTTTTCCGTGAAGATTCCATTAATGGAATGTGATTTGGGTTTATCGTGAACTGTGTTTTAAATGACATTAGTTTTTTAACCCAGTTAAAGACAGGATTACATGTCTAACATTGTATTTCGAACTGTATGGTTGATCTCTGCTAAATATATATCTGTTTGGTGGCAGAGAATTCATTCTCTTTCTTAACACCCTTCTCTAAGACATACGGGCTTAGAGGTTATATATCGGCAGAAATCAATAGTACGGTGTAGATTGTCGATGCGACATGTTAGCGATCCAAAGTTAAATAATCATTAATATTGATTTTTGGGAAGGTTGAAACTAAGTGGAGTTTTAATGAATCTTTAATTAGATTGAAATGTGAATTGATAATTTAAATTATCAAATTTGGGAAATGATCGAGAATGGAGTATCACCAGTTTTGCTCCTAGCGATAGTTAAATCTTTAATTAGATTTGAACGTGAAATGGTAATTAAATTTACCAATAACACCGTGGTGTTAGATATGGAGTATAACCAGTTTTGCTCCATGGGATGAATATGTTGGGATTGGGAAAGTAAACAAATGATTACTTCGGTAAGGTGCGCTAATCCCGACTAGTTTGGAAAATCTTAATATGGTTTGAATTGATAATCCAATGGAAGATTAAAGAATAAATTTAAAGAATTTATCTTTGATAAAATTAATGGGAACCTTTCCCAAAGGATATGAATATTTAAAGAAAAGAATATTCGGAATTGTAATGAGGCGTATGTTGTGTTTTTATAAAACTTATTTATCATATACGCGAGTTATTTGGAAAGGCCGGGTTTATACCATTCTGAATAACTGATTCGACGATGAGTCGACGATGGAGACGGTGATTGAAGACCGGAGGTCTTCACATCGTTTGGATGATTACTGATGTCTAGATTGGGTTGTACACCCAAGACGAGGTAATAAGTGGTGATCGTCCAGACATACTTGGAGATCGACCGTATATGCGAGGACATCTCTCCTGTATTGGACATATGGGACGAGGTATAAGGTGCCTCCGGTTTCGTTCAGAACCAGAACGAACTTGTAAATGGATGTATGTCTGACATTGGATTTTATTCTGTATTTATTGATTTCTATTAAATATAAATTTGTTTGGCGGTGGAGAATTTATTCTCTTGCTTAACGCCCTTTGAGATGTACGAGCTCAGAGGTTATATATCGATAAACATCAGTCGGATGGCATGAATTGCCTGTGTGGCATGCTGAGGTGCAAATGATCAGGGCTTCTGTTGAAAAGCAGAGTCTTGTGGTTGATGATCAAAGCACGGCTTTAATATAGCATAGCTTTGTGTATAGCGTTAATTCGCGAGCCTCACACCTCGGTATGAGTTAAAAACGGGATAAGGGACTCAAGGAGGACATGACGTTTCATTCTAGCTATGGGTGGTGTCGGGGTTTTGCAAGCCCTGACATTATTATATTTTTACCTTTGTGGTTGTTGGAATGAGAGACCCTCATAAATATTGGTCTCTACGGAGCCGATGGATATAGGTCCTATAGGACCGGGAAACGTGTGTTCAGGAATTGCCAATCCACTAAAATAAGTGTGGACTAGCCTTGGAGGATCCAAGGGTCTACTACGGGGGACCCTGAGGCATTTACTAGAGTTTCTCGAAGCCGGCGAGGGTACATCCCTTGCCTCGACTCATGACGGAAATTATGTAACGTTCCGTATTTTCTGACCATTTATTTGAAATATTTTATTTATTTAAAATATTGATTTGAATTTAAATAATCGATTTGACCATTTTAATTTGAATATTTAAATTATATTGAAATATAATAATATTTTATTTTCGGCATATTAGGGAAAAATGTCGATATGCTGTATAATATGATCGGATGATTCTAAAATGGTTTAACATTTTTTTATTGAAACTATTGTGACGATTTCGTTATTAAAACGACATTACAACGTTTAATTTATAATTTAATTATAAAACGAGCTGCAGCGGCGCGGCAGTTCGTAATTTGGCATTTTGAACTTCAAACGGCTGTACAGGTCCCAATATGAGTCGGATTTTCTCGAAACAAGAAACGTCCGAAACTATTGAATAATATTTTTCTAATGAAAGAGAAAAATCGAGTTTTAATGTTGTAGATTTTATTTTATGTCCAAATCAAATTTTGAAAAGGTCGCTATGGAATTTATATATATATATTATATCGATTATTTATATAGAATAAAGGGTTTTTAAATATTTTGAATATCGAACTGACTTGGATTTCAACCCGAGTTATTTTATTGTGAATCTACATCAAATTCTGGTTGATTTTGACTACTGGAAATATTTTAATATTGTTATGTTGAGATATTTTAAAATTGATTTATTTTATTTGAATTGGGCAGTTTAAAAAAGGGACTTTATTTAAACGACCTCAGTTTTCGATGAAACAAATTTTATTGGGACCGCAACAGTAAATTATTGTTAGGTTTCAAGTGGCGCGTTAATCGGGGATAATTTGTGAGCATGGCAAAATAAAATACCAATAAAACAACCATTTGAATGTGAACGAAGGTCATTCGAGCAAACGAACTCGAAATTCGACGAAATAAGTTTCATTAGGACTGTAACGTCAAATTATACTACGCCGTCCATTCGCGTCTCGAACGGGGTTTATATGTGAGCACAGGAGCAAATAAACGACGTTCGAAAATGCGATAGACACGAAATAAAATATTGTTAGTCGTCATCACACGTTACGTCGACTTAAAATATATTATTCACACATTATATATTCCCTCCTAAATCAGAATTTTCAGCCAAACATTTTTTTCAGTAGCCATTTTTGCAAATAAACCCCTAGTTACAAAATCATTTATTTCTCTCAATCCGTGATAAATTCGAGGGGGTTCTAAAGGGAAAGTGATAGATCGGGTTGTTATCTAGCTGCTAGGAAAAGTTGGGGGTGAATAGCGACCTGTGGTGGTCGGAATCGGCCAGGAACCGTGAAATTCCTATTTCGCTCTTTAGGGGTTTTCGACGGTTTGGTGAAGAATTTGATACAGGATCCAATGCCAAAGTTGTAGAGGGGAGAAAGAGGGTCCTTCTTGTCTTTGGGTCGATGACCTGAAGTTGGCCGTGGTGGTGGGAAATCGGAGATGAACGGAGAAGTATAATTCTGGGTTAGTTTTCGAAATGGTGACGGGTTTCGGTGGTTTTCAGGGCGGAGCAGGCGTCGAAGGTGTCGGATCTGGTGGCCAGAGAAGCGGGGTGGCAAGGCCTTTCGATTGGCGGTGGTGGCGGCGTCTGAAGTGGCAAGGTGGCGGCGAATTCAGAGGATGAACTGAATTGGGGGTTTTCGGGTTTCCAGGCGGAGGAGGCGGAATTGGGTGTCGTCGTTTCTGGCGATGGGGGTTGAGGGTGGTGCGGTTCCGGTGGGACCCTTGGTCGGAGTTCCGATGGCGCCTATCAATGGCGGTGGACCTTTGTTGAGGGTGAACAATGGGTTTTCACGTTTGGTAGAGAAGAATCGGGTTTCTGTGGGGATAAAAGGGGAAAGCGCGTTAGTTAAGTGCTGACGTGGACAGATTTAAAAGGTAATTAGTGTTTTAAGTTATAATTAAACTTATTTAATAACCGTAAATTTTTATAAACTTTGAATTAGCGTATCTCGCTCGTTCGTTAATGAAATTTAACGAAATTTAACGAAACTGGATCCGTTGGGATCGCAGGGACGAGACCTAGACGATGGCACTAACTAGGCATTGATCTGACGCAGTTGAAATTTCAGCAAATTTTGAACGTTCGACTCAAATTAAAAGCCACAAACGCGTCAACCGTCAACCAAAACAAATCTAGTGGGTTAATTCTCACACCCTCTGGAATTCTGTGATGTGGTAAATCCATAGAAAAATATAATTGACCGTTAAACGGTAGAAACTGGTTGATTTGCTGCTATGGATGCTATTGTTTGTTTGATTGATTGTTGTTATTTATGTTCGTCAGTTTTAAATAATATATTATTGAAATTAAATTCGCATGACTGATATCTGTGATGCAAAGAAGGACAGGTTGGAGGGATCCAACCGGATTCCTCAAATAAACTGTATTTTTGTTGGTTATGCATATATATGAATTGTTCACCCTGACTGACACCAAAACCTGTTTAAATGTTGATGGTTGAATATATATTCATCATCGTTGTGATTAAGATTAATCGCCAGTGTTGTTCAGGTAATTGGCAGTAAATGGTCTAAACGTATGATTTTAACGTCGTGCGACCGTCAAGTGAATTGACGGGGTTTTAAAGTTATAAATTTATTTATAGCTAAATTGAGTTTTTTTTCAATTGTTTTATGTAGTTAATTAAATTGGAAAATTATGAATAAATATATTAGATCGAGTTTATAAAGAGAATTATTTAAATGGTTAAGACCAGTTTTCAAAGTGGAAGGCCAAGAATTTACCGACGGATTGGTAGGATAGAATAATTGTTTTTAAAACAATTAAATAGTGATTTAAAATTAATTAAGTTATTTAATTAATTTAAAAGGGGAAATGACAAACGGAAATCATTTAACGGCTTACTGACATGTAGGTTGACAAAACCAACCGTTTTAGGCTGAAATTAATATGAATTAATTTAATTTAAATTTTCTGAATATTCGTTAAATTTGACGAAGGGTTTGAAATGTTAGTTAATCTTCGATTAACTATAATCAAAAGAAATTATCAAATTGGTTAGTGTTAATGAAGTGAATCATTATTTGATCTGCTTTTAAAGGTGATAATTATTCTATCTTTTAAGTAACTATTTTAGTTAATTATTATTTCGATTAATAATAATTAAAGCAATGACATTTAATCGGAATTCAATGGAAAGGTGATTAGCTGGAGTTAAGATTTGGTCAAGGAAGACAATAAGAATTTAAAAGGGATGTATATTTAAAATATTCAAACAAATTTGGTAAATGTAATTCGTAAGTGAACATAGAGATTTAAACAAGATTTTTCTTAATGGATAAATTAAGTAAAGGTGAATTCAGTTGAAAAGAAATGTTTAAGAGAAATGGTAATATATTAATAATAGACTGACGTGAAGTGAATATTTACTTAAATAAAGGAAGTAAGTAAAGAGACTATCAAACGAGGATTTCAAATGTAAGAAACGGGTTACGAAACCAGTTTGGAATCGAGATGGTAAAGCAGATTTTACTGAGGTGTTAAATAGTAAACTAATGTTATTCTGAGATAAGAACGGGGTCGATCAAGGTCTGAGAGGTAACTAAAATATCCCAACTTGGTTGGATTCACTATTATCGAGGAATGGTATTAGTTTGGAATAAGTGAATGTGTTGAAATTGGTTTTGTCCTATACAAGGATATTGAACTCTAATGCGAGAACGTGGGATATAGATGATATTGCAATACTAGTTTCAAAATAAAGAAGAATATTTGATTTTGAATCAACCTTTGCTTTAACCCTATTAGAATTGGAAACGGTTAATACCATTAAGTATATTATTAGATATATATATATATATAAGATGTATATATATCGAGACACTCGAATATAAAGGAAAGGGGTTTAAAGGAAATAGATCGATGTTTCCAAAAGAAGTGGAAAGATAGGGTATATATATACAGGTATATATGCGCTATAGTAATCTAAATAGTTTTTTTTGCTATAAATAAGAATAAATAAATGTTTCAATATAATTGGAAGATTCAAAGATTGATTTACTATTTCGTAAAGTATATTTTAAGTAGGCCAAGTAATGCCAAATACAGAATCAATGAAATCATTGACACAATTGTTATTTGATAGTCAAATCACCGACTATCAAACTTGACCAATACGATTGTTGGTACGGAAAGACCGGGATCGAAGTTATATTCGAAAACCATTCCGACCAACAAATACATGAAGATATTAGAAGAAAATCGAGATGGAGCGTTGAAGACCATAGATCTTCATAAGCGGAAGAACCACTAAGATTCTCTGTCTTGCAAACAGAGATAAACTGTGATTCTGTCGTGGTTGGAATCTACGGATGGTAAGGACTTCTCGCTACAGATCCATAGGGTGATTCCTATATGAGATGCAGTAGGAGAGTACCTTCAGTTCATCCTGTTCCTGGACGACTTGTATGGACGATTGTCTGACAGAGTATTTCCAAAGGACCACCTACGTTAATTTCTTTAAACGTATTATAGTTGGTTAGCTCCCAACAAGAGTATTCTTTTGTGGACGTCAATTAGTGATATCCAGAGGATCTGACAATGTGGCATTCAAAGTGAATGGTGGCCAGACGTTCGAAAAGGAATTCTAGCCTCAAGCCTCATCAACCGGGAAATGACAAAAATCGGGCAGGTAGCATGGCTATGTGGGTCGCTCCCATTAGGGTGTATGACCACCTATCTAGAGAAATTCCATTTGCTTCTTTAATCTATATTCTTAGCTGTCCCTTTTCGGGAGGCGGTTGCTGATCCCAACCGTCGGTGATATACATTAGATACACTCAAGCGAAATGAGTGGTAGGTCATGTGTGGGCCGGGTTACAAGACGTTCTTGTTGAACCCAGTGTATTCGCCTCTAGAGATACACATTCGGAAGGTGGTCCCATACCTTGTCAAGTTGGAATCCAATATCCAATAAGCGCCCGCGGTTTTGATTGTATAATATATATGGGGAGCGTGAGATGCAAGCGTTCCTCTAGATTGTTATTTACTTGTATTTAGACATTATGATAATATCAGAACAAATTATGATTTCAAAAACGTTTTGGGTTATAGTAAGATAAAAACCGTTCGTGTTTATGTGTGGGCTGGTCTTACTATTATCCTTTTATTTCAGAAGGATTTTTCCAAAGTTAAACAAGTGGTGTGTGCTGTGAATTTATCACTGATAGTATTCCAGACTGACCCGGTGTATTTTGCTTTGCTTCAAATGTGCTCGGGTTAGACCGAGTATGTTCCAGTTCAGGTTTTGCTTGAAGTTTCAGGAGCTAGAAGCAGGAGGCTTCATCGCTAGTTATATAAAGTTATTTCTGTTGTGCAGTTATATGTTGAACTCTGATGATTGGTATGTATTTACAGTTCTTTTGTATAAAAGATTTGTTATATTATATTTTCTTTGTTCTGCTGCGAGATTCTGATGTTATGTTCTTCTTCTTTCTTCTATTCTAATATTTCTTTCTTTCTATTCTCACCCTCTAATTTCTTTCTATAAACAATCTGGGGTTCGATACTTGGGTTTTTGGCAAGTAATACGGGTTCATGTATTATTGTCGAAAATTCGAGCGTCGAGTTTTTCCCTGGGTCGTTACAGTGGTATCAGAGCTATTGGTTTAGAGATAACCTTGGCTCTATGGCGTGACTCAATAGAGATGGGGTTAGTAATACCCTAGATCGAGTTTTTGTATACATATGAGAGCGCGTATTTGTAATTAGATATAAAATTATTTTTGAAATTACTTTTGCCCAATTTATTTTATAAAATAATAAAAGTAAAGGTTATTATAATATGGGCAAATTATTTGGATTTGTTAATGTTGATTGTGTGATGGTGTGCTTGACCTCATGAATATGAACCTGAACATGAATCGACTTGGTTGAAAACCAAGACGAAATAAATAATTTGAATAAATCAATCCAGATTAAATAAAATTTGAATGGATAATTAAAGAAATGAATGAAGTGATTATATATATAATTGTAACCTCGTATGGATTGAATTGTGTGTAAAATGGATTGATATGAATGATATGGAAGTTTTGAACCTTATTGATATTGTATGTGGACTAATGAAATCCATTTGAGTTGAGAAACAGGTGCTGAAGAGCCAATTCAGTTTAAAATCCATCCAAGAGGAAATTCTGGAGTTAATCCAATCCAGTTCGAATCGAGCTGCATAATAATTAAAACAACTCAAGTATATAATATCGCTTATCGCATAATAGCACTCGCCAAAAGGTACGCCTTTGCAAATATGGAATTTTGGTTTTTATTTGGGTTTTGAGTTTGGATTTTGAAATTCTCCGACCATGAGAGTCGATGAATATATATTTCTTGAACCTGCGATATTCCAGATGTCCCTCCGTACAGGGGAGACTCTGCCGAAATTTTTCCAAATTTAAGGTGTTAGAAATTTTTTGAAGATTTTTGGAAAATTCTTTTATTTGAAATAAATTGTTTTTAAACCCAATTAGGCCAATTTGAAAATAAATTCGAGTTTTAAAATTTATTATCTTAAAGATAATGGATTGTAACATTCTTTCTACCTTAGCAATTTCGAGGACGAAATTATTTTAAGGGGGAAGGAATGTAACGCCCCGTATTTTTTGACCATTTATTTGAAATATTTTATTTATTTAAAATATTGATTTGAATTTAAATAATCGATTTGACGATTTTAATTTGAATATTTAAATTATATTGATAATATAATAATATTTTATTTTTGGCATATTTGGGAAAAATGTCGATATGCTGTATAATATGATCGGGTGATTCTAAAATGGTTTAACATTTTTTTATTGAAATTATCGTGACGATTTCGTTATTAAAACGATGTTAAAACGTTTAATTTATAATTTAATTATAAAACGAGCTGCAGCGGCGCGGCAGTTCGTAATTTGGCATTTTGAACTTCAAACGGCTGTACAGGGCCCAATATGAGTCGGATTTTCTCGAAACAAGAAACGACCGAATATGTTGGATAATATGTTTCTAATGAAAGAGAAAAATCGAGTTTTCATGTTGTAGATTTTATTTTTTGTCCAAATCAAATTTTGAAAAGGTCGCTATGGAATATATATATATATATTATATCGATTATTTATATATAATAAAGGGTTTTTAAATATTTTGAATATCGAACTGACTTGGATTTCAACCCGAGTTATTTTATTGTGAATCTACATCAAATTATGGTCGAGTCTGACTAATGGAAATATTTTAATATTATTATATTGAGATATTTTAAAATTGATTTATTTTATTTGAATTAGGCAGTTATAAAAAGGGACTTTATTCAAACGACCTCATTTTTCGACAAAACAAATTTTATTGGGACCACAACAGTAAATTATTCTTAGGTTTCAAGTGGCGCGTCAATCGAGGTTAATTTGTGTGCGTGGCAAAATAAAATACCAATAAAAATGATCATTTGAACGTAAACAAGGGCCATTCGAGCAAACGAACTTGGAATTCGACGAAACAAGTTTCATTAGGACTGTAACGTCAAATTATACTACGCCGTCCATTTGCGTCTCTAACGGGGTTTATATGTGAGCAGAGGAGCAAATAAACGATGTTCGAAAACACGATAGACACGAAATAAAATATCGTTAGTCGTCATCACGCGTCACGTCGAATTAAAATACATTATTTACACATTATATATTTCCTCCGAAATCAGAATTTTCAACCAAACATTTTTTTTAGTAGCCATTTTTGCAAATAAACCCCTAGTTACAAAATCATTTATTTCACTCAATCTGTGATAAATTCGAGGGGGTTCCAAAGGGAAAGTGATAGATCAGGTTGTTATCTGGCTGCTGGGAAAAGTTGGGGGTGAACGGCGACCTGTGGTGGTCGGAATCGGCTAGGAACCGTGAAATTCCTGTTTCGTTCTTTAGGGGATTTCGACGGTTTGGTGAAGAATTTGATACTGGATCCAACGCCAAAGTTGTAGAGGGGAGAAAGAGGGTCCTTTTTGCCTTTGGGTCGATGACCTGAAGTTGGTCGTGGCGGTGGGAAATCGGAGATGAACGGAGAAGTAAAATTCTGGGTTGGTTTTCGAAATAGTGACGGGTTTCGGTGGTTTTCATGGCTTAGCAGGCGTCGAGGGTGTCGGATCTGGTGGCTAGAGAAGCGGGGTGGCAAGGCCTTTCGATTGGCGTTGGTGGCAGCGTCTGAAGTGGCAAGGTGGCGGAGAATTTGGAGGATGAACTGAATTGGGGGTTTTCGGGTTTCCAGGCGGAGGAGGCGGAATTGGGCGTCGCCGTTTCTGGCGATGGGGGTTGAGGGTGGTGCAGTCCCGGTGGGACCCTTGGTCCGAGTTCCGGTGGCGCCTAGAGCTTTGTTGAGGGTGAACAATGGGTTTTCACGTTTGGTAGAGAAGAATCGGGTTTATGTGGGGATGAAAGGGGAAAGCGCGTTAGTTAAGTGCTGACGTGGACAGATTTTAAAAGGTAATTAGTGTTTTAAGTTATAATTAAACTTATTTAATAACCGTAAATTTTTATAAACTTTGAATTAGCATATCTCGCTCGTTCGTTAACAAAATTTAACGAAACTGGATCCGTTGGGATCGCAGGGACGACACCTAGATGATGGCACTAACTAGGCACTGATCTAACGTAATTGAAATTTCAGCAAATTTTGAACGTTCGACTCAAATTAAAAGCAACAAATGCGTCAACCGTCAACCAGAACAAATACGGTGAGTTAATTCTCACACCCTCTGGAATTCTGTGATGTGGTAAATCCATTGAGAAATATAATTGACCGTTAAACGGTAGAAATTGGTTGATTTGCTGTTGTGGATGCTATTATTTGTTTGATTGATTGTTATTATTTATATTCGTCAGTTTTAAATAATATATTATTGAAATTAAATTTGCATGACTGATATCTGTGATGCAGAGAAGGACAGATTGGAGGGATCCAACCGGATTCCTCAAATAAACTGTATTTTTGTTGGTTATGCATATATATGAATTGTTCACCCTGACTGACACCAAAACCTGTTTAAATGTTGATGGTTGAATATATATTCATCATCGTTGTGACTAAGATTAATCGCCAGTGTTGTTCAGGTAATTGGTAGTAAATGGTCTAAATGTATGATTTTAACGTCGTGCGACCGTCAAGAGAATTGACGGGGTTTTAAAGTTATAAATTTATTTATAGCTAAATTGAGTTTTTTTTTCAATTGTTTTATGTAGTTAATTAAATTGGAAAATTATGAATAAATATATTAGATCGAGTTTATAAAGAGAATTATTTAAATGGTTAAGACCAGTTTTCAAAGTGGAAGGCCAAGAATTTACCGACGGAATGGTAGGATAGAATAATTGTTTTTAAAACAATTAAATAGTGATTTTAAATTAATTAAGTTATTTAATTAATTTAAAAGGGGAAATGACAAATGGAAATCAGTTAACGGCTAACTGACATGTACGGTTGACAAAACCAACCGTTTTAGGTTGAAATTAATATGAATTAATTTAATTTAAATTTTTTGAATATTTGTTAAACTTGACGAAGGGTTTGAAATGTTAGTTAATCTTTGATTAACTATAATCTACAGAAATTATCAAATTGGTTAGTGTTAATGAAGTGAATCATTATTTGATCAGCTTTTAAAGGTGATAATTATTCTATCTTTTAAGTAACTATTTTAGTTAATTATTATTTCAATTAATAATAATTAAAGCAACGACATTTAGTCGAAATTCAATGGAAAGATGATTAGTTGGAGTTAAGATTTGGTCAAGGAAGACAATAAGAATTTAAAAGGGATGTATATTTGAAATATTCAAACAAATTTGGTAAATATAGTTCGTAAGTGAACATAGGGATTTAAACAAGATTTTTTTTAATGGTTAAATTAAGTAAAGATGAATTCAATTGAAAAGAAATGTTTAAGAGAAATGGTAATATATTAATAATAGACTGAGGTGATGTTTTTAGTTAAAAGTTATGTGTTAGTGAATATTTACTTAAATAAAGGAAGTAAGTAAAGAGACTATCAAACGAGGATTTTAAATGTAAGAAACGGGTTACGAAACCAGTTTGGAATCGAGATGGTAAAGGAGATTTTAGTGAGGTGTTAAATGGTAAACTAATGTTATTTTGAGATAAGAACGGGGTTGATCAAGGTCTGAGAGGTAACTAAAATATCCCAACTTGGTTGGCTTCACTATTATCGAGGAATGGTGTTAGTTTGGAATAAGTGAATGTGTTGAAATTGGTTTTGTCCTATACAAGGATATTGAACTCTAATGCGAGAACATGGGATACAGATGATATTGCAATACTAGTATCAAAATAAAGAAGAATATTTGATTTTGAATCATATGTCGACCTTTGCTTTAACCTTATTAGAATTGGAAATGGTTAATACCATTAAGTATATTATTAGATATATATATATATATAAGATGTATATATATATAAAGACACTCGAATATGAAGGAAAGGGGTTTAAAGGAAATAGATCGATGTTTCCAAAAGAAGTGGAAAGCTGGGGTATATATATACAGGTATATATGCTCTATAGTAATCTAAATAGTTTTTTTGCTATAAATAAGAATAAATAAATGTTTCAATATAATTGGAAGATTCAAAGATTGATTTACTATTTTGTAAAGTATATTTTAAGTAGGCCAAGTAATGCCAAATACAGAATCAATGAAATCATTGACACAATTGTTATTCGATAGTTAAATCACCGACTATCAAACTTGACCAATACGATTGTTGGTACAGAAAGACCGGGATCGAAGTTATATTCGAAAACCATTCTGACCAACAAATACGTGAAGATATTAGAAGAAGATCGAGATGGAGCGTTGAAAACCGTAGATCTTTATAAGCGGAAGAACCACTAAGATTCTCTATCTTGCAAACAGAGATAAATTGTGATTCTGTCGTGGTTGGAATCTACGGATGGCAAGGACTTCTCGCTACTGATCCATGGGGTGATTCCTATATGAGATGCAGTAGGAGAGTACCTTCGGTTCATCCTGTTCCTGGATGACTTGTATGGACGATTGTCTTACAGAGTATTTCCAAAGGACCACGTACGTTAATTTCTTCTAACGTATTATAGTTGGTTAGCTCCCAACTAGAGTATTTTTTGTGGACGTAAATTAGTGATATCCAGAGGATCTGACAATGTGGCATTCAAAGTGAATGGTGGCCAGACGTTCGAAAAGGAATTCTAGCCTCAAGCCTCATCAACTGGGAAATGACAAAAATCGGGCAGGCATCATGACTATGTGGGTCGCTCCCATTAGGGTGTATGACCACCTATCTAGAGAAATTCCATTTGCTTCTTTAATCTATATTCGATGTTGTCCCTTTTCGGGAGGCGGTTTGTAACACCCCGAATTCCAGTTAATATTAACATTCACAAATTAAGGAATAACTAATCCCAGATGTGGGAATTAGGGGAAACGGGTTGCGCCATTGCGTTCGTCTCGGAAAAATACGCGAAATAGAGTCCGAGTTTTCGAAAATCGGAGTCCGTATGAAGAAGATATGGACGAACGAAGTTAGGCAGAAAAACCGAAAACAAGCCAGAATGCACTGGCGCACTTGTGAAGTGCGCCAGCACAAAAATACACTAGCGCACTTGGGAAGTGCGCCCGTGTCGAGCCAGAAACCTGCACAGCTTTCTAGTTTGACCCTGGCTGGCCTGGTGCACCTGTTTTGGTTCTCTCGTCTGTTCTGCTGACCTGTGACGATTTTTGATGGTTTAGATCTAAACTAGGGTTAATCTAAGGGCATAAACTACATCCTAAATCTATAAATACACCCTAAGACTACCCTAATCCATACTAAAAATAGATACAACATCATCATGCCGTCAAAATGCAATTAGAAGGAGCCTCCATCAAATTTTAGAAGAAGATAGCTTCTCAAATCAACTTCTAATCAACTCTAGCAACTTAATCTTCTTCATAGGAGTGCTAATCAACAAGTTGTGAGTTTCTTTGCCTTTAGCAAGCAATTGCTAAACTAATTATGATAGGATGTAATGAGGTTATGGTTATGAATGTGGATCAATGCAAGTTATGTTATCATAGGCTATGTGCTCATGATGTTAGTTATGCAAGTTTTATGCTATGATGCTAGTTATGCAAGTTGTATGCTATATGTTCATGATGCTAGTTATGCAAATCACTATGATAAACATTGATCCATTATGACACCATGTTATGCAAGTTTGGTGTTTGATTATATGCAAGTTCATATATGACATGTTATGCAAGTTTGGTGTTTGATTATATGCAAGTTCATATTTGACATGTTATGCAAGTTTGGTGTTTGATTATATGCAAGTAACATGTGCAAGTTTACACCTTTGTATGATATGCATACATATGCAAGTTTACCCCTTTGTATGTCATGCATATATATGCATGTTTATCCCTTTTTATGATATGAGTAACATATGCAAGTTCATCCCTTTTTAGACCTATGACATGTATGCAAGTTTATCCCTTTATGATAGGTCTATGACTTGAACGTCTACGCAAGTTACCCCCTCTTTATGACATATGTGATTCATGCAAGTTTGGGTAGATTATTTATGCTAGTTGGGTTTGATGCTATGGTCATATATGCAAGTTGACACCTTTAAAACCCATGTTGATGCTAATGTTATGCTAAGTTGAACCCATTGTATTTGTGATGAATCTTCCCTTTTAAGTATGTCATGTTAGCGTATTACGTGGGGAACGATGGGGTTAATATTCATGTTAACAAAATTATGGTGAAATTGGTATGATGTTGCATACCATAAGTGGATGGAGATAATTGAGTCAATTATGTACATCATTAAATTGGAATTAATTAGGGAAAATTAATTCAAAAGATGGGGGGTGATTAATTAGGTGTAATTAATCGACTAAGACACGAGGTTGGACCCTTTTGTAGCATAAGACTGCCCGGACCCGGCCGACAAATCCAGCAACTACAAATGATTGGCCCATTGTGAGAGGTCTTAGGCATAAACTAAATACGTGACAAGTGTAAAGACACGAGGTTAGACTCTGTTATGGCGTAAGGCTGCCCGGAACCGACCGACAAATCCAGCTGCCATAAAAGACAGTCTAATGTGAGAGGTCTTTACAAAGGTTACGGTCTTAATCAATTAAGAAACACTTAACCAGACAAGCATGTAGTGGGGCATGAGGGGTTAAGTGGGTGCCTTGGGTGGCATGTGGAAATCTAATGGTTGCCTTGGGTGGTAATAGAAAATACGATTAGAATACTTAACCAAAGTGAAACATGTAATTAAACATGATTAAAGGGTTAAGTGGGATACACTAGAGGGAGCAAGCTTAGGTGGGTAGCTTATGGGGGCCCATTTCAACCAGTAACCCATATGTATCTTTGTGGGCTCGACCCATGTCGAGGACGGGACACGCGTACTGGGCTTGACTATAAGAGGCCAAAACGGGTTAGCGGTGGCAACGCAAGTCCAACGGGTTCCATATGTGTGTGTGGACCCGGGCTGGTAGGTAAGACGTTGTTGCATCATGTAGGTATAAGCCGTGCACCATTGGTTGTATCGGGTTGCCACTTTGGGGAGTGATACACCCCACTGTGGGGCCAGCACGGGTATTTACGTTAGGGAGCCGATCGCTTGGGGAGTAGTGGGTACACCTAGTGGAGATAGGGGCAGACGGCACCTATGTGGTCAGCTAGGGGTACACGAAACTACTAGTTAAATTTTCTAAGTCCTTGGGTGGGATCAACCTTTAAGTAGGAATGACTGATGTGGTGCAGTGTAGTAATTACCCTTGGGTGGGTAGATGCGTCTTTAACGATATCTTAGTTCATCCTATGTCTAGTTGGCTGCTTAGTGTAGTCATTTATCCCCAGTCATTAACCAAGTTTATATCATACCCTAATTACTTTAATGATTGTATTGTTAAAGTTGTAGGACTCGCTCAGACTTATGTCTGACCTCGTTGTTTTTATCTTTTTCCCAACCCTCAGGTTCTCAGAGTGGGCCTAGCACTAGTGGGCTTTGATCAGATTGCTTTATCTATCTTTTGGAGCTTGGACCGTCGATGTAAAGCTCAGCTTATCTTTTCTATTATGGCTATTAGTTATGTAGTGGGATTATGTACTTATGTTTTTTTATCAGGATGGATATTTAGTACTTGACTCTTGTTTTATGGTTTTGTAACCAAACATGTTTACCTTCTGCTGCAATGAAATGATGTTTTAGTTAACAAGTATTATTTATATCTGTCTTGTTGTAATTTTTCTGTTCTATATTCACTTAAAATACTCCACCGAAGTTAAGGCATTCCCTTAGTGAGTGACCTTAGCGGGTGTGGGGTGTTACACGTGGTATCAGAGCTGAAGGTTACCAGAACAGATAAAACTTTTAGAAAAAACTATTTTTCTAAAAACATTTTTGAAAGAGTATTTTCAAAAACATGTCTTTTAAGAGAAAAGTTTTTGAAAGAAAAGCATAATCCCTAATAGCCATATCTTTATCTTTCGAATTCTCCGTTTTGAATCTTTCCTTTTTCGTTTCAGCATGGATGAAGATCTTAACTTTTCGGAGGGTGTAGCGATACCAGTATGGTATAGGAGATTGGTGGAGGCTAGGGCCGCTGTGGGTCCAGCAGATGTTCCTCCACCACCAGTTGCACCCGATCTTTCTCCCCCTCCTCCTCCCCGCACGGATACTTTTGCTAAGACTTGCAAGGAATTTAAGGCTATGGGAGGGAAACCTTTTCAAGGATCAGAAACTTTTGTGGAAGCTAGGGATTGGCTTAAGTAAACGGAAGAGTTAATAGACATCTTTGAGATGGAAGAAGAAAAGAAAGTCAAGTTAGCTGCTTGGTTAATGAAGGGAGAGGCCTCATTCTGGTGGGAGGTCACTAATGGAGAGCGCCCTGTTGACTCTTAGGCGGATTTCAGACAAAGGTTTGTGGCAAAGTTTCTCTCAAGGGCGGAAGAAAATCTGTATATGGAAAGGTTCTTGACTCTAAAGCAAGGAACCCTATCAGTGAAGGAATATGTCAACAAGTTTAATCAGTTGGCAAGGTTTGGCATAGACATGGTGAATACACTGGAGAAGAAGGCTTTGAGGTTCGTTAAAGGCTTGAATGAACCGATGCATGGATTGGCTATGACTCACATCCCTATGGGGGCCACCTTTGAGAAGCTAGTAGACATGGCACTTATGCATGAGGAAGAGAAGGGTCCCAATGCTAATAAGGCACCCGAGAAGAAAGGAGATCAGAAGAGACCTCAATAGAAACAACAAAACAAGGGTGGGAAAGGCAACGGTGGCAAGGGAAAGAAGAAGTGCTTCAATTGCGGGACACCAGGCCACCTAAGCAAAGATTGTCGGAAGAAGAAGAAGAGTGGTTGCCTCCACTGTAGCGAAGCAGGGCATCTAGTGAAGGACTGCCCTAAGAAGGGGCAGAGGACGGGATCTACCTCAGGAGGACAGGTGCAAGCTCTTATGGCACCAGGTCAGGCAATGGGGCAAGTTCAGGCTCTCGCAGTTCCACCGATTCAGGAAAGAGGTAGAACTATTTCCGTTGAATGTATGGTTTTTTTGTTTGATCATCCTGTCCGTACTTTGTTTGACTCTGGCGCAACGCATTCGTTTATCTCATCATCATTAGTTGAGTCACTGCACTTAGACACCAGTCTAGTAGATGATCCCTTGGTTGTTTCAAACCCAATTGGGGGCTCCACTTATTTGTCCATGATATGTTTGGGTTTGAAGATTTCTATACTTAGCATTGAGTTTAGATGTGATGCTTTTGTTTTGGGCTTCACGGGCTATGGGTTAATTTTGGGCATGGACTGGTTATCCAGTAATTGTGCCGTTTTTGATTGTGAAAGGAGAGTTGTTAGGCTCATGACCTGCTTGGGTAACACTCTCGAGATCTCTTGTAATCCCATGGATTCTGTTATTCTAAGTTATCTTGAATCGCTTGACGCTTCAGTCGAGAGTTTGCGAACTGTTAGAGTGGTCCGAGAATACTCGGATGTGTTTGAGGAGGTGAAGGGCTTACCTCCGAAGCGGGAGATAGACTTCCGAATATATCTGGTAGACAAAGCTAAACCATTATCTTTGCCAGTGTGCCACATGGCTCCTCGTGAGAGGAGGGAACTCAATAAGCAAGTAGGGGAGTTGCTTGAGAAGGGGTTCATAAGACGAAGTATATCGGAGTGGGGTGCTCCATTAGTTTTTACCACTAAGGCGGATGGGTCCCTCGGACTTTGTGTAGAATATAGAGAACTCAACAAACATACAAAGAAGAATAGACACCCATTGCCGAGGATTGATGATCTCTTTGATCAGTTGGTTGGCCCCTCAGTGTTTTCGCAGTTGGACTTAGCCACGGGGTTTCATCAGTTGAGAGTGGCTGAGGATAGTATAGAGAAAACTGCCTTTAGGACTCCGGATGGTTTCTATGAGTGGCCGGTGATGCCCTTTGGTTTGATGAACGCCCCTGCATACTTTGTTGATTTGATGAGTAGGGTGTTCAGGGAGTACCTTAATAAGTTCGTGGTGGTCTTTGTGGATGACATCTTAGTCTTTTCTAAGAGTGAAGAAGAGCATGCCCTACATCTTAGGGAAGTGTTGGAGACTCTTCGAGCGCATAGCCTTAAGGCTAAATTCTCTAAATGTCACTTTTGGAGGAAGGAAGTGCGGTTCTTAGGGCACGTGGTCTCCAAAGAAGGGATAGCTGTGGATCCCGCGAAGGTAGTGTCCATCCAAGATTGGAAGGTTCCGAAGAATGCTACCGAGGTGAGGAGTTTCTTGGGGTTGGCTGGCTACTATAGGAAGTTTATCAAGGACTTCGCAAGCCCCATTAACTCACTTGACAAAGAAGAATCTAGTCTTCACATGGGACGTAGATTGTGATGATGCGTTCCAACGGTTAAAGAGAGCTTTAACCACAGCTCCAGTCTTAGTGTTGCCAGATGGGAGTAAGCCATTTGTTGTTTATACCGATGCTTGTGGGACAGGACTAGGCGCAGTCTTAATGCAAGAGGGAAGGGTAATAGCCTATGGGGGAAGGCAGTTGAGAGCACATGAGAAAAATTACCCTACACATGATCTAGAGTTGGCCGCTATTGTTTTTGCGCTTAAGACTTTGCGCCATTATCTTCTTGGCGAGAGGTTCGAATTGTTCACTGACCACAAATCATTGAAGTACTTGTTTTCTCAAAAGGATTTGAACTTAAGGCAACAAAGCTGGATGGAGTTCTTAGCATCCTATGATTTTGAGATAGCATATACCCCTGGCAAGGGTAACGTGGTGGCAAATGCCTTAAGCAGAAAAAGTTTGTCCTTGAGTCCATTGTTCGTGGAACGACGAAGCTTGGAATTTATCTTGATGTTTGACTTCAGACCTTCCGTTGACTTTGTACCCGGTTTTCTAGCATCCTTAGGGGTCAGACCTACTCTTTTAGGACGGATTGGTGAGGCACAGCGGGATGACCCACAGTTGGTTGAGTTAGTAGAGAAGCTCATAAGGGAGGAGTCTTCCAGCCATTTGAGTAGGTACACCCTAGATGATAAGGGGTGGTTGCGTAGAGACGGTAGACTTTGTGTACCGCAAGACGAGGGTTTGAAGAAGGCTGTTCTTGATGATGCACATCGTTCGAAGATGACCATTCATCCCGGTGGGGACAAGATGTACCAAGACATGAAGCGAGTTTTCTTTTGGGCCGGTATGAAGAAAGATGTGGCCGAGTATGTCGCTAGATGCTTGGTGTGCCAACAAGTGAAAGCGGAGCAAAAGAAACCGGGTGGGTTGCTTCACCCATTGGAAGTTCCGCAATGGAAGTGGGATAGCATCTCGATGGATTTTATTGATGGGTTACCGAGATCGAGGAAGGGTAATACGGGAATTTGGGTTGTGGTAGACAAACTTACTAAGAGCGCCCATTTTATACCCGTGAAGAGTAAGAGGACTGCTCCATGGCTAGCTTCAGTTTACCTTCGAGAGATAGTTTGATTGCATGGTGTACCTTCTAGCATAGTGAGTGATCGAGATCCCATCTTCACTAGCGAGTTTTGGAAGAGTTTGCAAGAGGCGGTAGGGACTCAGTTGTGTTTGAGCACCGCATATCATCCTCAGACGGACGGCCAGACCGAGAGGGTGAACCGTATTCTAGAAGATCTTTTAAGGCTATGTATCTTAGATTTTGGAGGTACATGGGAAGAGCATCTTCCATTGGTGGAGTTCGCGTATAATAACAGCTTTCAGTCTAGTATTGGTATGGCTCCTTTTGAAGCTCTTTATGGAAGGCCTTGTCGATCACCTACATATTGGTGGGAATCTACGGATAAGATCTTGCTTGGACCCGATATGGTTAGAGAGACTTCAGAAAAGATTGATTTGATTCGAAGAAGGATGAAAGCAGCGCAAGATAGGCAGAAATCTTACGCGGATAAGAGGAGGACGGATCTTGAATTTGATGTTGGGGACATGGTCTTTGTCAAAGTATCTCCATTACGGAATGTTGTTCGCTTTGGGTCCGTTGGAAAGTTAGCACCAAGGTTTGTAGGACCGTTTCCTATTAAGGAAAGGATTGGACAGATAGCATATAGAGTGGATTTGCCCGGGAGACTTAGTGGTGTACATGACGTATTCCATGTGTCACATTTGTGGAAGTGCCTACATGAGACCGCAGAGGTGGTAGAGCCGAGCTTGCTTAGAGAAGTGGAGGTAGAGCGTGATGCGACGATTCGCCGAGCTCCTACTCGCATCCTTGGGTCAGAGGCTAGGAAGTTGAGAAACAGAGAGGTTCAACTAGTCAAAGTGCAATGGGGAGATGATGAGAGCAATGCTACTTGGGAGACAGAAGTGAAGATGCATTCTTTGTACCCATTCCTTTTTGAGGGTATGTCTTTTAACTTCTCCTTTATCGCTTATCTTGTGCTTATCTTATCTTTAGTATGTCCTCTCGTTAGTACCTTTGACCTGTAGATAGGGTAAACCTATGGTTGAAACATGTGTTTGAGACATGTTATGATTGATGGATGCGTGTGGATGCAAGTGGTTGCTAGTGGTTGTTCGTGGATGCATATACACACACTTTAGACACTAGATCGGCTTAGTCACTTCATATTGCATATTGCATATAATTGTGTGTAGGTAGCTATATTAATGGATGTATAATGGCTATGTTATCATATGGATGATGCATTTTGGTGTATGGTTGTGCACACATGTAGAAATAGTATGTGTAGATAGGGTTCTTTCGCATACATATTGGATGCATGGCACTATCATGGTTTGCATTAAGGAGGTCAACTGAATCAGTAGACCGCCTGATTTTGCATTAGACAGGGAACATATACACACACCTTTTGCATATGTTCATACAGCATTAGAAACTTAAAGGACAATTGATGCTAGTGTTTGATGGTTTAGTAGATGGTTGTTTGGATGGTAGGATACGTTCTTCTGGACTTAGAGATTTCGGGGACGAAATCCTTTAAGTAGGGGAGAATGTAACACCCCGAATTTCAGTTAATATTAACATTCACAAATTAAAGAATAACTAATCCCAGATGTGGGAAATAGGGGAAACGGGTTGTGCCATTGCGTTCGTCTCGGAAAAATACGCGAAATAGAGTCCGAGTTTTCGAAAATCGGAGTCCGTATGAAGAAGATACGGACGAACGAAGTTAGGCAGAAAAACCGAAAACAAGCCAGAATGCACTGGCGCACTTGTGAAGTGCGCTAGCACAAAAATACACTGGCGCACTTGGGAATTGCGCCCGTGTTGAGCCCGAAACCTGCACAGCTTTCTGGTTTGACCCTGGCTGGCCTGGTGCACCTGTTTTGGTTCTCTCGTCTGTTCTGCTGACCTGTGACGATTTTTGATGGTTTAGATCTAAACTTGGGTTAATCTAAGGGCATAAACTACATCCTAAATCTATAAATACACCCTAAGACTACCCTGATCCATACTAAAAATAGATACAACGTCATCATGCCGTCAAAATGCAATTAGAAGGAGCCTCCATCAAATTTTAGAAGAAGATAGCTTCTCAAATCAACTTCTAATCAACTCTAGCAACTTAATCTTCTTCATAGGAGTGCTAATCAACAAGTTGTGAGTTTCTTTGCCTTTAGCAAGCAATTGCTAAACTAATTATGATAGGATGTAATGAGGTTATGGTTATGAATGTGGATCAATGCAAGTTATGTTATCATAGGCTATGTGCTCATGATGTTAGTTATGCAAGTTTTATGCTATGATGCTAGTTATGCAAGTTTTATGCTATATGTTCATGATGCTAGTTATGCAAATCACTATGATAAACATTGATCCATTATGACACCATGTTATGCAAGTTTGGTGTTTGATTATATGCAAGTTCATATATGACATGTTATGCAAGTTTGGTGTTTGATTATATGCAAGTTCATATATGACATGTTATGCAAGTTTGGTGTTTGATTATATGCAAGTAACATGTGCAAGTTTACACCTTTGTATGATATGCATACATATGCAAGTTTACCCCTTTGTATGTCATGCATATATATGCATGTTTATCCCTTTTTATGATATGAGTAACATATGCAAGTTCATCCCTTTTTAGACCTATGACATGTATGCAAGTTTATCCCTTTATGATAGGTCTATGACTTGAACGTCTACGCAAGTTACCCTCTTTATGACATATGTGATTCATGCAAGTTTGGGTTGATTATTTATGCTAGTTGGGTTTGATGCTATGGTCATATATGCAAGTTGACACCTTTAAAACCCATGTTGATGCTAATGCTATGCTAAGTTGAACCCATTGTATTTGTGATGAATCTTCCCTTTTAAGTATGTCATGTTAGCGTATTACGTGGGGAACGATGGGGTTAATATTCATGTTAACAAAATTGTGGTGAAATTGGTATGATTTTGCATACCATAAGTGGATGGACATAATTGATCAATTATGTACATCATTAAATTGGAATTAATTAGGAAAAATTAATTCAAAAGATGGGGGGTGATTAATTAGGTGTAATTAATCGACTAAGACACGAGGTTGGACCCTTTTGTAGCATAAGACTGCCCGGGCCCGACCGGCAAATCCAGCAGCTACAAATGATTGGCCCAATGTGAGAGGTCTTAGGCATAAACTAAATACGTGACAAGTGTAAAGACACGAGGTTAGACTCTGTTATGGTGTAAGGCTGCCCGGACCCGACCGGCAAATCCAGCTGCCATAAAAGACAGTCTAATGTGAGAGGTCTTTACAAAGGTTACAGTCTTAATCAATTAAGAAACACTTAACCAGATAAGCATGTAGTGGGGCATGAGGGGTTAAGTGGGTGCCTTGGGTGGCATGTGGAAATCTAGTGGTTGCCTTGGGTGGCAATAGAAAATACGATTAGAATACTTAACCAAAGTGAAACATGTAATTAAACATGATTAAAGGGTTAAGTGGGATACACTAGAGGGAGCAAGCTTAGGTGGGTAGTTTGTGGGGGGCCATTTCAACCAGTAACCCATATGTATCTTTGTGGGCTCGACCCATGTCGAGGACGGGACATGCGTACTGGGCTTGACTATAAGAGGCCAAAACGGGTTAGCGGTGGCAACGCAAGTCCAACGGGTTTCATATGCGTGTGTGGACCCGGGCAGGTAGGTAAGACGTTGTTGCATCGTGTAGGTATAAGCCGTGCACCGTTGGTTGTATCGGTTTGCCACTTTGGCGAGTGATACACCCCACTGTAGGGCCAGCACGGGTATCTACGTTAGGGAGCTGATCGCTTGGGGAGTAGTGGGTACACCTAGTGGAGATAGGGGCAGACGGCACCTACGTGGTCAGCTAGGGGTACACGAAACTACTAGTTAAATTTTCTAAGTCCTTGGGTGGGATCAACCTTTAAGTAGGAATGACTGGTGTGGTGCAGTGTAGTAATTACCCTTGGGTGGGTAGATGCGTCTTTACCGATATCTTAGTTCATCCTATGTCTAGTTGGCTGCTTAGTGTAGTCATTTATCCCCAGTCATTACCGTACCAAGTTTATATCATACCCTAATTACTTTAATGATTGTATTGTTAAAGTTGTAGGACTCGCTCAGACTTATGTCTGACCCCGTTGTTTTTATTTTTTTCCCAACCCTCAGGTTCTCAGAGTGGGCCTAGCACTAGTAGGCTTTGATCAGATTGCTTTATCTATCTTTTGGAGCTTGGACCGTTGATTTAAAGCTTAGCTTATCTTTTCTATTATGGCTATTAGTTATGTAGTAGGATTATGTACTTATGTTTTTTTATCAGGATGGATATTTAGTACTTGACTCTTGTTTTATGGTTTTGTAACCAAACATGTTTACCTTCTGCTGCAATGAAATGATGTTTTAGTTAACAAGTATTATTTATATCTGTCTTGTTGTAATTTTTCTGTTCTATATTCACTTAAAATACTCCACCGAAGTTAAGGCATTCCCTTAGTGAGTAACCTTAGCGGGTGTGGGGTGTTACACGGTTGCTGATCCCAACTGTCGGTGATATACATTCGATACACTCAAGTGAAATGAGTGGTCGGCCATGTGTGGGCCGGGTTGCAAGATGTTCTTGTTGAACCCAGTGTATTCGCCTCTAGAGATACACATTCGGAAGGTGGTCCCATACCTTGTCAAGTTGGAATCCAATATCCAGTAAGCACCCGTGGTTTTGATTGTATAATAAAAATGGGGAGTGTGAGATGCAAGCGTTCCTCTAGATTGTTATTTACTTGTATTTAGACATTATGATAATATCAGAACAAATTATGATTTCAAAAACGTATTGGGTTATAGTAAGATAAAAACCGTCTGTGTTTATGTGTGGGCTAGTCTTACTATTATCCTTTTATTTCAAAAGGATTTTTCCAAAGTTAAAAACTGGTGTGTGCTGTGAATTTATCACTGATAGTATTCCAGACTGACCCGGTGTATTTTGCTTTGCTTCAAATGTGCTCGGGTCAGACCGAGTATGTTCCAGGTCAGGTTTTGCTTGGAGTTTCAGGAGCTAGAAGTAGGAGGCTTCACCGCTAGTTATATAAAGTTATTTCCGCTGTGCAGTTATATGTTGAACTTTGATGATTGGTATGTATTTATAGTTCTTTTGTATAAAAGATTTGTTATATTATATTTTATCCGTTCCGCTGTGAGATTCTGATGTGATGTTCTTCTTCTTTCTTCTATTCTAATATTTCTTTCTTTTTATTCTCACCCTCTAATTTCTTTCTATAAACAATCTGGGGTTCGATACTTGGGTTTTTGGCAAGTAATACGGGTTCATGTATTGTTGTCGAAAATTCGAGCGTCGAGTTTTTCCCTGGGTCGTTACAAATTCAATTTCCAATACGTGGCATTTCGGTTTTGATTGTAGAGCCTAGTATGGCGACATAGTGGGATGGGGCACTATGCCATCCATGATTGATACATTTATATTTGAAGTTGTTTTCATACACTTTACAATATAAAAGTATCAAAATGATTTGTTTCAAATGTACCAAGTGTGTTTGGCTATTATAAGGTAAAACCCTATCCTCCGGCTTGCGTTGCATTGTGTGATGGGACCCGAGTCTTATAATAGCTTCATTTTTCAAAAAACCATTGCGCTTTTTATAACTGTTTATGCACTGGTATTCTTGGGAGGAAACCCGCTCCGTGTTTATGATGTAGTCCCTTGATATACTATATTTTAAAGTAAAGTTTTAAATAACTGTTTTATTTCTCACACCAGTCACATGACTGACCTAGAGTTTATTGTTTTAACATAAACTCTGGGTGCCCCTATTTTCCACACGGGCAGCTAGTAGTTTTGGTTTTGCAGATTTATATGCACAGTGTAACGACCTGGGTTTTCGCGATCCTTGTAATCGATATAACCTCAATGTCGACTATCCAAGCATCGAAAATACCGGATAGTTAATAAAAGAAAATAGAGGGTGAGAATAGATAAGATAGAAAATTAGAATATAAGAAGGAGAAGAACATCACAACATCAGAGTAAACACGAATCTCATAGCGGAACAAATAAATATACTTCATAACATAACTTTGAAATAAACTAGTATCTGTATACAATACCATTATTGGGGTATAACACTTACAACACAGTGAAAATAACAATAGTTATATAATCCTGAAGCCTCCTGCTCCAGCTCTTCTAGTATCTGTAAAATCCCGACTACTTGACTGCCCGTACAAAATTGGGCACCCAAGAGTTTAGGGAAGACAAAACAAAATAAACTCTGGGTCAGTCATGTGACTGATGTGAGTAAACTCCAATCATTTGTTTAACTTTTAAAATCCTTTTAAAAGAAAGGAAAATCGTATGACCGATCCACACATAAACACGGATGGGTTTTACCTTACTACTACTCAAAATATTCTTTATATCACAATTCTTCTGATATTAAAATAATGTCTAAATCAAGCAAATAACAATCTAGTAGAACGCTTTCATCTCACGTACTACATATATAATATACAATCAAAACCGCGGGCTCTTATTGGGTAATTGATTTCCAACTATGACAAGGTATGTAACCACCTTCCAATCAGTGTACTCTAGAAGCGATACACTAGAGTTCAACAAGAACAACTTGTAACTCAGCCACACATAACCGGCCATTCATTTCACTTGAATGTTCCGAATATATTATCACCTTTTGGTTGGTATACAACATAACCATTCCCGGGAGATACAGAAGCAAAAGAAGCGACAAATATGAATATTCTCTAGATGGTGAAAATATACCCTACTTGGGTGCGACCCACTTAGTTATGTCGCCTGCCTGATTTTTGTCATTTCTGTAACACCCCATAATTTTAAAGCGGGACATAAGAGATAATTAAAGAGTAATTAACTATTAAAAGAAAATTTAGGTGAAATGGGTTACGCCATTGCGTCATCTTAGAATTCTGCTAGAGATAGAGTTCGAGTGTGCATAAAACGGATGCCGTATGAAGGAGATATGGACAAACGAAGTTGGGCAGAAAACCGGAAATAGACAAGAATACACTGGCGCACCTGTGAAGTGCGCCAGTACAAAAATACACTGGCGCACCTGCCAAGTGCGCCCATACCGAGGGTCGTCCAGCACAGCATTATGGAGTGTTCTGTGATGACGTGTCTTGTTGTGATTTGCTGGATGACCTGTCTTCGAGCTATGTGGCTCTGGTGACTCCTAGGTTAATCTAAAGGCTAGAATTAATCCTAGACATCTATATATACGTAGCTAAACCTAGACCCTAACCTCATAACCCTAAAACTATGGTGTCATCATGTTGTTCGTCTACAAGCTAGCCTAGCCTCCTTCATCTTCTCCAAACTAGAAAATTAAATCCAAACTAGTAATCGATTAGAAGAACCTCAAATCAAATGTTTGCATCAAAGGATAGCTTTTCAAATTCAGAAATCAGATCCCAGAATACAAGATCCGTCCTTTTTCTGTAAGTACAGTTATTGTTTAGATGTGAACACCTAATAAGAAATCATGACTATAATAACTGGATCTAGAACTATGCCTAATTCTATTCGTGCCTATCCTTTTTTCAATTCTGAGTTGCATATGCCTATGAGACTATTGTGATTATATAATGACACCTATCATGCCTATAAGACTATTGTGATTGACATAATGAAACCTAACATGCCTATGAGACTATTGGATTGACAAAGTGGAACCTATCATGCCTATGGGACTGTGGTGATTGATTTATCATGTTGTACGTCCTATGCCTATGAGACTACTGGACTGACACAATTGAACCTACCATGTTGTATATGCAAATTACATGATAAGTTATGTTCATACATGCTTACATGTTTAGATCCAAGCTAGTACCCATGTTTAAGATCTATATAAGTTCGTGCTTTTACAATTAGATCTATGCTAGTTCGCATGTTAAATGGATCTAATTTAAATGTAAGATCATGTTTATGTGCTTAATTAAGTTCATGTCATTCTATCCCAAATTTATACTACGCATGTTGATCAGTATTGTTTATGCCTGTTGGAATGTTACATGTCCCTTTCTTTTCCCTTTTGTTTATAAGTTAGGCTAATTTGTGAGCCTAACATTCTATATGAATTATGCGAACGAATAAGGGGGAGACGTTGGGGAAAAATATTAAACTACATGCTATTGGTATAGATTGGCTCATAATCATGTAAATGATTAGTAGCATGAAATGGTAGAATTTGTATAACTAGAATTATGAACATAATTTAGAGGGTAAATGGGGCATGACTTGAAACGACAACACTTGTGGATAATTTACATATGAACATAAATTGTGAATATGTAAATTAATTAAAAGATGAATATGCCTAACCCGAGGTTAGATTGAGTTATGGTGTAAGATTGCCCGGAACCGCCCGGCACATCCAGCAACCGTAACAATATAGATCTAATGTGAGAGGTTAGCGCATTAAGCCCAAAAACCCGAGGTTAGATTGAGTTGCGGTATAAGACTGCCCGGAACCGCCCGGCACATCCAGCGACCGCAACAATATAGATCTAGTGTGAGAGGTTGGTGCTTTAATGAATGAATTAAAGCTAAGAAACAGACAGGCTAAGCATGGTAGGGTTAAGTTAATTAAGGCAACATTGAACCAATACAACATGTAAAATTTACAGATGGGTGGGGTTAGGTTAATTTGAGAACACTTAACCAATGTAACACAACAAGTGGTAGGGTTAAGTTAGTACAAGAGGGAAACACTTAACCAATATAACATGATGAATGAATGGGTTTAAGTTAATGGGAAACACTTAACCAATTACAACATGATTGAACGAGAAGGGTTAAGTTAATAAGAAACACTTAACCAACATGACATGACGTGTGGATGGGTTAAGTTAACTTGAATGGATGGATAACAGTTAGCCAATTTAGGGGGTATACGAATAGACCCTAGGAAACCCTAGTAATGGGGACCCACTTCAGCAGTAACCCACATGGATGTATCATGGTACCCTGAGCTAGGAGAGTGGGGTACGATTACTGGGTTGATTATAAGCGGTCAAAATAGCGACAGGGGGTGCAACAGTGTACTTCTGACGGAGTATGGGCATGCACGTGCTTCGGAGTGGAAAAGCAGGCACTGGGCATCAATAGTATACACTATGCATCTAGAATTTGTGTCGGGTTGCTATCATAGGCATTGATACACCTTATGGTGGGACCAGCACAGGGTATCTACACGCAAGAGAGGGCCGACTAACACAGAAACAAGGAAAGTTAATACAAGTAGGGTGCCGATCGATAGGGTTGTAAGGGTACATCTAACATCTTCATGGCAATTAGGATGATTGAGGTAAGATCCTCATATTAGATATACACCTGAAGGCTACCATAATTGCGGGGTTAGGATCACCTTATTATATAATACAGGATACTAGTTGGGACACTAGTAGGGGATACAGATCCTTTTTCACAGGATACTAGCTGGGACACTAGTATGGAATACGAATCGTTTATTTAAAAGACACTAGTTAGGATGCTAGTTGGATGGTGTATAGAAAATGGGAAATCAGAGAAAGAACCAAAGCGCATTCAATGTATCTTACCTTGTCATATATAACGATCATCATTTGTTGTCTTGCTATGCTTATTATCATGGTTATGTCTGGTATTTAGTTTATTCCTGTCATGATCCTTTTACTTGTTTACATGCTGAATAATCACTGAACTTACCAGACTTACGTCTGGCCTATTTTCTTTCTCCTTTTTTCTTTCGTTCCCCCCTCCCCCCAGGTTCACATGGAGGGAATATCACCACTTAGCTCAGTCTTCTTTCTAAGCTCGAAGATAGATGATGTATTGCTTTGGACTCTCTTTTCCACTGCTATGGCTGGCTCATGCTTTATTGGGGAATATCATTGTAATTTTATGCTTCTTTATTTTGTTAAACAAGACAGATGCTTTGTTGTAATGGGTATGGGTGTTTTGGTGTTGGAAAACAATCTTTGTACAAGCTGTTTTACGAAGCTGTTGTTTTATCAATGAAGTAAAGTTTTATATATTTCCCGTTGTTTAAAATTTTCTCTGTTTTGTAATTTATCTGTTCTATACACTTATGACGCTCCACTGAAGTTAGTGCATTCCCTTTGTGAGTGACCTTAACGGAGGTGGGGTGTTACACGTGGTATCTGAGTTGAAGGTTACCAGAACAGATAAAGGATTTTAAAACCCATTTTCAAAAGCATTTTTATAAAGAAGTATTTTCAAAAACATGTTTTAAAGAAGCGTTTTTCAAGGGAAAAGTATTGTTTTTAAAAGGCACATTCCCCAAAGCCATATTCACTACCTTTTGATTCTCTATTTGAATCTCTTCTTCCTTTCTTTTCGTCATAGTTTCATAGGCATACGGCACATGTCGAGGGCGGAGTAATGCCCAACCTCCATCTATGGCCGCAGTAGTTTCACCTGCGGTTAATCTTCTTTCAAGCTTTGTAGGTTGTCGTGCGATGGAGGTAGTTTCGAGAAACTTGTCAACAAGCTACACAAGGATAGTAAGGATAAGAATAAGGGAGTTTGGGCTAAGGAGCACAAGCCCACGGATAAGAAGCCTGTTGATATGGCTTAATCCACGCAGAAGGAGAAAGGTGAAAAGAAAGAGGCCAAAGTGGAAGAATCACAAACAAAGGGATTGGAATATAAGAAGAGTGGAAGAAATAATAGATCCTGCGATAAGAGGGGGTGTCTTTTCTATGGTATAGTGGGTCATTTAATTGTAGGAAGAAGAAGACAGGTTGTTGTTTTCAGTATGGTGGAGCTGGGCATCTTAATAAGGATTGCTCGAAGGACAAGGACAAGGGCAAAGGGCATGATCTTCTAAAGGCCAACTACATGCTCTCACTGCTAGTGTACCTAAGAGAGGTAGGAACGTTTCTGTTGAAAGTTTAGTTTTTCTTTTCAATCATCCCGTTAGAACTTTATTTGATTCTGGCGCTTTACATTCTTTTCTATCTGCTTCAATAGTTAAGTCTCTGCACCTTAATTACTAGTAGGGTAGAGGATCACATTGTTGTCTCAAATCTTACTAGGGGTTGGCTCATTCATCTATGATTTGTTTGGATTTGGGAATATCTATACTAAGCGTTGAGTTTAGATGTAATGCTTACGTTTTTGGTTTCATGGGTTATGGGTTGATTCTAGGCATGGATTGATTAGCTAGTAATTGTGAAAGGAGGGTAGTTAACTTTTGACTTGCCTCGGGAATACCTTCGAGATTTCGTGCGATCCTAAGGGATCAATTTGATTTAGCTACCTAGAATCACTTGATGCATCTATCGACGATTTGCGATCCATTGGTGTAGTCAATGAGTACGCAGATGTTTTTGATCAGGTTAGGGGTTTGTCCCCTAAAACGCGAGATAGACTTCCGCATATATCTAGTTGACAATGCAAAGCCAGTTACATTACCTGTACGACACATAAATCCAAGGGAGAGGAAGGAGCTCAGCAAGCAAGTTAAAGAGTTGCTTGAGAAGGGTTTATTTGGCAAAGTATTTTTGAATGGGGTGCTTCAGTAGTGTTTGCTACTAAGGCGGATGGTTCACTTCGCTTATGCGTGAATTTTAGAGAATTAAACAAACTGACTAAGAAAAATAGGCACCTACTTCTAAGAATAGATGATTTGTTTGACCAGCTTGTAGGTGCGTCTGTCTTCTCCCAACTAGATTTAGTTACCGGGTTTCATCAGCTAAGAGTAGCTGAGGACAGTATAGACAATACTGCTTTTAGGACCCCTGACGACTTTTTTGAGTGGTTAGTCATGCCTTTCGATTTGACAAATGCACCCACTTATTTTGTTGACTTGATGAGTAGGGTGTTTAGGGAGTTCCTTAATAAGTTTATAGTGGTCTTCGTGGATGATATCTTTATTTTCTCAAAGAACGAGGAAGAATATGGTTTGCATTTAAGAGAAGTCATGGATACACTTCGATCACATCAACTTAAGGCGAAGTTCTCCAAAATGTCATTTTTGGAGAGAAGAAGTAAGTTTTCTAGGACTGTAGTGTCCAAAGAAGGGATAGTAGTGGATCCCGCAAAAGTAATTGTGGTGCAAGACTGGAAGATCCCAAGGAATGCAACAGAAGTAAGAAGCTTTCTTGGACTAGCGGGCTAGTACAAGAAGTTCATTAAGAACTTTGCGAAGGTATTAGCCGCACATATTGGATTAACGAAAAAGAATATAACCTTTTCTCGGGATATTGATTGTGATGTCGCATTCCAACGATCGAAGAGGGCTCTTACAACGGCCCCAGTTTTGACTTTTACCTTACGGTAGTAAAAGGTTTACGGTATACACGGATGCATGCAGCACGGGACTAGTCGCCATTTTGATGTAAGAAGGAAGGGTAAGGTCGTAGCGGATGCCTTAAGAAGAAAAAAAGTTGAATTCAAGTCCTCTTTATGTGAAAAGGAAAAGTTCAGAATACATATCAACCTTTGATTTTAAAACTTTCAGTTAAGTTAGTAGTTGGCATCGCTAGGAGTAAGACCTACGATTTTGGATCAAATAGGGACTTTACAAAGAAAAGACTCTTAGATAGTTGACGCAATGGATAAGTTAATAGATAAGAGACCTCTAATCACCTTAATAAATACACTTGGTAGCATGGTTAGCATCTATTTATTTTCAAGAGATAGTTCTTCTACATGGAATACCCTCTAGTGAATTTGGAAGACCCTTTGAGGAAATGTCAGCATGACACAACAGAAGTTGTAGTCCCGAGTATACTAGAAGGAGAAGAGGTGGAACGAGAGGCGACAGTGTAATGGATTCCAACTCATATTTTGGAAACAGAAATTAAGAAGCTACGCAATCGTGAAGTTAAGACAGTTAGAGCACAATGGGGTGAACCTCAAGAAGATGCGACTTAGATGGCTGAAGACTAGATACGTGCATCATACCCTTTTTTGAGGGTATATCCTTGATCTCTCTTTTTCTGTAAAGTCTATTTTCATGCTAGTCTTTATCTTTTAAGTATATCCTCTCAGTCCTATCCTTGATCCTTAGACAGAAGCCAATGGATGTAAACATGTGTTTGAGACATGTTATGTTTGCTGGATGCAAGTGGATGTAAGTGTTTGCTAGTGGTTGCTCGTGGATGCATATACACACGCATTAGGCACTAGATCGACTCCGTCACTTCCATATGCATATGCATGAGTGGATTTTTATACATATGGATTGAAACATGATGTGATATCATATGGATGATGCATTTGAATGTATGGTTGTGCACTCATATAGAAATTACATGTATCGATAGGGTTCTTTTGCATACATAATGGACGCATGGCACTATCATGAATTGCATTAAGGAAGTCAACTGAATCAGTAGACTGCCTTATTTTGCATTTGGGTAAGGACATATACACACACTATGCATATGTTCATGAAAAGCATTAGAAACCTGTAACGACCCACTTTCTACGCATCAGGGGATCATAGAATGTTTCTTTCTTTCTCATGCTAAGTCGTATATCCATATACCTTTAGGAGACGACTATTGGGGTCATTTTCCATATTCATGATTTTTGCCGATTTTTAAATGACTGTTTTGCCCCTAGCTGATCTTGTTTTGGTCATAACTTAACTGGAAAGAAGTTTTGACCTGAAACCACTTCCGTTAGATCTGAATGATAGTTTATCTTTCCGTAGAATGGTCACATATTGAAAAACAGACTTACAGTTTGCAAGATATGGCTGAAACAATGTTTAGAAGGTGAAAAACTGCTTAAGTGGACTGATTAGGGCAATTAGCAAATGGTCCCATAACCCATTTCGGTATTAGGGTTATGGGGAGGCTGAAATGAGTTAAGTTTTCATTCTATTTAAGTTTTCTAGCTGCCATTTACCTCTTAGAAACCCTAACAATGGCCTCCACCTTCTAATTTCATCCTAAATCGCTCTCTAATCAAGTATTAAGCTTAGCAACATCAAATCAAGGAAAAATAGCACCATTTCAGAGTTAGAGCTGCTAATAGACACTAGAGATCGCCCCAAATCAACGGAGTTTCAGTTCCGATGTTTTATTTGTGGCCAAGGTGAGTGATTTGCATAGTTTCTCACTAATTACGGTTGATTAGGGGTAATTAGTGTTAATTAGTGAATTCTTACATTATTAAATTCTGGAAAAATATTTAGAAATTCTTAAATATTATTTTAAGCCTCTGTTAGAAGTTTGGGTTAATTTGGTTAAGTTTTGCTAATCCTACCACTAGATTTGCTTAAACATGCTTAAGGGAAAAAATATGGGTTTTGGGTATGTTTGACCCGTTTTAATACATCATATTGTTGTTTTGGTGTTTTTGGTTGATTATACATGTTGCTATAACTGTATGGTATGCTTTGTGATTGTTTAGTGTAACACCCCGAATTTTCTATTAACACTAAAGTTGCTAAAATATTAATAAGTGTGTAAGAGAGGGGATGTATCTAATATGAATATAAAAATATTAATAAGTGTGTAAGAGAGGGGATGTATCTAATATGAATATAAAAATATTAATAAGTGTGTGAGAGAGGGGATGTATCTAATATGTATATAAAAACAATAATAAGTAAAGGGGGATGTATCTAATATGTACATTGTAGAAAATATATATATATTTATGACATGAATAGAAGTTTATTAATATGCTGAGTGTTTGCTGAGTCACTTCTGACTCATTGCTGAGTCAACAAGATAAACCCCATCTTGTCTGAACGGCTGCGGTTATTTCTAGGTTAAATCTAATGGCCTAAATGAATTCTAAAATCTATAAATAAGTGGGTAGACCCTAGACCTAAATCACTTGTAAAATTAGAGAAGCTACCGTCATGCTGCTGCCATGGAGTTCAGCATAGCCGTCACAAACTAAGAAGAGGAAGCCTAATCATCTACAACTAAATCTACACAAATCAAATCAAAAGATCTCTCTTTCTCTAATTCTTTTCTTTTGTTGGTGAGTATGATGATTCTCACAAGACTATTACAAACTAATTTGACTCAGTTATGAATGGATCACAAGAAAGTGATGTGATTTGTAATTATAAATTCTATATATTGTGGATCTCTTATTATGTTATTATGTTGTCGTATGATGTAAATTATATATGCTATGTCATGCTATGTTGTAAATTCTCTTATGCTATGTCGTGCTATGTTGAGAATCATGTCAAGCTATGTTATACTATCATACTATGCCATGTTATAAATCATGCTATATTATGTTGAAAAATCATGATGTTGTTGGATCATGCTTAAAGTTATGTTTTTTTTTCTTAATTTAAATGGATCTTGTTTATGGGAATTTGCCTTTTAGGTTAGGTGTACCCATAAACTTGAAACTATAATTAAATAAAACTTGATTATGGGAATTTGCCTATTGAGTTAGGTGTACCCATATAAAACCATGTTGTTAAAAAATTAGATGATGTTGATTCACACATGTTCATATGTAAGTTTATGAAAATTGATTGAGATCATATTAGGTGAATTTTGAACAAGTTGACTCCTTTAGATCCATGACATGTATAATCTATGCAAGTTGGACATATGCAAGTTTCACCCCTTATTATGATTCATTTGGTCACATATACATGTTGTTATTATGATAATCTCTTTTATGCTATGAGTTAGGCTATTCGAGTCTAACATATATTTTGCGAATAAACGTTCAAACGTGGGGTAGGGGTAATATTAGGAATTAATAAATTGGGTGCAATTTTGTAAGATGTTGCATACCATGAATGAATGTCCATAATTGAGTCAATTATGGACAATGTTAAAAATTGGAAGTAATTAATAATTCAAGTAGGGAATTATTAAAATTGGGGGAAAGTGGATTATTATTAATAATCAATGCTTAGGACACGAGGTTGGACCCGTTTGTGATGTAAACCTGCCCGGACCCGCCCGGCAAATCCAGTAGTCACAAATGTCGGCCCAATGTGAGAGGTCCTAGGCCCAAACTAAAGCATAACAATTGTAAAGACACGAGGTTAGACTCTTTTATGGTGTAAGACTGCCCGGACCCGCCCGGCAAATCCAGCTGCCATAAATGCCAGTCTAATGTGAGAAGTCTTTATGAGGTTATGGCCTTAATGAACTAAGAAATACTTAACCAGATAATCATGTAAGGTGGGACATGGGGGTTAAGTAGGTGCCTTGGGTGGCATGAGGAATCTGGTGGTTGCCTTTAGAGGCATTTGAAATACGATTAGACTTAACCAAACACACATGTAAATGAACATGACTAAGTGGGTTAAGTGGGATGGACTAATGGGGACAAGCTTAGGTGGAATGCTTGTGGTAAATAGTAGGGGCCCATTTCAACCAGTATCCCAAAACGTATTTTGTGGGCTCGACCCAAGTCGAGGACGGGACACGCATACTGGGTTTGACTATAAGAGGCCAAAACAGGGAGCGGTGGCAACGCAAGTCCAACGGGTTTCATATGCGTGTGTGGACCCGGGCTGGTAGGTAAGACGTTGTTGCATCGTGTAGGTATAAGCCGTGCATGTCCGTTGTATCAGGTTGCCACTTTGGGGGAGTGATACACCCCACTGTGGGGCCAGCACGGGTATCTACGAGTTAGGGAGCCGATCGAATAATGGGAAGTAGGGTACACCTAGTGGAGATAGGGGCAGGCGGCACCTATGTAGTCAGCTAGGGGTACGTAAAGCCATTGGGAAAGTTTCTAAGTGAAGCTAAGTGGGATGAATCTTTAGGGTGACTTGTGTGGTGCAGTATAGTGTTTATCCTTTAGTATTTACGAGCGCCTATAACGTTGCCTTTAGCGATTGTCTATGTCCTTAATCTGCTCTTCATAGACATTTTCTTGTTTTCCAGCTTATGCCTTAGTCCAGTTATTTTGGTAATAGTATTGTAGAATTATCATATTCACCAGACTTTATGTCTGATCCCCCTCTTTTCCATCCTTTTTTTCCCCTAAGGTCCGCAGGTTGGGCCAAGTTCTAGTGGAGTCTAGTTGGATCGCTTATCTTCTGGAAAGCTTGGACTGCTGCAGTAAAGTCCAGCTTGTTATCTTTCTTTTTAATGGCTATTCATGTAATGGGATTATGTACTTGTTTTATCAAGATAGATATTGTACTTGACATTGAATATGGTGTTATGATGTAATCAAACATGTTTTGACTTCTGCTACAATGAAATAAAGTTTTTGAATTTCCAAGTACTATTTTATATCTGTCTTGTTGTAATTTTACTGTTCTATATTCACTTAAAACCTCCATGGAAGTTAATGCATTCCCTTTGTGAGTGAAATTAATGGACGTGGGGTGTTACACGTGGTATCAGAGCATAAGGTTACCAGAACAGATAAAAAAAAAATTTTAGAAAAATATTTTTTTTCTAAAGTATTTTTGGAAGAAGTGCTTTCAAAAAAAAAAACATGTTATTTAAAGAGAGTTTTTATGAAAAACATAATCCCAAATAGCCACATCCTTATCTTTATCTTTCGAATTCTCCATTTTGAATCTTTCCTTTTTCGTTTCAGCATGGCTAAAGATCTTAATCTCCCAGAAGGTGTGACGATTCCAGGGTGGTTTAGGAGATACTTGGAGGCTAGGGCCACCACTGCAGGCCCAGTGGATACTCCTCCACCCCTAGTTGCACCCATTTCTCCTCCTCCTCCTCCTCGTGTTGACACTTTTGCAAAGACGTGCAAGGAATTCAAGGCTATGGGAGGAAAAACTTTTCAAGGGACTGAGACGTTTGTGGAGGCCAGAGATTGGCTTAAGGAGACTGAGGAATTGTTGGATATCTTTGAAGTGGAAGATGGGAGGAAAGTCCATTTAGCTGCTTGGTTAATGAAGGGAGAGGCCTCGTTTTGGTGGGAGGTCACTAACGGGGAACGTCCAGTTGATTCATGGGCGGATTTCAGACGAAGGTTTGAGGCAAAGTTTCTTTCAAGGGCAGAGGAGAACTTAAATATGGAAAAATTCCTGGCACTAAAGCAAGGGAGCTCATCAGTAAAGGAATATGTCAATAAATTTAATCAGTTAGCAAGGTTTGGCTTGGAGTTGGTGAACATGCCAGAGAAGAAAGCTTTGAGGTTCGTTAGAGGCTTGAATGAACCGTTGCAAGGGTTGGCTATGACCCACATCCCTATGGGAGCCACCTTTGAAAAGCTAGTAGAAATGGCACTTATGCATGAGGATAAGGCAGTTGAAAAGAAAGGGGATCAGAAGAAACCCCAACAGCAAAATAAGAAGGGTGGTAAAAACAATAATGGCAAAGGGAAGAAGAAATGCTTCAATTGTGGGATGCCTGGCCATCTCAGCAAAGATTGTAGAAAGAAAAAGAAGACTGGTTGTTTTCATTGTGGAGATGCGGGACATTTAGTGAAGGACTGTCCAAAGAAGGGGCAGAGGGCAGGGTCTACCTCGGGAGGACAGGTGCAGGCTCTTATGGCACCAGGGCAGGCAAGGGGGCAAGTTCAGGCTATTGCGGCCCCACCGCTGCAAGAAAGAGGTAGAACAATTTCTGTTGAAAGCTTAGTTTTTCTGTTTGATCATCCTGTCCGTACCTTATTCGATTCTGGCGCATCTCATTCGTTTATCTCTGCATCATTAGTTGAATCACTGCACTTGAACACCAGTTTAGTAGAGGATCCCTTGGTCGTTTCAAATCCAATTGGGGGTTCGGCTCATTTGACCATGATATGTTTGGATTTGAAAATCTCTATACTTAGCGTTGAATTTAGATGTGATGCTTATGTATTGGGCATCACGGGCTATGGGCTAATTTTAGGAATGGATTGGTTGTCTAGAAATAGGGCCATTCTTGATTGTGAAAGGAGAGTAGTTAGGCTTGTGACTCGCCTTGGTAATGCTCTCGACATCTTTTGTAATCCCATAAATTCTGTTATGCTAAGTTATCTTGAATCGCTTGACGCGTCTGTAGAGAACCTGCGATCGGTAGAAGTGGTCCGGGAATATCCGGATGTGTTTGAGGAGGTGAAGGGCTTACCTCCAAAGCGGGAGATAGACTTTCGAATTTATCTTGTGGATAATGCTAAACCCGTATCTTTGCCTGTGCGCCACATGGCTCCTCGTGAAAGGAGGGAACTCAATAAGCAAGTAAAGGAGTTGCTTGAGAAGGGGTTCATAAGACGTAGTATATCGGAGTGGGGTGCTCCAGTAGTTTTTGCCACTAAGGCGGATGGGTCTCTTAGACTTTGTATGGACTATAGAGAACTAAACAAGCTTACTAAAAAGAACCGACACCCACTGCCGAGGATTGACGATCTCTTTGATCAGTTAGTTGGCGCCTCAGTGTTTTCGCAGTTGGACTTAGCCACTGGCTTTCATCAACTGAGAGTGGCTGAGGATAGTATAGATAAGACTGCTTTTAGGACTCCTGACGGATTCTATGAATGGGTAGTGATGCCCTTTGGTTTGACAAACGCCCCTGCATATTTTGTTGATTTGATGAGTAGGGTGTTTAGGGAATACCTTAACAAATTCGTGGTAGTCTTTGTGGATGACATCTTAGTCTTTTCTAAGAATAAAGAAGAGCACTCCCTACATCTTAGGGAAGTGTTGGAAACCCTTCGAGCGCATAACCTTAAGGCAAAATTTTCTAAGTGTCACTTCTGGAGGAAGGAAGTACGGTTCTTAGGGCACGTGGTTTCCAAAGAAGGGATAGCAGTGGATCCCGCAAAGGTGGTGGCCATCCAAGATTGGAAGGTCCCTAAAAATGCAACCGAAGTAAGAAGTTTCTTGGGGTTGGCTGGCTATTATAGGAAGTTTATCAAAGACTTCGCAAAAATATCAGCTCCATTAACACGGTTAACGAAGAAGAACCTGGTTTTTACGTGGGACAAAGATTGCGATGATGCGTTCCAACGTTTAAAGAGAGCCTTAACTTCAGCCCCAGTCTTAGTGCTGCCAGACGGGAATAAACCGTTTACCATCTATACTGATGCTTGTGGGACGGGACTTGGCGCGGTCCTCATGCAAGAGGGAAGAGTAATAGCCTATGGTGGAAGGCAGTTGAGGGTTCATGAAAAGAATTACCCCACGCATGACTTAGAGCTAGTCGCAATTGTTTTCGCGCTTAAGTCTTGGCGTCACTATCTTCTTGGTGAGAAATTCGAACTGTTCACTGACCACAAATCATTAAAATAATTATTCTCTCAGAAGGATTTGAATTTAAGGCAGCAACGGTGGATGGAATTCTTAGCCTCCTACGATTTTGAAATAGCATATACCCCGGGCAAGGGTAACGTGGTGGCAGACGCCTTAAGTAGGAAAAGGTTGTCCTTGAGTCCGTTGTTTGTTGAACGACAAAGCTTAGAATTCATCTCTATGTTTGACTTTAGACCCTCCGTTGACTTAGTACCCGGTCTGTTAGCATCCTTGGAGGTTAGACCTACACTTCTAGGACGGGTTGGTGAGGCACAGCGAGACGACCCACAGTTGGTTGAGATAGTAGAAAAGCTCAAAGGGGGGAGTCGTCAAGCCATCTTCGTAGGTATACCCTAGACGATAAGGGTTGGTTACGAAGGGATAATAGACTTTGTGTACCACAAGACGAAGACTTAAGGAAGGCCATTCTTGATGATGCTCATCGCTCAAAAATGACCATTCATCCCGGCGGGGATAAGATGTACAAAGATATGAAGCGGGTTTTCTTTTGGGCCGGTATGAAAAAGGATGTGGCCGAGTACGTCGCTAGATGCTTGGTGTGCCAACGAGTTAAAGCAGAACAAAAGAAACCCGGTGGGTTGCTTCACCCATTAGAAGTTCCACTATGGAATTGGGAAAGCATCTCAATGGATTTTGTGGATGGATTACCAAGATCAAGGAAGGGTAACACGGGGATTTGGGTTATAGTAGATAGACTTACTAAAAGCGCCCATTTTATTCCCGTGAAAAGTAAGAGGACTGCTCTGTGGTTGGCTTCTGTATACATTAAGGAGATAGTTCGTTTGCACAATATTCCTTCTAGTATAGTAAGCGATCATGACCCTATCTTTACTAGCGAATTTTGGAAGAGTTTACAAGAGGTGGTAGGGACTCAGCTATGTTTGAGCACCGCATATCATCCTCAGACAGACGGCCAGACCGAGAGGGTGAATCGCATTCTAGAGGATCTTTTAAGGCTTTGTATCCTAGACTTTGGGGGTACATGGGAAGAGCACCTTCCGTTAGTAGAATTCGCATATAATAATAGCTTTCAGTCTAGTATTGGCTTGGCACCTTTCGAAGCTCTTTATGGAAGGCCTTGCCGTTCGCCTACATGTTGGTGGGAATCTACCGATAAAATCCTACTTGGGCCCGATATGGTTAGGGAAACCTCGGAGAAGATTGAGTTGATTCGAAGGAGGATGAAAGCAGCACAAGATAGGCAAAAATCGTATGCTGAAAAGAGGAGGACAGATCTTGAGTTTGACATTGGGGACATGGTTTTTATCAAAGTATCTCCGTTACAGAATGTTGTTCGCTTTGGGTCCGTGGGGAAATTAGCACCAAGGTTTGTAGGGTCGTTTCCTGTAAAAAAACAGGATTGGGAAGATGGCATATAGGGTGGAGTTGCCTGAGAAACTTAGTGGAATACACGACGTATTCCATGTATCACATTTGAGGAAGTGTTTGCACAACACCGCGGAGGTGGTAGAGCCGAGCTTGCTTAAAGAGGTGGAAATAGAGCGTGATGCAACAATTAGACGAGCTCCTACATGCATTCTTGGGTCGGAGATCAAAAAGTTGAGGAATCGAGAGGTCAGACTGGTTAAAGTGCAATGGGGAGATGATGAGAGCAACGCAACTTGGGAGACAGAAGAGAAGATGCGTTCGTTGTACCCTTTTCTTTTTGAGGGTATTTCTTTTAATTTCTCCTTTATCGCTTAGCTTATCTTATCTTATCTTTAGTATGTCCTCTCATTAGTATCTTCGACCTTTAGTTAGGATAATCCTATGGTTGAAACATGTGTTTGAGACATGTTATGTATGATGGATGCAAAATGGATGCAAGTGTTTGCTAGTGGTTGCTCGTGGATGCATATATACACACACTTTAGGCACTAGATCGGCTCAGTCACTTCATATTGCATATATATGGATGTATTTAGTATAATGGATGTATAATGGTTGTACCATCATATGGATGCTGCATTCGGTTGAATGGGTGTGCACGCATATAGAAGTAGTATGTAAGCAATTAGGATCTTTTGCATACATAATGGATTCATGACACTTACATAATTTGCATTAAGGAGGTCAACTGAATCAGTAGACCGCCTGATTTCGCATTAGGTAAGGACATGTACACACACTTGCATATGATCATAAAGCATTAGAAGTCTTTTAAGGACAATGGATGCCTGTGTATGATGGATGAGTAGATGGACGTTTGGATGGTAGGATATACATTCTTCAAGACTTGAAGATTTCAGGGACGAAATCCTAAAAGGAGGGGAGAATGTAACACCCCGAATTTTCTATTAACACTAAAGTTGCTAAAATATTAATAAGTGTGTAAGAGAGGGGATGTATCTAATATGAATATAAAAATATTAATAAGTGTGTAAGAGAGGGGATGTATCTAATATGAAAATAAAAATATTAATAAGTGTGTGAGAGAGGGGATGTATCTAATATGTATATAAAAACAATAATAAGTAAAGGGGGATGTATCTAATATGTACATTGTAGAAAAAATATATATATTTATGACATGAATAGAAGTTTATTAATATGCTGAGTGTTTGCTGAGTCACTTCTGACTCATTGCTGAGTCAACAAGATAAACCCCATCTTGTCTGAACGGCTGCAGTTATTTCTAGGTTAAATCTAATGGCCTAAATGAATTCTAAAATCTATAAATAAGTGGGTAGACCCTAGACCTAAATCACTTGTAAAATTAGAGAAGCTACCGTCATGCTGCTGCCATGGAGTTCAGCATAGCCGTCACAAACTAAGAAGAGGAAGCCTAATCATCTACAACTAAATCTACACAAATCAAATCAAAAGATCTCTCTTTCTCTAATTCTTTTCTTTTGTTGGTGAGTATGATGATTCTCACAAGACTATTACAAACTAATTTGACTCAGTTATGAATGGATCACAAGAAAGTGATGTGATTTGTAATTATAAATTCTATATATTGTGGATCTCTTATTATGTTATTATGTTGTCGTATGATGTAAATTATATATGCTATGTCATGCTATGTTGTAAATTCTCTTATGCTATGTCGTGCTATGTTGAGAATCATGTCAAGCTATGTCATACTATCATACTATGCCATGTTATAAATCATGCTATATTATGTTGAAAAATCATGATGTTGTTGGATCATGCTTAAAGTTATGTTTTTTTTTCTTAATTTAAATGGATCTTGTTTATGGGAATTTGCCTATTAGGTTAGGTGTACCCATAAACTTGAAACTATAATTAAATAAAACTTGATTATGGGAATTTGCCTATTGAGTTAGGTGTACCCATATAAAACCATGTTGTTAAAAAATTAGATGATGTTGATTCACACATGTTCATATGTAAGTTTATGAAAATTGATTGAGATCATATTAGGTGAATTTTGAACAAGTTGACACCTTTAGATCCATGACATGTATAATCTATGCAAGTTGGACATATGCAAGTTTCACCCCTTATTATGATTCATTTGGTCACATATACATGTTGTTATTATGATAATCTCTTTTATGCTATGAGTTAGGCTATTCGAGTCTAACATATATTTTGCGAATAAACGTTCAAACGTGGGGTAGGGGTAATATTAGGAATTAATAAATTGGGTGCAATTTTGTAAGATGTTGCATACCATGAATGAATGTCCATAATTGAGTCAATTATGGACATTGTTAAAATTGGAAGTAATTAATAATTCAAGTAGGGAATTATTAAAATTGGGGGAAAGTGGATTATTATTAATAATCAATGCTTAGGACACGAGGTTGGACCCGTTTGTGATGTAAACCTGCCCGGACCCGCCCGACAAATCCAGTAGTCACAAATGTCGGCCCAATGTGAGAGGTCCTAGGCCCAAACTAAAGCATAACAGTTGTAAAGACACGAGGTTAGACTTTTTTATGGTGTAAGACTGCCCGGACCCGCCCGGCAAATCCAGCTGCCATAAATGCCAGTCTAATGTGAGAAGTCTTTATGAGGTTATGGCCTTAATGAACTAAGAAATACTTAACCAGATAATCATGTAAGGTGGGACATGGGGGTTAAGTAGGTGCCTTGGGTGGCATGAGGAATCTGGTGGTTGCCTTTAGAGGCATTTGAAATACGATTAGACTTAACCAAACACACATGTAAATGAACATGACTAAGTGGGTTAAGTGGGATGGACTAATGGGGACAAGCTTAGGTGGAATGCTTGTGGTAAATAGTGGGGGCCCATTTCAACCAGTATCCCAAAACGTATCTTTGTGGGCTCGACCCAAGTCGAGGACGGGACACGCATACTGGGTTTGACTATAAGAGGCCAAAACAGGGAGCGGTGGCAACGCAAGTCCAACGGGTTTCATATGCGTGTGTGGACCCAGGCTGGTAGGTAAGACGTTGTTGCATCGTGTAGGTATAAGCCGTGCATGTCCGTTGTATCAGGTTGCCACTTTAGGAGAGTGATACACCCCACTGTGGGGCCAGCACGGGTATATACGAGTTAGGGAGCCGATCGAATAATGGGAAGTAGGGTACACCTAGTGGAGATAGGGGCAGGCGGCACCTATGTAGTCAGCTAGGGGTACGTAAAGCCATTGGGAAAGTTTCTAAGTGAAGCTAAGTGGGATGAATCTTTAGGGCGACTGGTGTGGTGCAGTATAGTGTTTATCCTTTAGTATTTAGGAGCGCCTATAACGTTGCCTTTAGCGATTGTCTATGTCCTTAATCTGCTCTTCATAGACATTTTCTTGTTTTCCAGCTTATGCCTTAGTCCAGTTATTTTGGTAATAGTATTGTAGAATTATCATATTCACCAGACTTTATGTCTGACCCCCCTCTTTTCCATCCTTTTTCTCCCCTCAGGTCCGCAGGTTGGGCCAAGTTCTAGTGGAGTCTAGTTGGATTGCTTATCTTCTGGAAAGCTTGGACTGCTAAAGTAAAGTCCCGCTTGTTATCTTTCTTTTTAATGGCTATTCATGTAATGGGATTATGTACTTGTTTTATCAAGATAGATATTGTACTTGACATTGAATATGGTGTTATGATGTAATCAAACATGTTTTGACTTCTGCTACAATGAAATAAAGTTTTTGAATTTCCAAGTACTATTTTATATCTGTCTTGTTGTAATTTTACTGTTCTATATTCACTTAAAACCTCCATGGAAGTTAATGCATTCGCTTTGTGAGTGACATTAATGGACGTGGGGTGTTACATTTAGAACAGTTAGAATGGTCGAAAATGCCATCGTGTGGCGTAAAAACAGTCGTTAGAAGTTGCAGGAAAAGTATGCAGGAGCCGAATCGGATCGGATTGCCCCTACCTGAACCACGACCCGATCGTGAGTCCAACCCCACGAGCCGCCAGATGTTCCTCACTCCTTCGAGTTCGATCACCACGAGCGGAGCATCCATGAGTCGATCGCCTTGAGGATCGTGAGCTGAGACAAGCCAACACTTGAAGACCACGACTCGACCCGGATGCTCGTCACGAACCGAAGACCTGGGAGAATGCACCCGACCCGACCCAGTTGGGTAACCACGACCCGATGGTTGAGCACGATCCAAAACGCTTGGTGGACCACGAACCATGCTTGCACACTCCAACTGACCCGATGCTATGGAGTCAGGAGCATGAACCGACCCGACCTGAACGGAGTTGATGATCACGGACTGAACGAGGAGAAGAGAACCGATCCGGGGAAGACCAAAACCCGAGATGCAAAGGTAGTCCAAATGGGAAGGTTGTAATCAGGATCCAGTTAGGAACCAACGAGTTAACTTCGTGGTTGGACTTTGTTGCGGGACGTGTGCAAAAGGGTTATCGGTGTCTATAGCTTTGATTCACCACTGAAAGACGGATATTGGCTACGGATCAGTGCAGTGAGGTTGTCATGACTTCATGTGGCAGAGTGATCGTAGCAAGGCTATGAGCCAGTGCAGTGGAGTTGTTATGACTCCATGTGGCAGAGTGGTCATAGCAAAGGATTAGTGGCTATGGATCAGTGTAGTGGAGTTACTATAACTCCATAGGGAAGAGTGATCGTAGCAAAGGATTGGGTGATCAAAGTGGTAGATATCGTATGCTTTATGCACTGAGTGAGAGATGTGAGGATGGTTGCTATGCTTGATTGTTTGATATCACCATGTCATGCACACCCCCTCCCCCGTATCTTTACACCATATGTTAGTGTCACCTTAGAGTGTTGTACATCTTGTGTGCTAACTCTTTGGTTGCAGGTCCAGGTTCAGGTATGGTTTAGTATACCTATTATTGTTATGTTTTGCTGCTTATCGGTCATACCAGACTTTTGTCTGACCTAGAGTTTTATGTATCTTCTTTTTACTCTGGGTGCTCTTAAATGGGCAGACTAAAGACAGGTTAGCTGGTTGGGCATCGGTACAACGCATTTCAGGAAAATGTCAGCGGGTGCGAGGCGGGCCGTCACATTTGGTATCAGAGCCAGGTTGTGTAGTTAACCTAGGGAAAGACACCAGGGAGAGATAATACGTATATGAGAGCGTGTATTTGTGATTATTTTGGTATTCAAAAGTTATATATATATACTATTAGTAAATCTAAGGATGGAGTCGCACTGCACTGGCACCACTGAAGAGATGGTTAATCGTTTTCTCCTTACAGATTGAACGATGAGCCGATACACGAGAAATACTGGTAGAGGATCCAATAATGGAATGCTCCTCATATGAGGACAATGTTCAGTGACTTCATTAGAGAGATGCTTACAGATATGCAAGGAGCAGTTCCTAATGCTGCTAATGGTGGTGGTGCAGCGGTGAAGGCGCCTAGGGCCGATTTCGCCATGCTATGTAAAGACTACACTAGTCTTGGTAGAAAATCGTTCCACGGAACGGAATCGGCTACAGACATTCAGGATTGGCTTGATAGCTGTGAGCGGATCTTCGAAGATTTGGGTATCGACGATGCGATGAAGAGAAAGCTAGCATCCCGTCAGCTACAAGGACGGGCGATGAATTGGTGGAATGCTATTAAGGCAGCTACTCCAGAGGATCAAGTTACATGGGAACTGTTTAAGGCCCGATTCAATGAAAAGTTTATCCCTGCTGCTCAGAAATCAGAATTGTTTAGGAAGTTCTTGCAGCTTAAGCAGAATGGTAGGGCAGTCTCGGAATATATTGTTGAGTTTGATACTTTATCGAAATATGGATTATCCCTTATAGATACTGCCGAGAAGAAGAACGAGAAGTTTATAACTGGTTTGGATGGATACTTGGGGGAAAGGCTTATTAACCCCATCGATGAGATGTCTGAATCAATTGTGGGGAAAGCTTTGAAATCAGAGAGTCTATACACTAAGTCGAAGACTGAGGTTGCATCTGCAGAAGAGCCAAAGCCGTAAGAAAGAGGTGGAGGCAACAATGGTTCTCAGAATAAGAGAAAGCGGAATCAGACCAAGGATGGCCAGAAGAAGAAGAATAAGAAGGATGTTGAGTGCTTTAGCTGTGGCAAGAAGGGCCATTATGCTAAAGAAAGTTGAGCGAAGCCAGCGGACAGGAAGTGCTTCAACTGTGGCCAAGTGGGACATCGCAAGGATAAATGTCCGTAACCCCCTAAAGAGAAGCAGATTGTGAAATCATATGCTATCAATGTTGTTCCTTCTTCATCGAATGCCCCAACTGCGGTGGAGAAAGGAAAGAATGTCATCATTCACGGTATGCTTTCTGTTTATGATGTTCCTGTTCGAGTATTATTTGATATCGGGGCTTCTCGTTCCTTCATATCTAGTGACCTAGTAGATAGGTTGGGATTGGAACCCAAGATAGTCGATAGACCTTTAGCGGTGATGAACCCGATTGGTGGTTCGACTAGCCTTAGTATGATTTGTCGAAATTTGGTTTTATCGAGTCATGGATGTATGTTTGCTTGTGATTGCTTTGTTTTGGGATTTACTGGGTTTGGCATTATTTTGGGAGTCGATTGGCTCCAAAGATATGGGGTGATGGTAGACTGTGAGGGATTTTCGGTGACTATTAGGGCATATGATGGGCGGAGGGTAGTGTTTGGTTTCCTACCTAGTGATGAGGTGATGGCTAGTTTTCTAAATTCCCTCGACATTCCGCAGGATGAGTTAGCAGGAATTCCTGTTATTAGCCAGTATCCAGATATCTTCGAGGAAGTGACCGCACTTCCACCACATCGAGAGATTGAGTTCGGTATTGATTTAGTGAAAGATGCCAGACCTATAGTGATGCCACTTCGTCGTATGGTGCCAAGGGTGCAGCAAGAGCTCGGGGTGCAAGTGAGCGATCTTTTAAAGAAAGGATTTATTAGAAGAAGTGTTTTCGAGTGGGGAGCACCAGTTGTGTTTGCTACCAAGGCAGATGGTTCCCTTCGTTTGTGTGTGGGCAACCGCGAGTTTAATAAGGTGACGAGGAAGAATAAGTATCCTCTACCGCGGATAGATGATTTGTTTGATCAGTTGAGTGATGCGAGAGTGTTCTCCCAGTCGGATCTTAGAAACCCTAACATGGCCTCCACCTTCTAATTTCATCCCAAATCGCTCTCTGATCAATTATTAAGCTTAGCAACATCAAATCAAGGAAAAATATCACCATTTCAGAGTTAGAGCTGTTGTTAGACACTAGAGATCGCCCCAAATCAACGGAATTTCAGATCCGATATTTTATTTGTGGCCAAGGTGAGTGATTTGCATAGTTTCTCACTAATTACGGTTGATTAGGGGTAATTAGTGTTAATTAGTGAATTCTTACATTATTAAATTCTAGAAAAATATTTAGAAATTCTTAAATATTATTTTAAGCCTCTGTTAGAAGTTTGGGTTAATTTGGTTAAGTTTTGCTAATCCTACCACTAGATTTGCTTAAACATGCTAAAGGGGGAAATAATATGGTTTTGGGGTATGTTTGATCCGTTTTAATACATCATATTTTTGTTTTGGTGTTTGTGGTTGATTATACATGTTGATATGACTGTATGGTATGCTCTGTGATTGTTTAGAACAGTTAGAATGATCGAAAATGCCATCGTGTGGCGTAAAAACATTCGCTGGAAGTTGCAGGAAAAGTATGCAGGAGCCGGACCGGATCGGATCGCCCCTACCCGAACCACGACCCGATCGTGAGTCCAACCCCATGAGCTGCCAGATGTTCCTCACCCCTTCGAGTTTGATCACCATGAGCGGAGCATCCACGGGTCGATCGCCTTGAGGCTCGTGAGCTGAGACAAGCCAACACTTGAAGACCACAACTCGACTCGGATGCTCGTCACGAACCGAAGACCTGGGAGAATGCCCTCGACCCGACCTAGTTGGGTAACCACGACCGATGGTTGAGCACGATCCGAAACGCCTGGTGGACCACGAACCATGCTTGCACACTCCAACTGACCCAATGCTATGTAGTCAGGAGCACGAACCGACCCGACCTGAACGGAGTTGATGATCACGGACTGAACGAGGAGAAGAGAACCGATCCGGGGAAGACCAAAACCCGAGATGCAAAGGTAGTCCAAATGGGAAGTTTGTACTCAGGATCCAGTTGGGAACCAACGAGTTAACTTCGTGGTTGGACTTTGCTGCGGGACGTGTGCAAAGGGGTTATTAATGTCTATAGCTTTGATTCACCACTGAAAGACGGATATTGGCTACGGATCAGTGCAGTGAGGTTGTCATGACTTCATGGGGTAGAGTGATCGTAGCAAGGCTATGAGCCAGTGCAGTGGAGTTGTTATGACTCCATGTGGCAGAGTGGACATAGCAAATGATTAGTGGCTATGGATCAGTGGAGTTACTATGACTCCATGGGGCAGGGTGATCGTAGCAAAGGATTGGGTGATCAAAGTGGTAGATATCGTATGCTTTACGCACTGAGTGAGAGATGTGAGGATGGTTGCTATGCTTGATTGTTTGACATCACCATGACATGCACACTGTAACACCCCACCTCCGATAGGGTCACTCACAAAGGGAATGCACTAGTTTTGGTGGAGTATTATCTAGGTAAACATACACAGAGATATCACAAGGCAGAACATAAATAAAGCAGCGATAGAAATTAAATACCCAATTTTTATTACTTTCGAGAAAAGAATCAAAACCTCATATATCCAAGGTACAAATTATTCCATTACATCAAGTTCTAGATAAAGAAGCATAAACTTAAAGTAGCAAAAGTAAATTATTCCCCAAAACATAGCAGAAGTGCAGCCATAGCATAGCTCAAGACCAAACTGTACATGAGCTGTCAGAAAGCAAGCTAAATCCAAGCTAAGAGCTAGTGTTTCCTCCCTGAGAACCTGGGGTGGGGGGGGGGGGAAACAAAAGAAAACGAGGCGAAGGAAAAAGGGTCAGTCATAAAGACAGGTAAGTCCTAGTAACTTTCAGTATAAAAACTAGTAAAGGTAACAAGACAGGTATAAACTGAAAATAACCATAAGGATGATGATAAGTCTGTCATGATAAACTAAGATAACGAGATAACTCAAGTATAGCATCGCATGTTCAAGGTTCGCTGCACCAACCGTACTACTATTCTAACCCATGTCAAGTATTTATCATGAAGTGATCCCTTAGCCCAATATCATGAAGTGACCCATTATGGGGTCCCACGGTACGATCTACTAATCGATCGGCTCCCTACATGTTCTAGCTCGTCAAGTGTCTGTGTCATACAGCCCAGTCACAAAATGTAGTCACCTGTGCTAGGTCCACCCTAGGGTGTATCAAGTCCTAGGGTGCCAACCACCGACACGAATCAAGCACACACAGTGTAAACCTACGGGTGCCCAATGTCTGCTTTTTCAACTCCGGACTACGTGCACGACCATAGTCCGCCTGAACCTACAATGGTGCACCTACTCAGCCGTCGTTCTGGTCGCTTACAATCAGCCCAGTAATCGTGCCCCACCCTTCCTAGTCCCAGGGTATCGTGATACATCTAAGTGGGTTATTGTTGAAAAGGACCGCATAACTAGGGTTTTCTAATGGGTTAAGTGTTGTCATTCGAATTCGTGACTAAACCCTATCCAAATCATGTATCAAGTTGGTTAAGTTTGTTCTAGCGGTTCACGACTTAACCCTATCAAATCATCGTGTCAAATTGGTTAAGTATATTCAAGTGGTCCATGACTTAACCCTATCATGTGGCATTAATTCATTAATGCACCCCAACCTCTCACATTAGACTAATTATTGTGGTCATTGGATTTGCCGGGCGGTTCCGGGCAGATTTACACCACAACATAGTCTAACCTCAGGTTTTATGTGTGATATGACCAACTACCCACATTGGATCCTATTGTTTGCAGTCACTGGATTTGCCGGGCAGTTCCTGGCAGATTTACACTGCAAACTCAACCCAACCTCGAGTTAGCCATTTTCAAGTTTATCTAAGTGTCATTTCCATGTTCAAGTTTTCATGTCAAAATTCATGTCGAGTTTCATGTTAGGTTTCATGTAAGTTTCATGCCACGTTCTTGTCCATATACAGGTTCAAGTTATAATAACGTTCATATTCAAGTTCAAAGTCAATTCATGTTTTGCCTAATCTACCCAAATCGTATTCCCATCGCACGTAAACTCGAATCGATACAAATAAATATAATTAGGGAATAACATAAAAAGGGACGGGTATAATGTGGAAAAAGTGATTACTAGCATAGCATAGTATAACTTGAGATAAATGACTATAACATTACTGGCATATGGAATATCGGCCTCAAACATAAGGATTCCAATTCTAGCAAAATGAGGTACTAGTCAAGATAACCGTTGGCATAAAGTGATAGTCATGGTAACGGTTGACACAAGGTGATAGTCATAAACTTGTGACTAATAGCAGATTCAACATTTCAGGCATGATAATAGGAGGGGTTTTTCTTTTTGATTTACAACATGAATAGGACCCAAATCAATGTCATAGTAATATACCCAAAGGTCAAGATCCAAGATGAATAAGAATGGGTGTAAAACAGTCATCATACACAGGTCCAATTTCAATTTACACATATACATATTACGTTTACAGTTTAAAACTGAAAGTAACTGGGGCTTACAGATCATGGTTCGATAATTAGAAAAAGAAAGTCGATGTTGAATATTTATATGCTTAGTCGAGTCCTAACAGAAGTCCCCAAATCAGCAATTCTCTAAACGTAGTTTCAACGTAGAAGAAGTAGCCTCTTTCTCTAACTTTTCAACCAAAATTAGAGTAGCATAATGTCAGAGAGAATTTTGTGTAGAGAGACTAGTGTTAGGGGTTGTTTATATAGGGTCAGGTCAATGAATGTAGACAGAAATGAGGCCAGAAACATCAAAACGAACTCAGACTCAAAAATGGGTTCTATCACCAGGTCGACCCCCAGGTTGATACTATGGTTGACCTGGTCCTGGGCAGGTCGACTACATAGTCGACCCCCAGGTCGACCTGGTCCTAGGAAGGAAATTTCCCGCCCAGTCCATTCTGGGGTTTGAATTCGAATTCTGAGCTGTTTTGAACTTGAAAATTTCTGAAAACTTCGAAGGGTCATAACTTGGTCGTACGGACTCTGATTTTTGAAAACTCGGACTCGTTTTCAGGCAGAATTTCGAGATGAATGCAATAACATAACCGTTTCCCTTGATTCTTATTTTAAAAATTAATTCTGCCTTGATTTATGGTTATTACACGTTATAAAAATACGGGTTGTTACACACACCCCCTCCCCGTATCTTTACACCATATGTTAGTGTCACCTTAGAGTATTGTACATCTTGTGTGCTAACTCTTTGGTTGCAGGTCCAGGTTCAGGTATGGTTTAGTATACCTATTATTGTTCTGTTTTGCTGCTTATCGGTCATACCAGACTTTTGTTTAACCTAGAGTTTTATGTCTCTTCTTATTACTCTGGTGCTCTTAAACGGGCAGACTAGTGACAGGTTAGCTGGTTGTGCACGAGTAGTTGTCCAGAGATGAGCAGGAAGCTTACACGTACTATTCTCTATATATTCTAACTGTGTCCCTACTGGTCACTGCTTTGGGCATTAGTAGTGTACTTTTCCTTTCTTTTTCTTTAGAGACAGTTTTAAAGTTGTAATAATGATGAAGTGGAACATAAGCTGTATTTGGATTTTTCCACTGCTACGATGTTTAGATTTCAGCTTATGCATTGTCTCGCTTGTTTTATGTCAAAGTATGTTATTATTATATTTTATTCCATGTGCTGTGAGATATGTTAAAGGTTCCTTGTATTGATTCATCACTTTAAACCCCCTTCCTTTTCTTTTGGCGACCGTCCTGTGCTGGTTGGGCATCGGTACAGCGCATTTCAGGAAAATGTTAGTGGGTGCGGGGCGGGCCATCACATTTGGTATCAGAGCCAGGTTGTGCAGTTAACCTAGGGAAAGACACCAGGGAGAGATAATACATATACGAGAGCGTGTATTTGTGATTATTTTGGTATTCAAAAGTTATATATATATATACTATTAGTATATCTAAGGATGGAGTCGCACTACACTGGCACCACTGAAGAGATGGTTAATCGTTTTCTTCTTACAGATTGAACGATGAGCCGATACACGAGAAATACTGGTAGAGGAGCCAATAATGGAATGCTCCTCATATGAGGACAATGTTCAGTGACTTCATGAGAGAGATGCTTAGAGATGTGCAAGGAGCGGTTCCTAATACTGCTAATGGTGGTGGTGCAGCGGTGAAGGCGCCTAGGGCTGATTTCGCCATGCTCTGTAAAGGCTACACTAGTCTTCGTGGAAAGCCATTCCACGGAACGGAATCGGCTACAGACATTCAGGATTGGCTTGATAGCTGTGAGCGCATCTTCGAAGATTTGGGTATCGAGGATGCGATGAAGAGAAAGCTAGCTCCTGTCAGCTACAACGACGGGCGATGAATTGGTGGAATGCTATTAAGGCAGCTACTCCAGAGGATCAAGTTACATGGGATCTGTTTAAGGCCCGATTCAGTGAAAAGTTTATCCCCGCTGCTCAGAAATCAGAATTGTTTAGGAAGTTCTTGGAGCTTAAGCAGAATGGTAGGGCGGTCTCGAAATATATTGCTGAGTTCAATACTTTATCGATTGAAATATGGATTATCCCTTATAGATACTGCCGAGGAGAAGAACGAGAAGTTTATAACTGGTTTGGATGGATACTTGGGGGAAAGGCTTATTAACCCCATCGATGAGATGTTTGAATCGATTGTGGGGAAAGCTTTGAGATCAGAGAGTCTATACCCTAAGTCGAAGACTGAGGTTGCATCTGCAGAAGAGCCAAAGCCGTAAGAAAGCGGTGGAGGCAAGAATGGTTCTCAGAATAAGAGAAAGCGGAATCAGACCAAGGATGGCCAGAGGAAGAAGAATAAGAAGGATGTTGAGTGCTTTAGCTGTGACAAGAAGGGCCATTATGCTAAAGAATGTCGAGCGAAGCCAGCGGACAGGAAGTGCTTCAACTGTGGCCAAGTGCGACATCGTAAGGATAAATGTCCGTAACTCCCTAAAGAGAAGCAGATTGTGAAAGCATATGCTATCAATGTTGTTCCTTCTTCGTCGAATGCCCCAACTGCGGAGGAGAAAGGAAAGAATGTCATCATTCAAGGTATGCTTTCCATTTATGATGTTCCTGTTCGAGTATTGTTTGATATCGGGGCTTCCTGTTCCTTCATATCTAGTGACCTGGTTGATAGGTTGGGATTGGAACCCGAGATAGTCGATAGACCTTTAGCAGTGATGAACCCGATTGGTGTTCAACTAGCCTTGGTATGATTTGTCGAAATTTGGTCTTATCGAGTCATGGATGTATGTTTGCTTGTGATTGCTTCGTTTTGCGCTTTACTGGGTTTGGCATTGTTTTGGGAGTCAATTGGCTTCAAAGAGATGGGGTGGTGGTAGGCTATGAGGTATTTTCGGTCACTATTAGGGCGGAGGGTAGTGTGGCCTACCTAGTGATGAGATGATGGCTAGTTTTCTAAATTCCCTTGACATTCTGTAAAATAAGTTAACAGGAATTCCTATTGTTAGCCAATATCCGGATATCTTCGAGGAAGTGACCAGACTTCCACCACACCGAGAGATTGAGTTCCATATTGATTTAGAGAAAGATGCCAGACCTATAGTGATGCCACTTCGTCGTATGGCGCCAAGGGTGCAGCGAGAGCTCGGGGTGCAAGTGAGCAATCTTTTGAAGATATCAGAAGAAGTGTTTCCGATTGGGGAGCACCAGCTGCGTTTGCTACCAAGGCAGATGGTTCCCTTCGTTTTTGTGGGGACAACCACAAGTTGAATAAGGTGACGAGGAAGAATAAGTATCCTCTGCCGCGGATAGATGATTTGTTTAATCAGTTGAGTGATGCGAGAGTGTTCTCCCAGTCGGATCTCACGATAGGTTTTCATCATCTTATAGTGGAAGCTGAGAGTATAGCTAAAACAGCCTTTCGGACGCCGTCTGAAATTTATGAGTGGTTGGTCATGCCATTTGGGTTGACCAATGCACCATCATATTTTGTTGATCTTATGAATAGGGTATTCAGAGATTAATTGAATAAGTTTGTTCCTGTGTTCGTGGATGATATCTTGGTTTATTCGAGGAGAACACAAGGAACATTTGAGGATAGTGATGGACGTGTTGAGAAAACACCAGTTGAAAGCAAAGTTTTCTAAGTGTCACTTCTGGAGGAGGGAAGTGAGATTCTTGGGCCATGTTGTTTCAGAGAATGGTATTGCCGTGAACCCTGCGAAAGTGGCTACGGTACAAGATTGGTCTACGCCCAAGAATGCGACAGACATAAGAAGTTTCTTGGGGATAGCTAGATATTATCATAAGTTTATCCAAGACTTCTCCAAGATAGCTGCATTATTGACTCAGTTGACCAAGAAGAATCAAGCTTTCAGCTGGGACGAAAAGTGCGAGAATGCATTTAAGAATCTAAAGGAAAAGTTAACGTGCGCACCACTGTTAGTCATTCCTAAGGGGAATGAAGAGATGACGGTATACACGGATGCCTGTGGTACCGGACTAGGTGCTGTGTTGATGCAAGGATGTAGGGTTATAGCTTACGCTAGTCGGCAACTGAAACCGCATGAGAAAAGATATCCTACCCATGATTTGGAATTGGCAGCGATCGTGTTCGCATTGAAGATGTGGAGACATTATCTCTTGGGAGAAAGATTCGAGTTGTTTATCGATCATAAATCGTTAAAGTATCTCTTTTCTCAGAAGGATCTAAATCTCCGATAGCAAAGATGGTTAGCATTCTTGGCTTCCTATGATTTTGATATCGCATATACACCAGGAAAGGACAATGCAGTAGTTAATGCCTTGAGTAGGAGACATGCCGGTTTAAGGGCTATGTTTCTTGAATGGAAGCAACTAGAGTATATCGCAGAGTATGATTTCAGACCAAAGTGCGAGTTGGATCCGGAAATATTAGCAAGTTTGACGATCAGACCCACTTTGATTGAGCGGATTGGTTCTAGTTAGAGGGACGATCCTAACCTATTGGAAATCATCTCTAAGTTAGAGATGAGTATCGATGAGGAGATAAACAAGTATGGGCTTGATTGAGATGGATGGCTTAGAAAGAATGGAAGACTAGTTGTACCCAATGTCAATGGCCTGAGAGATGAAGTACTTAGAGAATGTCATCACTCAAAACTGACCATACATCCCAGTAGAAACAAGATGTATCGAGACATGAAGCGGAATTACTACTGGGACGAGATGAAGAGAGACATTGGGAAGTTTGTATCCAAATGCATGAATTCCCAGCTAGTTAAAGCTGAGCAAAAGAAGCCTAGTGGTTTGTTGCAACCATTAGAAATCCCCGAATGGAAATTGGAACAAGTCTCAATGGATTTCATTGATGGGTTACCAAGGACTAGATCGGGCCATGATAGCATTTGGGTGATTGTGGACAGATTGACCAAGAGTGCAAGGTTTATACCTGTCAAGTCGAATAGAGCAGCAGCTAAATTAGCAGAATTGTATATGAAATGGGTAGTGATATTTCATGGAGCACCTAAAAGCATTGTGAGTGACCGAGACCCGTTGTTTACTAGTGGGTTTTGGAAGAGCTTACAAGAGGCTCTAGGGTCAGAATTATATCTCAGTACCGCATATCATCCTCAAACTGATGGTCAAACAGAGAGGGTGAATCGTATATTAGAAGACCTCTTGAGAGCTTGTATATTGGATTTTGGTGGATCATAGGATGACCATTTGCATCTAGTAGAGTTTGCATATAATAATAGTTATCAATCCAGTATTAGTATGGCTCCATTTGAAGCTTTGTACGGAGGACCGTGCAACTCACTGTCATGTTAGTTAGAAACTGGTGAGAAATGTGTGCTTGGACCAGAAGTAATAAGAGAAACATCAGACAAGATCAAGATTGTTCAACAGCGAATGAAGGCTGCTCAAGATAGGCAAAAGAGTTATGCTGATAAGAGGAGAAGAGATTTGAAATTCTACGTTGGCGACTTAGTATTTATCAAGATCTCTCCATTAAAGAATGTTATTCGATTTGACAGGAGAGGAAAGTTGGCACCAAGATTTGTTGGTCCATTCCCAATCCTCGAGCAAGTAGGGAATTTGGCATATAAAGTTGAATTACCGGAGAAGATGGCAGGAGTTCAAAATGTATTTCATGTTTCCCAGTTAAGGAAATTCGTGCACGACCCCGATATGACTATTTCACCTGATCAGTTGGATGATATCGAAGTAGAACCCGAGCCGGTTGGGAACCGCAAGCCGATTCTTATTGTCGAGCACGATACGAAGCAACTTCGAAGGAAAGCGATGAAGCTAGTCAAAGTTCTGTGGGGCGAGAATGAGAATGACTGTACTTGGGAGACAGAGGAGAGCAATAGGAAGACGTATCCAGAACTCTTTGCCTGGTAAGATTGAGAATGACTGTACTTAGGAGACAGAGGAGAGCAATAGGAAGACGTATCTAGAACTCTTTGCCTAGTAAGATTTTAATTGCGACTTAGTTTTCCTCATGCTAGGATAGACTTGTTTGTTTGTTTTTGTATGTTTGTTTGTTGTGAATGGTTGATAGGCATGCGGGATCCTTTGCTTGTTTCTTAGTTAAGGAATTTCGGGGACGAAATTTCTTAAGTGGGGGGGGAGAATGTAACGACCTGCATTCTATGCATCAAGGGATCGTAGAATATTTATTTCTTTCTCATGCTAAGTCGTATAGCCATGTAACTTTGGGAGACGACTATTGGGGTCATTTCCCATGTTCATGATTTTTTTCTGATTTTTAAATGACCGTTTTGCCCCTAGCTGATCTTGTTTCGGCCATAACCTTTGATTGGAAAGGAGTTTTGACCTGAAACTACTTCCATTAGAACTGAATGATAGTTTACTTTTCGTAGAGAGGTCACATGTGAAAAAAGGACTTACCGTTTGGGAGATATGGCTGAAACAAAGTTTAGAAGGTGAAAAACTGCTTAAGTGGGCTGATTAGGGTAATTAGCAAATGGGCCCATAACCCATTTTGGGATTAGGGTTATGGGGAGGCTGAAATGAGTTATATTTTCATTCTATTTCAGTTTTCTAGTCGCCATTTACCTCTTAGAAACCCTAACAATGGCCTCCACCTTCTAATTTCATCCCAAATTGCTCTCTAATCAAGGATTAAGCTTAGCAACATCAAATCAAGGAAAAATAGCACCATTTCAGAGTTAGAGCTATTGTTAGACGCTGCAGACCTCCCCAAATCAGCGGAGTTTTAGTTTTGATATTTTGTTTGTGGCCAACATGAGTGATTTGCATAGTTTCTCACTAATGACGGTTGATTAGGGGTAATTAGTGTTAATTAGCAAATTCTTACGTTATTAAATTCTGGAAAAATACTTAGACATTCTTAAATATTATTTTAAGTCTCTGTTAGAAGTTTGGGTTAATTTGGTTAAGTTTTGCTAATCCTACCACTAGATTTGCTTAAACATGCATAAGGGGAAAAAATATGGGTTTTGCGTATGTTTGATCCGTTTTAATACATCATATTGTTGTTTTGGTGTTTGTGGTTGATTATACATGTTGCTATGACTGTATGGTATGCTCTGTGATTGTTTAGAACAGTTAGAATGGTCGAAAACGTCATCGTGTGGTGTAAAAACAGTCGTTGGAAGTTGCATGAAAAGTATGTAGGAGCTGGTATAACGAGCTGGGATTTTCGACTCCGAAAATCAACACAAAACTACCATGTTGACTATTCAGACATCGGAAATACCTGATCATTAATAGAAAGAAGTTAGAGGGTGAGAATAGATAAGATAGAAAATTAGAATAGAAGAAGAAGATCACCACAGAATAGAATCAGAGTAATACGAATCTCACAGCAGAACGAATAAATATAATATATAACATAACTTTGAAATAAACAGTATATGTATATTCAATAACATTATCAGAGTACAGCACTTACACAAAGCGGAAATAACAATAGCTATATAATCCTAAAGCCTCCTGCTTCAAGCTCCTCCAAGTATATCTGTAAAGACCTGAACTACTTGACTGCCTGTACAAATTTGGGCACCCAAGAGTTTAGGGAAAACAAAACAAAGTAAACTCTGGGTCAGTCATGGGACTGGTGTGAGTAAACTCAAATCATTTGTGTTAACTTTTCAAAATCCTTTTCAAAAGAAAGGGTAATCGTAAGACTGATCCACACATAAACACGGATGGTTTTTACCTTATGATAACCCCAAACACTTTCAAAATCAATACTTCTCTTGATATTATAATAATGTCTAATCACAAGTAATTAACAATCTAGCAGAATGCTTGCATCTCACGTTCCACATATATAGTATACAAACAAAACCGCGGGCGCTTATTGGAGATTGGATTCCGACTATGACATGGTATGGGACCACCTGCCGATAGTGTATCTCTAGAGGCGAATACACTGGGTTCAACAAGAACGTCTTGCAACCTGGCCCACACATGACCGACCACTCATTTCGCTTGAGTGTATCGAACGTATACCACCAACGGTTGGGAGCTACCCACCGTTTCCCGAAAAGGGACAACATCGAAAATAGATAGTAGAATGAAATAAATTTTCTCTAGATAGGTGATATACCCCCTAATGGGAGCGACCCACATAGCCATGCTGCCTGCCCGATTTCTATCATTTCCCGGTTGATGAGGCTTGAGGTCATTACGTATCGTTTGAAACACCTGACCACATTCACTTTGAATGCCACATCGTCATACCCTCCAAATCACAAATTTATCTCCCTAAAAATACCACGAGTATAAAGCTAAGAGAAACGAATTCCTCTGCCACCAAACGTAAGTACGTTTGAAGAGATCAACTTATGCGATCCGTTAGATATACTCTGTCGGACATTCGTCCATTCATGTTGTCCTGGGATTGGACAAACCGAAGGCACTATTCTGTAAGCAGGATAGCCCTTGCATAACTCCGTCTTCAATTATCTTTATCATATTTGATCGCAACGCTAATGTCCATACAGAGTGGTTTTCACATAATGAATCTGATCCCGGTCTCTCCGTATTGACGACAGAAAAATGGTCAAAAACTTCGATAGTCGGTGATTTAACTATCAAAGAAAAACATGTGTGCAAACAACGATATTATTTCCAGATGGAAATTTATAGATTGATCATCATTCAACATTTATCTCTTTAAATTCACTTACCATTAATTTATTCATATTCCATTTCTATATATTCGTAAAATCTTATTTTCTAAATTTAGAAAATATACTTTATAAATCATTTGAAAACATCTCCATATTCACTCCCATTTCTTATTTCCTATATTAGAAAAACATTTCTGATTCTTATTTGAAAACATTTCCAAAAAAAACTCCTTTATTAGATTGAAACAGATGTTTAAAAAAACATCGCTATACCAATTCAAATCATTTCGCTCATTAACTAAATTCACTTAACCAACCTTCACTATCGAACCTTAACCATTCCTTAGTTAGAAACAAAGTCAATCAAGTTGGGGTATGATTACCTCTCAGACCTTAACTGGACAACATTTCTAACTTCGAAATAGACAAAGTTCACCTTTTAAATCTTTTTAACCAACTTCCTTACGAACTCTCGGATTCTATTTACGAATCCGCTTTTTTACAGAAATCATTTGATTATAACGACAGTGTTATAATCCCCTGCCTTTGAAATATAATAACTTAAATATAACTTTTATTTATTAATTTGAATAATTAAACCAACAACTTATTTATAAATAAATAAATAATCTCGATTTTAAAACGGAAAGTATATAGTCCTTTCCCAAATTTGATATAATCGAATTTCAACTTACAATCCCCTCTCGAATAATCTCTATTCGATAACTCCTCTCGAATAACTATATTCGATTATCTCTCTTCAAATAAACTATATTCGATAATTCTTTCGAATAACTATATTCGATAACCCTTTCTTTCGAATAACCTATATTCGATTATTTCTTCGAGTAACTTCTATTCGATTAACGATCTTCTTCGAATAACTTATATTCGATTATCTTATCTCTACGGATTTTATTTAATCCTTTTTACATTTCGAATATCGAAATGGATTTCATTGTTCTCTTTTTAAAACAACTCTGAATTTCCCATTTTACATTCACTGTTGAATTTGCCATCTCAATTATCCACTGATATTTATATATTTAGTTCATTTATAAACTTTGTTTATAAATCACAACACTTGTTTCATTTTTAAACAAGTTCTTTATTTCTTAACCATTCGGAATTTTATTACTGTTTGAATTCCTGTTTCAAAACCCAATTTCCTCTACACATGTTTTTATCTGCAAAATCTTTGCTTATTTTAATTATTCACATCGAATGTAAATAATGTTTCCTTTATATAATCTATTCATTTGGATTTCATATTTAAAAACAATATCTCATTTTCAATTTCTATTTATATTTCTATTTACAGAATTATTTGTACAAAATCTCCTTTTAACTTCTAACGCTTAAAATCTCATTTAAATATCCCTTTACAAATGCTGAATTCATATTCCATAAAATATCGGTGTTAAAACCGATTTCTACTTCTCTATATAAGTTCGACTTATATATTTCATTTATCAAAAGATAAATATTTTTATTTAATTTATAAAATATTATTTATAAATTAATCTTCTCAATTCATCTGTTTAAACAGATTTCTATTTAATATCTACTTTGAAACCAACTTCTCGTTGTTCTTTTACATCTTGTCAATTCCCTTTTTATAATTCTATTTATTTGCCAAATAATTCATTTATAATATCCTATCTATTTTATATGAATAATTCCTTTCATATATTTCTTTACTTGCTTCTTATTACTTCTATTAAGTATTTTAACTAAAATGGTCTTTTACACTTCCATAAAATTGTTAATAATTTTATATAGAAGTTCCTTATTTTTAATCTTCAACATCTCCTTCTTTCTATAAAACCTTTTTGATTTCATAAAATTCTTATTTCAATATAAACTTCGCAAATTCCTTTTTATTAAATCTTTTGATTTTATAAACTTCCAAAATCTAATAATCACTTCAAATTTCCATTTTATATAAAATCCTTTGATTTTATATATAAATGTTTTTTTTCAAATTATAGTTTGAAATTTCCCTTCCCGCATTCTAGTATTTCTTATGGTATTAAAAATACCAAATAACAGTGATCAATACCATTCAAACACACAAAATCAACAACATATTATATATCACATCATATATCGCAATATATGAAAACAGTCAAATAAATGTTGAGGAACCCAGTTGGGTCCCTCCAACCTGTTTCCCTGCATCCACAGATGTTAGTCACATGAATAACACGAATATGAAGCATTCTGGTAAACAGAATCAATATTCGATTAACGGTTTATATATATCGTTATCTATATTTTCAACCAATTAACTAGCAGTTCAACCAAATAGCCAACACACAGCAAATAATAATCATTTATAAATTCTAAAAATATTTTATAAAAATATAAATAGCAGAGTTAGTGAGATTTACTCACATTGGTCGGTGATTGTTAAACAACGATTATCGATCATTGATTTGATTTCGGCGTTTAATTTCACCATAAATCCAAACGAGCTCCAATTCACTCCTGGTCAGCTCCATGGTGTAGCCACCATCCATCCGATCCCAACGGATCTTGTTTCTTTGAATTCTGGTTTCGTATGGATAATGTATAGCTCTTACAAGTTTATATATTATTGAATTAAAATAATCATAAATGAAAATTATTAAATGGGCTTTACCCATTCTCCTTTACCGGCCCATCACCCACAATAGGCCCACCCGCACAATCATCTCTCCCATTCTCAACTGCATTTCACGTGGCTTCCCAATACCCTTTCTTTCCGAAATTAAAATCTGCTATCAGCTCCTTTTCCATTCCGTTGACTCCACTTTTTTGACCACGCCTAACTCCTTCTCTGGCCGTCAATTCTGGCCGCTACCACCATCATTCGATTCCACACCAAAATCTCCACCCGCCAGCACCTTCAAACCCCAGCTCGAACTCCCCTCTTGAAACTGACCTGCTGTTGTCGAACCCCTCTTTCCCCTGTCGCATTCCACCTCCGATCATCATCAACCACCAAATGACCACCGTCCCGACCCTCTTGCTATGGCGACCTCGCCTACACCCTCGAACTCCCTTCCGGCGACGCAAACCACCTGTCGAACCAAACCCTAGCTTTACTGTGTAAATTTCCAGTGAACCATAGGTAGTTTGAACGCTCCAAAACTGAGATCGAAATAAAGAGGAACCTCGCAGGGATCTATAAATATATATTTGGAGATTTTTAGCATTTTATTTGAGTTTCTATGATTTTTTTGAGGACTCTCGATTTAGGTAAATGAAGAAACTGGCGGCTACAAAAGTATTGACCAGAGAAGTGAATGTGATTAGGGTTCTGAGATGTTGAGGGTTATTCATAGGGTGGGTATATATTTTTTTATTCAATTATTTTACTTACTTTTATGTTATCGCTGTCTATATACGCTGTTTAAAAATCTCTTTGATCACACACAATACCCAAAAATCATGAAAATGGACATGCAGCTACAGTCCGACATTGTGGACCCAACGAAACTGGTTTCGCCAAATTTTGACTCCATTTGCTCACACAGTGTATTTTTAACCGTCAAAATATCGACTGTTTTTCACATTAAAATACCGCGACTACATATTGACTTCAAAAATCACAAAAACTGAATCTAGCAATAATTTAATATTGCGGATCCAACAAAATTAGTTTCGTCGAAAACAGAGGTCGTTTGCAAAACTGGCTATTTTTAAAGCTCTAAATAACCCTTTTAAATATATAAATATATTTAAAAATAATTAAATTTAATATTTATAAATAAATATTATTGTATATATTCACAATAGAATATCATACAGCTCCAATTGGATTTATAACTCAATATTTCAAAATTCCCAGTTGAATCGATATTCAATTTATATGGAAATTCCTTTTATAATGTAAATATATATTTATAAATTTCAAAGGAATTCCATAACGACTTTTCTAAAATTTATTTGGACATAAATCAAAATCTACACAATGAAATCCCGATTTTTCTCTTCCATTAGAAAAATATACTTCATCCGCTCCGAACGTTTCTTTTTTCATAGAAATCCGATTTAAAACTGGCCATGCACATTCAGTTGAAGTTCAAATTGCCAAATAACGAACTATCGCGCCATTTCGAGCTCAATTTTAATTATTATATAATTATACGTTCAAACTTCCATTTAAATAATATATTTGTTATTCTAATTCAATTCTAAACTAAATTAAATTTCACAGATGATCCAATTCACACCATTTTGTGAATTACATTATTTCTGATTATTTCAGAAATTTAATATATTATTATATTATCTATTTCAATTAAATATTCAATATTATTTAATTTTGGTCATTTTAAATAACTAAACCATTATTTAAATAATTAAATAAATTATTTATATACCTAAAAATACGGGTCGTTACAGCTGGACCGGATCAGATCGCCCCTACCCGAACCACGACCCGATCGTGAATCCAACCCCATGAGCCGCCAGATGTTCCTCACCCCTTCGAGTTTGATCACCACGTGCGGAGCATCCATGAGTCGATCGCCTTGAGGATCGTGAGCCGAGACAAGCCAACACTTGAAGGCCACGACCCGACCCAGATGCTCGTCACGAACTGAAGACCTGGGAGAATGCACCCGACCCAGTTGGGTAACCACCTGATGGTTTAGCACGATCCGAAACGCCTGGTGGACCATGAACCATGCTTGCACACTCCAACTGACCCGATCTTATGGAGTCGGGATCACGAACTGACCCAACCTGAACGGAGTTGATGATCACGGACTGAACGAGGAGAAGAGAACCGATCCGAGAAGACCAAAACCCGAGATGTAAAGGTAGTCCAAATGGGTAGTTTGTACTCAGGATCCAGTTGGGAACCAACGAGTTAACTTCATGGTTGGACTTTGCTGCGGTTTGTATGCAGAGGGGTTATCGATGTTTATAGCTTTGATTCACCGCTGAAAGACGGATATTGGCTACGGATCAGTGCAGTGAGGTTGTCATGACTTCATGGGGTAGAGTGATCGTAGCAAGGCTATGTGCCAGTGCAGTGGAGTTGTTATGACTCCATGGGGCAGAGTGGACATAGCAAAGGTGGCTATGGATCAGTGCAGTGGAGTCATTATAACTCCATGGAGCAGAGTGATCGTAGCAAAAGATTGGGTGATCAAAGTGGTAGATATTGTATGCTTTACGCAATGAGTGAGAGATGTGAGGATGGTTTCTATGCTTGATTGTTTGACACCACCATGACATGCACACCCCCTCCCCCGTATTTTTACACCATATGTTAGTGTCACCTTAGAATATTGTACATCTTGTGAGCTAACTCTTTGGTTGCAGGTCCAGGTTTAAGTATGGTTTAGTATACCTGTTATTGTTTTGTTTTGCTGCTTATCGCTCATACCATACTTTTGTCTGACTAAAAGTTTTATGTCTCCTCTTATTACTCTGGGTGCTCTTAAACGGGCAGATTAGAGACAGGTTAGCTGGTTGTGCACGAGTGGCTGTCCGGAGACGAGCAGGAAGCTTACACGTACTATTCTCTATATATTCTCCCTGTGTCGCTACTGGTCACTACTTTCGGCATTAGTAGTGTATTTTTCCTTTCTTTCGCTTTAGAGACAGTTTTAAAGTTGTAATAATGATGAAGTGGAACAAAAGATGTATTTGGATTTTCTGCTGCTACGATGTTTAGTTTTCAGTTTATGCACTGTCTCCCCTGTTTTATGTCAAAGTATGTTATTATTATATTTTATTCCATGCGCTGTGAGATATGTTACAGGTTCCTTGTATTGATTCATCACTTTAAACCCCTTTCCTTTTCTTTTGGAGACCATCCCGTGCTGGTTGGGCATCGTTACAGCGCATTTCAGGGAAATGTCGGCTGGTGCAGGGCGGGCCGTCACATTTGGTATCAGAGCCAGGTTGCGTAGTCAACCTAGGGAATGACACCAGAGAGAGATAATATGCATATGAGAGTGCGTATTTGTGATTATTTTGGTATTCAAAAGTCATATATATACTATTGGTATATCTAAGGATGGAGTCGCACTGCACTGGCACCACTGAAGAGATGGTTAATCGTTTTCTCCTTACAGATTGAACGATGAGCTGATACACGAGAAATACTGGTAGAGGAGCCAATAATGGAATGCTCCTGATATGAGGATAATGTTCAGTGACTTCATGAGAGAGATGCTTAGAGACGTGCAAGGAGCAGTTACTAATGCTGCTAATAGTGGTGGTGCAACGGTGTAGGCGGCTTGGGCCGATTTCGCCAAGCTCTATAAAGACTACACTAGTCTTGGTGGAAAGCCGTTTCACGGAACGGAATCGGCTACAGACATTCAGGATTGGCTTGATAGCTATGAGCGCATCTTTGAAGATTTGGGTATCGAGGATGCGATGAAGAGAAAGCTAGCATCCCGTCAGCTACAAGGACAGGCGATGAATTGGTGGAATGTTATTATGGCAGCTACTCCAGAGGATCAAGTTACATGGGATCTGTTTAAGGCCCGACTCAGTGAAAAGTTTATCCCCACTGCTCAGAAATCAGAATTGTTTAGGAAGTTCTTGGAGCTTAAGCAGAATGGTAGGGCGGTCTCGGAATATATTGCTGAGTTCGATACTTTATCGAAATATGGATTATCCCTTATAGATACTACTGAGAAAAAAGAACGAGAAGTTTATAACTAGTTTGGATGGATACTTGGGGGAAAGGCTTATTAACCCCATCGGTGAGACGTTTGAATCGATTGTGGGGAAAGCTTTGAGATCAGAGAGTCTATATCCTAAGTCGAAGAATGAGGTTGCATATGCAGAAGAGCTAAAGCCGGAAGAAAGTGGTGGAGGCAAGAATGGTTCTCAGAATAAGAGAAAGCGGAATCATACCAAGGATGGCCAGAAGAAGAAGAATAAGAAGGATGTTGAGTGCTTTAGCTATGGCAAGAAGGGCCATTATGTCGAGCGAAGCCAGCGGATGGGAAGTGGTTCAACTGTGGCCAAGTGGGACATCAAAAGGATAAATGTCCATAAACCCCTAATGAGAAGCAGATTGTGAAAGCATATGCTATCAATGCTAGTCCTTCTTCGTCGAATGCCCCAACTGTGGCAGAGAAAGGAAATAATGTCATCATTCAAGGTATACTTTCCATTTATGATGTTCCTGTTCGAGTATTGCTTGATATCGGGGCTTCCCATTCCTTCATATCTAGTGACCTGGTAGATAGGCTGGGATTGGAACCCGAGATAGTCGATATACCTTTAGCGGTGTCGAACCCGATTGGTGGTTCGACTGGCCTTAGTATGATTTGTCGAAATTTGGTCTTATCGAGTCATGGATGTATGTTTGCTTGTGATTGCTTTGTTTTGGGCTTTACTGGATTTGGCAATATTTTGGGAGTTGATTGGCTCCAAAGATATGGGGCGGTGGCAGACTGTGAGGGATTTTCGGTGATTATTAGGGCGGACGATGGGCAGAAGGTAGTGTTTGGTGGCCTACCTAGTGATGAGGTGATGGCTAGTTTTCTAAATTCCCTCGACATCCCGCAGGACGAGTGAGCAGCAATTCCTATTGTTAGCCAATATCCGGATATCATCGAGGATGTGACCGGACTTCCACCACTCTAAGAGATTGAGTTCCGTATTGATTTAGTGAAAGATTCCAGACCTATAGTGATGCCACTTCGTCGTATGTCGCCAAGGGTGCAGGGAGAGCTCAGGGTGCAAGTGAGCGATCTTTTGAAGAAAGGATTTATCAGAAGAAGTGTTTCCGAGTGGGGAGCACCAGCTTTGTTACTACCAAGGCAAATGGTTCCCTTCGTTTGTGTGTGGACAACCGCAAGTTGAATAAGGTGACGAGGAAGAAAATGTATCATCTGTCGCGGATAGATGATTTGTTTGATCAGTTGAGTGATGCGAGAGTGTTCTCCCAGTCTGATCTCGCGCTAGGTTTTCATCAGCTTATAGAGGAAGCTGAGAGTATAGCTAAAACAGCCTTTTGGACGTCGTTTAGATTTTATGAGTGGTTGTTAATGCCATTTGAGTTGACCAATGCACCAGCATATTTTGTGGATCTTATGAATAGAGTATTCAGAGATCAGTTGAATAAGTTTGTTCTTGTGTTCGTGAACGATATCTTGGTTTATTCGAGGACAAAGGAAGAACACAAGGAACATTTGAGGATAGTAACGGAGGTGTTGAGAAAACACCAGTTGAAAGCAAAGTTTTCTAAGTGTCACTTCTGGAGGAGGGAAGTGAGATTCTTGGGCCATGTTGTTACAGAGAATGGTATTGCCGTGAACCCTGCGATTGTGGCTATGGTACAAGATTGGTCTACACCCAAGAACGCAATAGACATAAGAAGGTTCTTGGGGTTAGATGGATATTATCGTAAGTTTATCCAAGACTTCTCCAAGATAGCAGCACCGTTGACTCAGTTGACCAAGAAGAATCAAGCTTTCGTCTGGGACAAAAAGTGAGAGAATGCATTTAAGAGTCTAAAGGAAAAGATAACGTGCGCACCAGTGTTAGTCATTCCTAAGGGGAATGAAGAGATAATGGTATACACGGATGCCTATGGTGCCGGACTAGGTGCTGTATTGATGCAAGGAGGTAGGGTTATAGCTTACGCTAGTCGGCAACTGAAACCGCATGAGAAAAGATATCCTACCCATGATTTGGAATTGGCAGCGATCGTGTACGCATTGAAGATGTGGAGACATTATCTCTTGGGAGAAAGATTCGAGTTGTTTACCGATCATAAATCGTTAAAGTATCTGTTCTTTCAGAAGGATCTAAATCTCCGATAGCAAAGATGGTTAGAATTCTTGGCTTCCTAAGATTTTGATATCGCATATACACCAGGAAAGGGCAATGTGGTAGCTGATGCCTTGAGTAGGAGACATGCCAGTTTAGGGGCTATGTTTCTTGAATGGAAGAAACTAGAGTATATCGTAGGGTATGATTTCAGACCAAAGTGCGAGTTGGATCCGGAAATGTTAGCAAATTTGACTATCAGACCCACTTTGATTGAGCGGATTGGTTCTAGTTAGAGGGACAATCCTAACCTATTGGAAATCATCTCTAAGTTAGAGATGGTTATCGATGAGGAGATGAACAAGTATGGGCTTGATCGAGAAGGATGGCTTAGAAAGAATGGAAGACTAGTTGTACTCAATGTCAATGGCTTGAGAGATGAAGTACTTAGAGAATGTCATCACTCAAAACAGACCATACATCCTGGTGGTAACAAGATGTATCGAGACATGAAGCAGAATTACTACTGGGAAGGGATGAAGAGAGACATTGGGAAGTTTATATCCAAATGCATGAATTGTCAACTAGTTAAAGCTGAGCAAAAGAAGCATAGTGGTTTGTTGCAACCATTAGAAATCCCCGAATGGAAATGGGAACAAGTCTCAATGGATTTCATTGATGGGTTACCAAGGACTAGATCGGGCCATGATAGCATTTGGGTGATTGTGGACAGATTGACCATGAGTGCAAGGTTTATACCTGTCAAGTCGAATAGAACAACAGCTAAGTTAGCAGAATTGTATATGAAATGGGTAGTGAGATTTCAAGGAGTACCTAAAAGCATTGTGAGTGACCAAGACCCGTTGTTTACTAGTGGGTTTTGGAAGAGCTTACAAGAGGCTCTAGGGTCAGAATTATATCTCAGTACTGCGTATCATCCTCAAATTGATGGTCAAGCAGAGAGGGTGAATTGTATATTAGAAGACCTCTTGAGAGCTTTCATAATGGATTTTGGTGGTTCATAGGATGACCATTTGCATCTAGTAGAGTTTGCATATAATAATAGTTATCAATCCAGTATTCGTATGGCTCCATTTGAAGCTTTGTACGAAAGACCGTGCAATTCACCGTCATGTTGGTTTGAAACTAGTGAGAAATATGTGCTTGGACCAGAAGTTTTAAGAGAAACATCGGACAAGATCAAGATTGTTCAACAGTGAATGAAGGCTGCTCAAGATAGAAAAAAGAGTTATGCTGATCAGAGGAGAAGAGATTTGAAATTCTCCGTTGGCGACTTAGTTTTTTTCAAGATCTCTCCATTAGAGAATGTTATTCGATTTGGCGGGAGAGGAAAGTTGGCACCAAGATTTGTTGGTCCATTCCCAATCCTCGAGCAAGTAGGGAATTTGGCATATAAAGTTGAATTGCCAGAGAAGATGGCAGGAGTTCATAACGTATTTCATGTTTCCCAGTTAAGGAAATTCGTGCACGACCCCGATATAACTATTTCACCTGATCAGTTGGATGATATTGAAGTAGAACCCAAGGCGGTTGGGAACCGCAAGCTGATTTATATTGTCGAGCACGATACGAAGCAACTTCAAAGGAAAGCGGTGAATCTAGTCAAAGTTCAGTGGGGGCGAGAATGAGAATAACTGTACTTGGGAGACAGAGGAGAGCATTAGGAAGACGTATCCAGAACTCTTTGCCTGGTAAGATTTTAATTGCGACTTAGTTTCCCGCACGCTAGGATAGACTTGTTTGTTTGTTTTTGTTTGTTTGATTGTTGTGAATGGTTGATAGGCATGCGGGATCCTTTGCTTGTTTCTTAGTTAAGGAATTTCAGGGGCGAAATTTCTTAAGGGAGGGAGAATGTAACAACCCACATTCTACGCATCAGGGGATTGTAGAATATTTATTTTTCTCTCATGCTAAGTCTTATAGCCATGTAACTTTGGGAGACGACTATTGGGGTCATTTCCCATGTTCATGATTTTTGCTGATTTTTAAATGACCGTTTTGCCCCTAGCTAATCTTGTTTTGGCCATAACCTTTGGTTGGTAAGAGTTTTGACCTGAAACCACTTCCATTAAATCTGAATGATAGTTTACCTTTCCGTAATGTGGTCACGTGTGAAAAATGGACTTATCGTTTGGGGGATATGGCTGAAACAAGGTTTAGAAGGTGAAAAACTGCTTAAGTGGGCTGATTAGGGTAATTAGCAAATGAGCCCATAACCCATTTCGGGATTAGGGTTATGGGGAGGCTGAAATGAGTTAGATTTTCATTCTATTTCAGTTTTCTAGCCGCCATTTACCTCATAGAAACCCTAACAATGGCCTCCACCTTCTAATCAAGCACTAGATTTGCTAATCCTACCACTAGATTTGCTTAAACATGCATAAGGGGAAAAATATGGGTTTTGGGTATGTTTGACCCGTTTTAATGCATCATATTGTTGTTTGGTGTTTGTGGTTGATTATACATGTTGCTATGACTGATTGGTATGCTCTGTGATTGTGTAGAATAGTTAGAATGGTCGAAAACGTCGTCGTGTAGCATAAAAACAGTCGCTGGAAGTTGTAGGAAAAGTATGCAGGAGCTGGACCGGATCAGATCGCCCCTACCCGAACCACGACCGAATCGTAAGTCCAACCCCACGAGCTGTCAGATGTTGCTCACCCCTTCTTGTTTGATCACCATGAGCGGAGAATCCACGAGTCGATCACCTTGAGGATCGTGAGCTGAGACAAGCCAACACTTGAAGACCATAACCCAATCCAGATGCTCGTCATGAACCGAAGACCTGGGAGAATGCACCCAACCCGACCCAGTTAAGTAACCACGACCTGACGGTTGAGCACAATCCGAAATGCCTGGTGGACCATGAACCATGCTTGCATACTCCAACTAACCCGATGTTATGGAGTCAGGATTACGAACCGACCCGACCTGAACGGAGTTGATGATCACAGACTGAACGAGGAGCAGAGAATCGATCTGGGGAAGACCAAAACCCGAGATGCAAAGGTAGTCCAAATGGGTAGTTTGTACTCAGGATCCAATTGGGAACCAACGAGTTAACTTCGTGGTGGGACTTTACTGTGGGATGTGTGCAAAGGGGTTATCGATGTTTATAGCTTTGATTCACCACTGAAAGACGGATATTGGCTACGGATCAATGCAGTGTGGTTGTCATGACTTCATGGGGTAGAGTGATCATAGCAAGGCTATGAGCCAGTGCAGTGGAGTTGTTATGACTCCATGGGGTAGAGTGGACATAGCAAAGGATTAGTGGCTATGAATTAGTGCAGTTGAGTCACTGTGACTCCATGGGGCAGAGTGATCGTAGCAAAGGATTGGGTGATCAAAGTGGTAGATATCGTATGCTTTACGCACTGAGTGAGAGATGTGAGGATGGTTGCTATGCTTGATTGTTTGACATCACCATGACATGCACACCCCCTCCCCCGTATCTTTACACCATATGTTAGTGTCACCTTATTGTATTGTACATCTTGTGTGCTAACTCTTTGGTTGCAGGTCCAGGTTTAGGTATGGTTTAGTATACCTGTTATTGTTCTGTTTTGCTGCTTATCACTCATACCAGACTTTTTTCTGACCCGGAGTTTTATGTCTCCTCGTATTACTCTGGGTGCTCTTAAACGGGCAGACTAGAGGTAGGTTAGCTGGTTGTGCACGAGTAGCTGTCCGAAGACGAGCAGGAAGCTTACACGTACTATTCTCTGTATTTTCTCCCTATGTCGCTACTGGTCACTACTTTGGGCATTAGTAGTGTACTTTTCCTTTCTTTTTCTTTAGAGACAGTTTTAAAGTTGTAATAATGATAAAGTGGAACATAAGCTGTATTTGGATTTTCCGCTGCTACGATATTTAGTTTTCAGCTTATGCACTGGCTCGCTTGTTTTATGTCAAAGTATGTTATTATTATATTTTATTCCATGCGCTGTGAGATATGTTACAAGTTCCTTGTATTAATTCATCACTTTAAACCTCTTTCCTTTCCTTTTCTTTTGGCGACCGTCCCGTGCTGGTTGGGCATCGGTACAGCGCATTTCAGGGAAATGTCAGCTGGTGCGGGACGGGCCGTCACAAAACCTCTTTATGGACAGTGGATGCCAGTGATTAAATGGTTGAGTAGATGGATGTTGGATGGTAGGATATACATTCTTATTTAACTTGAAGATTTCGGGGACGATATCCTTTAAGTAGGGGGGAATGTAACACCCCGTAATTTTAAAGCAGGACATAAGAGACAATTAAAGAATAATTAATTATTAAATGAAAAATTAGGTGAAACCGGTAACGCCATTGCATTCATCTCGGAATTCTGCATGAGATAGAGTTCGAGTTTGCGTAAAACGGATGCCGTATAAAGGAGATATGGATAAACGAAGTTGGGCAGAAAAAACAGAAATATGCCAGAATACACTGGCGCACTTGTGAAGTGCGCCAGTATAAAAATGCACTGGCGCACCTGCCAAGTGCGCCCATACCAAGGGTCGTCCAGCACAGCATTCTGGAGTGTTCTATGATGACGTATCTTGTTATGATTTATTGTATGACCTGTCTTCAAGTTGTGTGGCTCCGGTGACTCCTAGGTTAATTTAAAGGCTAGAATTAATCCTAGACATCTATATATACGTAGCTAAACCTGGACCCTAACCTCATAACCCTAAAACTATGTCGCCGTCATGTTGTTTGTCTACAAGCTAGCCTAGCCTCCTTCATCTTCTCCAAACTAGAAAATTAAATCCAAACTGGTAATCGATTAGAAACATTTCAAATCAAACATCTACATCAAAGGATAGCTTTTCAAATTCAGAAATTAGATCCCAGAATACAAGATCCATCCTTTTTCTGTAAGTACAGTTATTGTTTAGATGTGAACACCTAATAAGAAATCATGACTGTAATAACTGGATGTAGAACTATGCCTAATTCTATTCATGCCTATTCTTTTGTCAATTCTAAATTGCCTACGCCTATGAGACTATTGTGATTAATGTAATGACACCTATCATGCCTATGAGACTATTGTGATTGACATAATGAAACCTAACATGCCTATGAGACTGTTGGATTGACAAATGGAACCTATCATGCCTATGGGACTGTGGTGATTGATTTACCATGTTGTACATCCTGTGCCTATGAGACTATTGGTCTGACACAATTGAACTTACCATGCTGTATATGCAAATTATATGATAAGTTATGTTCATACATGCTTACATGTTTAGATCCAAGCTAGTACCCATGTTTAAGATCTATATAAGTCCATGCTTATACAATTAGATCTATGCTAATTCGCATGTTAATTGGATCTAATTTAAATGTAAGATCACGTTTATGTGCTTAATTAAGTTTATATCATTCTATCCCAAATTTATACTACGCATGTTGATCTGTATTGTTTATGCCTGTTGGAATGTTACATGTCCCTTTCTTTTCCCTTTTATTTATAAGTTAGGCTAATTTGCAAGCCTAACGTCCTATGTGAATTATGAGAACGAATAACGGGGGAGACGTTGGGGAAAAATATTGAACTACATGCTATTTGTATAGATTGGATCATAATCATGTAAATGATTAGTAGCATGAAATGGTAGATTTTGCATACCTAAAATTATGAACATAATTTAGAGGGTAAATGGGACATGACTTGAAATGACAACACTTGTGGATAATTTACATATGAACATAAATTGTGAATATGTAAATTAATTAAAAGATAAATATGCCTAACTCGAGGTTAGATTGAGTTACGGTGTAAGACTGCCCGGAACCACCTGGCACATCCAGCAACCGTAACAATATAGATCTAATGTGAGAGGTTAGCGCATTAAGCCCAAAAATCCGAGGTTAGATTGAGTTGCGGTATAAGACTGCCTGGAACCGTTCGGCACATCCAGCGACCGCAACAATATAGATATAATGTGAGAGGTTGGTGCTTTAATGAATGAATTAAAGCTAAGAAACAGACAAGCTAAGAATGGTAGGTTTAAGTTAATTAAGGCAACACTTAACCAATACAACATGTTAAATTTACAAATGGGCGGGGTTAGGTTAATTTGAGAGCACTTAACCAATGTAACACGACAAGTGGCAGGGTTAAGTTAATACAAGAGGGCAACACTTAACCAATATAACATGATGAACGAATGGGGTTAAGTTAATGGGAAACACTTAACCAATTACAGTATGATTGAATGAGAAGGATTAAGTTAATAAGAAACACTTAACCAACATGACATGGCGTGTGGATGAGTTAAGTTAACTTGAATGGATGGATAACACTTAGCCAATTTGGGGGGTATACGAACAGACCCTAGGAAACCCTAGTAACGGGGACCCATTTCAGCAGTAACCCACATGGATGTATCACGGTACCCTGAGCTAGGCAGGGTGGGGCACGATTACTGGGCTGATTATAAGTGGTAAAAATAGCGGCAGGGGGGTGCAGCAGTGTAGTTCCGACAGAGTATGGGCGTGCACGTGCTCCGTAGTTGAAAAGCAGGCGCTGGGCATCAATGGTATACACTGTGCATTTAGAATTTCTATCGGGTTGCTATCATAGGGATTGATACGCATTATAGTGGGACCAGCACAGGGTATCTACACACAAGAGAGGGCCGACTAACACAGACACAAGAAAAGTTAATACGAGTATGAAGCCGATCGATAGGACATCTAACATCTTCATCGAAATTAGGCTGATTGAGGTAAGATCCTCATACTAGATGTGCACCTGAAGGCTACCATAATTACAGGGTTGGGATCACCTTATTATATAACACAGGATACTAGTTGGGACACAAGTAGGGGAAACGGATCCTTTTTCACAGGATACTAGTTGGGACACTAGTAGGGAATATGAATCGTTCATTTAAAAGACACTAGTTAGGATGCTAGTTAGGTGGTGCAGAGAAAATGGGAAATCAGAGAAAGAACCAAAGCGCATTTAGTGTATCTTACCTTGTCATATCTAACGATCATCATTTGTTGTCTTGCTATGCTTATTATCAAGGTTATGTCTGGTATTCAGTTTATTCATGTCATGATCCTTTTACCTGTTTACATGTTAAATAATCACTGAACTTACCAGACTTATGTCTGACCCGTTTTCTTTCGCCTTCTTTTCTTCCGTTCGCCCCCCCCCCCCCCCCAGGTTCACAGGGAGGGAATATCACCACTAAGCTCAGTCTTCTTTCCAAGCTCGAAGACAGTCGATGTATTGCTTTGGACTCTCTTTTCCACTGCTATGGCTGGCTCATGCTTTATTGGGGAATATCATTGTCATTTTATGCTTCTTTATTTTGTTAAACAAGACAGATGCTTTGTTGTAATAGGTAAGGGTGTTTTGGTGTTGGAAAACAATCTTTGTACAAGCTGTTTTACCAAGCTGTTGTTTTATCAATAAAGTAAAGTTTTATATATTTTCCGCTATTTAAAATTTTGTCTGTTTTGTAATTTATCTGTTCTATACACTTATGATGCTCTACTGAAGTTAATGCATTCCCTATGTGAGTGACCTTAACGGAGGTGGGGTGTTACAATTTCCCAGTTGATGAGGCTTGATGTCATAACGTATCTTTTAACAGATCACTCCTTCATTTACTTTGAATGCCACATTGTCATACCCATTAAATCGCAAATTGATCTCCCCAAAAATACCACGAGTATAAGATAAGAGAGAATTCCTCCGCCACCAAACGTATATATGTTTGAAAAGATCAACTTACGCGATCTATTAAATATACTCTGCCAGACATTCTTCCATACTGGTCGTCCTGGGACTGGACAAACCGAAGGCACTATTCTGTAAATCCATCTTAGGCAATTTCTACCTAGGATTTGACAGAACGACCCTTGCATAAACTCCGTCTTCAATTATCTTCATCATATTTGATCGCAACGCTAACGTCCATACAGAGTGGTTTTCAGATAATGAATCTGATCTCGGTCTCTCTGTATTGACAACGGAAATGGTCAAAAACTTCGATAGTCGGTGAGTTAACTATCAAAGAAAAAAATGTGTGCAAACAACGATATTATTTCCATATGGAAATTCTATCGATCAATCATCAATCAACATTTATTCATTTCCCCATTTCTCGTTTCCATGTATTCATCAAATCCTTATTTTCTAATTTTAGAAAGTATACGTTACTAACTTTGGAAAACTTTTCCATTTTTAATTCACGCATCAATATCTTCCCACCTCTATCCGTCTCTAACTGTAAACTAGTAAGAGAATAAGCCCCTACGTATTAATCCCGAAGGCCGAAACCAACATCAGATCGATACCCAGAAAGTCATTCAATTCAACTAATTTCCATTCAGTTTTAATTTCAGTAATTCCATTTAAATTCCTAATTCAAACCCCAAATTCCTTTATAATATTTTATTTGCAAAATATTTACTTTAAATCAATATCATTTTACACCCGTGTGCGAAGCACGGGTCTAAATCTTCCTAATGTAAAATTCTCTTTTTATAAAACTCTATTCATTTTCCAAATATTTCCTTTTCAATATCCTATTTATTTCATTTAAATATTCACCTTTTTAATATCCTATATATGAACTATTTATTTCATATAAATGTTTCCCTTTTCTATATCCTATATATGAACTATTTATTTCATATAAATGTTTCTCTTTTCAATATCTTATATATAAACTATTTATTTCATATAAATGTTTCCCTTTTATATAATTCTGTTTATTCCATAAATAAATATTTCCTTTATAATTTCATTTATTTTCTAAATATATATTTCCATTTATATTTGTTTTACAAATATTTCCTTTTCTGTTCAATATCGACTTTGAAATTCCTTTTTATAAAATCATTTGATTTTATATAAATATATTTTATTTTCAACATACACATTGAAAATTCCCATTTTAATTTCAGTATTATATATGGTATTTAAAATACCAAATAACAATGATCGATATCATTCAAACACACATAATCAACAACAGATTTTATATCACATCATATATTACAATATATGAAAAACAGTAAAATAAATGTTGAGGAATCCAGTTGGATTCCTCCGACCTGTTTTCCTGCATCCACAGATGTTAAACAATATATATAACATCGATTTCATTTCAATATGAATTATTCTGATAAACAGAATCAATATTTGATTTAACGATTTATACATATATATATATATATATCGTTACCTATAATTTCAACTAATACATCAGAAATTCAACCAAACAATCATCACACAGCAATCAATCAGCATTTATTATTACTAGATTATCTTTATAAAAATATAAACTGATAGAGTTAGTGAGTTTTACTCACTTTGGACGATCATCGTTAAATAACAATAATCGATTGTCGATTCAGATTGGACAATTTATTTTACTATAAATTGCAATGAGCTCCAATTCCCTCCCAGTCAGTTCCATTGTGTAGGCGTCATCCGTACGATCCCAATGGATCTGACCGTTCGAAATTCTGATACAGTATGCAATAGTTATGATTTATACAAGTTTCATATACTATTTTGATTAAATAAAAGTTAAATTAAATTTTGACTTGGGCCTTAACCTTTATCTCAGGCCCACATCCCACCGGTTAAAGCCTAGCCTACCATACCCTTCTTCCCCAAATACCACGCAGCGAGCTCTAGTTCCATTCCAAACCCACGAGCGACCTTTTCCCTTGATTATTTCACCATCTCCACTCCATTAAAACTCAAACTAACTTCACCAAAATCCTTCTTATTGAAATCTCTTTCCACCCGGCACCATTTCTTCGAACTCGCACTCCCCAACCAATATCCGACATTGAACTGTACTCGCCTTCTCTTGTACACATGATCGACAGTTTTTGATATGAATACCACCCAAACTTTGTACACAAACCCCATTTTCCCTCCTCAATCCACAAATGAACATGAATCCATCAATCGCTGCATCAATCGACTTATTTTTCTAACCCTAGAATCACTGACTTATTTCCAGCGCGAACGAGATTGCATCGCACACCATAAAACGAGCATCGAACTAAACAGCAACGGATGAGGATTCCATACATATGACTATTTTTATTTTAGGAATTTTATTTTGATTTTTGTGATTTTATTTGAGGATCGAAATTTCTTACGGTGGAAAAATGATGGAGGCGCCTTTGTCTATTGACTTTGAGAAAACTGAAATAGGTTTAGAAAATTAGTATGGTATAGGTAAGATACATTAATTTTTAAATCAATTATTTTATTAGTTTTTATTCCAACGTTGTTTGTATGTGTCCTTAAAAATTCGCATGATCATATACAATATCCAAAATTCATGAAAATTTGCATGCAGTTAAAGTTCGACATTACGGACCCAACGAAACTAGTTTCGTTGGGTTCCGACTCCGTTTGCTCACACAGTGTATTTTTAACTGTCAAAATACTTACTGTTTTTCACATTAAAAATCCGTACGGCTACACACTGACTCCAAAAATCACGAAAATTGAAATCTAACAATAATTTAATATTCCAGATCCAACAAAATTAGTTTCATTGAAAACGGAGTTTGTTTGCAAAAACAGCTATTTTTAAAGCTCTAAATAAACCATTTAAATATATAAATATATTAAAAAACAATTCAATTTAATATTAATAAATTAATATTATCGTATATATTCACACTAGAATATCATACAGCTCCAATTGAATTTATAACATGATTATTCAAATCCCGGTTGAATCGATATTCAATTTATATTGAAAAATCCTTTTATAATATAAATAAATCGTTATAATTTATAAAGGAATTCCATAGCGACTTCTCAAAATTTTGATTCGAACATAACTCAATTTCTACACAATGAAATCTCGATTTTTCTCTTCCATTAGAAAAATATACTTCACCAGCTCCGAATGTTTCTTATTTCACAGAAATCCAATTTAAAACGGATTCTTTATATTCATTTAAAGTTCGAATTATGAAATAGCGAACTGCCGCGCCATTTCGAGATCGATTATAATTATAATATAAATTATACGTTCGACTGTCATTCAAATAATATATTCGTTATTCTAATTCAAATTCTAAGCTGAATTAAAATATTTTAAATTGTCCAATTCACATTATATTGTCAATTCGCTATTTCCGACTATCTCGAAATTAAATATATTATTCTATTATTTAAATTAATTAAATATTCAATATAATTTAATTAAACAACCATTTAATTCTCTAAATCACTAATTAAATAATTAAATAAATAAATTATTATACTGTAAAAATACTGGACAATACACACAGGATCCTGGTTTACAGCTGGAACGATATTCGGAAAGATCTGTATCCGTGTATCTCTTTCAGTTGTGTTTTGTGTTATTTTCCGCTGCTTTGTAATTTGTAACCTCTGATATTTTTCTGATGTATAATATTTATTCATACTCTGTATATTCTGGTACTCTGATGTAAATTGTTGTAATAAGCGATGAAATGTTCTTCTGTTTGTGCTCTGATTTGTCATGTTCTCAACTCAATCTGGGCTTTCCTTAACGGGGAAGTTTGGGTAGTGTCACCCATCCCCCATTACAAAACCATCAACCTACAAACATAATTATCATCACTTATTCAAAATTGCCTACAATCTACAGACCACTCCTCAAAGCCTTAGCTACGGACTACGTCCTGTCACAAATATACCATCAATTATATACATATATGCTCCCTTAACAAACCCGATTCCCCGAGCGCAACTACTCCATTGAAATTCTAAACAACTTAACTTTAACATCCACCTTTAGCATTGCAAACATCCCCTTCTCATCATCACTCTAGCAAACAAGCTCGTTGACGATGGAAAAGTTTCAGAGTTGGAGGACAGCCTCCTAGACGACGACGATATAATGCCTCTATCTCAGCTTTTGGTTCCTCTGGATCTCGCATCCGCTTTCAGTATCACTCCCGAACCCGTTCACACGATTTTGATGTTCACAGTGCTTCTCAGAGCACATTAACTTCAATGCGATTGAGCAATTACATCAATTCGAGTTCTAATCGAAAATCCACATTACCTATGGACAAAATAATGCTGACGGAAGATCCGGTTTCTTCAAACGCTAAAATATATGAAGGGGAAAACTTGAATTCTCTGAAAGATCAGATAGCTCTTCTCATGTTGGCATGGACTCCGAATCATTGATCATGCTTTGACGTTGCAATATTCAGATAGATTACATAACCTAACCCCAGTATCGAACAAGCCAACGTCTTTCTAGAACAAACCCCTCGATTTTCAAACTCACTCTCTCCTCTCTGACCTAGATCTGATATCATATTAGAATTTGATTCAAACAAGGAGAGAAGAGAGAGACAACGATATACTAAGAGATCTACATTGTATCTACGTTTAATATTTTAGAGGAGAAACTTATATTTATTTTAACTAATTTGATGCCTTTATAGGCTACCAAACAGTAACAAACTAACATATAAACAAGGATCTTGACCTCTACTTACACACATTATTTGGGACACATGATAAACAAGACATTGATTTAGTAAAACATAAACACAACTTCTAACACACCCATCTCTCCTCTCCCTGTTCCAATTAGAATCGAGCACAAAAAAGGAAACTGTCAGATTCCCTGAAACAACTCCATTCACCTGAGCTTTTCCCCATTGAGACCATCGCATGTGAACCTCCGGCCTCCACCTCCTTCTTTTGTCAATCATATCTTCCCTCTTTAGCCTCTTCTCCTTTGACTTATTCTCTTCTAGTCCATCAAACCGAGCTAGTTTAGAAAAACAACAAGTTAGCCTCTGGCCATCCACCATCTTCACCAGGGACGAGCTCTGATGCTTCAGACTACCAACACGCTGGCATGGCTCGCATCTCCTCTAGTAGAGCCTATGTGAGGTTGCTGAGAGGTTTAATCTCCTCTTCTTTTCTATTTTTTTTAGTATTCACTTATATATAAAAATATTAAAAGTTTGAACGTGTTGCTGGAAACTTCCTGGAGTTTGTTTGGTTCTTAGGCCGAGATGTATTGTAAAATTTGCAAAAATAATAGTTTAAGTTATGGTTATTAGGAAGTTAACTTATGCATTTGTGCACTTGTCTTTTGGGTTTCAAACTTGTGTGCGCTTGGCTAATCACTTGCAAATCGGTCTTGTTGCCTTATAAACTTGAATTTGATTTAGGATTGTATCTTAATTTGTGCAGAATTTGTATGTCCATTTTTCTTAGCAAAGATGTGTCATTCTCTATGAAATTAAAAGAGAAATTGAACTTCGTTTTTTGATTCTAGTCGTATTTTGGTTCGAGATCATTGTAGGTTGTTCGTATCGTAGTGTCATTCATTATCGCGCCTTGTATCCAAGTCAGCTTATATCTCTTTGATTTCCATGAAAAGTGAGTATTTAGATTGATCATGACTAATAATTTTAATTAAGCAAATTAACAAACTGAAATATCATATAAAGTGTTAGGATGGCTTTAGAAAATTCACAAAAATTTGCTATATAACTCATGCATATGTGACACGTACATCGTGATTTTTTATGACATGAATATTTCTTGTTATGATATGTGATGATTTATATGTAATTTATGTAATATTATGATTTATTTATTTGCTCTTACGTTGCAAGTTCTCGCAGATTTAGGAAAATCACTATAAGTTGGAATGGTACATACCTGAATGACTATATATATATATATATATATATGGGAATTTTTTTTGGATTTTGGTTAAAATGGTAAATACCTGAAATTTTAAATTAAATGTATCGAAATGATGCAAATCTATAGTATTTGAACTAGATAGAAAATCATATACGAACAATGTGGTCTTCTTTAAAGTATTTTCTAAACGTTATAAATATATTTTTGACTTAATAAATTTTATTTTGGAATTGCCAATTAAGACTTTTATTAAAATTTAGTTTTTAATCTCATTTAATAAAGGTATAAAGATATGTTCTAAAGATTTAGATTTTAAATCTATATATTTTAAAACATAAAATTATGATTTTTGAAATATAATACTAGTTAATAAATAATAAGGATTATATAATACTTAATTAAAATAGGTTAATAACTACTTAATAGATAACTTAGCTTTCATTAAATAAATATTTGATACTTAATACATAAGGTAATAAATTGTAAGATTTAAGTATTAAAATGGTTTTAAGATGCTATATAAATTATTCTAAAGAATGTATTATAAAAACTTACTTTATAACTTCATAGGTATATACATATGCAATATAGTTAACGAATGAAGTTAGATTAAGATTTATTAAGTTACTTTTAAATATTATTTAAGTATAATATTTTGGAATTTATAACTTGAGTTAAAGAAAATGTAACAAATTGACTTGAAGCAAGATAAATGAAGGGAATGATTTTAAGTTAACGGATTTTTTAAGATATATTTGAGGTTATGATATTGGAATTGATTTAATGAGATTTATTAAGTTAAGTCAAATTTATTCTTAAAAGCTACGATACTATGAAATGTATATATATAATTCGAGTTAAGTAAAAGCAAAATAATTTGACTTTGTCAAATACATGATTAAGTTAAAAACTATTGTCAAGAGATACTTAAAGTTACCATTTTAATGCAGACTTTAAAATATATAACTGTAATGAAGTTTATTAAGCTAAGTCAAGTTAATTTTTCTATATAATTAGGTGATCCAATAAGAATATGTTTAAGTGAATGTTTTGAAACATATTTGTGTATATATATAAAAAGAAGAAAAATATGTTGGAGTTGCATATTAGATTGTGATCTTTATTAAGTATGATTTCATGAAATGACCACGATGTAAAATAAGCGATTGGTTGTCCAAGAGATCGGAGTTAGTATTGACATACTCTTTGTCGATACCGGTAGCACTTTGACAACCGTGCATGTGGTAGAGAATCCAAAACGAAGTAGGATTGATTTGACGAAAAATAGTTGAATGAAATATGAGAACGATAGTGGAATATCCTTGACCTTCGGGTCATAATTAAAATAAACAAAACAAGAGTTATACCATGACTAAGGGAGTTTTCTACTCCGATTGAACATGCTTCTTCGATACCATCTAGAATACTTTGTGACTGAAATTATGTTTAAGGTGGGCGGTAGATGCGACAATGCGTTACCACCTGTCCGGTAATGTAATTGATAGAATCCTACCCTAGATATTTCCTCGTGTGATTTCTCATATTATCCTGATCAAACCCCCTAAGATTTTGATTTGGTATCATTTTCTATGGAATGCCCTCTAATAACGCCAGTACAATGAATTTACGGTACTATATAGACTACAATACTTATAAATGGTGTAAGGGTAAAAAAATAATCCGCTTATGCTATTTTCAATACTTTATTTTACTAAATAAACATTATTATAATAGCATATTTTATAATATATGTACTAGTTTCATGGATCCTTAAAGGATGAAACCTCAAACATCCTTCAAGTTATTATGCATTTTGATAAATATTTTACTTAAGTTAGCTTACTTAAACAAGAATGTTAATTTTGACTTGTAACACCCCGTATTTTCTAAGAATATTAAAATAACAAATTAAAGAATAATTAATTTAAAAAGAAGAATTAGGTGAAACGGGTTGCGCCTTTGCATTTGTCTCGGAATTCTGCTTGAGATAGAGTCCGAGTTTGCGTAAATCGGACTCTGTATGAAGAAGCTATCTTTAAATTAAATATTGCAGCAAAACATGAAAAAGAGGAATGAGAAAAGAATAATGTTTAGCATTGTTCTAAGGTTTGCAAGCAAAATACTTAGTAGCTCATTTGGTTAGAACGTATGACTTGCATACAAGAAGTACAGAGTTCGATCCCCACCAGCGCCATATTTTTGTTTTAGGGGAATGACTAAAAAGTGGCTTAGTTTGAACGCAGTTCAAAAAGTGGTTTAGTGTGAAAATGGTTAATTAGGAAGATAGATAAAGAAATATATATATATATATATATACATATATATATGACGTGTACGCATCATGTGGTGCACGTTGCACATTTTTTGTTGGTCAAGGAATGTTTTTTTACGAGGCCATCTCTAAATGGCTTGTGACAAATTCTGATGTGTAAGCGCTTATGTGTCATACTATGATTGGTTGAGTGACACATTACTTTGGTTGGATGGTTCTGGCTACTCCTAGGTTATTCCGACGGCTCTTATTAAATTAAACTTCTATAAAAACACTCCCAAACCCTCAACCCTAAAGCCACACAAAGATAATCCTAAGACCGTCATGCCATCAATGGTAAACCTAGAATAGTCGTCGCTCTCTTTCAACTCAAGCAAGATAAAAGCAAGAATCCAATAAAATCAAATCTAATTTAGAACAACGATTAATCTACATCAAAGGCGAGCAATTCAGTTTCAGAATACAGATCCCAGAAAAACAAGACTGTTCTTTTGTTAGTGAGTACTATTTCTTTCACAATATAATTAATAAATTAGTTATGATGGGTTGTAATTGGATTATGAGATCATGTCTATTGAAACATGTGATGTTATTGTCTGTTTGTGAACATATGACAGTTTTTGTTATTATATGTTGGTAGATCTATTTATATGTACAATTATACATGTTTAAATTCATCTTATGCAAGTTTACATATGTTAATTGGTGAATCTTAAGCAAGTTTATGTTATGTGAATCTTATGCAAGTTTAGGATGTTAAATCATATGTGAATCTTATACAACTTTGGGATGTTAAAACATATGTATGCAAGTTTAGGATGTTAAAACATATGTGAATCAAGTACATACATATGCTAGTTTGTATGCAAAACATGTGACATTAATTTACATGTTTAGATCCATATGCAAGTTTGTAGGAATTTATATGCAAGTTCACATTTTTATATTAGATCTGTATTTAAGATCCATGGGTTTAGGTGAAAAGCCATATTTATGCACAAGTTCACATTTTTATTAGATCTATATTTAGATCCAAGGTAGAAACATGTTTATGTAAATTTATGACCATTTCCTATGCTAGTTTTGTATGCGAATAATATGCTAGTTTTGTATGTGAATCATATGCTAGTTTGAATGTAAGTTTGTAAGAAATTCATATGCAAGTTATAGGCAAACCATATCCATATATGCAAGTTCACAATTACATGTTTAGATCTATATTTAGACCCATGATAATTATGCAAATTTATGTGTTGCCTATGCAAGTTATTGTCTATGCAAACTTGTGTCATGATTCTTAGATCTATTTTGTGTGTTATGCAAGTTGTGATGTTGCTTTTCTTTATATAAGTTAGACTATTTGCGAGTCTAACAAATGTCATATTAAAACGTGCAAATAGCGTGGGGACAATGGGAAAATATTAAATATTAATATTGTGAATTGGCATATAATGGCCTTAAAAGGCAAATAATTAATTTGAGACATTAATTGGCCTTATTTATATGCATAGTAATTATGGACATAATTTAAGTGACAATTATGGACATGGATTAAAAATTGGAAGTTATTGGCAATTTGAAGTAGGGATATTAATTCAAATTGAGGTTGAATAATAATGTGTGATAATTAACTGCCTAAGACACGAGGTTAGACTTGTCTGTGGTGTAAGACTGCCCGGACCCGCCCGGCAAATCCAGCAACCACAAACGATAGTCTAATGTGAGAGGTCAAAGGCATAAATTAAATGGGTAATAAAGGCCTAAGACACGAGGTTAGACTCGTTTGTGGTGTAAGACTGCCCGGACCCGCTCGGAAAATCCGGCAACCACAAATGCAGTCTAATGTGAGAGGTCAAAGGTGTAAATTAAAAGATGCTTAGACACGAGGTTAAGTCTTTCTTGTGGTGGAAGTCTGCCCGGAACCGCCCGGCATATCCAGCGGCCACAAGCAATCGACTTAATGTGAGAGGTCTGTCCACTAATAATTAATTAATGCTGATCAAAGACGAATATAAATGACAAACAGAAGTTTGGTTGTGTGAGTGATTCTCTGAGTACCAATTTGATGTTGATTTCGGTCTTCGGGGTTGGTACTTAGTGAGTTATTCTCTTAACCAATGTGTCTATGAACTAAGATGTACCTAATCATAAATTAAGTAAAACATGATAAGTGGATAGGGTTAAGACCAGCTTAACCAATAATTTGATAAGTGGGTAGGGTTAAGACAAACTTAACCAATAATATACATTGATCTGGTAGGGTTAAGACAAACTTAACCAATAAAATATATTGATCTGATAAGCGGATAGGGTTAAGACAAGCTTAACCAATAACACATGTTGATTTGTTGAGTGAGTAACATGGGAGACATATGGGATATAATTATAAACACTTAACCAAGTTGAAACATGTAAGAAGACATGAATAAGAGGGGTTAAGTGGGAAATTCTAGTAGGGACCAAGCATAGGTGGAAAGCTTGTGTCAAGCATGGGGGACCCTTTTCAAACCAGTAACCCATTAAGTATCTTTGTGAGCTCGACCCAAGTCGAGGATGGGACACGCTTACTGGGTTTGATTATAAGAGGTCAAAATGAGTTAGCGGTGGCAACGCAAGTCCAATGGGGTCATGTGCGCCCGGGCTGGTAGGTAAGACGTTGTTGCATCGTGTAGATATAAGCTGTGCATGTTTAGTGGTATCGGGTTGCCACTTTGGGGAGTGATACACCCCACTGTGGGACTAGCACGGGTATCTACGAGTTAGGGAGCCGATCGAATGGGGAAGGTAGTGGGTACGACTAGCGGAGATAGGAGCAGACGGCACCTATGAAGACAGCTAGGAGTATAACTACCATATTATGAATAAATATTGTAATTAGAATAGGGAGGGTAGTGGATACGACTAGCGGAGATAGGGGAAGACGGCACCTTTGAAGACAGTTAGAGGTACACGAAACTACCATTATTACTATTTTGTTCAGTAGGCGGGATCAACTTTTAGGGTGACTAGTAATGGTACGGTGTAATTAGCATTGGTGCAGTATAGTAATTATCCTATAGCGATTAGGAGCGAGATTAACAGCAAAATATTCCTCTGTTTGCTTTGCCTTGCCCACTTGCTTCACAGTCATTCCCTATTTTGCCAATTTATGCCTTATCCTAATTACTTTAATAATTGTATTGTTAAAGTTATGATACTCGCCAGACTTCATGTCTGACCCCCTTTGTTTTCGCCTCTTTTCTACCTCCCCCTCCCCCCCCCCCCCCCCAGGTTCTTAGGGTGGGACTAGTACTAGTGGAGCTTGATCTTGGATCTCTTTCTCTCTCTTTTGGAAGTGCTTGGATTGCTAAAATTAAAGTTCAGCTCATCTTTTTTATGGCTACTTGTGTTTGGGGTTATGCTTTTTACTTTATGTACGCTGAAAACAATTTTGTCAAGATGGATATAAAGTGTACTTGGGTTACGAAGTTGTTGTAATCAAACTATTTCTCTGCTATAATAAAAGTTGTTTTAAATCTTTCAAGTACCAATATATGTATCTATCTTGTTATATTCTGTTCTATACACTAATAATGCTCCATGGAAGTTAATGCATTCCCTTTGTGAGTGACATTAATGGACGTGGGGTGTTACACGTGGTATCAGAGCTGAAGGTTACCGGAAAAGATATGAATTTTGAAAAATTGTTTTTCAAAAGCATTTTATAAAGAAATACTTTCAAAAGTATGTTTTAAGGAGAGTATTTTCAAGAGAAAAGTTTATTTTGAAAAACATAACCCCAAGAGCCATATATCTTTCCTTCGATTCTCCGTTTTGAATCTTTTCCCCTTTCCTTTTTGAATTTCTTCCTCCACGTATAGACGCTTTTTCTAAGATGTGTAAGAACTTCCGTACGATGGGCGGAAAACCACTTCATTGGACTGGCACGTCTGTCAAAGCTAGAAGGAAGTGGAGGAAATGTTGGTACCTTTAAGGTAGACGGTGGGAGGAAGGTTCAATTAGCTGCTTGGTTAATGAAGAACGAAGCCTCATTCGGTAGGAGGTCACGAACAGAGAATGTGAAGGAGAGACATGAAAAGGACACACGATAAAGTAGATCCAAAGAAAGGCGATAAGGATAACAAGGGGCCAAGAGAAGAGGAAGGGCCACACTTGTGAAATACTTGACTACTTAAATAAAGACGTTAGAAAGAAAGAGAAGACTAGTTGTCATCGTTACGGAGAAACAGGACATCTTACTGGGATCATCCAAAGAAGCAAAGGGAAAAAGGACAAAGTACGGGATCTTCTGGAGGGCAGACTTATTCCCTCACGGCTGGCACACCTGATAGAGGTAGAAATATCTTTGTTGGAAGTTTGGTTTTTTTTCTTTTTAATCATCCTGTTCGAACTTTGTTTGAATTCTGGAGCTTCTTACTCATTGATATCTGCTTCGTTAGTTGAAACACTGCACCTAAATACTAGTCTAGTTACAAATCCCAAAGTAGTCTCAAATCCTATTGGTGGTTCGGCTCATCTTTCAATGATTTGTCGGGATTTGAGAGTGTCTATCTTGGGCGTTGGGTTTGAATGCAACGCCTTCGTTCTTGGCTTCATGGGCTACGGCTTGATTCCAGGCATGGATTGGCTAGCCAGATACCATCCTAGACTGTGAAAGAAGGGTAGTTAGATTGTTGACTCGTTGTGGTAAGACCCTTATATTTCTTGTGACCCTAGAGGTCTGATGATGCTTAGCTACCTAGAATCCCTTGACGCATCCAACGATGATTTGGAATCTGTTCGTGTGGTCCGTGAATATGGTGATGTCTTCGATGAAGTTAGGGGTTTACCCCCAAAGCGCAAGATAGACTTTCGTATATACCTAGTAGATAATACAAAGCCAGTTGCATTACCAGTGCGCCACATGGCTCCGAGGGAGAGAAGAGAACTCAGTATGCAAGTGAAAAAGTTGCTTGAGAAGGGGTTCATAAGAAGAAGCATTTCGGAATGGGGTGCTCCAGTTGTTTTTGCTACAAAGGCAGATAGTTCACTTAGATTGTATGTGGGCTATAGAGAGCTAAATAAGCTCATGAAGAAGAGCAGACACCCATTCCTGAGGATAGACGATTTGTTCGATCAGTTGGTTGGTGCTTCGGTTTTCTCTCTGTTGGATTTAGCTATAGAATTTCATCAGCTAAGGGTGGCTAAAGACAGCATAGATAAGACTACATTTAGAACTCCTGACAGTTTCTTCAAGTTGCTCGTCATGCCTTTTGGATTGACGAATGCACCCGTATATTTTGTTGACTTAATGAGTAGGGTAGTTTCTAAACAAGTTTGTGGTAGTCTTTGTGGATGATATCTTGATTTTCTCTAGAAGCGAGGTAGATTATGCCATACATCTTGGAAAAGTCTTAGAGACCCTACGAGCGCATCAACTCGAAGCTAAGTTCTCTAAATGTCATTTTTGGAGGAAGGAGGCAAGGTTCTTAGGACACATGGTCTCTAAGGAAGGAATAGCAGTGGATCTTGCAAAGGTGGTGGCAATCCAAGATTGGAAGGTTCCTAGAAAAGAAACGGAAGTAAGAAGTTTTCTAGGGAAGACGGTCTACTATAGGAAGTTCGTTAAGCACTTTGCGAAGATATCAGCCCTAGATTTAACTTTGCTAGATGGGAGCAAACCGTTCACAATATATACCGGTACTTGCGGGACGAGGTTTGGAGCAGTTTTCGATGCAAGAGGAAAAGGTGATAGGCAGAAGGCGGTAAGTACGAGCATCGCTTATCGTCCACAAACAGGTGGATGGACAGAAAGGGGTGAAAAAAATTCTTGAAGATCTTTTGAGGTTATGTATCCTAGATTTTGGTAGGACATGAGAAGAGGCAACTAGCTTAGGGGTGTTCATGACGTGTTTTCAGGTGTCACATTTGCGTAAGTGTTTACATGATACGGCAGAGGTGGTGGAGCCGAGCATACTTAAAGAAGTGGAAGTGGAGTGAGATGCCACGATTAGACGAGCTCCTACATGCATCCTTGGATCGGAGGTCATAAAGCTACGCAACAGAGAGGTCAAGTTGGTTAAAATCCAATGGGGAGCTGATCAAGAAGACGCAACTTGGGGGATGGAAAGCAAGATGCATATGTTGTACCCCTTTCCTTTTTGAGGATAGGTTTTTAACTTCTCCTTTTTCTATCGCTTTGTTTATATCTGTTGTATCGTTTAGTATGTCCTCTCGATTATATCTTCGATCTTTAAATAGGAAAATCCTATGGTTGAAAACATATGTTTGAGACATGTTATGTTTGGTAGATGCAAGTGGATGCAAGTGTTTGCTAGTGGTTGCTCGTGGATACATTTACACACACATTAGGCACTAGATCGGCTCAATCACTTTCATATTGCAAATGAATATGTGTGCATATTTAATTTAATGGATGTATATTGAATGTGTTATCATATGGGTGTTGCATTTGAATGTATGGTTGCGCACTCATATTGAAATGATATGTATCAATAGGGTTCTTTTGCATACATAATGGATGAATGGCACTATCATAATTCACATTAAGGAGGTCAACTGAATCAGTAGACCACCTGATTTTGCATTGGATAAGGAACATATACACACACTTTTTTGCATATGTCCATATGGCATTAGAAATCTTTTAAGGACAATGGATGCCTGTGTTTGATGGTTGAGTAGATAGATGATTGGATGGTAGGATATACATTCTCCTTAACTTGGAGATTTCGGGGACGAAATCCTTTAAGGAGGGGAGAATGTATCACGCCGTATTTTCTGAGAATATTAAAATAACAAATTAAAGAATAATTAATTTGAAAAAGAATAATTAGGTGAAATGGCTTGCACCATTTCGTTTATCTCGGAATTCAGCTTGAGATAGAGTCCGAGTTTGCGTAAATCGGACTCCATATGAAGAAGTTATCTTTAAACTAAATATTGCAACAAAACATGAAAAAGAGGAATGAGAAAAGAATAATGTTTAGCATTGTTCTAAGGTTTGCAAGCAAAAGACTTAGTAGCTCATTTAGTTAGAATGTGTGACTTGCATATAAGACGTACAGAGTTCGATCCCCGCCAGCGCCATATTTTTGTTTTAGGGGAATGGCTAAAAAGTGGCTTAGTGTGAACGCAGTTCAAAAAGTGGTTTAGTGTGAAAATGGTTAATTATGAAGATAGATAAAGAAAAAATATATATATATAGAAAATATATACATATACATATATATATATATATGACGTGTACGCATCATGTGGCGCACGTTGCACATTTTTTTGTTGGTCAAGGAATGTTTTTTTACGTGGCCTTCTCCGATTTTCTTTGTGACAAATTCTGATGTGTAAGCGCTTATGTGTCATACTATGATTGGTTGAGTGACACATTACTTTGGTTGGATTGTTCTGGCTATTCCTAGGTTAATCCGACGGCTCTTATTAAATTAAACTTCTATAAAAACACTCCCAAACCCTCAACCCTAAATCCACACAAAAATATTCCTAGGACCATCATGCCGTCAATGGTAAACCTAGAGTAGTCGCCGCCCTCTTTCAACTCAAAAGCAATATAGAAGCAAGAATCCAATTAAATCAAATCTAATTTAGAACAACGATTAATCTACATCAAAAGTGAGCAATCCAGTTTCAGAATACAGATCCCAGAAAAACAAGACTGTTCTTTTATTAGTGAGTACTATTTCTTTCACAATATAATTAATAAATTAGTTATGATGGGTTGTAATTGGATTATGAGATCATGTCTGTTGAAACATGTGATGTTATTGTCTGTTTGTAAACATTTGACAATTTTTGTTATTATATGTTGGTAGATATATTTATATGTACAATTATACATGTTTAAATTCATCTTATGCATGTTTAAATATGTTAATTGGTGAATCTTATGCAAGTTTATGTTATGTGAATCTTATGCAAGTTTAGGATGTTAAATCATATGTGAATCTTATACAAGTTTGGGATGTTAAAACATATGTATGCAAGTTTAGGATGTTAAAACATATGTGAATCAAATATATACATATGCTAATTTGTATGCAAAACATGATACATTAATTTACATGTTTAGATCCAAATGCAAGTTTGTAGGAATTTATATGCAAGTTCACATTTTTATATTAGATTTATATTTAAGATCCATGGGTTTAGGTGAAAAACCATATTTATGCACAAGTTCACATTTTTATTAGATCTTTATTTAGATCCAAGGCAGTAACATGCTTATGTAAATTTATGACCATTTCCTATGCTAGTTTTTTATGTGAATCATATGCTAGTTTTTTATGTGAATCATATGTTAGTTTGAATGTAAGTTTGTAAGAAATTCATATGCAAGTTATAGGCAAACCATATCCATATATGCAAGTTCACGATTACATGTTTAGATCTATATTTAGACCCATGATAGTTATGCAAATTTATGTGTTGCCTATGCAAGTTATTGGCTATGCAATCTTGTGTCATGATTCTTAGATCTATTTTGTGTGTTATGCAAGTTGTGATGTTGCTTTTCTTTTTATAAGTTAGACTATTTGCGAGTCTAACAAATGTCATATTAAAACGTGCAAATAGCGTGGGGACAATGGGAAAATATTAAATATTAATATTTTGATTGGCATATAATGACCTTAAAAGGCATATAATTAATTTGAGACATTAATTGGCCTTATTTATATGCATAGTAATTATGGACATAATTTAAGTGACAATTATGGACATGGATTAAAAATTGGAAGTTATTGGCAATTTGAAATAGGGATATTAATTCAAATTGGGGTTGAATAATAATGTGTGATTATTAATTGCCTAAGACACGAGGTTAGACTCGTTTGTGGTGTAAGACTGCCCGCACCCGCCCGGCAAATCCAGCAACCACAAATGGAAGTCTAATGTGAGAGATCAAAGGCATAAATTAAATGGGTAATAAAGGCCTAAGACACGAGGTTAGACTCATTTGTGGTGTAAGACTGCCCGGACCCACCCAGCAAATCCAGCAACCACAAATGGCAGTCTAATGTGAGAGGTCAAAGGCATAAATTAAAAGATGCTTAGACACGAGGTTAAGTCTTTCTTGTGGTGGAAGTCTGCCCGGAACCGCCCGTCATATCCAGCGGCCACAAGCATTCGACTTAATGTGAGAGGTCTGTGCATTAATATTTAATTAATGTTGATCAAAGACGAATATAAATGACAAACATGAGTTTGGTTGAGTGAGCGATTCTCTTAGTACCAATCTGATGTTGATTTCGATCTTCGGGGTTGGTACTTAGGGAGTTATTCTCTAAACCAATGTGTCTGTGAACTAAGATGTACTTAATCATAAATTAAGTAAAACATGATAAGTGGATTGGGTTAAGACCAGCTTAACCAATAATTTGATAAGTGGGTAGGGTTAAGACAGACTTAACCAATAATATATATTGATATGGTAGGGTTAAGACAAACTTAACTTATAAAATATATTGATCTGATAAGCGGATAGGGTTAAGACAAGCTTAACTAATAACACATGTTGATTTGTTGAGTGAGTAACTTGGGTGACATGTGGGATATATTTATAAACACTTAACCAAGTTGACACATGTAAGAAGACATGAATAAGAGGGGTTAAGTGGAAAATTCTAGTGGGGACCAAGCATAGGTGGAAAGCTTGTGTCAAGCATGGGGGACCCTTTTCAAACCAGTAACCCATTAAGTATCTTTGTGAGCTCGACCCAAGTCGAGGACGGGACATGCTTACTGGGTTTGATTATAAGAGGTCAAAACGGGTTAGCGGTGGCAACGCAAGTCCAATGGGGTATATGCATGCGTGGGCCCGGGATGGTAGGTAAGACGTTGTTGCATCGTGTAGATATAAGTCGTGCATCTTTAGTGGTATCAGGTTGCCACTTTGGAGAGTGATACACCCACTGTGGGACCAGCACGGGTATCTACGAGTTAGGGAGTCGATCGAATGGGGAAGGTAGTGGGTATGACTAGCGGAGGTAGGAGCAGACGACACCTTTGAAGGCAGCTAGGAGTACAACTACCATATTATGAATAAATATTGTAATTAGAATAGGGAGGGTAGTGGGTACGACTAGCGGAGATATGGGCAGACGGCACCTATGAAGACAGCTAGAGGTACACGAAACTACCATTATTACTATTTTGTTCAGTGGGCGGGATCAACTTTTAGGGTGACTAGTAATGGTGCGGTGTAATTAGCATTGGTGTAGTATAGTAATTATCCTATAGCGATTAGGAGCGAGATTAACGGCAAAATATTCCTATGTTTGCTTTTTCTTGCCCACTTGCTTCACAGTCATTCCTTATTTTGCCAGTTAATGCCTTATCCTAATTACTTTAATAATTGTATTGTTAAAGTTATGGTACTCGCCAGACTTCATGTCTTACCCCCTTTGTTTTCGCCTCTTTTCTTCCTTCCCCCCCCCCCCAGGTTCTCAGGGTGGGACTAGTACTAGTGGAGCTTGATCTTGGATCTCTTTCTCTCTCTTTTGGAAGTGCTTGGATTGCTGAAAGTAAAGTTCAGCTCATCTTTTTTATTGTTACTTATGTTTGGGGTTATGCTTTTTACTTTATGTACTCTGAAAACAATTTTGTCAAGATGGATATGAAGTGTACTTGGTTTATGAAGTTGTTGTAATCAAACTATTTCTCCGTTGCAATAAAAGTTGTTTTAAATCTTTCAAGTACCAATATATGTATCTGTCTTTTTGTATTCTGTTCTATACACTAATAATGCTCCATGGAAGTTAATGCATTCCCCTTGTGAGTGACATTAGTGGACGTGGGGTGTTACACGTGGTATCAGAGCCGAAGGTTACCAGAACATATATGAATTTTGAAAAACTATTTTTTAAAAGAAGTTCATAAAGAAATACTTTCAAAAGTATGTTTTCAGGAGAGTATTTTCAAAAGAAAAGTTTATTTAGAAAAACATAACCCCCAAGAGCCATATATCTTTCCTTCGATTCTCCATTTGGAATCTTTTCCACTTTCCTTTTTAAATTTCTTTCTCCACGTATAGACGCTTTTTCTAATATGTGTAAGAACTTCCGTACGATGGGCGGAAAACCACTTCATGGGTGTGGGACGTCTGTCAAAGCTAGAAGGAAGTGGAGGACTTGTTGGTACCTTTAAGGTAGACGGTGGGAGGAAGGTTCAATTAGCTGCTTGGTTAATGAACAACGAAGCCTCATTTGGTAGGAGGTCACGAACAGAGAATGTGTAGGAGAGACATGGAAAGGACACACGATAAAGTAGATCCAAAGAAAGGCGATAAAGATAACAAGGGGCCAAGAGAAAAGGAAGGGCCACACTTTTGAAATACTTGACTACTTATAAAGACGTTAGAAAGAAAGAGAAGACTAGTTATTATCGTTACGGAGAAACAGGACATCTTATTGGGATCATCCAAAAAAGCAAAGGGCAAAAGGACAAAGTACGGGATCTTCTGGAGGGCAGACGCGTTCCCTCACGGCTGGCATACCTGATAGAGGTAGAAATATCTTGGTTGGAAGTTTGGTTTTTTCTTTTTGATCATCCTGTTCGAACTTTGTTTGAATTCTGGCACTTCATACTCGTTTGTATTTGCTTCGTTAGTTGAAACACTGCACCTAAATACTAGTCTAGTTACAAATCCCATAGTAGTCTCAAATCCTATGGGTGGTTTGGCTCCTCTTTCAATGATTTATCGGGATTTGAGAGTGTCTATCTTGGGCGTTGGGTTTGAATGCAACGCCTTCGTTCTTGGCTTCATGGGCTACGTCTTGATTCCAGGCATGGATTGGCTAGCCAGATACGGTGCCATCCTAGACTATGAAAGAGGGGTAGTTAGATTGTTCACTCGTTCTGGCAAGACCCTTGATAGTTCTTGTGACCCTAGTGGTCCGATGATGCTTAGCTACCTAGAATCCCTTGACGCATCCAACGATGATTTGGAATCTGTTCGTGTGGTCCGTGAATATGGTGATGTCTTCGATGAAGTTAGGGGTTTACCCCCAAGGCGCGAGATAGACTTTCATATATACCTAATAGATAATGCAAAGCCAGTTGCATTCCCAGTGCGCCACATGGCTCCGAGGGAGAGAAGAGAACTCGGTAAGCAAGTGAAAGAGTTGCTTGAGAAGGGGTTCATAAGAAGAAGCATTTTGGAATGGGTTGCTCCAGTTGTTTTTGCTACGAAGGCAGATGGTTCACTTAGATTGTATGTGGGCTATAGAGAGCTGAATAAGCTCACGAAGAAGATCAGACACCCATTCCTGAGGATAGACGATTTGTTCGATCAGTTGGTTGGTGCTTCGGTTTTCTCTCTGTTGGATTTAGCTATAGGATTTCATCAGCTAAGGATGGCTGAAGATAGCATAGATAAGACTACATTTAGAACTCCTAATGGTTTCTTCGAGTGGCTCGTCATACCTTTTGGTTTGCCGCATGCACCCACATATTTTGTTGACTTAATGAGTAGGGAAGTTTCTAAACAAGTTTGTGGTAGTCTTTGGGGATGATATCTTGATTTTCTCTAGAAACGAGGAAGATCGTGCCGTACATCTTGGAAAAGTCTTAGAGACCCTACGAGTGCATCAGCTCGAAGCTAAGTTCTCCAAATGTCATTTTTGGAGGAAGGAGGCAAGGTTCTTAGGACACATGGTCTCTAAGGAAGGAATAGCAGTGGATCTTGCAAAGGTGGTGGCAATCCAAGATTGGAAGGTTCCTAGAAAAGCAACGGAAGTAAGAAGTTTTCTAGGGAAGACGGGCTGCTATAGAAAGTTCGTTAAGGACTTTGCAAAGATATCAGCCCCAATTTTAACTTTGCTAGATGGGAGCAAACCGTTCACAATATATACCGGTGCTTGCGGGATGAGGTTTGGAGCAGTTTTTGATGCAAGAGGAAAAGGCGATAGGCAGAAGGCGGTAAGTACGAGCATCGCTTATCGTCCACAAACAGGTGGATGGACAGAAAGGGGTGAATAGAATTCTTGAAGATCTTTTGAGGTTATGTATCCTAGATTTTGGAAGGACATGAGAAGAGGCAACTAACTTAGGGGTGTTCATGACGTGTTTTCACGTGTCACATTTGCGTAAGTTTTTACATGATATGGCGGAGGTAGTGGAGCCGAGCATACTTAGAGAAGTGGAAGTGGAGTGAGATGCCACGATTAGACGAGCTCCTACATGCATCCTTGGATCGGAGGTCATAAAGCTACGCAACAAAGAGGTCAAGTTGGTTAAAATCCAATGGGGAGCTGATCAAGGAGACGCAACTTGGGGGATGGAAAGCAAGATGTATACGTTGTACCCCCTTTCCTTTTTGGGGATATGTTTTTAACTTATCCTTTTTCTATCGCTTTGTTTATATCTATTTTATCGTTTAGTATGTCCTCTCGATTATATCTTCGATCTTTAGATAGGAAAATCCTATGGTTGAAAACATGTGTTTGAGACATGTTATGTTTGGTGGATGCAAGTGTTTGCTAGTGGTTGCTCGTGGATACATTTACACACACATTAGGCAGTAGATCGGCTCAATCACTTTCATATTGCATATGAATATGTATGCATATTTAATTTAATGGATGTATATTGAATGTGTTATCATATAGGTGTTGCATTTGAATGTATGGTTGCGCACTCATATAGAAATGATATGTATCAATAGGGTTCTTTTGCATACATAATGGACGCATGGCACTATAATACTTCGCATTAAGGAGGTCAACTGAATCAATAGACCGCCTGATTTTGCATTGGATAAGGAACATATACACACACTTTTTGCATATGTCCATATGGCATTAGAAATCTTTTAAGGACAATGGATTCCTGTGTTTGATGATTGAGTAGATGGATGATTGGATGGTAGGATATACATTCTCCTTAACTTGGAGATTTCGGGGACGAAATCCTTTAAGGAGGGGAGAATGTAACACCCCGTATTTTCTGAGAATATTAAAATAACAAATTAAATAATAATTAGTTCGAAAAAGTAGAATTAGGTGAAACGGTTTGCGTCATTGCGTTTGTCTCGGAATTCTGCTTGAGATAGCATCCGAGTTTGCGTAAATCGGACTCCGTATGAAGAAGCTATCTTTAAATTAAATATTGCAACAAAACACGAAAATGAGGAATGAGAAAAGAATAATGTTTAGCACTGTTCTAAGGTTTGCAAGCAAAAGACTTACTAGCTCATTTGATTAGAACGTGTGACTTGCATACTGTAACGGTTCGGCATTTTCTACGTTTTAAACTGTGACTAAATCAAAAATTTGTCACAAATGTTAGCAGTCGATAAAAAAAAAAGTAAAAAAAATTTGGTTTTGATATGCGTCCATTTAAAGATAGCGAGTGGAAAATTTTCGTCGGTAAATTTAAAAGTCCATTTGGTAGCGTTATTTCAGCGTAAGTCGGTGCAAATAGTGAACGAATGGATTTTTTTGTTTTCCGAAATGTCTGTACATAAGAAAAATATTTTGCTCGTTCTGATGACGACGGCGTAATTAGTTTCGCAAAATTCGGACGTTTCTAGCTCCGTTTGAATTTTTCCGTACGAAGTAGCAGTGTACCGTATTTTTAAAATATGAGTTTTTGATAAAAGAGTCATGACACTGATGTTTTTGTACCATTGCGTTCGTCTCGTCGCGCTGATCACCATGATATATTCATTTGCGCATTTTGGTGCCCGACGGACCACCGTATGAATAAAACAGTGTATTATATCGGTACTCTGTCCTATGTTTTTTTTTTTTTTTTTGAGTTTTGTGTCCATATGTGTGTCTTTTTGGAATGCTGACGTGCCCTACATTATGTTTTCGCCTTCCTTTCAGCCATTATCATTTCTATTTTTTTTGAAATTGGATTTTTCTCTAGTCATGAAAGTGGGATGAAAGTGGGACAAAAATGTGAGGTGCATGGCATCCATATTTGCATGTTACGTGTAGTTCATTTTCATCCTTTTCTTTTGGTCTTGCCTTTGTAATTTAAATGCTTTACTGACTTTCATTTTGCACGTTCAACAATTCAAAACATTTGAAAAGGTCTTGAGAGCCTTTTTTGTTGGCCTAAGAGTATACCACGTCCTCCATGCGGATTGTATGGAATGCAAATATTAAGCTACTGTACATCTTCATTTTAACCATTCGCTGTAACCATTTTCTCCACTACCATTAAACCTTCCACCGAAGAAAATCCTCATCGAGAAATAAAAACCAACGCAATCTCTATAGCTGAATCATTGAACTCGCAAGCCACCGGAACGCATCAACTCATCTCCGCCGTGTAGCGTGCTCCGCTTTCCTTTCTTTGGACGTGAGCAAGCTTTAGAGACGTGAGTTATTTGAGTTATTATTATTATTATTTTTACGTGTTTTGTGCTTCATATATGATAAAAATGTTAATATGTGTACTGTTTCCAATGATATTATATCTGATTTCAAGCTAACCATAGTAAACATAGGGTTTTAAATGTTAACACAGTAAGCTATAAATGAAAGACTGAGAACCCATGAACTTGTATATGTATAAAATTTATTTTCAACCGAGTTACTGGAAGTGTTTTGAGAAAACATTGTTATGCTGTACATCTACAACATGCACCTTGAAACTTTTGGAAAAATGAGAATAAATTTTAGTACCAGGTATTGGCGAAAAAAAGAAAAAAAATGATTTTTTTTTTATTTACTAAAAGAAGGGCGTTAAGTTGTTGTAGCATGGTTTGTAATGAAGAGTGCAAGCTTTCGTATATAGTGATATACGTATTAAGTCTTGAAAAAAAAAGTTATATTTGCTGTATGTACATATTTAGGAATGGTATCATGTTGGGTTTAAATGTTCATGCGCATGAACTTTTGAAGACAATGAAACAAATTTTTGTTCCCCTCTGTCTTGTGCTTGTGTATACCAAAGGGGACAGTATAGTAAATGTACTTGTACAAAAAAAATGAAACGATGATTTTGCATGTCACGCATGGGTGTAAAAAAAAAAATTGTTAATTTTTTTTTTTGAAATCAAACGCTACTCGGTTTATACGTGTCTTGACCGTAATTTGTTTGTCCAGTTCGGTGAAGTTTCGGTGCCGTTCTTTTTCAACATCTATCGGTTGTTGTCTCTACTTTGCGCCACTAAAGGTGAGTTGTTCAACTCACACCTGACTAATATTTTCATGGAAGTGAAATAACTGTATTTGAAATGTCATTGAAATGTTAGCACTCTACATGCAAATATGACACACCGACACACACATGACTTGAAATGATATTTTGTTAACTAGATAATTGATACCCTTCTGTGCTTATTTGATTGTTGAAATTCACACTGCAAGTTTCCTATAGCTTAGAAAATCATTGTGGGTTGAAATGATAGATACCCGAATTACTGTATAGATTTAGGGACAAAACTGAATCGAATTGGGATGCGGGTTGAAATGATACACACCCGAAATTTGAAACTTGACGAATTGAAATGATATACATCTGTATTACTTGATCTACGTAGAAAATTATTATATGGACACCGTTGGTCTATTTTATTGAAATTTTTCTAAAATAAAAAAAATACTTTACTTATAAATTATTTTGGATTTTGGATTTTATTATGCTTTTGGTTAATAAAAGTTAAAATTATGTATATGTATTTTTAGAAGTTATCAAATCAGTTTTATTCAAATCTAGAGTTTTCTTTTAAAGTAAATTATTTTTCAAGGTATTTTATATACAAATAAAGTAATAAGCTTTTAAGTAATTTAACAAATATTTTATTTTAACTTATTATACATATGTTTCTAAAAATTATTTAAATCTAAGATATCCTATAAACGATTTTATAAAGTAATTATAAATAATGACTATGGTGTGAAAAATGTAAACGATTGGTTGTTAAAGAGACCGGGATCGGCTATTGTCATACTCTCTGCCAATACCGAAAACGACTTTAACAACTGTGTACGCGGTGGAGTTCCAGAATGAAGTAGGATGGTTTGACGAACGCTACTGGAATGAAGTAAGAGAACGATAATGGATAGCCTTGACTTTCGGGTCATAATTAAAATGACTAAAACAGGAGCTACACCGAGACCAATGGGGTTATACCCCTTATCAAGCATGCTTCTTCGAACCCATTCTATTACTTTTGTGATCGATTTGGTGCGCACCTTTGATTCGAAGTATGTTCGAGGTGGGCGGTAGTTGCGGCTATGCGTCACCACCAGTCCGGTTCTGTAAATGGTAGATTCCTACCCTGGGTATTGCCTTGCGTGCCTTGTCATATTTATCCTGATCGCGCCCACTACGAGTTTGTTTTGTACCATACCTATGGAGTGCTCCCTGAGTATCCCGCTGGTTTGGAGGGGCTTACAGTACTATATAGACTACGAGAATATATATAAACGGTGTAAGGGTAATATGGTAATCCCGCTTACATTATTTTGATACTTTACTTTACTGATAGACATTATCGTACATATTATGTAGTAAATAGTTTAACGGATCCTTAAAGGATAGTGATCCCAGATATCCTTTAAGTTACTTTGCATTTCAGTTGACATTTCACTTGAGTTTGTTTACTTACATGAGAATGTTAGCCTTGACTCGAGTGTTTTTGTTTTACTTTACTCTCGGGTCAGCCTGAGTGTTGCAGCTTTAGGCATTCTTCTTGGAGCTGAAGCCGTTGGAGTTCGCTGGATATTTATCTATTCAGTTTTCTGTTATTCAGTTATTTTCGTTCAGACTCATGTTATTTGTTTTGTTAGCAACTTCGCTATTTGGACCTCTCTTATGTATTTGTTTTGAGACTTTGTTTATTTCTAGTAGCTTCATGAACTACTATGTTGTTATTTCCGCTGCAAATGTTGTAATACTCTGTGTTCTGTGATTCTGTGATTCTGTGATTGATTTATTTGTGTATAAGCTAAGTATTGCCAATTTATATAACAATTTACTATTTTGAGCAATTCAAGTCAGACATGAGTGGATTATTGTCAATTTGAATCGTTTAAATTGGTAGGTCGTTACAAGTGGTATCAGAGCCAGGTTTTAGGCAAACTTAGCATATAGAGTAAATCTCATTAGAGATAGGGTACTAATACTCTAGAGTGAGAAAATTAATCATAGAATTATATTCGTTCGACCCTCAAACCCTCGATGTAGATTTCTTTTGTTTTCTTTTGACTATAATCTTTACCCCTTGTTCTGAAAATTCGTTTGAACCTTTCCAGATGAGTACTAGAAGGAATGCCAGAGGCAGGGGTCGTGGAGATGGCCCAGCTGATCCCGCAGCAGTTATTTAGCCAGCCCAACCAACCAAGTTTATTAAGCTTTGCAAAGAGTACGATATGCTAGGAGGTACCAAATTCACGGGTTTAGAAGGTGTCGTAGAAGCTGAGCAGTGGCTGGATAATCTCAAGAGGATTTTCACCGGTCTTGTTATCACTGATGCTCAGATGCGTCAATTAGCCGCTTGGCAGATGAAGGGTGTTGCCTATAATTGGTGGCGGACAGTTACAGCTAATACCATTGAAACAAACATCACCTGGCAGCAGTTCAGGTAAATCTTAAGCTTGTTCTTCCTATCTTGGTTTCTCTTTTTCGAATTTATCTTTATTTTAAATCAATCTCCTTCTAGGGATGTCTTTGTTACAAAGTGGACGCCTGACTCGGGGAAGACTCAGCTATACAGAGAGTTTATGGATTTAGAGCAAGGTGACATGACTTTCGCGGAGTACGAAAGAAAATTTAATGAACTCTCAAAGTATGGTCCCGATTTGATTGAAACCCCGCTGCAGAAGAATGAAAAGTTTATTCGTGGTGCCAAACCAGAGTTTTATGACTGCTTGATTAGCCATGTCCGTGGAACTTTTACTGATCTCGTAGATATGGCGATCAGATTTGAGAATCCCAGCAATAAAGGAAAGCAGAAACAGGCGGTGCAGTCATCTCAGTCACAGGGAAGTTCTGACAATTCTAAGAAAAGGAAGTCAAAATTTGAGCAGCAAAAGAGCAACTGGCAGAAGAGTCAGGGCATTGGTAAGAATCCTACCGACTTATCTAATATCACCTGCTTTAAGTGCAATCAGAAGGGCCATTATTCCACCAATTGTCCAACCAATTCCAAAGCCGCAATCCCTCCACCTCAGACGATTCGGACAAACTTATGCCACATTTGCTTGCAGCCTGGTCATTTTAAGAAGGACTGTCCCACCCAGCAAAGAGGCAAGGCGAGTGGAGTCTTTGCCATGACATCTTCTACTACTCCCGCTACTCTTGATGACCAAGGTAGACTTCAGAGCACTTTTACTTTATTCGATTTGCCTATTCGTGTTCTTCTTGATACTGGAGCCTCGCATAGTTTTATTTCTATTGACCTTTGTGATAAGTTTGAGCACCTTTTGCATCCTCAAGTAGCAACTGAACCTTTATGTGTATCTAACCCTATTGGCGGTCCCGCCAACCTGAGTATGATTTGTAGAGGGGTAAAACTCCTTTATAAAAGACGTTGTTTTACTGGAGATTTCTATGTTTTGGGTTTTGATGCCTTCGACATTCTGCTTGGTGGCGATTGGCTTAGGAAGTACGATGCCACTATTTCCTGCAAGGCCCGAACTGTTTCTTTGGTTAGTGATCTTGGAGAATCCTTAGTAATCGAATGTCGAATGCCTCAGGACTATGCAGGCAGCTTTATATTCTCTCTTGACTCTCATCCTAGTGACCTTGACTCTACTCCTATAGTCAAGGATTTTCCCGATGTATTTGGTGAGGTCACTTCTCTTCCACCTAAGCGCGAAATTGAATTTCGCATTGATCTTATTCCTGGAGCCCGTCCAGTTGTCCTTCCTCCCAGACGAATGGCACCTAAGGAGAAAGTTGAATTGAAGAACTAGATTGATGATTTGTTTTCCAAAGGTCTGATTAGACCTAGTTTTTCTGAATGGGGAGCTGCTGTTGTTTTTGTCACCAAGTCTGATGGTTCTTTAAGGATGTGTGTTGATTATAGAGAGCTGAACAAACTCACAATGAAGAACCGTTATCCCATGCCTCGTATTAATGACATGTTCGATCAGCTTTATGGAGCTAAAGTTTTTTCTCAGCTTGATTTGGCTACTGGTTTCCACCAGCTTAGAGTAGCCGAGGAGAGTATTCCTAAGACAGCTTTCCGAACCGATAGTGGATTTTTCGAATGGTTGGTCATGCCTTTTGGATTAACCAATGCTCCAGCTTTCTTTGTTGATCTTATGAATCGAGTTTTTCGAGATGTTCTTAACCAGTTTGTCCTTGTCTTTGTCGATGACATTCTTGTGTTTTCTAAATCTAAGAAGGAGCATCTAGCACACTTGACCTTTGTCCTTCAAACACTTAGAAACCATCAGCTGAAAGCCAAATTCTCTAAATGCCATTTCTGGAAAGATGAAGTCCGATTCCTAGGGCACATTGTTTCAAAGAGTGGAGTTTCTGTTGACCCAGTTAAGATCGCCGCAATTAATGTAAGTATTTCCACCTTTCTTTTGTTATTTGAATTCCTTTCCTTCTTCAGAACTCATTCACCCTATTCTATTTCAGGATTGGGAGAGACCTAGGACTCCGACTGACATCCATAGCTTTTTGGGCCTAGCCGGTTATTATAGAAGATTTATCGAGAATTTTGCTCAAATTTCTGCCCCTCTTACTGCTTTGACTCGAAAGAATGCCAAGTTTGACTGGAGCGATAAGTGTGAAGCTGCATTTAATGAGTTGAAGCAAAAGCTTACCTCTGCTCCTATTCTTACCGTTCCAAATGGAAGTGAAGGATTAACAGTATACACTGATGCTTGTAAAGAAGGATTGGGTGCTGTGTTGATGCAAAATGGGAAGGTTATTGCTTATGCTAGTCGCCAGCTGAAGACGCATGAAGTTAATTATGCCACTCATGATTTGGAATTGCTCGCTGTTGTGTTTGCTTTGAAGTTATGGAGGCACCATCTTTTAGGTACTAAGTTTGAACTCTTTACAGATCACCAGTCGCTTAAGTATATATTTTCCCAGAAAGATCTGAATCAAAGGCAAGTTAGGTGGCTCGAGTTCTTAGCATCTTATGACCTCGACATTAATTATACACCAGGGAAAGGCAATGTAGTAGCGGATGCATTGAGTCGAAAGAAGGCCATGTTGTATCAGATAGTGGCTACTTCATCTCTTATGGACCGTATAATAGCCAAACAAGATGATGATGAAATGCTTAAGCTCATGAAGGATAACATTCAGAATAGAGAAGGAGATCAACATAATGAATTAGGGGCTCATATTGATAAACATGGGGTTTTACGAATAAATAATCGTATTTGTGTTCCGAATGTTGACGGCTTGTGGCAAGAAGTTCTTAAGGAGAATCATCGTTCCAGACTTTCTATCCATCCCGGTGTCACGAAGATGTATCAGAATATGAAGAAGTTGTATTGGTGGAGCGGCATGAAGCGGGATATTTCCACAAACGTTAATAACTGTGCCACTTGCCAACAGGTCAAGGCTGATCACCAGAAGACCGCTGGATTGTTGCAACCTCTTGAGATCCCTATTTGGAAGTGGGATCAGGTTTCTATGGATTTTATTGATGGTTTGCCTAGGACGAGGAGAGGTAACGAGAGTATTTGGGTAGTAGTCGATCGATTGACCAAATCCGCTCATTTTATTCCGGTCAAAGCTAGTCGCACCGCTTAGAGCTTAGCAGAGATTTATATGAAGGAGATTGTAAGGTTTCATGGTGTTCCATCCAGTATAGTTTGCGATCGTTATCCTATCTTTACTAGCAAATTTTGGAAAGCTTTTCAAGAAGCTCTGGGTACCCGTCTAAATCTCAGCACTGCCTACCATCCTCAAACCGACGGTCAAACGGAACGTGTAAATCAGGTTCTAGAGGATCTTCTTCGTGCTTGTATCCTTGATTATAGAGGATCTTGGGAAGATCATCTCCATCTCGTTGAATTCACCTATAATAACAGCTATCAGGTATATCTTTTTAGATTTAGAATCAGTCGTGTTTAAATCAAAATTTGATTCAATTGGATTCCGTTCTTTTAAATTCAGGCAAGCATCGAGATGTCTCCGTTTACCGCTCTATACGGACGACCTTGTAAATCACCAGCTTGTTGGATTGAGTCGGGCGATCGCCTTGTTCTTGGACCTGATATGATATTAGAAGCAACTGAAAAAGTCGAGGAGATTAGAAGGAAGATGCGAATCGCTCAGGATAGGCAGAAGAAATATGCGGACAGATGGAGAAAGGATCTTGAATTTGCAGTAGGGGATCAAGTTTTCCTTAAGATCTCACCGTTGAGAAATGTGATTCGCTTTGGTCGAAAAGGGAAGTTAGCTCCTAGATTCATCGGTCCTTTTCGTATCTTGGATAGAGTTGGTTCTTTGGCTTATAGATTGGAGTTGCCTGAGAAATTGTCGGGAGTGCACAACGTGTTTCACGTATCGCATCTTCGTAAGTATCTTCATGATCCTTCCCTTTTTGTTCAACCCTCTACATTAGAGACTTTGGATGTGGAGCCGAATCTCACTGTCGAGAGGAAGCCACTACGTATTGTCGATAGTAGGACGAAACATCTAAGAAGAAAATCTGTCAACTTGGTCAAAGTACAGTGGAGTACGGACGATCGAGAACGTACCTGGGAGACTAAGGAAAGCATACGTGCTTCGAACCCAGAGCTATTTGAATCAGGTATTCTTCTTTTCAAATCTATAATTTTTCATCATGTTATTAGCTATTTTTCAATTCCATTTCTTTTCGAGGACGAAAAGTTTCAAGTGGGGAAGAGTGTAACGGTTCGGCATTTTCTACGTTTTAAACTGTGACTAAATCAAAAATCTGTCACAAATGTTAGCAGTCGATAAAAAAAAAAGTAAAAAAAATTTGGTTTTGATATGCGTCCATTTAAAGATAGCGAGTGTAAAATTTTCGTCGGTAAATTTAAAAGTCCATTTGGTAGCGTTATTTCAGCGTAAGTCGGTGCAAATAGTGAACGAATGAATTTTTTTGTTTTTCGAAATGTCCGTACATAAGAAAAATATTTTGCTCGTTCTGATGACGACGGCGTAATTAGTTTCGCAAAATTTGGACGTTTCTAGCTCCGTTTGAATTTTTCCGTACGAAGTAGCAGTGTACCGTATTTTTAAAATATGAGTTTTTGATAAAAGAGTCATGATACTGATGTTTTTGTACCATTGCGTTCGTCTCGTCGCGCTGATCACCATGATATATTCATTTGCGCATTTTGGTGCCCGACGGACCACCGTATGAATAAAACAGTGTATTATATCCGTACTCTGTCCTATGTAATTTTATTTTTTTTGAGTTTTATGTCCATATGTGTGTCATTTTGGAACGCTGACGTGCCCTACATTATGTTTCCGCCTTCCTTTCAGCCATTATCATTTCTATTTTTTTTGAAATTGGATTTTTCTCTAGTCATGAAAGTGGGATGAAAGTGGGACAAAAATGTGAGGTGCATGGCATCCATATTTGCATGTTACGTGTAGTTCATTTTCATCCTTTTCTTTTGGTCTTGCCTTTGTAATTTAAATGCTTTACTGACTTTCATTTTGCACGTTCAACAATTCAAAACATTTGAAAAGGTCTTGAGATCCTTTTTTGTTGGCCTAAGAGTATACCACGTCCTCCATGCGGATTGTATGGAATGCAAATATTAAGCTACTGTACATCTTCATTTTAACCATTCGCTGTAACCATTTTCTCCACTACCATTAAACCTTCCACCGAAGAAAATCCTCACCAAGAAATAAAAACCAACGCAATCTCTATAGCTGAATCATTGAACTCGCAAGCCACCGGAACGCATCAACTCATCTCCGCCGTGTAGCGTGCTCCGCTTTCCTTTCTTTGGACGTGAGCAAGCTTTAGAGACGTGAGTTATTTGAGTTATTATTATTATTATTTTTACGTGTTTTGTGCTTCATATATGATAAAAATGTTAATATGTGTACTGTTTCCAATGATATTATATATGATTTCAAGCTAACCATAGTAAACATAGGGTTTTAAATGTTAACACAGTAAGCTATAAATGAAAGACTGAGAACCCATGAACTTGTATATGTATAAAATTTATTTTCAACCGAGTTACTGGAAGTGTTTTGAGAAAACATTGTTATGTTGTACATCTACAACATGCACCTTGAAACTTTTGGAAAAATGAGAACAAATTTTAGTACCAGGTGTTGGCGAAAAAAAGAAAAAAAATGATTTTTTTTTATTTGCTAAAAGAAGGGCGTTAAGTTGTTGTAGCATGGTTTGTAATGAAGAGTGCAATCTTTCGTATATAGTGATATACGTATTAAGTCTTGAAAAAAAAGTTATATTTGCTGTATGTACATATTTAGGAATGGTATCATGTTGGGTTTAAATGTTCATGCGCATGAACTTTTGAAGACAATGAAACAAATTTTTGTTCCCCTCTGTCTTGTGCTTGTGTATACCAAAGGGGACAGTATAGTAAATGTACTTGTACAAAAAAAATGAAACGATGATTTTGCATGTCACGCATGGGTGTAAAAAAAAAAAAAAAAAAAAAAAATTGTTATTTTTTTTTTTGAAATCAAACGCTACTCGGTTTATACGTGTCTTGACCGTAATTCGTTTGTCCAGTTCGGTGAAGTTTCGGTGCCTTTCTTTTTCAGCATCTATCGGTTGTTGTCTTTACTTTGCGCAACTAAAGGTGAGTTGTTCAACTCACACCTGACTAATATTTTCATGGAAATGAAATAACTGTATTTGAAATGTCATTGAAATGTTAGCACTCTACATGCAAATATGACACACCGACACACACATGACTTGAAATGATATTTTGTTAACTAGATAATTGATACCCTTCTGTGCTTATTTGATTGTTGAAATTCACACTGCAAGTTTCCTATAGCTTAGAAAATCATTGTGGGTTGAAATGATAGATACCCGAATTACTGTATAGATTTAGGGACAAAACTGAATCGAATTGGGATGCGGGTTGAAATGATACACACCCGGAATTTGAAACTTGACGAATTGAAATGATATACATCTGTATTACTTGATCTACGTAGAAAATTATTATATGGACACCGTTGGTCTATTTTTTTGAAATTTTTCTAAAATAAAAAAATATACTTTACTTATAAATTATTTTGGATTTTGGATTTTATTATGCTTTTGGTTAATAAAAGTTAAAATTATGTATATGTATTTTTAGAAGTTATCAAATCAGTTTTATTCAAATCTAGAGTTTTCTTTTAAAGTAAATTATTTTTCAAGGTATTTTATATACAAATAAAGTAATAAGCTTTTAAGTAATTTAACAAATATTTTATTTTAACTTATTATACATATGTTTCTAAAAATTATTTAAATCTAAGATATCCTATAAACGATTTTATAAAGTAATTATAAATAATGACTATGGTGTGAAAAATGTAAACGATTGGTTGTTAAAGAGACCGAGATCGGCTATTGTCATACTCTCTGCCAATACCGAAAACCACTTTAACAACTGTGTACGGGGTGGAGTTCCAGAATGAAGTAGGATGGTTTGACGAACGCTACTGGAATGAAGTAAGAGAACGATAATGGATAGCCTTGACTTTCGGGTCATAATTAAAATAACTAAAACAGGAGCTACACCGAGACCAATGGGGTCATACCCCTTATCGAGCATGCTTCTTCGAACCCATTCTATTACTTTTGTGATCGATTTGGTGCGCACCTTTGATTCGAAGTATGTTCGAGGTGGGCGGTAGTTGCGGCTATGCGTCACCACCAGTCCGGTTCTGTAAATGGTAGATTCCTACCCTGGGTATTGCCTCGCGTGCCTTTTCATATTTATCCTGATCGCGCCCACTACGAGTTTGTTTTGTACCGTACCTATGGAGTGCTCCCTGAGTATCCCGCTGGTTTGGAGGGGCTTACAGTACTGTATAGACTACGAGAATATATATAAACGGTGTAAGGGTAATATGGTAATCCCGCTTACATTATTTTGATACTTTACTTTACTGATAGACATTATCGTACATATCGTATTCTATTATGTAGTAAATAGTTTAACGGATCCTTAAAGGATAGTGATCCCAGATATCCTTTAAGTTACTTTGCATTTCAGTTGACATTTCACTTGAGTTTGTTTACTTACATGAGAATGTTAGTCCTGACTCGAGTGTTTTTGTTTTACTTTACTCTCGGGTCAGCCTGAGTGTTGCAGCTTTAGGCATTCTTCTTGGAGCTGAAGCCGTTGGAGTTCGCTGGATATTTATCTATTCAGTTTTCTGTTATTCAGTTATTTTCGTTCAGACTCATGTTATTTGTTTTGTTAGCAACTTCGCTATTTGGACCTCTCTTATGTATTTGTTTTGAGACTTTGTTTATTTCTAGTAGCTTCATGAACTACTATGTTGTTATTTCCGCTGCAAATGTTTTAATACTCTGTGTTCTGTGATTCTGTGATTGATTTATTTGCTGTATAAGCTAAGTATTGCCAATTTATATAACAATTTACTATATTGAGCAATTCAAGTCAGACATGAGTGGATTATTGTCGATTTGAATCGTTTAAATTGGTAGGTCGTTACACATACAAGAGGTACAGAGTTCGATCCCCGCCAGCGCCATGTTTTTGTTTTAGGGGAATGGGTAAAAAGTGGCTTAGTGTGAACGCAGTTCAAAAAGTGGTTTAGTGTGAAAATGGTTAATTAGGAAGATAGATAAAGAAAATATATATATATATATATAGAATATATATATATATATATACATATATATATGACGTGTACGCCATCATATGGCGCACGTTGCACATTTTTTTGTTGGTCAAGGAATGTTTTTTTGACGTGGCCTTCTCTGATTGGCTTTGTGACAAATTCTGATGTGTAAGCGCTTATGTGTCATACTATGATCGGTTGAGTGACACATTACTTTGGTTGGACGGTTCTGGCTATTCCTAGTTTAATCCGACGGCTCTTATTAAATTAAACTTCTATAAAAACACTCCCAAACCCTCAACCCTAAAGCCACACAAAAATATTCCTAAGACCATCATGTCGTCAATGGTAAACCTAAAGTAGCCACCGCTCTCTTTCAACTCAAAAGCAAGATAGAAGCAAGAATCCAATTAAATCAAATCTAATTTAGAACAACGATTAATCTACATCAAAGGCGAGCAATTCAGTTTCAGAATACAGATCCCAGAAAAACAAGATTGTTCTTTTGTTAGTGAGTACTATTTCTTTCACAATATAATTAATAAATTAGTTATGATGGGTTGTAATTGGATTATGAGATCATGTCTGTTGAAACATGTGATGTTATTGTCTGTTTGTAAACATATGACAATTTTTGTTATTATATGTTGGTAGATCTATTTATATGTACAATTATACATGTTTAAATTCATCTTATGCAAGTTTACATGTGTTAATTGGTGAATCTTATGCAAGTTTATGTTATGTGAATCTTATGCAAGTTTAGGATGTTAAATCATATGCGAATCTTATACAAGTTTGGGATGTTAAAACATATGTATGCAAGTTTAGGATGTTAAAACATACGTGAATCAAGTATATACATATGCTAGTCTATATGCAAAACATGTGACATTAATTTACATGTTTAGATCCATATGCAAGTTTGTAGGAATTTATATGCAAGTTCACATTTTTATATTAGATCTATATTTATGATCCATGGGTTTAGGTGAAAAACCATATTTATGCACAAGTTCACATTTTTATTAGATCTATATTTAGATCCAAGGCGGTAACATGCTTATGTAAATTTATGACCATTTCCTATGCTAGTTTTGTATGTGAATCATATGCTAGTTTTGTATGTGAATCATATGCTAGTTTGAATGTAAGTTTGTAAGAAATTCATATGCAAGTTATAGGAAAACCATATCAATATATGCAAGTTCACGATTACATGTTTAGATCTATATTTAGACCCATGATAGTTATGCAAATTTATGTGTTGCCTATGTAAGTTATTGGCTATGCAAACTTGTGTCATGATTCTTAGATCTATTTTGTATGTTATGCAAGTTGTGATGTTGCTTTTCTTTTTATAAGTTAGACTATTTGCGAGTCTAACAAATGTCATATTAAAACGTGCAAATAGCGTGGGAACAATGGGAAAATATTAAATATTAATATTTTGAATTGTCATATAATGGCCTTAAAAGGCATATAATGAATTTGAGACATTAATTGGCCTTATTTATACGCATAGTAATTATGGACATAATTCAAGTGACAATTATGGACATGGATTAAAAATTGGAAGATATTGGCAATTTGAAATAGGGATATTAATTCAAATTAGGGTTGAATAATAATGTATGACAATTAACTGCCTAAGACACGAGGTTAGACTCGTTTGTGGTGTAAGACTGCGCGGACCCGTCCGGCAAATCCAGCAACCACAAACAGTAGTCTAATGTGAGAGGTCAAAGGCATAAATTAAATGGGTAATAAAGGCCTAAGACACGAGGTTAGACTCGTTTTTGGTGCAAGACTGCTAGGACCCGCTCGGCAAATCTAGCAACCAATAATGGCAGTCTAATGTTAGAGGTCAAAGGCATAAATTAAAAGATGCTTAGGCACGAGGTTAAGTCTTGCTTGTGGTGGAAGTCTGCCCGGAACCGCCCTGCATATCTAACGGCCACAAGCAATCAACTTAATGTGAGAGGTCTGTGCATTAATAATTAATTAATGCTGATCAAAGACGAATATAAATGACAAACAGAAGTTTGGTTGAGTGAGTGATTCGCTGAGCACCAATCTGATGTTGATTTCGGTCTTTGGGGTTGGTACTTAGGGAGTTATTCTCTTAACCAATGTGTCTGTGAACTAAGATGTACTTAATCATAAATTAAGTAAAACTTGATAAGTGGATAGGGTTAACACCAGCTTAACCAATAATTTGATAAGAGGGTAGGGTTAAGATAAACTTAACCAATAATATACATTGATCTGGTAGGGTTAAGACAAACTTAACTAATAAAATATATTGATCTGATAAGCGGATAGGGTTAAGACAAGCTTAACCAATAACACATGTTGATTTGTTGAGTGAGTAACATGGGTAACATATGGGATATAATTATAAAAACTTAACCAAGTTGAAACATGTAAGAAGACATGAATAAGAGGGGTTAAGTGGGAAATTCTAGTGGGGACCAAGCATAGGTGGAAAGCTTGTGTCAAGCATGGGGGACCCTTTTCAAACCAGTAACCCATTAAGTATCTTTGTGAGCTCGACCCAAGCCGAGGAGGGGACACGCTTATTGGGTTTGATTATAAGAGGTCAAAACGGGTTAGCGGTGGCAACCCAAGTCCAATGGGGTCATGTGCGTGTGTGGACCCGGGCTGGTAGGTAAGACGTTGTTGCATCGTGTAGATATAGGCCGTGCATCTTTAGTGGTATCGGGTTGCCACTTTGGGGAGTGATACACCCCACTATGGGACTAGCACGGGTATCTACGAGTTAGGGAGCCGATCGAATGGGGAAGGTAGTGGGTACGACTAGCGGAGATAGGAGCAGACGGCACCTATGAAGACAGCAAGGAGTATAACTACCATATTATGAATAAATATTGTAATTAGAATGGGGAGGGTAGTTGTGACGGCCCGCCCCGCACCAGCCGGCCTTTCCTCCGAAAGTGCGCTGTACACATGCCCGACTAGCACAGAACGGTCGCCAAAGAAAGGAAAGTAGAGAATTAACTAATCAAGAACCTGTAGAATGTCTCACAGCGCATGGAACAAAATATAGTAATAATAATAATATACATGACATAAAACAGGTGAGACAGTGCATAAGCTGATAACTAAAACCAACATCAAAATCATCATCAGAGCAGCAGAAATCCAAATACAGCTTATTACAACTTTCCAAATTACTGTCTCTAAACAAAAGAAAGAAAGGTATACCACTAATGCCCAAAGTAGTGACCGCAGCAACACAGGGAGAATATATATATGTATATGTATGTATGTATCAAACGTGGAAGCCTCCTTCTCGTCTCTGGTACAACTATGCGTGCATACCACCTAACCTGTCTCTAGTCTGCTCGTGACAGCACCCAGAGTAATAAGAAGAGACACAAAACTCTGGGTCATACAAAAAGTCTGGTATGAGCGATAAGCAGCTAAACAGAACAATAATAGGTATACTAAACCATACCTGAACCTGGACCTGCAACCAAAGAGTTAGCACTACATACCGTACAATACTCTAAGGTGCCATTGAATAAATGGTGTAAAGATAACGGGGGTGGGGGTGTGCATGTCATAATGATAGCAGACAAATCATACATAGCAACCATCCTCACATCTCTCACTCATTGCGTAAAGCATACGATATCTACTGCTTCGATCACTAGACCCATCGAAGTAGTGACGGAGTTCAACTTGTACAACTACTGCTACTACCAAGCTTACTACATGGAGTCATGACCAAACCTTTACAAATGACCCCACTTCATTGGTCTATAGCTCTTTAGTCATACCTAGGCCACGGTGGCCCTAAATCCGTTCACGTACCCCCTACACATAGTGATCCAAAGTTATAGACATCGACAACTCCTTAGCACACGTCCCGCAGCAAATCCCAATCATGAAGTTCACTCGTTGGTTCCCATCTGGATCCTGAGTCAAAACTACTTATTTGGACTACCTTTACATCTCGGGTTATAGGTCTTCTTCCCCGGATCGGTTTGGATCTCCTCCTAGCCCATTGGTTCGGTTCGGCCTTCAGCTCCCAGTCATCAACATGGTTCGTGATTAATACTCTTCACTAGATCGGATCGGGTACCTTGAGCTCCTCCATGGTGCATCGGTTCGGATCGCAAGTGACCACTCGGGTCGGTTCGGAGACGCGGTTCGGTCCGGATAGGGCGTTCCGACTTTCAGATCCTTCATGGCCATCTCTTCACGTGCTTCCAGGCGGTTCGGGTCGGACTCCTTCTCCTGAGTGGTTCAGATCGGGTACGAGAGGCAGTTCACAGTTGATGCTCGTGGACCTCACACAGACAGTTCAGTTCGGATCGTAGAGAGCAGAGGCATCGCGATTGGGTCGGGGTTGGGTAGGGCGATCCGATCCGGTTTAGCTAATTTCCTGCACTTCCTTCCAGCGTCTGTTTTACGCCATTCGACGGCGTTTTTGACCAATCTAATACTTCTAGGCAATCACAAAGCATACCATACAGTCATAGCAACATGTATAATCATTCACAAACACCAAAATAACAATCATAACATATAAAACGAATCAAACATAGCCAAAACCCCATATTTTCCCCTAAGCATGTTTAACCACAACTAACAGTAGGATTAACAAAACTTAACAAAACTAACCAAATTTTCTAACAGAGGCTTAAAACAATATTTTAGAATTTATGAATATTTTTCCAGTATTTTTATCATGTCTAATTTCGTTAATCTTCACTAATTACCCTTAATTAACCGTAATTAGTGCAAAACTATGCAAATCACTCACCTTGGCCACAAATAAAATTTTCAGAACTGAAGTCTCGCAGATTTGGGCGAATACTGATGTCTAACAGCAGCTCTAATACTGATTTGGTGAAGATCTTCTTTGATTTGGTGTTGCTAAGCCTAATCCTTGATTAAACGGTGATTAGAGATGATTCTAGATGTTGGAGGTCATTGTTAGGGTTCCAAGGATGAAAGTGGCGGCTGAAAAATGAAAATAAGATCGTTCTCTAACTGATTTCAGCCTCCTCATAACCTTAATCCCGAAATGGGTTATGGGCCCTCTTGGTAATCACCCTAATTAGGCTCGGTTAAGCTGTTTTTCACCTTCTAAACCTTGTTTCAGCCATATCTCCCAAACGGTGAGTCCGTTTGGCTAATGTGACCACTATACGGAAAGGTAAACCATCATCCGGAGCCAATGGAAGTGGTTTTAGGTAAACTCCTTTCCAATCAAAAGTTATGGCCAAAACAATATCAGCTAGGGGCAAAACGGTCATTTAAAAATCGGGAAAAATCATGAACATGGGAAATGACCGCAATAGTCGTCTCCCAAAGTTACATGACCATACGACTTCGTATGTGAAAGAAATAAATATTCTACGATCCTTCGATGCGTAGAATGTGGGTCGTTACAGTAGTGGGTACGACTAGCGGAGATAGGGGCAGACGACGCCTATGAAGACAGCTAGAGGTACACGAAACTACCAATATTACTATTTTTTTAGTGGGCGGGATCAACTTTCAGGGTGACTAGTAATGGTGCAGTGTAATTAGCATTGTTGCAATATAGTAATTATCCTATAGCGATTAGGAGCGAGATTAACGCCAAAATATTCCTCTGTTTGCTTTTTCTTGCCCACTTGCTTCACAGTCATTCCTTATTTTGCTAGTTTATGCCTTATCCGAATTACTTTATTAATTGTATTGTTAAAGTTATGGTACTTGCTAGACTTCATGTCTGACCCCCTTTGTTTTCGCCTCTTTTCCTCCCCCCCCCCCCCAGGTTCTCAGGGTGGGACTAGTACTAGTGGAGCTTGATCTTGGATCACTTTCTCTCTCTTTTGGAAGTGCTTGGACTGCTGAAAGTAAAGTTCAGCTCATCTTTTTTATGGCTACTTGTGTTTGGAGTTATGCTTTTTACTTTATGTACTCTGAAAACAATTTTGTCAAGATGAATATGAAGTGTACTTGGTTTATGAAGTCGTAATCAAACTATTTCTCCACTGCAATAAAAGTTGTTTTAAATCTTTCAAGTACCAATATATGTATCTGTCTTGTTATATTTTGTTCTACACACTAATAATGCTCCATGGAAGTTAATGTATTCCCTTTGTGAGTGACATTAATGGACGTGGGGTGTTACATGACTCAAGTTGCATAATGCTTCGGTCACCTTGAGCATCACAGCCTTTCATGGCGCATCTTTGGAGCTTGGAATCTTGATGGATCTATATCATTCTATCAACTTTTGGGTTGCCTTGGTTATTCGTCTCTACCGGTTGTGTTAGACCAAAAAGTTGTCTTAACACCCAATTGAATAAATTTCATAGATAACAATCAAGAATGATAATCAACAAGCATAGAAAAAGTAATCGACACACGAGATTTATAGTGGTTCGGCATTAATGAGCCTACATCCATTTTATGATTCATTGATTCATTAGGCAACCACAATACAATGAGTTACTGTCACTCCATCATTCAAATACATATTATTTTTTCTCAGTACTTCGTGAATCACATTCGAAAAATGATGAACTTCAGACCAGATTATATTGCAATAGTAAGAGAGACAGTTGTATTCGAGTTTCAAAGTTGCAGCCCCCTTGTACGTCATTTCGGTTGGGTATATATAGGGGTTGGACCCCTTAAGGTAGCAAGAAACGTGGCCATGACGTGGCAAACAAAGCAGATTTGTAGCATTGTAGTGGACCAATTATTTAGGGGATACGTGATAACATCTTGGGGTTACGTGGCATCTGATCCATCAACATAGGTGATAGTGGGATATTGCTCGGTTTACATTAATTAACTGACTTCGGATAAGGTAGGATCTGTCTGAACCGATGAGTTGCGACCAAGAGACTTTAGCTTCGTTCTTCCATCCTAACCAGTTCATGATCTATCTTATCCGATCCGAGACCATGATTCCATCCGAACCGAACCCCCCCCCCCCGATATATCTGGCCTAGTGCTGAAGTAAAGACGTAGAGTTGTTTCCATTCATCCCCAACGTACAGATCCGATCCGGAGGCTTCCTTTCGTATCCGACCCTAGGCTACAAGATGACTTCAGTGTTTCTTTGCATGTTTGTTCTTTTACCCATCTTCCAGCTCTCAAGTAGGAATGAACCTTGATCTCTACTACATACGATCATGATCACTCGGATCTTATGTGGCCTGGCTACAAGGCAGGCTAACATTTTGCCCCCCAAAGTACATCTTATAGTAGATGAGATGTTCTTTGATTAAGTCAGAATGAACCATTCTAGAATGTTATCCCTTCTTGTGAATGCATTATCAGCTTGTCGTGTCCTCTTGGAGGGTTCTGATATTTCGACTCTTCATTGTATAAACAGCTTATCATATATCGCACTGCTTCCATGGGTATTCATCGGGTCATATTCTATAGCCAGAGTGGACAAAATGATCAAGTAATAGTTTAGACTTTGTTAAATCAAGGTGTCGAACGTCGTAAGTCGTGCTAGATCATTGGCTCCCGAATGTGATTTCACACACAGGTCGTTGCCAAGTGTCATCGTCTTCCTACACAATTCAAGTGCGTGGTTGAGTCGAATTTTCTTTTATGTACGAATCAATGTATGGAGTAGCCATCCAAGTCATAAGGTATTATCAAAATCTTCGGGCTTTGAGCTTGCATCTGGATTATTGAGATACATTGCCTCATAATTGGCATTTGGATCTGTCATTTGTGCTTGGGTTTGGACAATTTCGATGTCATGATATTAACCTAGGGCTGCATAATCACATCGCCTCGAACAATAAGGCCTCGGAAATCCATGATCACTCCGGATCATTTTGTAATCCCATGGTCACATATGATTCAATACGAGATGTCATTGAAAATATGCAAGCCAGTAGCTGGCAGGATCATCACAATCATAAGGCAACAGAGAAGTTTATCACACTCTCCATTCACTGCAGTTGTGGATCAAATCTTTGAAGTCATGTTTGACCTATTGGTTAGCTCACTGGACAGTCAAGATGAATCATGTCATATTCCAGAGATATTGTGTATATGTTCTGAATTATGCACAAATATTGTGTATATGTTCTGAATTATGCACAAAATCAAGATCATGTTCAAAGCTAGTATGTCAGTTTAAGCTCATGCTCCGAACCTCAGTGTAAGATGAGAGAAGTCAGTGCTTATGCCCCCAACATCGTTGGGGATTGGACTAGGTCAATCGGATATCCAGTCTTCTAGCCTTTAAACTTTCTTTCTTCACATCGGGTCAGAGCTGCAGGTTTAACAATCTTGGTCGACCCGTGTTGTTCCGTACTTCTTTCTTATGTCGTCAAGCGTTTGTGATGACCCCAAACTTCCACGAGTGAAAGCAAGGAGAAACCATATGGAATACAACATAATTATAATATAACAATTCACAGGAAACAACATAGCACAGGAAATCCATAAAGTAACAACATCATAGCAGCGGATATATAATGTCATCAGCAATAGAAATCCACAGTCACAGAATCTAAATTATTACAACAAGTTTTTTTATTTAGAAAATGACATAAGTTCCAACTCCAAATTAAATAACATGAAATGGAAATAAGTCTGAAATAAAAGGAAAAATGCGATAAAGCAAAAGAAAGAGGGTCTTCGAAGCTCCAAGTCATCACCTCTTCACCAAAGCAAATTCCAAGAGAGAGAATATAAGCAACTCCAAAGAAAACTCCAAGCGGAAAGGAAACCTGTCTACTTGGCTGCCTGTGTGGAAGAGAGGGCACCCAAGTTTGCAAAAAGGTGAAACAAACGATGGGTCAGTCGTGGGACTGGTGTGATAATTCTTAACTAACTTAACTCATACAAAATAAGGCAAATCCAAAGACCACGCCGCTAACGCGGAACGGGTTGTACCAATGGATTGCTGTGCATAACTACAGTGTCAGTACAGATAAATAAAACATAACACAACGCAATGTCTTTTGAAAAATGGAACCACCATAAGACTCAGGTCCCATCACACAATGCAACGCACACCAAGAGGATAGATTTTTACCTTATGGTGGTTAAACATGCTAAATACGCCGAATACAAAGCTAATACTATCATTAAAGTGTATAGTTTTTAAAACAAAACAAAGCAATGTATTAATCCTAGGAAGCATAGGTACCATATATTATGCCTCCAATACTAGTAATACAATCAAATCCGTCGGGTCGTATTGGAAAGTTGGGTTTCCATCATGAGTCCAGGCTAGGGAGGACTCCTTACCGATTCGAGACACTCTAGTTAATGCCTCAGGATTACCCGCAGTTAACCCTTGGAAATGGCAGGGCCAGTCCTCAAATACAGCTTAGAGGATTGGCAATTCCTAAGCACACGTTCCCTGGTCCTATAGGACCTATCCGAGGCGCCTCATTTCATCATCCACAAAAGTAAAATGACTACTAAATAGAAAGAAACGTGCTACTTTCCCTGCGTTCCCTTCCCCCTTTTTAGATTCAGCCGGTGTGTGAGGCTCGTGAAGTCATGCATCCCATACCACAAGGTTCTGCTTTTCAACAAGAAACCTTGATCATTTCATCTTAGCATGCCACACTGTCACTCCATACCGTGCCATCGACCGTCTGTGAATATATAAACGGGTGTTAAGTAGAGAATGAATTCTCTACCACCAACATTTTTATTTTAACAGAAAACCGACAACATGATATTTAATGGGGTACGATGTCAGACACACCATCCATTTACACCAATGCTCTGGGTCTGAGCGAGGGTCAAATCCGTGAAACCAACACGTACGTTTGGACAATTACCACGACTTTTGTATCGGGAGCTACCCAATTCAGAGTCTTGATCGTTGTCCATTCGAGGGAAGATTTACGGTCTTCATACGCCATCTTCATATTTAGACTCTTGAAATCGTACAATCATTTGGAATGGAATAAATCCGGACTTTCCAAATAATCTTGCATTCATAATTTTGAGAAAAACACATTTCATATCGTTATGTTGTTTTATAACGATTAATCCTTGCCTTAATTATTTAATATAATTAATTTCTTTATTTTACGACGCTTCAGGTCAAGGGCGACACTGGCGCTGTTTTCCATCCATTTTGATTTTCACATTTCTCAAAATCTAACCGTTGGATTTTAACGCAACTTATATCGTTGGAAAGATTTTTCCAAGACGGTCCTAGCGGTTTCAGTTTTGGGAAAATCCGACGGTCGGATCTTCCTGTATAATCGTTTAAAAGTTCGTTTTCAAAACGCGAACTACCGTGCTCGATTCGTTATATTTTAATTATATATATATATAATATATAATATAAATATAAATAATTCGCTTAACTCATCGTCCATACATCCATCTCTCCTTTTTACCTTTTCACTTCTTTAAATTACATGAAAATATATTTCATAATTAGGCGGTGAATTGTTCTTTTTATTTTATTTTCATTTTATACTTTATAATTCACATTAAAAAATGTAAATTATAAAACATCATTCCATTTATTTCTTTTCATCTATCTTTTCCAATTATATTATAAATAATGTACATTTTCCTATGACATAAATTATCCTTTTTTATACACATTATAAATAATGTGTGTTTTACCTACGGTCAGGTTCTCTTTTTATATACATTATAAATAATGCATATTCTTCCTACGAGGTACATTCTCTTTCTATATACATTATAAATAATGTATATTCTTCCTACGGTCAAGTTCTTTAAATCTTAACATTATAAAATAGTGTAACTATCATACGGTGGAATTTTCTTTTTATTTAACATTGTGAATGATGTTAAATTTACATACACTTCATCTTCGTTTTAATAACATTGAAAATAATGTTAATATGAATCCTATGGTTAAATTATCCTTCTTAATATACGGTGCTTTTCTATTTATTAACATTGAAAATAATGTTAATATTACATACGGTGCTTTTTCTATTTATTAACATTGAAAATAATGTTAATATTACATACGGTGCTTTTTCTATTTATTAACATTGAAAATAATGTTAATATTACATACGGTGCTTTTTCTATTTATTAACATTACAAAAATACTATTTTCACATGCAATGCATTTTATATTTTGTAACATGACAAAATACTATTTACATACAATGCATTTCATGGTTTTATGATGACCAAAAAAATACTATTTTTCCTACAATGCATTTCATATATTAACACTGACAAAAATACTATTTTTCCTATAATGCATTTCATATATTAACATTGACAAAAATACTATTTTTCCTACAATAGAGTTTTCTTATATTAACATTAAATAAAAATGCTAATTTCATACAATGGAGTTTTCTTATATTAACATTAAATAAAAATGCCAATTTCATACAATGGAGTTTTCTTATATTAACATTGACAAAAATACTATTTTCATACAATGGACAATTTCTATTTTAATATTGACAAAAAAATTTGTCAATTAACATACAGTGAATGATTCTATTTTATATGAACAAAAATAGTCCATCAACATACGGTGTAAAATTCCCTATTAATAATGACAAAAATTTGTCCATAAACATATAGTGTATAATTCTATTTAATAATGACAAAAATTTGTCCATCTCAACATATGGTGACATATTCTATTTTAATAATGACAAAAATTTGTCCATTAACATATAGTGTATAATTCTATTTTATAATGACACAAATTTGTCCATAAACATATCAATTCTATTTACAATTTAAACATGAAAACAAAGGGATCTAATATTAGCCATTCTATTATAGAACCATCATCATCAACATGTCAACCCAAACAGATCTGAATTTATATTTAAACCACGACATATACTGAATAATTTATTTCAATATAAATTTTAAACAAAGGAACTCTCACCTTGATTGGATAATAATTATAATAAATCCAATTAAATTTTCAGAATGTGTCTATCAGTCTCAGCAATTGCTACTCGTCGTTACGGTCCTGTCGGATCTGAAATTTTCAGAATCGGGGTTCATACGCATTAGTTTTCAACGTTTAAAATAAACTGGTTTTTAATAACTGCCGCAGCCACGCTTAAAAGCGTCGCTAAATCTGAAAATAAAATTACCCTTTATAGTTCGTTTTTGTTCAGAATTTCAAATCCAGATTTCTCGATCTGTAGTCGACGAAACGACGAGCCGTTTGTTGGACGACGACCGGGGAGGAGAGGGATATGCACGGCCGGAAGTTGGTTGGGCGCGGCGGCGCCTGGTGGGCCTGGCGGAGGTGCGAGCGGCGGCCGTTCGGGGAGGTGGTGGCGGCTCTACGGTCGACGGGGACGGATGAAATTGGTATGGGATCGAAGGTCTCGGTTTTCTCTTCGAAACGGGTATGAGTTTGCAGAATTCGGTTGTGTATTGGAAGAGAAAAAGGAGTTTGAATTTTTGATCAAAAATGGGTTACGGCGGCCACGATTACGAAGGAGGAAGAAGAACTACTGTTCACTTATACGGCCATATTTATACATGTATTTTAGGGTTTTATATTTTTTTTTAATTATTTAATTAATTAATTCTAGAAATTAACGTTTTCACATACGACCTCCAAACGAAGCTCAACGACTGTCGAACTTAATGTTTTGACGTCTTCTGAACGCGATGGCGCTATCCCCAAGGTCCAATTCTGAAGTTACAGTATGTTTTTCTTTTATTTTCAAATTAAATCGTTTAATTTAAATTTGAACATACGTTTTAATTTCCTGCGGTCACAAACTGACTCCGAAAAATCCATAAAAATTATTTTTGGCATCGTGATGTCGACACGGTCCTAACAAAGTCAATTTCGTCGAATTCTGAGACTGTTCGAAAAATGGCTATTTTCAAGCCGTTCAATTTCAACTGTATTTGACCAAACACAGTTTCTTTCGCCACGCTCACATATTAAATCGAAAAATTCTAGAAATTGAAACTTAGCCATATTATGACATTCCGGATCCCACGAAAGTGGTTTCGTAGAATTCCGAGGTCGTTCGCAAAATGACCATTTTTAACTGTTTCAGAGTTATTTAAAATTGGAAATTTTAAATTTGGACTAAAAATTCAACAAAATTTCCAGAAATAAAATTTTCAAACTGGTTCAGATTTCCGGGTCATTGCAATCTCCCCTCCTTAAGAACTTTTCGTCCTCGAAAAGGAAAAAGAAAAAAAAACAGAAGAGTAGGAACCAACACAGAGAATACTGAAATGATTATGCGTACCTCAAAACAAAATTTAATCTGAGATATCCACTCTGCATTTGGGATAGGCCTGTTTGAAACTCTCTACAGTTTCCCAAGTGCAGTCCCTAGGATCGCCACTCCATTGTACCTTAACAAGGTTGATTCTTTTATTCCTCAGAACTCGGGTTTCCTTGCCAATAATCTTTATCGGCTCTTTCCTCACCGTTAGATTTGGAGTAATGTCCATGACTTGTTGATTTAGTTCATCTTCAATCAAATCTGGGTCATGCACATGCTGGAGGAGTTGGGACACATGAAATACATCATGCACCCCTAGCAACCAGTCGGGCAACTGCACTCGATAAGCCAGGGTACCAATCCTTTCGAGAATAGGGAATGGACCAATGAATCTCGGCGCCAATTTCCCAAACTTACCAAATCGAATCACCCCCCTTAGTGGAGAAACCTTCAAGTACACATGGTCACCAACGGAGAATTGTAAATCTCTTCTACGCTTGTCTGCATAGCTTTTCTGTCGGCTTTGAGCAGCCAGTAACCGCTTCTTAATTTTATCAACTTTGTCTGAAGCTTCTCGGACCATGTCTAGACCCAAAACAAGGCGATCTCCTTTTTCAATCCAACAGGCTGGCGATCTACATGGCTTATCATATAAGGCTTCGAATGGAGACATCTTCAAACTTACTTGATAGCTGTTGTTATATGAGAATTCAACTAAATGCAAGTGATCCTCCCAAGAACCTCCATAATCGAGTATGCAAGCCCGCAACAAATCTTTAAGAATGCGATTCACCCTCTCAGTTTGGCCATCTGTCTGAGGGTGGTATGCGGTACTAAGGTTTAACTTTGTTCCCAACTCATTTTGGAATGCTTCCCAAAACTTGCTAGTGAAGATAGGATCACGGTCGCTAACAATACAGCTAGGAACTCTGTTTAACACGAAAGATTTCCTTTGATTAGACATGAAAATTTTCATTTAGAAAACGATGAAAAGGAAAGGTTTAGTTTTATTACCCATATAGCCTGACTATTTCTTTGAGATAAATTTGTGCCAGACTTTGAGCAGTTCTGGTGGACTTGACAGGTATGAAATGAGCGACCTTGGTGAAGCGGTCCACGATCACCCAAATGCTGTCATTCCCTTTCCTAGTGTGGGGCAACCCATCTATAAAATCCATAGAGACTTGGTCCCACTTCCCTTCTGGTACCGGCAATGGTTGCAACAATCCTGCTGGCTTTTGTTGATCGCTTTTAACTCGCTAACATGTAGGACATCTACTCACATAAATGGATATATCTCTCTTCATATCTTTCCACCAAAACGTGTGCTTTAGATCATGATACATCTTGTTCACACCTGGGTGGATGGAAAGCTTTGATTTGTGCCCTTCATTTAATACTTCCCTGATGAGCTCTGGGATTTTTGGAACACAGATCCTCCCTTGCAATCTAAGGACTCCCTTTTTATCTATTTGGAAGCTCGTGCTTTCGCCTTCTTGAACTCTCTTGATCACTCTTTGGATAAACTTATCCTCCTTTCGGAGGGTAGAAATTTTATCAATCAAAGAAGTGGTAACGATGAAGCTTGCAACCATGACAGCCTTTCTACTGAGTGCGTCTGCCACAACATTGGCTTTACCCGGCGTATACAAGATGTCGAGATCATACGCCGCAAGAAATTCTAGCCACCTTAGCTGCCTTAAATTCAAGTCCTTTTGATCGAAGAGATATTTCAAAGATTGATGGTCTGTGAACAATTCGAATTTTTCGCCCAAGAGATCATGCCTCCAAATTTTTAAAGAAAAGACTATGGCCAACAGCTCTAGGTCATGGACACGATAATTTTTCTCATGCGTCTTTAGTTGACGGCTTGCATACGCAACAACTTTGCCCCTTTGCATCAATACTGCGCCAAGACCACCATTTTGAGAAGCATCGGTATAGACGGCTAGATCTTGGTTGCCATCGATGATGGTTAGCACGGGAGTAGTGATCAAACTCTCCTTTAGCTTTTGGAAGGACTCCTCACACTCTGCCGTCCAAATGAACTTGGTATGTTTCTTGGTGAGCTGTGTTAAAGGGCCAGATAGCTTGGAAAATTTTTTGAAGAACTTTCTGTAATATCCAACCAACCCTAGGAAGCTTCTTACTTCCGTGGGTGTAGTCGGTTGCTTCCAATCTTGAATGGCGGAAATTTTGCTTGGGTCCACAGCAATTCCTTCTTTTGACACAACATGGCCCAAGAATTTTACCTCTTCTTGCCAAAATGTGCATTTCGAAAATTTTGCTTTTATAACATTTCTTTGCAGAATCTCTAGCACTTCTCTTAGTGCCCTTCATGCTCCTCCTTGGTTTTAGAAAAGATCAAGATATCATCAATGAAGACTAAGACGAATTTATTCAAGATCTCTCTGAAGACCCTATTCATCAAGTCAACAAAATAGGCTGGAGCATTGCACAGACCGAACGGCATTACCAACCATTCGTAGAATAAGTCAGGGCCTCTGAAAGCGGTCAAAGGGATGCATTCTTCGGCTATGCGGAGTTGGTGGAAACCTGTGGCTAGGTCCATCTTCGAAAACACCTTGGCTCCATTTAAATTGTCCATCAAATCATTTATGCGAGGCAAGGGGTATTTGTTCTTCAAGGTCTGTTTATTTAGGTCGCGGTAGTCCACACAGAGCCTTAGAGTGCCGTCAGATTTGGGGACAAACACTACAGCTGCTCCCCAATTGGAAAAGCTAAGCCGGATTAATCCCTTCTTCAAGAGCTGTTTGGTTTGGGTACTCAACTCTTCTTTTTCTTTAGGGGTCATCCTTCATATAGCATGAACTACAGGCCTTGCATTAGGGACAAGATCAATTCTGAAATCGATTTCCCTCCGCGGCGGTAAACTATCTACTTCTTCAAACACGTTCGCATAATTCTTGACAATAGGAATATTCTCTGAAGAGATGGGCGTGACTTCTAAAGAAGACCAAAAAGCTTTCCTATCAGGCTTTGAGCCATGGCAAGGTATAGCAATGGTATTTCCTAATCCTGGTTTCGCCTTCACTACTCTTTCTGAGCATAGCACTTCAGCGTCATATTTTGTAAGCCAATCAAGACCAAGGATAATATCAAATTCTGAAAAAACCATAATGATCAAGTCGAAGGGAAATTTGAAACGAGAGTAAGAAATAGGCACCCTGCAGTATAAATCAAGGATGATAGAACCCCCTACAGGATTATGAACATTAGTTGGCTCTTTAAGGATTCTTTGCGTTAAATTTAACTTCTTAACCATGTTGCTAGAAACAAAACTTCTTGATGCGCCCGTATCAAACAAAGCAGTGACCGGAATATTTTTAATAGAAACAGTACCATCCAGAACATCAGGCTTACCTCCCTCAGTAGGTGCAGAGGAAGATGGTGTACCTGCTCCCTCATAGACATGGGTAATCTGAGCTCCTTTCAGCAGTGGGCAGTTGGCCTTGACGTGACCCTTCTTATGGAAGTCGTAGCAGTCCTTGGTGCTATCACTCCTAGCCTTCTTTGGGTTCTTGCACTCCGAGCTATAATGTCCAAATTGCTGGCAGTTAAAACATTGCACCTTTGACTTATCCCCCTTCTTAGCGGCTCCCGAACTACTCCCTTCAGTCTTTTTCTCAGGCTGCTTCCTTTAGTTGTTGTTGTTAGCTAAGCTCCTCTCTCTGTCCTGCTGAGAAACCTTCTTGTCAATCTCTTCATAAAGGCAAGCGAACTCCACCATCTTATTGAAGGAAAGGTCGATGTGGGCAGTGACTCTATCAATATATTTCCTTGCAAGGCCATTTATGAATCTCTTATTCTTCTGAAAGTCATCTCGAATCAGTTCAGGTGCATAACGGGAAAGGTCCTCGAACCTACGAACATACTCTGAAATGGACTTGTCGCCTTGCTTCAGATTGGCGAATTCGTCGTGTAGCCTTTCTACCTCCTGCCTCGGAATGTATTTGTCATTGAAAAGCTCCTTAAATCTATCCCAAGACATATTATCTTCGTCGCCTCCAATGTTGACCACCTACCACCAGTTTTGCGCTTCACCCTGAAGATGCCATGCTGCAGTGAATCTCTTTCTCTGATCATCTAGTCCCAGTCCTCCAAATATCTTTTCGCAATTTTTCAGCCACGCCTGAGCTTGTACCACGGTCTCGGAACCGGTGAATGGAACTCCACCTAAATTCTTGAACTTCTTTGCCACCTTATCCAAATCAAAAGGCTGAGGCGGTGGTGGTGGTGGGGGTTGTTGTTGGACAGTGGGCTCCTCGGTTTCAGTGGTATTTCTCCTTCTCCTAGCGGCTCTAGCAGCAGCGGTACTCATTTTAAGTTAGTTCTGTACAATCAGGGGACGAGTCAGAACAACTTTAATGATGATTTAAGAAATGATAAGATAAAAGGATAGATAAAAGATGGTGATAAAGTGACTGACTATTATGTATCCTTATGAAATGTTCGCCGTAGAATAATGTGATTCTACGTAAACGAGTTACTATAAATATGTTATATTCCGCTTTGTAAACCTGGCTCTGATACCAACTGTGATGACCCCAAACTTCCACGAGTGAAAGCAAGGAGAAACCATATGGAATACAACATAATTATAATATAACAATTCACAGGAAACAACATAGCATAGGAAATCCATAAAGTAACAACATCATAGCAGCGGATATATAACGTCATCAGCAATAGAAATCCACAGTCACAGAATCTAAATTATTACAACAAGTTTTTTTATTTAGAAAATGACATAAGTTCCAACTCCAAATTAAATAACATGAAATGGAAATAAGTCTGATGTCTGAAATAAAAGGAAAAATGCGAATAAAGCAAAAGATAGAGGGTCTTCGAAGCTCCAAGTCATCACCTCTTCACCAAAGCAAATTCCAAGAGAGAGAATATAAGCAGCTCCAAAGAAAACTCCAAGCGGAAAGGAAACCTGTCTACTTGGCTGCCCGTGTGGAAGAGAGGGCACCCAAGTTTGCAAAAAGGTGAAACAAACGATGGGTCAGTCGTGGGACTGGTGTGAGAATTCTTAACTAACTTAACTCACACAAAATAAGGCAAATCCAAAGACCACGCCGCTAACGCGGAACGGGTTGTACCAATGGATTGCTGTGCATAACTACAGTGTCAGTACAGATAAATAAAACGTAACACAACGCAATGTCTTTTGAAAAATGGAACCACCATAAGACTCAGGTCCCATCACACAATGCAACGCACACCAAGAGGATAGAGTTTTACCTTATGGTGGTTAAACATGCTAAATACGCCGAATACGAAGCTAATACTATCATTAAAGTGTATAGTTTTTAGAACAAAACAAAGCAATGTATTAATCCTAGGACGCATAGGTACCATATATTATGCCTCCAATACTAGTAATACAATCAAATCCGTCGGGTCGTATTGGAAAGTTGGGTTTCCATCATGAGTCCAGGCTAGGGAGGACTCCTTACCGATTCGAGACACTCTAGTTAATGCCTCAGGATTACCCGCAGTTAACCCTTGGAAATGGCAGGGCCGGTCCTCAAATACAGCTTAGAGGATTGGCAATTCCTAAGCACACGTTCCCCGGTCCTATAGGACCTATCCGAGGCGCCTCATTTCATCATCCACAAAAGTAAAATGACTACTAACTAGAAAGAAACGTGCTACTTTCCCTGCGTTCCCTTCCCCCTTTTTAGATTCAGCCGGTGTGTGAGGCTCGTGAAGTCATGCATCCCATACCACAAGGTTCTGCTTTTCAACAAGAAACCTTAATCATTTCATCTTAGCATGCCACACTGTCACTCCATACCGTGCCATCGACCGTCTGTCAATATATAAACAGGTGTTAAGTAGAGAAAGAATTCTCTACCACCAACATTTTTATTTTAACAGAAAACCGACAACATGATATTTAATGGGGTACGATGTCAGACACACCATCCATTTACACCCATGCTCTAGGTCTGAGCGAGGGTCAAATCCGTGAAACCAACGCGTACGTTTGGACAATTACCACGACTTTTGAATCGGGAGCTACCCAATTCAGAGTCTTGATCGTTGTCCATTCGAGGGAAGATTTACGGTCTTCATACGCCGTCTTCATATTTAGACTCTTGAAATCGTACAATCATTTGGAATGGAATAAATCCGGACTTTCCAAATAATCTCGCATTCATAATTTTGAGAAAAACACATTTCATATCGTTATGTTGTTTTATAACGATTAATCCTTGCCTTAATTATTTAATATAATTAATTTCTTTATTTTACGACGCTTCAGGTCAAGGGCGACACTGGCGTTGTTTTCCATCCATTTTGATTTTCACATTTCTCAAAATCTAACCGTTGGATTTTAACGCGACTTATATCGTTGGAAAGATTTTTCCAAGACGGTCCTAGCGGTTTCAGTTTTGGGAAAATCCGACGGTCGGATCTTCCTGTATAATCGTTTAAAAGTTCGTTTCCAAAACGTGAACTACCGTGCTCGATTCGTTATATTTTAATTATATATATATAATATACAATATAAATATAAATAATTCGCTTAACTCATTGTCCATACATCCATCTCTCCTTTTTACCTTTTCACTTCTTTAACTTACATGAAAATATATTTCATAATTAGGCGGTGAATTGTTCTTTTTATTTTATTTTCATTTTATACTTTATAATTCACATTTAAAAATGTAAATTATAAAACATCATTCCATTTATTTCTTTTCATCTATCTTTTCCAATTATATTATAAATAATGTACATTTTCCTATGGCGTAAATTATCCTTTTTTATACACATTATAAATAATGTGTGTTTTACCTACGGTCAGGTTCTCTTTTTATATACATTATAAATAATGTATATTCTTCCTACGAGGTACATTTTCTTTCTATATACATTATAAATAATGTATATTCTTCCTACGGTCAAGTTCTTTAAATCTTAACATTATAAAATAGTGTAACTATCATACGGTGGAATTTTCTTTTTATTTAACATTGTGAATGATGTTAAATTTACATACACTTCATCTTCGTTTTAATAACATTGAAAATAATGTTAATATGAATCCTATGATTAAATTATCCTTCTTAACATATGGTGCTTTTCTATTTATTAACATTGAAAATAATGTTAATATTACATACGGTGCTTTTTCTATTTATTAACATTGAAAATAATGTTAATATTACATACGGTGCTTTTTCTATTTATTAACATTGAAAATAATGTTAATATTACATACGGTGCTTTTTCTATTTATTAACATTACAAAAATACTATTTTCACATGCAATGCATTTTATATTTTGTAACATGACAAAATACTATTTACATACAATGCATTTCATGGTTTTAAGATGACAAAAAAAAATACTATTTTTCCTACAATGCATTTCATATATTAACATTGACAAAAATACTATTTTTCCTACAATGCATTTCATATATTAACATTGACAAAAATACTATTTTTCCTACAATAGAGTTTTCTTATATTAACATTAAATAAAAATGCTAATTTCATACAATGGAGTTTTCTTATATTAACATTAAATAAAAATGCTAATTTCATACAATGGAGTTTTCTTATATTAACATTGACAAAAATACTATTTTCATACAATGGACAATTTCTATTTTAATATTGACAAAAAAATTTGTCAATTAACATACAGTGAATGATTCTATTTTATATGAACAAAAATAGTCCATCAACATACGGTGTAAAATTCCCTATTAATAATGACAAAAATTTGTCCATAAAGATATAGCGTATAATTTTATTTAATAATGACAAAAATTTGTCCATCTCAACATATGGTGACATATTCTATTTTAATAATGACAAAAATTTGTCCATTAACATATAGTGTATAATTCTATTTTATAATGACACAAATTTGTCCATAAACATATCAATTCTATTTACAATTTAAACATGAAAACAAAGGGATCTAATATTAGCCATTCTATTATAGAACCATCATCATCAACATGTCAACCCAAACAGATCTGAATTTATATTTAAACCACGACATATACTGAATAATTTATTTCAATATAAATTTTAAACAAAGGAACTCTCACCTTGATTGGATAATAATTATAATAAATCCAATTAAATTTTCAGAATGTGTCTATCAGTCTCAGCAAATGCTACTCGTCGTCACGGTCCTGTCGGATCTGAAATTTTCAGAATCGGGGTTCATACGCATTAGTTTTCAACGTTTAAAATAAACTGGTTTTTAACAACTGCAGCAGCCACGCTTAAAAGCGTCGCTAAATCTGAAAATAAAATTACCCTTTACAGTTCGTTTTTGTTCTGAATTTCAAATCCAGATTTCTCGATCTGTAGTCGTCGAAACGACGAGCCGTTTGTTGGACGACGACCGGGGAGGAGAGGGCTATGCACGGCCGGAAGTTGGTTGGGCGCGGCGGCGCCTGGTGGGCCTGGCGGAGGTGCGAGTGGTGGTCGTTCGGGGAGGTGGTGGCGGCTCTACGGTCGACGGGGACGGATGAAATTGGTATGGGATCGAAGGTCTCGGTTTTCTCTTCGAAACGGGTATGAGTTTGCAGAATTCGGTTGTGTATTGGAAGAGAAAAAGGAGTTTGAATTTTTGATCAAAAATGGGTTACGGCGGCCACGATTACGAAGGAGGAAGAAGAACAACTGTTCACTTATACGGCCGTATTTATACATGTATTTTAGGGTTTTATATTTTTTTTTAATTATTTAATTAATTAATTCTAGAAATTAACGTTTTCACATACGACCTCCAAACGAAGCTCAACGACTGTCGAACTTAATGTTTTGACGTCTTCTGAACGCGATGGCGCTATCGCCAAGGTCCAATTCTGAAGTTACAGTATGTTTTTCTTTTATTTTCAAATTAAATCGTTTAATTTGAATTTGAACATACGTTTTAATTTCCTGCGGTCACAAACTGACTCCGAAAAATCCAGAAAAATTATTTTTGGCATCGTGATGTCGACAAGGTCCTAACAAAGCCAATTTCGTCGAATTCTGAGACTGTTCGAAAAATGGCTATTTTCAAGTCGTTCAATTTCAACTGTATTTGACCAAACACAGTTTCTTTCGTCACGCTCACATATTAAATCGAAAAATTCTAGAAATTGAAACTTAGCCATATTATGACATTCCGGATCCAACGAAAGTGGTTTCGTCGAATTCCGAGGTTGTTCGCAAAATGGCCATTTTTAACTGTTTCTGAGTTATTTAAAATTGGAAATTTTAAATTTGGACTAAAAATTCAACAAAATTTCCAGAAATAAAATTTTCAAACTGGTTCAGATTTCCGGGTCATTACAGCGTTAGAGTTGTATACGTGAATGGTCGAATAACATTCACGCTAGTGTCATTCCATCTCTTTTGTCAGAAAGAGAAAATTGCCTCATCGAGCGACAATGAACTTAGATACTCTACTTGCATCAACCACGGAGTTGAGTAAGCTCGTCAATCATGAAAGTAAGCAAACGCTGTTAGGGAGTTATTCGGGCTCCTTTGTTCATGCTTTGGCATTATCCGAAATAGTCATCATAGTATTGTTGAGTCTATCCCTCCTGCTTGGTTCCATTGAGCTTGACAATCAGGAATGTTGGATCGATCAATGAAATTGTTTCTTTGCGAAATTATACATTCCTGTCAGTGTTTTACGGGGCTTTTCTTTTGTCTTGATCGTTTCAGGAGTCAGATGACGCTCCGTTCTTTGTCATGAAAACATTGAGAACATCCATTTCAATATAGATATCCTCTTGTTGCAGGAATTTGTCTGTCTCAGGACAAAATTCATCAACGTTTCTGGGAAAATTTCATGATATAAAGATCCTGAGGTATGTTCCAGAGGTGAATCCGCCAAGGCCCTTTAGTGGTCTCGTTACGGAGAGACTTCGAAGTCTGAGTTATCCAGAATATCGGGTACTATTGCTATCAACATCATAGATGGTCCAGGTCGATCTACAGATGCTGTTGCAGCATCGAATCTTTTGGGGAATGAATGTAGGGTCTCGCCGGACCTTTGTTTGATTAAATTGAGTAAATGACCAATGCGTTCCAGCGGTTGATCAATTCGGAAGCACGCCACCAAAAATTCTATGACAATGTAAGTCAAGATCCAGAAATGGTAGCTTGAAGTGCAGGGAATTGCTGAAATCCCTGATGTCTCGTGTAAAAGAGTTTTGATTGATGTTGTTCACGTCACCTTTGAGGTGTGCCACGTCTAGTGAAGCATCAATTAATATTAGAATTTGGCCTTCATCTTTAAGAAGTTGTTGCCAATTGTCCAATTTAGCGCTGGTGCCCACAGCATGAACTCTTAAAGTGAATGGAAGCTGGTCTCTGGCTTCTTGGTTCCGTATATATTATAGCCGTCAATTAGGCTTCTGTCTGTTAATTTTGGATGGTGATCCACTATTTGGACGTATGTAGATTAATCTTGATGAGTCATTCTTTTAGTCACAGTCTGGGATCTTGCGGAACTTTGATGATAGTAAACGCGCATAAAGTCAGAGGATAGTCGAATTACGTTACTCGAAACTTAAATCCCATGCCCCCCCATTTACGGGGGCTTTGCTATGCAGTGCAATAAATCTATTTCTTCTATGAATTCATACTCCCTCAACAAGTTGTGAGTTATAGATCAAAACAAAATGATTTGTTCATGTCGGGCTCATGGTATTCTTTGGTCTCCCCTCCAAGCTATAAGGATCGGTGTTGGGTGGTGATAAGGTCAAATTATAGTCACCTCGAATGCTTCCACTTGCCCCAATTATTAAGGAATGGAAAGCTTCATATTGAAGTTGAGTTTGATTTGAAGCATTCATCTGAATTGGAGCAGAGGCTGGTCAGGCTCCGTTTAAGTTTGCAGTGGCTCTTACGTTGCCATCGTTTTCATCCAAAATGTTACGGTCATAAGTTGCACACTGCACATGTCTGGGAGGAGGTTGATTGTACCTTGTTTCATTCAAAACGATGTTGCCAACTTGTCCTAGGGTCTCATGTGATCTGGACCACGGAGCAGGGAGTGTTTGAGCCAAGTTCATTGTCGCTTGAATTCCCATGGTGCTCGCTCCAATGAGCAAATCATACTTGCTCGGCCTTCCATCTATTCGAGTAAGGAAATTGTCCATCATTTTCTATCGTTCCCGGAGAAGTTCATCTTGCCGAGCATCTAGGTTCTCAATTCTACAAAGGTACCATCCATTTCATATCTAGTCTAACATGTTGGGGAATCATTGTAAGAAGAAATCTACTTACTTCTTTCGTTCCTAGCACCTTCTACGCCAATATCCTTAGCATGGAAAATTTTCTATCTTCCTTCTTCTTAGCCCTTGAGTCGAAGTATCAGGCAATTCACTTCCTTGCAAGCTAGAAGTCAAAGTAATGGTGTGCCCCCTTGTCTGGGGTCTCTTAGTAGGGAAGTCGGTCGGGACTAGCAAATGGACGTTCACTTTGCATCCATTCCGTGGTCCTCAAGTGGCCTGTCAGGATCGAGGTATAATTTAGACACAGACATATAAGTTATGCCATTTGTAAATATTTTCAACAGTATGCCCCCAGTCCAGGGGTAATGGCAAAGGATCGACAGTTGTATCACATCCCTTTTAAATTTAGACATGGATGCATGGAAAAGAAACATTGCTTTCAAAGCTTAAGCGATTGAGTTATCCAAGTGCTCGAGTCATTGCATTTTCCATTTAGTATATTTGCGAGGTGGCACACGTCGTTGCACTGGGGCTATGGTCAGTCACAAATGGGTGTGTATGCTGATTTGATATATCACTCTTTTAGCCTCCTTTCGGTCGTCGCCTTGAGTCGCATGAGAAGTTTAGCATTGGGCATCAGCTTTAGCCTTCTGGACGTGGCCCTTCGTTTGTTTTCCACTGGCACGCTGCTATTGTTGCGAGTAAGGCCCTCGCGTTCTTGACTAGTTACCTTTTGTAAACCTGCATTTAGTAATTAAAATTTTGTTTCTTTCGCATTGTCTTGTGTTAGACCCAAAAGTGGTTCTAACACCCAAATTGATTAAAAGCAAATAAGATGAGATAAAAATAAAAATGAACACACAGGATTTATAGTGGTTCGGCGAAGAGATGCCTACGTCCACTTATCTTTCACTATATTCACTGATTCAGTTGTAAATACAATGTAATGGTCACTCGATTTCACTCACAACTCGCTTATATTCACTCAATAGATTAAAACAAATAATGAAAGAAGATTTGGATTCTCTGGGAGCAATGGAGTTCGGATTATGGAGGTGGCTGAATTCTTAAAGTGCTGAAAAAAGATCCTTCTCTTTCTCTCCAGACGGGGTATTTATAGGTGTGAATTTGCTTGAAACTTGATCCGGGTCGGGGCCACATGTCGTCCATCCCACTATCTTCGGGTTCGGATGAGCTATTATGTTGACAACGCATCAAAGGAACGGACGTTATGGGTAGGAACAGGTCACAGCCGGTCCGGATATCCAGGCGCTTTTGCAGGAGAATAATATGGAACATGGGCTCTGGTCGGAGACGCACAGATAAGGGGTTCGGATCGGGATATCCGATCCGACCCGGATTGGCTTGGATGCAACGCTCTCTTCTTCTCTAATCTACTCCGCTCCGATCCATTTTCGTGGCAAACAGGTGGCTTTCCGATCCAATTGAAATCATGTTGCCCTCCGATCCGATTAGATATACCTTACCAATTTCCTCAGCAGCAGTTCACCGATCCGAACAGAGGACTCTATCCGACCCGAACCGATATGTTTCTCTGACCCGACCCGAACAGCTGCTGCTATCCAATCTAGATTGTAGTGTCTTCTCCAATCCGAACCGAAGTCTTCTAATTAAAAATGCTCTTCAATGTCTGGTTTCTTGACTTTGTGTTGCCTAGTTCACAAAGTAGGCTAACACTTTGCCCCCTCAAAGGATGCTTCTGTGGGGAACGGAGCATGCTTTGACTACCATAGCGCAAAAGCTTCATCTTTCCTTTCGAATTCACACGTTAAGTTGTCGTACTTCATCCTGTTCGGTTCGGATTCCGACCCAAACGGATTTCTGGCTTGGGTTCCGACCCGAACAGATCTTCTTCCTCCTGTACTCTGCGATGAACCAGTGGGCCAAGCCATATTACTGGGCTTTTCAAGCCGGTCCGATCGGGAATACGAATAGTCAGCCTGTTGTTTATATAAATTCACTTCTTCTTTTCTTTCATTTATTGTTTTCGTTTATCCGAACCGATTCCATATCGAAGCTCCAGCTTTTCCAAGAAACTTCAAAATTTTCGCTTCCGTCTTCGAATCAAACACATAGGTAGTCTTGTAATCTTGAATCCTGTTGCCATAATCGCTTTTAATTTACCTTCACGGTTAATTTGAACGACTTTAACAAAGTAATTGAATAATTCCATCACTGCGCCTTCTTCCTTCCTCCGTCTTCGTCGTCAATGACATCGACGCCATTTCGAAGCGTTGGAGGAAAGTATTGACATTTGAGTACTCAATCTCTCGACTTTAATTAAAGCTTGGGATTTCGAGTTGGGTTCGCTATTTAAGAGGAGGAAGAGGAAGAAAACTGAAGAAGGTTGGTTCGGGTAGGGGAACAGTAGGAGGAAAAGAGGAAAAGAGGGAAATTTACGGAGCCGGATCGGGTCGGAGCAATAGGGCCAAGAAATGGGTCTTAAACTGCTTGACCGGGCCGGGTCGGATCTACAAATACAATGAAGGTCATGACTTATGCGCTCAGATCGGACCCGATTGAAAAACAAAAGAAGGAATAGGGGTCTGGTCCTCCAAGTTAATCCGACCCGCTCCGGGTATCAATCTCCGAACCGATCCGGATATATCTTACTGAGTGTGAGCCTTTGTTCATCCGATCCGAACCCGTTATCTGCACCCGAACCGAACACCACTCAATCTAAAATACAAGCTTTCGTCCAACTATTTAAAAGATATTACTTCCAACTTTACGAACAGTTAGGATAGTGCCTTGCGGACATAAGTGAACATTAAGAACTACTCTGACTATCACTTTCTCTTCAAAGTTTCGTCTTACATTGTTGTACTTTTACTTTGCATTTCTCACATTTGCTGCACACATTTTAGTTCACACACATACACAGGGGGGCACGGGATAATTTACTCTAATCTGTGCTATTGCTTCTTCAATAGTTCTATGACAATGAGACCCAGACGCTCTTCCCGACTAGCTGAGAGGAAAGAAGCCCCGGAAACTTCTAACAAAATCACTCTTGAGGATATATCTTCTTCGTCTGATCCAGAATGGGACAGTGAGGGTCCAGACTACGGGGTTGGAAATCGAGAAAGCAACGAGGCGTCTTCAGAGAACGAGGTTTCTCTGGGTTTTGAGGAGGAAGGAGGGATCGGTGACGATCGAGCCCCTGACGAATTTGAATCAGCCATTATATTGGAATCACCTCCAGATTCCGTAGAATCGACAATCGACAACGATCGACTTGTTCGAATTTGCTTAAAATATGGAATAATGAAAAGGGACACCCTAGTGCCCTCACGCTCTGACCGTCCCCACAACCCTCCAGAAGGATATATGACGGTCACTCGATTGATGTGCATGGTCGGCGCCATTCCTCCATTCTCTCCTTTCATTGTTGATTTCTTAAGACAAATGCGGATTGCCCCCATGCAGCTGCATCCCAATTCATATGCCTATCTGCACACCTTGTACATAGCATATCTTGAAGTCCTAGGCATAGAGCTCACGTTCGATGACGTTCACTTCTTCTATAATTTCAAGCATCGGACTCGAGAGACTCCATCCTTCTGCTACTTTGAATCAGTCCCAAAAAGGAAGATAATCTCTGCACCATTTAGCAGTAAAGCTGGAGATTCCAGACTAGAATGGTTCTACGTGAAGCAACAGCCTGGATGCGCCAGGAGATGGACAAAATCAAGTAAAGCGTTGATTTTCTAAATCCGGACTCTATACACTTGAATCATTACCCTGACCTGTTTTCCTTTTTATTTGCAGTCGACAATCCCAAACAGATATCAGATCAGGTGTTCTTTGATCGGATGCACCGACTTCTTAATGGCGATCAAAAATTCTTGACTATCGACGAGGTCCTTAAAGATGAATACCTTCACTTTCATGGGCTGCTATCCGTTTTTCGTAGCATCGGTCATGGGACGGTCCCTTACGCATACATTCCTCCAGTGGAGATAGTTCCAGAGACAGGAGAAGGCTCGGGAATTCCTACAGTGCCTCTTCAACCTTCACCTTCTCCATCTTCCACACAAGATGATGAATTGGCTAATCTGGCCGAAAAGCATCGTGAAGGGTATATTGCCCCCGAGGAAACTACTTCTCTAGACAAGTCAAAATCCCCAGTAGATTCGCCACTTCATGCTTCCGAAGGGGATGTTCCTAGTACTGATGAGCACATATTTCAGGGTTTGGGGGATCTCCCCTTACCTGAGACTATATATACTTCAGAGGATTTCAGGAAGGATCCTTTAGTCTTCACCTCTTCTGAAGAAACCACTCCCGCTAAGGCCAAAGAGCCTGCCCGCACTAGTCTAGCTTCAGACTCGGGTTGGTTGGGGGGGAACACACCACTTAGGATACACTTTACACCACAGCATTAACATTCATTGCACTTCTTTCTCCATGAATCCATTAATTCTAAACTTCGTTTGATTTATCGTGCAGGTACAATGTCTCGATCCTACTACGATATAAGAAAGCTTCGTCGCAGCATGACCAATCCTCCTCAGGATGTCGAGTATGATCGCCGGGATGATCGTGGTAGGGAGGAGAGAAGACCTTATGATTCTTATCGCTCTCGATCCTCACGTTCTCGTTCACCGGTTCGGCCAGAACAAGATAAATATAAGGGCTATCAAAGCCGCAGGGAGGAGGACAGACCACCATCTAAAGACTCCACTTCCTCCCATGAAAAGCGGGGAAGAGAGAGAACTCCTCCAAAAGAAACTAGGTCTCGAAGTAAGCACAAGGTCCCTGCCACTAAGCGACCTACGTCGGATAAAGAGACTACTGAATCCTCTTCACATAGGGGCACCGAATTATCAATTCCCGCTCCTCCCCCACTAGATGCGGGAACTGCAGTAAAGCTGGCATATTTAGAGGAGCAATTTCCCGAGCACTACTTCGAGACTTTGACCTTTCTACCTACCCTTGAACCTATTTCTTCTAATTGGGCAGATGAGGCCAAAGCAAAGATTGATTTGGTGGAAAAACAATATACCGAGATGTTCAAGTATTCACGCAATCTTTCTAGAATCATCCGCACTCTAATCACAAATGCCAATTCAATGCAAAAGACCGCAGAGGAGGACGCTAAGGCCTTAAAAGCTCTAGGAAAAGATTTAGAAGACACTCAAGCTTAGTTAGCTGTCGCTCAAAGGAACGCTTCTAACTTCAAACAACAATTCGAGGACTTGCAAAAGCGTTATCATGACTTGCTTGAGTCTCACACTCAGGAGCGCTCTGAACTAAAAAAGCAAGCTGACGAGGCCAAGTCAGAAGCTGCTAAGACACACCTTGCTTATGCTGAGCTTGAACGGAAAAACGCCGAGCTAGCAGAGAGGAGTGCTGAATTAGAAAAGAAGAATGCCGACTTGGCTTCAAAGCTGTTGGAGGCAGAGAATAGGGCTGCCCTGGCCGAGGGCAATGTAGAATGTGCTATTAAATCTGCGGAGGAAGCCCGCAAGCAACTATCAGAGGCGGAGGCTGATATTCAGGGCTTCGGCGAGCTAATGATTGAATTCTTCGCACACATTATTTGTCGTCGAAACATTTCTTGGATCGAGGACTACCCATCCACTCTGGTTCAAGTATGGAATCAAATCGTTGAGTGGGAAAAAGAGGAACTTAAGGTCGATTCCCTCGATGAGGATAAACTGATGTAGAAATACTTGAGAGATGATGAACCGGAGCGCCTAGCTGAAGGGCGCCGCCTTATTGCTGAGGCCATGGAAGAAGAGAGACAGAAGTCTAAACAAAAAACCATTCTCGAAGCTGGTTCCTCTTCCTCTTCCCCTGCAACTCCCGAAGTAGAAGGGTATGATCCCGAAAATCCGGGAATTCCCCGAACAACTTTACTATCCCCTATTCCTGAAATAGCCCCAGAGGTAGTAGTCACCCCCGCCGAGAAGTCTTCGGAAGGTATCCCCATCTTTTCTCCTTAATTTGCCAAAGCTATTACTACCTTTCGCTATGTGATTGAACATACGATGAGAGACCCATTGGTTTCACCAGAGTTGATAACTGTTGCTTCTCATTCTGTAGGTGTCGAATCATCCGAAAAGACAGATGCAGCTCAAGGAGCTGCCACTGGGACAAAGCCCGCAGATGGGGCCAAAAAAGGGGATGACAAGGCTGCTTCTATAGACTTGGGAGAAGGAAGTGAGCCAACTAAGGTCACCACTCCCCATGATGAAGAAACGATAGCAGCTTTAAAGGACGACGGCGGAGACGGGGGGCATGGAGAGGAACCATAAGTTGCAATAACCGGGGAGTCAAAAAGCGCTGATGACGTTACCTTGGCTGCAATGAAGGCTGATCAAGACAAGCGGTTGCAATTAAAAGCTGAAGAGCTAGACCCCGAAGTCCTCAAACCCCTCGCAGTCGTGGATGCGGGATCAAGGTTAGTTGTTAAGCTCTCAACTAGATCTATTACGGAAGAACTCGCTAAAAAATCTTCTCTTGATTCCAGTGCCCCGCCCTCCGGGAAGAAGTCTACTGGCTCCAGCACCGCATCTTCAGGAAAAAAGAAGTCCAAACGAATCTTGACCGAAGCTGAGAAAGAAGCAAAAGATGCGGAGAAAGCCGCCAAGAAATCCAAGGCTCATTCCAAATCTAAATAGTGGATTGCCCTGTATCTTTTTAGCATTTTTGTGAACCAATAATTGCTGCTACACAAGTAGCTCCTGCATTTTCTTTTTCAGCTATTTTCCTGTACAAATTCATTCAGTTGTAAATAAAAAATAACTCATTTTTTGCAATGTTTGTTTGTTGGTAGTTCTGCACTTATGTAAAAATGCATGTCTATAGTTATGAAACGAAGTTGTGGAAGGGGAAATATGCGTGTACATAAGTGTCCCCAGTCAATTTCCACAAGTTATTCAATGCTTAACTAAGCAATCTGAAAGCTCCCGATTTTCCGACGGGATAGCACCTCCTGTGCCATCAGTACCTGTCGTTTTTTTTTTATATACTCTCCCTCTTTCTCTTGAGAGTTAGAGTTCGAGTTCAGTTATCTGCTTATTCCCCGGTCTTTCAACGGGGAAAGATTTCTTTCTCAGCGCTCAATCAGAGACGCTTTTATACTCTCTCTCTTTCTGGAGAGTTAGAGTTAGGAGGAGAATCTCTTTTTCAGCGCTCAGTCGGAGACGCTTTTATACTCTCTCTCTCTCTGGAGAGTTAGAGTTAGGAGTAGAATCTCTTTTTCAGCGCTCAGTCGGAGACGCTTTTATACTCTCTCTCTCTCTCTCTGGAGAGTTAGAGTTAGGAGTAGAATCTCTTTTTCAGCGCTCAGTCGGAGACGCTTTTATACTCTCTCTCTCTGGAGAGTTAGAGTTAAGAATGTCGTTTTCTCATTCTTTTATGTCTTATCGCACAAATAGTCGTTGTGCTTCTTTTTATGTTTAAATCGTTTTCAACCTTTTTAGGCTGTGAGTCACCCTGTACTTCATACCTACAACAAAATAATTAACAAATGTATATACGTAATGCATAAAAGTAAATAACACACAATATTTTTATAGTGGTTCAGCTAAGTCGTAGCCTACATCCACTTTATAGTCCTTTATTCATATCGTCAGATTTTCCCAAGGCAAGTCGTGCCTTATTACAGAGTTCATAAGAAAAATAACGCAAAGTACAGTGCTTTTTAATCCAAATATCGCATTAAGTGTTGGGCGTTCCATGCTCTGGGGACTCCTTCGCCATCCACGGTCGTTAACTTGAAGGTTCCTTTTTCAATTTTTCGTTGAATGACAAAGGGTCCTTCCCATTTTGGACCAAGGTGGGGAAGGGATGGAAAGACTCTCTTTAGTACCAAATCTCCTAGTTCAAAAGTTCTGAGGCGAACTTTTTTGTCGTAATAGCGTGCCATCTGACGCCGATGTCTTGCTGCACGCAAATCTGCTTCGTCCTTTTTCTCTTCAACTTCATCAAGAGACTCAAGTAAAAGTGCCCGATTTGTCATCGGGTCATAATATGTCACCCTGTGGGAAGGGACTTCTAGTTCAACTGGAATTACAGCTTCTGAGCCAAAGGAGAGAGAGAAAGGGGTATGACCGGTGGCCGTTTTAAATGTTGTTCGATATGCCCACAAAGCTAGGGGCAATTCATCAACCCACTTTGCCTTTGCACGCTCTAATCGCTTCTTGAGGATGGATTTTATTACTTTGTTTATTGCCTCTACTTGCCCATTCGATTGCGGATAGGCAACTGCAGTATATCGCTTGTCTATCTTATACTTTTGGCAAAAATTTCTGAATTCTGTGCTATCAAATTGGGTCCCGTTGTCAGTTATAATCGTCCTTGGGATCCCGAATCGACATATAATATTTCTAACCACAAAACTTATCACCTTTCTTGTTGTGATTTTGGTCAAGGGCTCAGCTTCTACCCACTTCGTAAAATAGTCCACGGCGACTATTGCATACTTAGCTCCTCCTTTAGCAATTGGTAGAACTCCAATGATATCAATTCCCCATGTGGCAAATGGCCAGGGACTCACCATTGATTTAAGCTGGGTCGACGGTGCCCTGGGGATTTTGGCGAATCTCTGGCACTTATCGCAGCGTCGTGAATAATCAGCTGCATCTTTATTGATCGTAGGCCAGAAGTATCCGTACCGCAATATTTTCTTTGCTAAAGTTTGACCTCCTGTATGATCTCCACACTCACCTTCGTGTACTTCTCTTAGTACACGCTTGATGTCGTCGTGTGCTATACATCGTAACAGGGGCATAGAAAATCCTTGCCTATAGAGAGTATCATCTTGTATGACATATCTGGTAGCTTTGCGAACTACAGCTCTTTTCTCACTCTTCTTCAATGGGAGTGTCCCATTCTTAAGGAAATTCTTAATTGGAGTCATCCATGACTCCTTCTCTGGTTCTGCTTCAAAAGCGAACTCAATTTCCATTGACTCAAAGCTTGGCGACTCCAACGTTTCAATTGGAATTACTTCAGTTTCTTCTGGATTGTCGGAGCTAGCCAGCTTTGCCAGTCTATCCGCTTTCTGGTTTTCTACTCTGGGAATATGTGTTATGTTGTACCGATCTAAGCTATTCAATAGCTCTTTCACTTTCTTGAGGTAGGCGATAAGTCGAGGTCCTCGAGCCACGAATTCCTCTCGCACTTGACAAACAACAATTTTAGAGTCACAAAATATGTCTATCATTTTTACTCCGAGGTCTTTAGCAAGCTTCAGCCCGGCAATCAGGGCTTCATATTCTGAGTCATTGTTAGTTGCCGAAAATTCTAATCGCAGGGCGTAATATAACGACCGTCCCTTGGGAGTGACTAAGACAATTCCAGCTCCGGACCTTCGGTCATTCTTGGCTCCATCCATATATAGCTTCCACGGATTCATCTTTAGTTCATCCTCGGATTTAACCACTCTGTCATTGATTATTTCCTCCTCTGGAATGGTGAATTCCGCAATAAAGTCCGCTAGAGCTTGCCCCCTGATTGACTTTCGTGGCTGAAAATTCAAATCAAACTAACTTAGTTCTATGTTCCATTTGATCAACCTTCCCGATGCTTCGGGCCTCTGTAACACCTGCCTTAAAGGCTGGTCGGTGTATATGGTTATTGGATGGGCTTGGAAATAGTGACGAAGTTTTCGGGATGCGATCAGGAGGCTGTAAGCAAGCTTCTCAATTTTTGGGTAATTGCGCTCTGCCGCTGCTAATTTCTTACTTACATAATACACCGGCCTTTGTACATTGTCTTCTTCTCGAACCAGGGCTGTGCTGACAGCGTGAGCCGAAACTGCCAAGTAAACAAATAATTCTTCGTGATCTACGGGCTTAGATAAAATCGGCGGTTTCTCTAGCAGTTCCAACAGATTTTGAAAGGCCTCAACACAATCCGGAGTCCACTGGAAGTTCTTCTTTCCCCTTTTTATCAAATCAAAAAACGGAACACATTTATCTGTGGCTTTGGAGATGAATCTACTCAGCGCCGCTACTTTCCCTGCAAGACTTTGGACGTCTTCAATTCTCCTTGGTTCTTCGATGTTTCTAATCGCTGCTATCTGGCTAGGGTTGATTTCAATTCCTCGGGAACTCACAATGAAGCCAAGGAACTTTCCCGATGCCACTCCAAATGAGCATTTCAGAGGATTCAATTTCATCTGGTACTTTCGCAGGATACCAAACATTTCCGCCAAGTCTTGCGTATGGCTGGAGGAATGCTTTGATTTGACAAGCATATCATCCACATAAACTTCCATAGTTTTTCCTATTTGATCATAAAACATTCTGTTTACCAAGCGCTGATAAGTAGCTCCAGCGTTTTTTAATCCGAATGGCATTACAACATAACAATATAACCCCAAATTCGTAATGAAGCTCGTATGTTCTTGGTCTGGTACGTGCATAGGAATTTGGTTGTATCCAGAATATGCGTCCATGAAAGAGAGAAGTTCATGACCTGATGTCGAGTCTACAAGCTGGTCAATCCTGGGAAGTGGGAAACTATCTTTCGGGCAAGCTTTATTTAAATCTGAAAAGTCAATGCAAGTCCGCCACTTTCCGTTTGGCTTCTTTACTAAGACGGGATTCGATATCCAGTCGGGATATGTCGAATCTCGAATAAATCCATTCTGCTTCAACTTCTCTACTTCCTCTTTGAGAGCAGCCGACCTCTCTGGGCCCAGCATGCGTCTCTTTTGCTTCACAGGTGGATGCTTCGGATTTACATTAAATTTGTGACTTATAATGGATTGCGATATCCCACACATGTCAGCATGGGTCCAGGCAAACACGTCTAGGTTTGCCTTCAAGAAGTCCGTTAGTTCTTTAGCTCGACGTGGATCCAATTGAGAACCAATTTTCAAAACTTTTGTCGGATCAGCTTCATCAATGGGAATTTCCACTGTCGCTTCATTAGGAGTTGCATTCCTAGCCTCTGGTTCCTCGTCTTTTCTGGGATCCAGGTCTTCAAGTGTTCCTTTGGGCAACTCCTTTGGGGTCAATTTCTCTAATTGCTATGCCGAGTCCCCTTTTGAGGGAGACGAGGCATCCTTACTCTCAACGTTAAGTCCTTTCATCAACATCTTTAACTCGGCCACATAGCAGGCCCGTCCGGAAACCTGATCCCCTCTCATTACTCCAGTTCCGGCTTCGGTTGGGAACTTAAGTAACAGGCACCAAGGGGCGATACAAACTCTAAATTCAGCGAGGGCAGGTCTCCCCAAAAATGCGTTATAAGGCGAATCTACGTCCAATACTACGAACTGAAGCATTCGCACTCTTCTACGTTCTCCTTGTCCCAGGGTCACGGGCAACTCTATGTATCCCATGGGAGCTGTCGACGCCCCGTTGAAGCCTCTGATCCATCCTTCACAAGGCTTCAGATCTTCGGACTCAAGCTTCATCTGATCAAATGACTTCTTGAACAAAATATTAACGGAACTTCCGTTGTCTACTAATACCTTATGGACCAAGGCCGGCCCAATGGTGGTAGTAATAACCAACGGATCATTGGTGGGTGATTGTATCCCAGTATTGTCTCGGCTTCGAAATACCACGTCGTCAAACATGGTCTTCTGTTGCTTTATGGGGGTGACATCTTCCAAATCATCACCTTCATTCACGTCTAGATGCTTGGCAGCATTCACATATTGATCCATTGATCTGAAACTTCGGATTGTCGGGTGAGGTCCGCCTACTATGGAGTTGATGACAATTCCTTTACCTTTCTGCTGCGCTGTAGGCTTGGGAGCAGGTAGGATCTGTTTTGGAGCCTGCTCTCCTTGCCCCCTGTCCCTCGGGGCAACCTTGTACTCATCCAACTTTCCTTCACGCAGCAGCTTTTCAATCACATCCCTCAAATGCCGACATTCATTGGTCGAATGCCCATGAGTTCCGTGAAACAAGCAAAATTTCCCTGTCACCATTTCTTTCTCGGTCGAATCACGAGGTGGCGGTCTTTTGTACTATAACACATTGTACGTATCCAGGTAAATATTTTCCAGGGTGTCGTTCAATGGTGTATAATTCTCGTAGTTCTGGAACCGGGGTCTTTTGTTAGGATCACTTCCCCTATTTCTGTTTCTTCTGTTACCGTTTGGATTACGATTATTGTTGTTGTTACCCCCGCTTCCAGCATTGCTGTTTCCACCCTTGTTTCCTACATTTACTTCAACCTTGCCGGAACTTTCCCCAGACTGCTTCACGGCGATATTACTCTGCACATTCTCCTTTGAAGCCGTCTCAGACTTTCTCTTTCGGTTTGCCCTGGCCTCCTCTCGTCTTAGATAAATATCGGCTTTTTCGTAGAATATCTCCCTTGTGGAGGGTGTTTTCCCAGAAAGGTAGTCTCCAAACTCAGAATCAGGATCGACTCCTTCCTTCAATGCCATCAGAATAGTGGGCTCGTGCGGGTCACTGACCTCAGTTACGGCTTGGTTAAAACGATCAAGATATGCCCTTAAAGATTCTCCTGGCGCCTGCTTGATTCTTGACAATTCAATAACACTTTTGGACTTTCGGGCATGGAGACGGAACTGGTTCATGAAACGCTCGCTTAGTTCCTTGTAATTTGAAATCGAACGAGGAGGAAGTAGGGTAAACCAGAACAGTGCCACATCTTCTAAGTAGATTGGGAACGCTTTGCACTTCACTTCATCAGGGGCAGCAGCAGCATTCATGAGCCATGAGTACCGCATTAAATGCTGTCCCGGATCAGTCCTTCCGTTGTATTTGTCCATCTGTGGCAAGTTAAAGCGTCGGGGAAATTGGAAGTCGAGGATATCATCGGTGAAGGGAGTATGGCTTCGCTCAATGCCATAATCTTCATTTGTATAATTCCGGCTCTCGGACATGATCTGGCGAACCATTGCCTGTACATCAGCATTAGTTAGGGGGCGCTCAGGTTCCCTGGCCCTAGTATCCGAATTCCTTCTGGGCTCTTGTTCAGGAGATGCCCTTCTTCTTCGAGCTGCCTCTGCTCGATTCCGTTCCCTGCGCTCCCGGTCGATCTCGGGGGGAGGGGACTGGAGTCTTTGCCCCCGAGTGGGGTCATTGTCTCCTAATGCTCGTGCAATATCTTCACGAGATCCCAAAGATCCAAATGTCAGCTGCTCCATGTTCTGAGGTCGTTCGAGTGGCCTTCGTTCACGGGGCCGCTCTTCCTCGGAAGATGAAGATTGATCCACTGGTGTGTGACGAACCGGTGATGGAGTTCTTTGTCGACGGAGTTCACTAATCTCCCGACTCATGAGCCTCATATTTTCCTGCATCATGAGATTAGTGCGCTCGTGAACTTTCATAGCTTCCCTTGTGCTCTCAAGCATGTCAAGTAAGCGCGAGAAATCTCCCTGAGTGATGGGCGCAGATGGATTGACCTGATCACCAACCCTGGTGGCTGGAATCGGAGCATTCGTAGGGACTCGAGTAGAGGTTCCAGCTTCACCAAGGATCGGATCGGAGGTAGGAGGTCGGGTCGGTTCGGAGCTGGGGAGCCTGGTCGGATCGGTACGTGGCGAGCAACTCGGGTCGGTTCAGATTGGGGGAATGCACTGCTTCAGAATCTCCTATCCGGATCGGATCGGAGCTCTCCCCCTGCTGGCGGCTCGGATTTCCTGCATTGGTTCTTCCTGCTGCTGAACTCTGACCCCGAGACCTTGTTACAACAGCATTTTGCTGATCTTCGCCAGCTCCATTTCCTCGAACAGACTGAACTTCCTTGCCTTTTCCTTTGGCCATGAGTCTTTGACAATCACTTCAACAAATATGAAAGAGCGAAAAAACTTAAGGATTAACTTCTTTGAACCCAACGGTCCAAAAAGTAGAAAGAAATCCCGGAAAATGAAGAATTTAGATGATGATTCTCAGTGAAAGCACCAAAATGTTAGACCCAAAAGTGGTTCTAACACCCAAATTGATTAAAAGCAAATAAAATGAGATAAAAATAAAAATGAACACACAGGATTTATAGTGGTTCGGCGAAGAGATGCCTACGTCCACTTATCTTTCACTATATTCACTGATTCAGTTGTAAATACAATGTAATGGTCACTCGATTTCACTCACAACTCGCTTATATTCACTCAATAGATTAAAAAAAATAATGAAAGAAGATTTGGATTCTCTGGGAGCAATGGAGTTCGGATTATGGAGGTGGCTGAATTCTTAAAGTGCTGAAAAAAGATCCTTCTCTTTCTCTCCAGACGGGGTATTTATAGGTGTGAATTTGCTTGAAACTTGATCCGGGTCGGGGCCAAATGTCGTCCATCCCACTATCTTCGGGTTCGGATGAGCTATTATGTTGACAACGCATCAAAGGAACGGACGTTATGGGTAGGAACTAGTCACAGCCGGTCCGGATATCCAGGCGCTTTTGCAGGAGAATAATATGGAACATGGGCTCTGGTCGGAGACGCACAGATAAGGGGTTCAGATCGGGATATCCGATCCGACCCGGATTGGCTTGGATGCAACGCTCTCTTCTTCTCTAATCTACTCCGCTCCGATCCATTTTCGTGGCAAACAGGTGGCTTTCCGATCCAATTGAAATCATGTTGCCCTCCGATCCGATTAGATATACCTTACCAATTTCCTCAGCAGCAGTTCACCGATCCGAACAGAGGACTCTATCCGACCCGAACCGATATGTTTCTCTGACCCGACCCGAACAACTGCTGCTATCCAATCTAGATTGTAGTGTCTTCTCCAATCCGAACCGAAGTCTTCTAATTAAAAATGCTCTTCAATGTCTGGTTTCTTGACTTTGTGTTGCCTAGTTCACAAAGTAGGCTAACATCTTGTACCTGCGAACGTTCCATAATTAGTTATGCATTTAAACATTTGAAACGCAAATGAGCAAATAAGTCATGAAGCATTATAAGTTGTCAATGCAATTGTAAATGAAAGTGCACTAAAGTAGAATGTGTGTACAGGTATGCTCCCCATCAATCATTAACTTAGTGCCTGGCCAGGGCTTTGTTGAGGATTGATTAGGACCTTAACTGTTTTGCCCTCATGTCCGAACATGGAGGATCCGGGCTCAGCTTTCAGTTTTGCCCCCGACACTCCAGTGGGGTAGGAGCCCTTGACTGGCATTTTAATCTATGCCTTTATACTCTCTCTGGAGTTCAAACTTAGCTTTCAGTATGCTCCCCGATCCTTCAGCAGGGTAGGAGTTCTTGGGGGCGCTAAGTCTCTAGCGCCTTTATACTCTCTCGATCCTTCAGCAGGTTAGAGTTGTTGGGGCACCAATCCATGGTGCCTTTATTCTCCCCCGATTCTTCAGCGGGTTAGAGTTCGAGCTCGGTTCTTAGTCTGCTCACTGATCCTTCAGCGGGGCAGAAGTTCTGGGGGCACTAAGTCTCTAGCGCCTTTATACTCTCCCGATCCTTCAGCGGGGTGGAGTGTTGTCAAGGCGGTATTTATCATGGTGCACATTCACGCCTTGTGGACGTCATCTTCGCGTCCTTTATATTCTTCCTCAAGTCATGGGGTTAGAGTTATTTAGGCGAACAGTCACATCATTCGGCCCGGCGCTCCTTTTACACTCTATTTCCAAGAGCGGGAGTCCACCGTGTCGAGTGTCGTTCTCAAACTGGGTTTTAGTCCTTACTCCATGCTTCACTCTGGCAGATGGAGTTTTTTCGGGCAAGCGGTCGGATCACACTCGCCGAGGCGCTACCTCATAATCCCTGATTCATGGGTAGAGGTTTCCATTTGCAATAATCAAGTCTCTCTCGTCCCGTGGACTCGTGGGATGGAGTTTGGTCGGACATTGCAGTATCGTCCTTTAAACGCTCTCTTAAATCATGAGAGTTAGAGTCCTGGATTGATTGGTCTTTAATCCTGGAGTGCCCATCAAACTCGTCCTAGGTTTATACTTCTGTCCAAGCTCTGAGGATTAGAGTTAGCTGGGTAAAAAGTCAGAAAACGTTTGCTAAGGCTCTGCGTTCCTCCGATCAATCTATGGGAGGAGTGATTGGAACCAAACTTCGGGTACCTGCATCATTCATATCACATGAGTTAGTCATGTCAATAACTCAAGAGGCATGTAAAAGTAAATTTCATGATTGAAAAGTAAGCATATCAAGGGGCATTGCTGCCTCCTTTATTTGGATTCAAGTGATTTGGTGGCGTCAAGCATAAGATCGAGCCATGTAAACGATTGAACTGAGTCCATCTAGAATCGTATTTTGACTTTGAAATGCAAAAGTAAACAAGTGGATGGTCATATCAGATCCATCTTGAGTTATACAACTCCCTTTAGATGGAGGGCGTGGCTTTGTAAATGAGTAATTCAGTCGAGCTCGTTATGACAGTGCTCCATAGTTCTACATGCGGGTGATAGAAGTCTGATCGGTATCAAATCCTAAGTACCTATACCATCCACATATGAATTTGTCTGAGTTAATTACATTAACAATTCATAAGGCATGCAAATATAAGAGTCATGGTTAAAGAATAATCCTGTTAAAGGAGTGATTATCATTCTGAGTGAAAATGGCGTTGCATGTTCATTGCAGGTCCATTTTGATTTGCCTAATCTCTGCCAGGGGATGGCTGCCAAAATCTTTGGCTGGTGATGAACGTCTTTTCAAACAGTCGTGGGATGGCAGTCCCAAGAGTGAACAGACCTTGACTGGGGTCTTGGAGCGACAAAGGCAGTCAGGTAAATAATGTAAGCGAATAACGAGGTCGCATCTCCTTTGAATCGCCTTCTTGCCCCCATGCCAAGGGCAAGGATTAAGTGTTAGGGAATCAGGTTTGTACCGCTAACGGTAGCACATCATCACATTGGTGTTAGGATGGCAGTTGGCATGAGAACAAAGGATTCATGCTTATAGACACTTTTGCACTTTCAATGCCTGGAAATAGGATATGGCTACTTGTGAGATAGTCATATCTCATAAACTCATCGACATGCCTTCGATCCCTCGTCGGGGACAAGAGTTGGAGTGCAGACAATCAATCAGTATCTAGGCTTAGGTGCTCCAAACCTTTAGCTTTCCAATCTTTGGGAAATACCGAGGCAGCAGGCCATGCGAGGTTATGATATATTCGCTTTGGATTGGATGATGTAATCACGAGCAATCCACGCTAGAATCCCCAATTGTCCCCGTGTTTGAGGGCATGACTCACTTGCCAGATAATCGATGAAAGGAATAGAATTGTGAATCTTCACTTCCTACCTCCAAAACATCGTTCATAAGAAGTTTCATTCATGTACATCTCTCATCTAGCGGGAAGTTGATTAGTGATATTATCGAATCATTTATAGAGGTGAATTCAGTAATGGAACTCGGTGGTGTCTATCTTAGGACAACCTTCCAAGGGAAATAAGCAATACTGCCTTGCATGTTATATCTTGAGGCATAACGAATGATGGCATGTCTTTCACTTCTGCTTGCTGGAAGCATTCCGTTCTGCAGGGAGTTCTTTATGGGGTTTGTCCATGATTTTCTTTCGGATTCGGTCTCCAGCACTGGATCAACTTCCATCTGATCAATGGTCAGAGTTTGTAGGATCTTGATCGAGATCATCTCCATTTCTCCTAGATTGTCAGAACTTTCTAATTTGGCCAGATTATCTGCTTTCTTATTTTCTGTGTGCGGGATGCGAGACATGTTGTAATGTTCCCATCCATCCAGTAGCTCCTCTACTCGTTCTAGGTAAGCTGCGAGTCACGGTCCCTTCATCTGGGATTCCCTTCGAATCTGGCAATTAGGACCTCATATCCGGAATTGTTGATAGTAGCATAAAATTTCAATCGTAAGGTATAGTAAATGGACTGTCCTTAGGGAGTTATCAATTCAACTCCGACGCCGGACCATCGATCATTCTTTGCACCGTCTGTATACAGCTTCCAGGTGTTTGTTTTCATTCTTCATTTTGAGGGGCCATCTTCTTCGTATAACAAATCTTCTTCAGGATCGGTAAACTCAGCGGTGAAGTTGGCTAATGCTTGGCCCCATATGGACTTCTTTAGGAGAGAATTGAGATCAAACTGGTTAAGCTTGATGTTCCGTTCGAGCAATCTCCCACACACCTCAGGTTGCTGCAGGACCTGTTGCAGTGGTTAATCAGTGTGTATCACAATCAGACAAACTTGAAAATAGTGGTGGAGTTTTTCTCCAAGCAATCAACAGGCTATAAGCAAGCTTTTCCCTATTTCATCACACCATACAAGTGAAGTGTAGATTTGTAATGATAAGATCCTTAGTCACTTTCTAGTATCTTGTCATTGTGAATCGTCGTTGCTATGATCATCCAAGTCATCTTCGGAATAGTGCCTAGAATGCTCCATATTAATGTCATCTGGGACTCCGCCAGTCGGACAGGTTTAAGTAATGTAAACCAGGTGATCATTACTTGCTCATGGAAAACATCATTTGCATTGGTGAAATCTATACTCCATCGAAGCTCTGGAAGAGGAGGCTGCTATGAGACAATCACATCTCGCATACTGTCATAGCCATCATGCTGAACCTTCCCAATAGGTCCTCACATTGAATAACAATAGTAAATAGGGATCATGGCTCTTGGAAGAATCCCAGTCATTGCCATTTTGCTATGATATCCTCGGACTATCCGTCTAATCTTCATTGACAAGCTTTGATGACTACTGTTGGCCAAAATATATGTCGAGCCGAAGGCGAGCCATGCTCCGAGCCGAAGACGAGGCCGTCAGCGGGTCCGGGCACAGCGCCGGTGGGGGTCCGGGGCCCCACAGTCCCGACGGCGATCGACCTAACCGGTTAGGTCGAAAATGTGGGCACCGCACGATTTTTTCGATTTTGGAAGATGAAGCCTTTTCTGAAATGATCTGAAAAACGTATTTTTCCCAAAAATAGCTGTTTCGGGTCGGATCGGATAGTCCCTTCAAATTGCGGTTCGGAGATGCCTTCTTGGTGTGGTTCGAATCATATATCCAGGTCGGATCGGGGGTAAATCATCGATTGGTCGGCTCGGCTGCCACTCCTACGGTTCGGATCAGGGTCACTCTTCCAGGTTGGATCATGGTGTCACCTTTGGTTCGGTGGTATACTCATCTTCCTTTTTCGAACCGATGTTAATTTAATCTAATGTTCGTTCCCGGTTATTTCGATCCGAGCCGGTGGTTTGTTTATCTGCTGTGTCCACACCAGTTTCCATCCGATCTGACCTTTTACTCGATCCGATCCGCGAAGTGAATGCAACTTCTTCAATTCGAAATGAGTGCTGCTTCTTCAATCTGATCCGCGAGCCGATCCGATCCCATGCGATAAAGATGTTGCTGGTTCAATACATCTGCAATTTCTTCAATCCCAGATGCTTCAAACCTATTCGACGCAGCACATATCTGGGTCACGAAGGCCTATACATCTGAGTATTCAGCGAATAATTCAAGCCACATACAGATCTCCCCTCAATGAAATACGATATCCATTAGTAGAAGAGAAGATCTACGGTTGAGAATCAGTCATTTCTCAGTGGAAGCATCAAAATGTTAGACCAAAAAGTGGTCTTAACACCCAATTGAATAAATTTCACAGATAACAATCAAGAATGATAATCAACAAGCATAGAAAAAGTAATCGACACATGAGATTTATAGTGGTATGGCATTAATGAGCCTATATCCATTTTATGATTCCTTGATTCATTAGGCAACAACAATACAATGAGTTACTATCACTCCATCATTCAAATACATATGATTTTTTTCTTAGTACTTCGTGAATCACATTCGAAAAATGATGAACTTCAGACCAGATTATACTGCAATAGTAAGAGAGACAGTTGTATTCGAGTTTCAAAGTTGCAGCCCCCTTGTACGTCATTTCGGTTGGGTATATATAGGGGTTGGACCCCTTAAGGTAGCAAGAAACGTGGCCATGACGTGACAAGCAAAGCAGATTTGTAGCATTGTAGTGGACCAATTCTCAAAGGGATACGAGATAACATCTTGGGGTTACGTGGCATCTGATCAATCAACATAGGAGATAGTGGGATATTGCTCAGTTTACATTAATTAACTGACTTCGGATAAGGTAGGATTTGTCCGAACCGATGAGTTGCGACCAAGAGACTTTAGCTTCGTTCTTCCATCCGAACCAGTTCATGATCTATCTTATCCGATCCGAGACCATGATTCCATCCGAACCGAACCCCTCCCCCCCTCAGATATATCTGACCTAGTGCTGAAGTAAAAACGCAGAGTTGTTTCCATTCATCCCCAACGTACAGATCCGATCCGGAGGCTTCCATTTGTATCCGACCCTAGGATACAAGATGACTTCAGTGTTTCTTTGCATGTTTGTTCTTCTACCCATCTTCCAGCTCTCAAGTAGGAACGAACCTTGATCTCTACTACATACGATCACGATCACTCAGATCTTATGTGGCCTGGCTACAAGGCAGGCTAACAGATTGTAAATATATGTATATATTATTAGACATCTATGTATATGGTTTTTTTGTTGTATAAGCTTATGCCTTTTTTTATGTACATATATGGGATCGTGTATTTTGGATTATAAATTATGTGCTATTAAGGTTTTGTTTTATTACCACTGTGAATTACACTACTTCTATGTACGTGATTATGTTCTGATTTGTATTTACTTCAAATAAAATTAACAATTCATTATTTTGAATGATTCAAATCTAACATGTATGGTTTATTGAAGATTTGAATAGTTCGAAATAGTGGATAATTACCAGAGTCGCCCTTTTCTATGATTTTGTGTATTGATATTTGTTACATTGATGTGAAGGATTTTATATTTAAAGAGCTTAAGTGATATTTGGAATAATTTGATTGTTAGCCCATCCATACCCTGTGAATTTCTTTTTAGAGATGATTTTGGGATTTGATTAAGAATTATTCGATTTATATTATATACCTATTTATATTGATTTCATGGTTTTTATTTTGATGATATCATGAATAAGATTGGAATGAGGTTTCTTTATTTTATTTAGTATAAGCGGAACAACCTATGTTATTAACATTGGACTTAGACAATGTATAACCCAAAATCAAATGTTTTAATAGAAGCATGTGATAATATAGAAAAAAATATAAAGTATGATACCAAGAGTGAATTAGAAAGCAGCAATAATTGACAATTTGAATTTTTATATCACTTGTTGTATAAATATATTCTAATTTTTAACTGTGTTGTGATCCATGCTGCATAATAATATGCTTTCTAATAGTGAACTAATATTATGTATTGATCCGAATTTATGAATTAATATAATGAACCGATATAATGTATGTCTTGAGTTTGTGGTCTAATATAACGAATTGATATAATATATGATATTAGCTTTATATGATACTGAAAATGTTTATGAGAATGTTTTGAGTTTTTCAATAGATATGAATATACATATATGTTATCATTATATGAATCAATATGTTCGTGATAGATATGCCTAAGCGACATTCCATTCACTCGCAGCCTAAGCAATACAGCGTTGGATTTATGTTCCCTACAAAGCTCATGCCTAAATCTGCAGGGTAAGCATCTAATTTATTAAATATTTGTTATTTAAAATTTATTAAATATACTCATCATATTTTTTGCAGGAGTTTTGAGATCCAGCCTGCAGACTTTATTCTATAGATTTCAAGGACAGACCTACATGATCAAGATGCCCGGTTGTTGGGCTCATTGGGACGACATACTTGCTCATATCAAGAATGTCATATTCGTTGAATGACAGTAATTATAAACTTATAATTCATTTGAAAATTAGTGTAATGTATATAATCCAAGTCAATGTGTTTGTTAATATGTAGGTTGTTGTTCACATTGACCCATAAGATATGGAAATCTTTGTCAACCATTAGAATAAGAGGCATTGACCCACATGATATGGAAGTCTTTGTCAATCACTAGAATAAGAGAATACGGAACTTTATTTATAGAGATACCTTATCCAAAGCTAAATAAGTGGGAAAGAAGGTGATTTGGATGAGCGTCGAGGTATGAGCACCGTTTCTTCAACTATGTCATATTCTCGAGGTGAGGATAAATTATATAACACATTTTTAATTCTACTTTTTGAGTTTCAAATATCAATTAAGTTAATCGTATATTTAATTTTGCAGCGATCTCAGAACAGAACTAAGAAAACAAAAATAAAATTCCTGCTTTGCATTGAGGTGACTCTAAGTCCTTTAGACAACACTAAGTATCGTAAGTTACATTTAAAAATAGCTATAAAATTATTTAATCATATTAGTAATATTGTTCATTTGTATAACTTTAGTTGTGATTTTACATCGAAAGCCTACACTCGCTGAGATTTTTACTCACAGTCACGTTGTCGAGCAGACAAACGAGGACAGTAATGTCTTGTATACATGAGAGAATACTAAGTCCTAAGCTGTGATGGTCACCATTCTTAATTTTTTTCAATTTCACATTTGATAAATTTTAAATTTAATATTTATTGTGTGAATTTACTATTCCTCATCGTCAAAGTGAAAGGGTGGAGATCGCTCAAATGGCACAGTACAAGGACCATGAACTGACTTTAGACGAGTGCAATCATATTTGGAATGCTATCACTAACCCACCTACTTGGAATAAGCGTTATGGGTTCAGCGACCAAAAGGTAAAGCGTTTTATTATCCTAATAAAAACTCATGATAAAATAAATTATAGGCAGCGATGATCCAGGCCTCTCAATAGGAGGAGGAAATAGTTTTGTCCTGTCAGTAGATGGCCGAGTTTCGTGACTGACGGAAGAGCGGATTAACTATCATGCTAGCGACGGCTAGTGAAGACTTATTGTTCTAGGCTCTTGGTAGCTAGAAATGGCTAGTGACAAATTATGTTTCCAGACTTGTGTTGGTTAGCAATGGCTAGCGGTACCTTGTGTTTCCAGGCCTGTGTCAGTTTGCCACGGGTAGCTACATACATCCAACCTCCCACAACATGTCATGTGTCACACCTAACCAACACTAATCGTCACTAATATAGCTACGATAGCCATCATTAAGGTCGTTAGTACTTGTTTGTATCGGGTTAAATATTGATGCTTTTTAGTGTCGGCTAGCGTCGGTTAATATTCATCGTTATAAGCAGCTTTTTGAAGTGGTTGGGCATATAAAAGGATACATGATGTGCCTCTAAGTACAACGGTGGAAATTTTCTTCTCAATTAATCGACGTGTTCATGATTGACTTATTATTGGATGTGCAAAGGTTTAGCAAAGCAAATTATTGCTAACTTTTTCAAATTTCCTGGCCCACTAGAATAGTTGGCTGTTAGTTTACCTTTTAATCAAATTTCTTTTGTCTTTTCTTTATATTTATTGTAACGAATCAGGAGATTTTCGACCCTGAAAATCATCATAAATACCATGTTAACTATTCAAGTATAAAAAATACCAGATCATTTGTAACATCCCGGATTTTTAGCTATTTAATATTGAATATTTAAATTTATTTTAAATATTGATTTGGAATAATAAATGGGTCTTTATTGAATTTATTGATTTAATAATCAATATACAGTCAATTTCAAAGATATTAAATTATCGTAATACAGAAACGATAATAAATTGAATTCGCAGTTAAAAACTGAATCGAAACAATTTAGTCGATTAATATAAATTCTATCTGATTTAGAACGATAATAATAAATTATTATCGATGAATTTAATGGGTTGAAATCGATTTATATTTTAAATCGAATTTAATTTAAATCATTAATTTAACCTGTATCTCCTTTATACAGTCGAATTGAATTTTGGAATTATTTCCATTTAGTTCAAAATAGCGTTATAACCCTATAACGTTGATTGTTGTGTTCAAATAAGGGTTCGGAACCGTAAAATTAAATTCAAATAGATAAAATCAAAATCAAATCATCTACGCTAAGTACAAAAAATTCCTTAACATCTCATTAAATCGCGCTCACCTGCTGTTTTTCTCGAGCAGTAAAAATGGCATCCCAGCTTTGATATCAAAGAGACAGAAAAATTAACGGTGTGTACTCCTTGTTTTCCCTTCGCAACTCTATAAAGGAGCCGAGTCTTCTAAAACTAACAAATACTTCAAGCCTCTTTTCCTTTTCGAAAATGCTTGAAGGTCCGGAAAATAGGTCAGGAAAAGTGACAAAAACATTTTTCACCGCATGATTTGCACTCTCCCCAATTTTTTAGGAGTCCCCCCTTATTTTTAGCCCTTCAAATAAAGATCCGCATATTTTGATAAAAAATACTTCGGGCCTTCATTATCCTTTCCTTTTTCTTCCTATTTGGTCATTCAAAAGATAAAAATAAACGAATCGATCAGAGAATCAATGTCGAGCTCCTTCTTCCTCTTTTCAAAATTAAATGGACTTTTTCCCTTTTCATCATTACATAAAATCACTCCCATCTTCACATCCTTCTGCAAATCGAAAGTCGCTCCCTTAATTCTCCCAAACAAAATCACCCCGTTCCTTTTAAAAACAAAATCGAAATTAATTCGAAAAGGGGTAGTGACAACTAGGGTTGAGTTGCGATGCTTGTTGAGGCATCGATGGTGGAGGGTCTGTCGCAATGACCAAGGGAGCATCATAAGGGGTTATGACCTAGGATTTGAAGCATGCGATTGGGGTGGGTCTTTGCAGTGTGGAGGACAGTGTTGTCTGTTGCGAGTGCTTGAAGTTCAAACTGTAGTGATTTAAGGGGTGCAACCGTGTGAAGATTTAGGGGAAAGATTTCCGTTCTGGAGTTCGATCTTGGTTCTGAGTTTGGCAGTGAAGTATCAATGTTATTAAGGGGTGAGAATGATAGAATGGGCCGTTGCAAATTTTTGATGGAATTCGAATTTGGAAATGGGTTTCTAGGTAGTGCGATTTAGGGTTGACGAATTGGGATGATGTGTTTAGTGCGTGAAAAAGTTCGACGGTTGGGGAGGTCGACTGTGTGATTGAGGAAAGGCAGCCTGCGCTTGAATCTGGAAGAAGAAGACCGGCAGGTTTATAATCACGTAATTAGGAAATAGTTAGTAAGTTAATTAAATTTAGATAATTATGTTTGGTTGGTGGTTAATCCCTTATAAGTCTGGCATTTAACTCATACAGGGTCAAAATCAGGTAGAGACAGTTGCTGTAGAGAGTAGAATAAGGGAACAGAGATTGCCAACAACATGTTTGGTGAAATGCCGAAAGAAATAAAGCTGTTTTTGGGGATGACTTCCGTAAAAGGAATCAATGGAATTTTAAGCAAGCTTCGTAGTTGATCAATTAAATTGCAAAGCAATTAGGTATCAGTTTTACGAAATTTAAATATTTATAGAATAATTGGTTTATTTATTTTAGTAAGGTTTAAATTAGTATAGCTAATCGTTAAATAAAATCAAATAATCATGGGGTTCGTACTGGAAGAAAAAGGCACTGTGTAAGTTTTCGGGAAGTCAGAGCTTGGCTATGGCAATGTTCGTTCGTCTAATAGCAAGGTATACGTTTTTAAATAATTAAATACACAGAATAATTTTGTTTATTTTGTTAATAATAAATTATCGTTTAATCGATAAATAAAAATTTAATGATCGTAGGTGAAAATAAATTCATTCGAGAGGAATCGAGAAGATTCGTAGCTACGAAGATACAATGTTTAACAGGATATTCAATAAAAAAAATCAAGGTGGGTAAACTCACTCTTTGGTTCGATTATGATTAATTTATAATCGAATTTTTATTTAATTCAAATGTTTATATGTTGTTGTGGGTTGCTTGATTGCATTGTTGTTTACTGATAAATTGTGGTAATATATACATACATACATATATATATATATATATACATATATATATATATATATATACATATATATATATATACATATATATATATATATACATATATATATATATATAAAGAGAGAGAGAGAGAGAGAGAGAGAGAGAGAGAGGAAGGTTCCGCTCCTCCTCTTATTTTACACGTGAGATTCCCCCTGAATCACAGCCGCACATCCACATTTTGTTTTATATCGTGTAGTGGAAAGAGAGAGAAAGAATAATATTGTGAGAGAGAGAGGAAGGTTCCGCTCCTCCTCTTATTTTACACGTGAGATTCCCCCTGAATCACAGCCGCACATCCACATTTTGTTTTATATCGTGTAGTGGAAAGAGAGAGAAAGAATAATATTGTGTAGTGGAAAGAGAGAGAAAGAAAGGTGGATGTGCGGCTGTGATTCAGGGGAAATCTCGCATGTAGAATAAGAGGAGCCGAACCTTCCTTATATATATATATATATATATATATATTAGTTATTTAGGCTTAGTGGTTATGGTTATTATATATGTATTGGTGGTTGGATATTTCCCGCAGTACCATTAGCGGATGCCCGTAATATCATTAGAGGATAACCCTATGCGCCCCACGATATATGAGTAGATGACCTTCTATACCGCGATATCCCACCTTGAAGCAGGATTGATATTATTTATGTTGTTTGACATCTGTGGATGTAGAAAAAAAGATTGGAGGAATCCAACTGGATTCCTCAAAATTTAGTATTTTTGTTTGTCTGTTTATATATGTGTGATGTGTTGAATTGGAATAATTGTTTGTGTTTGGATGTTGAATATCACTGGCCCTAGATATTGATTTTTAAAAATATCATACAAAGGGATTTTTTTGGATATAAAAGGAAAATTTTAATTTTTGAAATAGAAATATAATTTTGAATGAATTGGGAAGATTAACTTTTTTTAATAATAAAAACAAGTAATTGAATTTATAAACGATGTTTATAAATGAAAAGGAATATCATCATTTGATAATATAGGATTTTAATTTCAGATATGAAATTAGAAAGGAAATTTTATTTTCTGAAGTGGAAATGGAATTTCAATGAAATTTGAAATAGAATCTGGTTTCAATATTTAAAACCAGAAGTGAAATTTATAAACGATGATTATAAATAAAGAAGGGGAATTTTCATTGGATAATTTATAAATTTAAATTGAAGTATGAATTTAAAAATAGATTTATAATTGGGAACCGTTTCAAAAAGAAACAGTGAAATTTATTCTGATGTTCGGAATGTAAACTGAATTCAAACAAATTCATAAGGATTTATGATTTCGAATTCAACTATGTCGAATAAAAATAAATAAATAAAATAAACTATTTTTCAGAAGGAATATTGAAATTATATTAATTAGAAGCTATAATTGAAATCAAATATGAAATAGATTCTATGTTAATACATTTATAAGTTAAATTATAAAATATCTTCGAATGTAAAAAAAAATTACTTTCTACATAGTAGGATTTGGTTTTTAAAGGAATTTTGAAATGGAAACTTGTTTTGAATCATAAAACTAAGAAGTTAAACGATATTTATTATCGTTGGATAATTTGGAAGTTAGTTTCAAATGGAATTTAAATTGGAAGTTGTTTTAAGATATGAAATAAGGAAGTTAATGTACAAACCATGCTTATAATTGTGATAAAGAAATTTTCATCAAATAATGTGGAAACAGATTTTCCCAAAATAAATATGGCTTGTGAAACCGTATTTTTAATTGATGAAAAGGTGAGTTTTTAATCGATTTTTTGGAATTACGAGCTTTTATCTATCTCAAGATGTGAACGTTGTCGGTCATGGTCTGAGAGGTAATTAAAATACCCCAAGTTAAACGACTTTATAATTATCTAGAGATGGTATTAGTTTGTAATGGTAAGAGTTGTTGAATTAATTAATTATTTGCATAAAAAGAAATTTATAATTGGAATTCGATGCTATCGGTATTTTATAAATAATCTAATTCCATGTGAATTAGACTTGAATATAGAAATCGGAGTTTTGAATTGAGTTATGGATATGGAATAAAATAATCGACGAATTTGAAAAATTGTAACGACCCGAAATTTCAAAACCAATTTAAAATTTTTATTTTAGCTATTTTAATGGATTTTAATATTTAAAATAATTTATTTTAAATAAGAACGACGAAAAATTTATTTTAATCGAAGTTAGAACGAATAATTTATTTTAATTATATAACGAGCTTGAAATGGCGTGGCGGTTTGAAAATTCGATTTTAAATTTCAATTGAATGTACAGGATTCAAAATAAATCTGATTTTAGTGAAACCAAAAATATTTAAATCTGTTTAAAAATATCTTTCCAACGAATCTGAAAAATTGAAATTTCATAACAGGAATCAAAAGTTATGCCCAGTTTAAAATTCAGAATAGTCGCTACTGAAAATATATATATATATATATATATATATATATATATATATATATATTGAAATATAAATATATAACATGGTTTTTAAAAAGAACATTGTTTTTATAAATATATAAAGTAGTGTATGTAAAATAGAAATGGCAAATTAAATATGATTTTTAAAAATAAATAACATGGTTTTTATATATAAATACATTGATTTAAAATGCAATTTTTAAATATATAAACATCATACTAAAAATGTGATTTTTTACCATGAACAGTGTGAAAAAGACCGCGTTGGAATTTCGGGCAAATCCAAGCTGTTCAAAAAATAGAACTGACGGAGTGGATGACAAAGGCGAGAACTCCTCACTAAAATTTCTACACAGTTATTTATTTATTTTCATAACTGAAAAATATATAGAATTGCCAGTTTAGATTTTTATCAGTTTAATCATTATAAACTGTATATGGTGCTTGTTAGATCACTTCCCTCGTCCACAAACCATGGACGATTTAAATTGACTGTATTGTATGTTGTCTGTGATGTTGAAATGATTAAAAATAATGTTAACATAAATTTGGTAGATGAAATTAGATTATAAATATTATTTATAATTTGAACAGTGAAATTTGGTTAAACTTATTAACCAATAATTTGTGTAAATAAACTGTTGTTGTTTGAAAACCACATATGGGTCTGGGGATGATAATTTATTCACATCTCCCCTGAATTTAATAATATGTCAATCGATGGATTGGCGGTCTGTGATGAGCATTATTTATTTATTTTAATGCTCACACAGTTGTAAATTTCACTCTGGATGTGAATGGATTGTTTGTTGATTATTTATCGTTATTGTTGTATACATGCGATGTATGAAATCCATATAACTGAAATTATATGGTAATTGATTGAGTTGCATTCCGATTCAGAATATAAAGTGTATTTCTAAATAAAGAATATTTTAAAATAAAATGTTTTAACAATAAAAATTCACATTTTATTGTTTGAATAAAAATATAAAATAATCAATTGTTAAATTATATTTTTGTACATTAAAAATGTTATCTTTAACCTATAAATGAATATAAAATAATTATTTGTTAAATTATATTTTTGTACATTAGAAATGTCATCTTGAAAATGTAACATAACATTTATAATGTAAAAGGATATTTTTAAGGTAAATAGCATTTATAATGCAACATAACATTTATAATGTAAAAGGATATTTTTAAGGTAAATAACAGTTATAATGTAAAATAACATTTATAATGAAAAAGACATTTATATGTAGAAGAAACATTTATGTATAAAAGAAACATTTATATATAAAAGATCATTTATATGAAAAAGATCATTTATATGAAAAAGAATCGTCTATATGAAAAAGAACATTTTTATGAAAAAGAAACATTTATAATGTAAGAAACATTTTTATGTAAATGAACCATTTTAATGTAAAGAACATTTTAACATAAGAGTTAATTTTAATATAAAGAATATTTTAAATAAAGAATATTTTAAAAAAACGAATATTTTAAAATAATATTCAATGTAGAATAAAATTGATTTTGATTTCCGATTTTGGATGGACACAAGAATATAAAAATATGAAGCCGAATTAAGTAGCAACGCCATTTTAACCCGAACGGGTTTATCGATCGATTTTATTCATTTTATAATGAATATCGAAAAGAAGTTATTTCAAAATTTAATATTTTGAAAATATTATTATTTTAATATGATAAAGATATGGAATATTCAATATTTATTTAAAATTGAAAATGAAGTTAAAATCGTTTTGAAACGAATTTATAAACGATTTATAAAATATGTTTTAAAGGAAATCGATGAAATATATATATTATATATATTTAATGGCCTGAATAGAACGCGCCGCGCAGCGACCGTTCGCGAATTTCGACCATTAACTTCAAATTGGCATAACGGGAGATCCAACCGTCGAATTCTCCTAAAACTGGAACCGTTGGGTTCGTATCGAAAAGAGCTTTCCAATGAATATAAGAAGTTTGAAATCTAACGGTTGGATTTGGAAATATGTCCAAATCAAATTTGGAAAAGGTTGCTGTAAGTGCAGTTCGATGACCGTTTATGGAAATCGACTGTAAGGGCCTTAATGAAATTATTAAAAATATGGAAAAAATTTGTAAAATCATAATAAGTAATTTGGAAAGAATTAGGATGAAAAATTCCACATTTGAAAAGATAAAAAAAATATTTTTATCGAAATGAACTAGTTATTAACTAGAAATAAAAATTCAATGTTTTTAAATGAATAAATAAATTGGATTTTGGGTTTGTCGTGAACGGTGTCTTAAATAACACTGCTCTTAAACCCTGTTTGGAATTTATAAATCTTTTAATTAAAATTATTAGAGTTTCCAATTATATTTAGTAATTGGAATAAAATGAAATGCGAATTGGGTTTATTGTGAACTGTGTTTTTAATGACATTCGTTCTTTAACCCATTTTACAGTGAAAATATATTTTTGGAGTATAAATCTTTTAATTAAGATTATTGGAGTTTCCAGTTATCTTTGGTAATTGGAATATAATGAAATGTGAATTGGGTTTATCGTGAACTGTGTTTTTACGACAATTGTTCTTTAACCCAATTGACAGTGAAAATATAGTTTGGAATTTATAAATCTTTTATTAAGATTTAAATGGAAATGTTCCAAAGTGAAGTTTTCTAATTTAATATTTTAAATTGGAATTGAATGGAATTCAATTTGGTAATAATTGAGATGAACTTCTGTGAATGAAGACTATTAATATATATAGAATTTAAAAGGCCTTGTCGTTATTCCATTTATATTATTAGTCTAACACGGAAATTTATATTGATTATATACTGTTATGATTTCCGTGTAGATTCCATTTTGGAAAAGAAGATGAATTTGGGTTTATCGCGAACAATGTTTTAAAATAACATTTGTTCTTTAACCCAGTTAATGATAAGATTAATTTCTTAAATTTGAATAATCATTAAGTAATGATTTTTGAGATTTAAACTGAATTAGAGTTTTAATGAATCTTAAATTAGATTAATAATGTGAATATTTTATTAAAAGAATATTCTGAATTGGAATGAGGCGTATGGTTGTTTTATAGCACCTGTTTATAAAATACGTGTGTTATTTGGAAAGACCGGGTTTAACCCATTCTGAATAATTTCTACGACGATCAAGAGTTGAAGATAAAGATGGTGTTGAAGACCGGAGATCTTCACATCGTTTGGGTGATTACCGATGTCTTGATTGGGTCGTACCCCTAAGACAAGGTAATAAGTGGTGATCGTCCAAACGTACTTGGAGATCGATGGATATGCGAGGACCTCTCTCCTGTATTGGACATATGGGACGAGGAATAAGGTGCCTTCGATTTCGTTCAGACCTAGAACGGACTTGTAAATGGATAGTATGTCTGACGTTGTATTCCTTTATGCTGTATTCGTTGATCTCTGCTAAATATATATATCTGTTTGGTAGCGGAGAATTTATTCTCTTGCTTAACACCCTTCTTTGAGACTAGAGGTTATATATTAGCAGAAATCAATGGTATGGTATGGATTGAAAATGTGGCATTCTACGATGCAAATGATCAAGGCTTTTGTTGAAAAGCAGTGCCTTGTGGATGATGATCAAAGAACAACTTTAGTTAGCATAGCTTTGTGTATAGCGTTACTTCGCGAGCCTCACACCTCGATATGAAGCAGAAACGGGAGAGGACAGCACGGAGGGCATTGCGTTTCTTTCTAGCTAGGAGTGGTGTTTGCGTTTTGCAAGCCCTGACATTTTACTCATGTGGATGTTGCTTATTTTTACTTGATGGATAGAGAGGCGCCTCGGATATATATATTGATAGATTTCCTGGTCAACATTACTGACCAGGTTATTTTACGCCCCATAGAGCGGGGAAACGCATGCTTAGGAATTATGAATCCACCATCGCACTTAGTGTGGACCGGCCCTGCATGTTACCTAGGTACAATTGCGACTGAAGCCTGAGGCTCGGGCTAGAGAGTCTCGAAGCGGAAGGACTGCGCCTTGCCTTGGTTCATAGATGGAAATCCAACTTCCAATACGACATCATGCGGTCTTGATTGTAGAACTAGTATGGCGACATGATATATAGTATCCATGCCGCCAATGATTGATACATTTATATTCGAAGTTGATTTCTTCACTTATAGTAATTATAAAAGATGAAATTTCACATATCAAGCATTTTTTGCTATTATAAGGCAAAACTCTATCCTCTGACTGCGTTCATTGTGTGATGGGACCTGAGTCTTATAATAGCTTCATTTTTCCAAAAAGCATTACGTTGTTTTATTTTAAACTAAGGTTCGTGTGGAGTAAACCCGTTCCGTGTTATACGGCGTGGTCCCATGATTTACCTTACTTTAAAACCAAGTTAATAACTGTTTTAGTTCTCGCACCAGTCTCATGACTGACCTGGAGTTTATTGTTTTAACCTAAACTCTGGGTGCCCATATTTTCCACACGGACAGCTAGTAGTTTTGGTTTTTGCAGATATTATATTCACAGGATACTGGTTTACAGCTGAATTGATATTCGAAAAGCTCTGTATCTGTGTATTTCTTTCAGTTGCATTTTGTATTATTTTTCCGTTGCTATTTAAATGTAATTTAAATCTCTGATATTGTATTTCCAATGTATATTATCTATTCGTACTCTGTTATATTCTTGTACTCTGATGTAAATTATTTTAATAAGGAATGAAATGTTCTTCTGTTTGTGTTTTGATGAGTATTGTTCTCAAAGCAATCCGCACTTTCCTTTACGGGGAAGTTTGGGTCGTTTCAAAAATAGATTTGGATTACAGGTTTATTATAAAATATTGAAAGTGGAATTGAAACTTATTTACTAAACGAAGATTAACGTTATATTTAAATTATAATTAAAACGAACTCGCCGCAGCGCGGAAGTTCGTAATTTGGCGTTTCGAACTTCAACTGAGTATACAGAACTCAATATAAGTTAGAATCTGATGAAACAAGAAACGCCTAGACCTATTGAATAATAATTTTCTAATGGAAGAGAAAAATCTAGGTTTTGTGGTATGGATTTTGAATTATATCAAAATCAAAATTTCAGAAAAACAACTCCATAATCGTTTTTAACCATAATGGTTTATTTAATAAATTAAAAGGATTTTGAGTAAATAAAATCCGAATCTTTTTAGAAAATCCGTATTTGAGTTATCAAGTGAATATGAACTCAAGCAAAATAAATGAAGTAATTTTTGATATAAAAATAGATTATTGGATTGTGGTATAGTATTAACTAATTTGAAAAGAAATTAGTTAATGGGATTTCGAATCAAACTTTACCTCTGTCAAGTAAATCGGATTTATGAATTTAAGTTTGAAATCAAATATGAAACTCAAGTAAGAAATGGAATCCAACATTTGTATAAGCGAATTAAATTATATTTGACTATGATATGTTCAAATCAAAAGTGTATTAGGCAAAAGAGCTAATTAACGAATTAATTAGCGAATTGAGTTGAAAAGGGTTAAATTGATTGAAATAAATTAGGAATCGGCGTATGCATGTTAAACAGGTATGGAATGAAGGGAATGAAGATTTTAATTTGAGTGCCTAACAAAAAATACATGTTTAAATTTCCATATGATATTTTATGAGCCTATTGGACAAGCCGCTTGGCTTTTTTATTTTCTTTTTGAATGGAAAGGGCCTAGAGAGGCGAGTTAGGGTTTGAGCTATTGACCGGTACAAAGGAGGTGCTGGCGAATTTTTCCAAAAATTTAAGGAGTTAGAATATTTTTCCGAAAATTTAAGAAGTTTTGATAACCAGAAATCGATATAAAAAGGGACAGTGATTGTTTGATGGATGTTTGTTTTCCTTTAATAGTTAATTCACCGACTATCAAAGATTTTTGACTATCGTTGTCAATACGGAGAGACCGGTTGGATTTAATATCCGAAAACTACTCCGTATACGCATAGGCGTTGCAAATTAGATTATGTTGAAGAAATTGGAGATGGAGTGAAATGCAAGAGCTATTTTGTTTGTCCAGTCCCGGGACAACTTGTATGGATGAATGTCTGACAGAGTGTTCCAAACGGATCACATAAGACGATCTTTCAAGTTGTTATGTCTGGTGGCGGAGAAATTCATTTCTCTTAGCTTTTATACCCATAATATTTTTTAGAAGATCAACTAGTGATTTGACGGGTTTGACGATGTGGAATTCAAAGTATATGGTGGCTAGATGTTCTAAAAAGATAAACATAGCCTCCAGCCTACAACTGGAAAATGAAAAAAATCAGGCAGGCAACATGGCTAGTTGGGTCATACCCAAGTAGGGTATATTTGTCACCGATCTAGAGAAAATTCATTATTTGTTCTTTTGATTATGTATCTTATGGATTACGGTTGGACGGCCGACAACCGTAGGTGACAATATATTCGCTACACTCAAGTAAATGAGTAGGCGGTCATGTGTGGCCGGGTTGCAAGATGTTCTTGCTGAACCCCAGTGTATCCCCTCTAGAGTACACTGATCGGGGGGGTGGTCCCATACCTTGTCATAGTTGGAATCCAATCTCTAGTAAGCGGCCTGCGGTTTTTGATTTTATACTATATATGTAGAGCGTGAGATGCAAGCGTTCTACTATTTGGTTATTTATTTGATTAGATATTATTATAATATCACTGGATTTTGATATCAAAAATATTTTGGGTTATAGAAAGGTAAAAACTGTCCATTTTTATGTGTGGGCTGGTCTTACTATTACCCTTTCTTTTAAAAGATTTTTCAAGGTTAAACAATATGGTTGGAGTTTGCTCACACCAGTCTTATGACTGACCCAGAGTTTATTTCGTTTGTTTTTCCCTAAACTCTTGGGTGCCCAAATTTGTATGGGAAGTCAAGTGCTTCAGGATTTTTACAGATACACTTGGAGGACTTTGAAGCAGGAGGCTTCACCGTTAGATATTATAGAGTTATTTTCCGTTGTATCAAATGTTTTATTGTACTCTGATATTGGTATGTATATATAATACAAAATTTTGTATTTCAAAGTTATAATATATGATATTATATTTTTTCGTTTCGCTGTGAGATTCTATGTTATTGTTTTTCTGTCCTTCTTCTATTTTTTCTTCTTTAACCCATAATGACTCATGATTCTGTGTTATTTGAGTTGGACGTGTGTGATATTTAGTCAACTCAGGTAATACGGATTTGCGGGTCGTTACATCATTAATAGAAAGAAGTTAGAAGGTGAGAAGTACAAAGAAAGAAAATTAGAGTAGAAAAAGAAGAACACAACAGAACAGAGTCAGAGTAACATGAATCTCACTGTGGAATGAATAAAATAGTTATATAACATAACTTTGAAATACAAAATTGTATTTGTACTTACATACATCATCAAAGTATATCATATATATATATATATATATATATATATATCACAGCGGAAATAAATATTAACTATCCAATGTTGAAGCCTCTCGTTCCAAGCCCTTCCAATATATTTGTAAAATCCCGACTACTTGACCGTCCGTTCAAATTTGGGCACCCAAGAATTTAGGGTAAAACAAAACAAAATAAACTCTAGGTCAGTCATGGGACTGGTATGAGTAAACTCCAACCACTTGGTTTAACGTCTGAAAATCCTTTTAAAAAGAAAGGATAATCGTAAGACCGATCCACACTTAAACACAGATAGTTTTTACCTTATGATGACCCAAAATATTCTTTAAAAGAATATTATTATGATATTATAATAGTGTCTAAATCAAGTAAATAGCAATCTAGCAGAACGTTTACATCTCACGCTCTGCATACATAGTATACAATCAAAACCACGGGCTCTTATTGGAGGATGAATTTCCAACTATGGCAAGGTACGTAACCACCTTCCGACAATGTACCTCTTGAGAAAATACAATATGATTCAACTAGAACATCTTACAACCCTGGCTAAACATGACTGGCCATTCACTTCGCTTGAATGTTCCGAATATTTTGCCACCTACGGTTTGGGCCCAGCGTATTCCCGAGAGATATACAGGAACGAATGAAGAACAAACAAAAATTTATCTAGATGGTGACAATATACCCCAATTAGGAGCGATCCACTTAGCCATGCGACCTACCCGATTTTATACCATTTCCCGTTGAAGAGACTTGAGGTCATAACTTACCCATAGACAGATAACATATTTATTTACTTTGAATGTCACATCATCATGCCCACAAAATCACAAATTGATTTCCCCAAAAATATCATGGGTATAAAGCTAAGAGAAATGAATTCCTCCGCCACCAAACGTGAATATGTTTGAAGAGATCAAATTACGCGATCTATTAAGTATACTCTGTCAGACATCTGTCCACACAAGTTATCCAGGGACTAGACAAATCGAAGGCACTATTCTGTAAATTCATCTTAGGAAATTTCTACCTAGGATCGCCAGAACAACCCTTGCATAAACTCCATCTTCAATTATCTTCAGCGTATTTGATTCGCAATGCTTATGCCCGTATGGAGTGGTTTTCAGATAATAAATCTGATCTTAGTCTCTCCGTATTGACAATGGAAAAATGGCCAAAAAACTTTGATAACCAGTTGTTTAACTATCAAAGGAAAATATCCATACAACCAATGATCATATTTCCAAATGGAAATTTTACCGGTCAATCATCAAACAACAATGAGCCCTTTTAAGTTAATTTATCATAAACATATTCATTTCCCAATTTCCCTTTTTCCATATTTTCCCAAATGTTTCTTAAAACCCATTTAACCTCCCACAATGCTTGGAAAACATTTCCATATATTAACAAATTCTTATTCATGCATCACTATTCTTCCACATCCGTTAGTCCTTAACCGTAAACTAGTAAGATAACAATTTCCTATGTACCAACCCCGAAGGCCAAAACCAACATCAGATCAACACTCGGAAAGCCATTCATATGACTAATCTTCAGTCAGTGTCTATCCTTAACTTCATTTCTTAATTTCTTATCAAATCATTGCTTATGCAACTCTTGGATTCAGTTTACGAATCCACTTCTTTAACGGAAATCATTTATTATGACCTTAGCATTATAATCCCTGCTTCCAAAATATTTAACTTCAAAATATAACTTTTATTCATTAATTTGAATAATTAATTAATTAAATGTTGATTAAAAATCAGAAAGTAAATAGTACTTTTCTAAATTCGTTAAAATCGAATTTCAACGTATAATTCTCTTTTGAATAATCTCTATTCGATTAATGTTCCGAACGTCGGAATAAATTCACCGTTTCAGGTTAATTCAATTTCTAAATTCATTTTTGAATTAATCATTTCCAAAATATTACCAATTTCCTTTATAACCATTTTAATCTGCAAACGTTTGCTTTTAAATCATTATCCACTTTAAAATGTGAATATTATTTCTCTATAGAATTTGGACTCATTTTGCCATATCAAATCTGGATTTTTATTTATAAATACCATTGCAAGTTAAAATACCAATTATCTAGTAAATTCATAAATTCATATTCATATTCCACTTCATAAACTCCGTTTACAAGTAAACTTCATGTTAATTTTATATCAAGTTTATAACTTAATCTCGATTACATATTTAGTTATAAATTATTGGTTTCAAACCAAATATTAGCTATCTTGTCAAATTCTGAATTATATAACATATAATTTCTAAAATAAATTATCTTTATACCATTCGAATAGTTGAATTCTAATTACAAATCGTTATGGATTTATTTCAATTCACATTTCGAACATCGAAGTAAATTACATCGTTTTGTTTTGAAATGATCTCCCATTTCCCTTTTTAAATTCATACTTGAATTCATATTCCCAAATTATTCAATGATAATTATTTCAACCCATTTATAAACATTGTTTATAAATCAGACTATTTGTTTTATGTAACTAAAAATAAGTTATTATATTCTAGCCCAATGAAAATTCAATTTCTATTTAAAAATAGATTTTTTCTTTTTAAAACTTGAATTCTTTTCCAACATATTTTTACGGTATTTAAATACTAATTATTTCAGGGTCAATGTTATTCAAACATCCCAAACACACAATAATCAACCACAGATTATTTGTTACATCATATAACGTGATATATGAAAAACACAATTTAAATGTTGAGGAATCTAGTTGGATCCCTCCAACGTGTTTCCCTGCATCCACAGATGTTAATCAATGTAAATAACATAAATTTCGTTCCAATATGAGATATCATAATAAATAAAATCAATATTTAACCAACAATTTATATAATAACTAGACCTATAATTTCAACCAATATATTAGTAACTCATCCAAACAACGTTCACACAGTATCCAATCATCATTTATCAATATTAAAATACGTTTATATAATTATAAAACTAGACAGAGTTAATGAGTTAACTCACATTGGTGGTTAATCATTGAATAACGATTAACGTTCGATAGATCTGGTCAGACGTTTTAATTTGCCTAAAATTTTAATGTGCTCTGAATCTCCCCAAATCAATTCCAGTATGTAGCCTGTGAACATATGATTCCAACGGATCAGACCATTTGTAAATCTGACCACGTAACAACGAGATATATCATTTAAAAGTTTGTATATATATATTTAAATTAAACTAAAACTTAAATCATAGTTTTTGGGCCTCACCTTTACTCAAATTCGGCCTAACGCCGCATTCCTTAAAAATTCCCGACCCGTGTATACTCCAGTAAACTTCTTATTCTCCCCTCATACAAAACTATTGCTCCTCCTTTATTTGTAATGGTCATTTCCACCATTTCCAATTACCATACTTCCACCAACACCCCACTAAACCCAAAACCAAAGCCACCATCCTTCTTCTCTACCCGCGCTCTACACCTCCATCACTCTCATATACCATTCGAAGTCTCTATCTCCACCGTGTCATAACATGCCATGCACATATACAGTATTGGATCGACATTAATTTTCACAGCATTTCACAAAATTTTGCATACATACGCCTCTCGATCCCAGAAACCCAGAAACAAACCTCATTTTACCAAATGATGCTTCGATTCTCTACAATCCTTAACCCTAGCTATGCTGGGCTATTTTCGATCTTGAAACTATTGCGTTAAGTTGCATGAAAAGAATACCGTCATGGAGAGAAATCCCAAATAAGCATGAAAATATTGGTTTCGAATTTTTTTATGAAGTATACGATTTGTTTTCGATTTCTGTATGCTTTGGTGATTCACGCAGGAACGCATTTGCTGAAGGGAAGAAAAGAATGAATGCCTTGATAATGAATTTATATACCCAGGCAACTTGGCATGCACAGGATGAAATTTCTTGGAGGGCAAGATATAGGGTGGTAGAATGTAGATTAGGTTTACAGAAGGCTTGTCACGCCATAGGTAGATGAAGGTAGGTAGTTGTAGGATGCTGGAAAAGATGTAATTTGAATATATATATATATATATATATGTGTGTGTGTGTGTGTGTGAGAGAGAGAGAGAGAGAAACTTAAAACCTAAGTAATAGAAAGTATAGTGTGTACATAGAGAAGGGTAGGCTGGTAAGTTTCTTTTCACTATGTTTTTGAAAGGTGTACGAAACTTGGTTGGTAAGGTAAGGGAAGAATATTTTTTTATAGTTTACTAATAGGGTCAGTTTTTCTCACATCCTGTTAAGTTTCGAAATTAGGCTCACAACCCTCCCTTAGATTTTTATAAATTAGGTCCCTATTTTTCGAAAAATCTTTAAAAAATCAGCAATAAAATAAAAAATCATGAAAAATCATAATTAAATACAACAACTAATCGTCATCAAATTCAGGTGTTAAAACCACCAAAAAACAACTCAAAAAACAAAAAAAAACAACGAATCACCAGTTTTATGCATCAAATGATGCACTTATTTGTAATAGTTGCATACATTTCTGCATATATTTCAGTTATGCATCAAAATGTAGTATAAATGTAGAAATGTATGCGCTAGTACTATAAAATGCGCATTGTTTGATGCATTATGTAACAACCTGGAATATCAGAACCAATTTAAAAATTTTATTTTGGCAATTTTTGTGAATTTTGAATATTTTAAATGAATTATTTTAAATAACAACGAAGAGAAAATTATTTTGAATAGAATTAGAACATATATATTTATTTGAATCGAAGTTAGAATATAAATATTTATTTTAATTATATAACGAACCTGAAATGACGCGGTAGTTTGAAAATTCGATTTCAAATTTCAAATGAATGTATAGGTTAAACCGGATTTTTGTAAAACCAAAAATATTAAATTTATTTGAAAATATCTTTCCAACGAATCTGAAAATTCAAAATTTAGTAGCGGGAATAAAAAGTTATCCCCAGTTGAAAATTCAGAATGGTCACTATGGAAATTGTAAGAACCTGTAACTTCCCCGTGAAGGAAAGAGCGGATACTTTGAGAACAACACACATCGGAACACAGACGGAAGAACATTTCATTGTTATTACAACAATTCCATCAGATACAAGAATATACAGAGTATAAATGAATAAATTACATTCAACAAATATCAGAGATTACAATAAATTACATAGCAGCGGAAAATTATACAAAACATAACTGAAAGTGATACACGGATACAGAGCTTTCCGAGCATCGATCCAGCTGTAAATCAGGATCCTGTGAATATAAATCTGCAAAACCAAAACTACTAGCTGCCCGTGTCGAAAATAGGGGCACCCAGAGTTTAGGTTAAATCAATAAACTCCAGGTCAGTCATGTGACTGGTGTGAGAACTAAAACAGTTATTTAAAACTTTATTTTAAAGATAATAATTCAAGGGACCACGCCGTATAACACGGAACGGGTTTCCTCCCAAGAATACTAGTGCATATAACAAAACAACGCAATGCTTTTTGGAAAAATGAAGCTATTATAAGACCCAGGTCCCATCACACAATGCAACGCAAGCCGGAGGATAGAGTTTTCCCTTATAATAGCCAAACATGCTTGGTACGTTTTAAACAAATCATTTGATACTATTATAAGTGTATAGTGTCAAAACAATTCAAATCATAAATATCAATCATAGGCGGCATGGGTACCATCTATCATATCGCCGTACTAGTTCTACAATTAAAACCGCAATATCACGTATTAGAAATTGGATTTCCGTCATGTGTCGAGGCAAGGGGCAAGCTCCTCTCCGCGTTCGAGACACTCTAGCAATGCCTCAGGACCCCACTCTGATCCTTTGGAGCCTCCAAGGCCGGTCCTCTCTTACTTTTGAGGATTGGCAATTCCTGAACACACGTTTCCCGGTCCTTACAGACCTATATCTGAGGCGCCTCGTATCCAACAACCACACAGGTGAAAAGTATATAAATGTCAGGGCTGGTAGGTCACTGACACCACCCTAGCTAGAAAGAAACGTCGTGCACTCCTTGGGTCCGTATCCCGTTTTTAACTCATACCGAGGTGTGAGGCTCGCGAATTCACGTTATACACAAAGCTACGCCACACAGGCCGTGCTTTGATCATCAACCACAAGACTTTGCTTTTCAACAGAAGCCTTGATCAATTGCCACTTACGCGTGTCACACTGGCAATTCACTCCATGCGACTGATGTCCATCGATATACAACCTCTAAGCTCGTACGTCTCAGAGAAGGGCGTTAAGCAAGAGAATAAATTCTCCGCCGCCAAACAGATGTATATTTAATAGAGATCAATCAACACAGAATAAAATCCAATGTCAGACACACAATCCATTTACAAGTTTATTCTGGGTCTGAACGAAACCGGAGGCACTTTCCTCGCATATCCATCCATCTCCAAGTACGTCTGGACGATCACCAACTGTTTCCCTCATCCTGGGTGTACAGCCCAATCAAGATCATCAGTAATCACCCAAACGATGTGAAGACTTCCGGTCTTCGACCACCGTCTTCATCTTCGACATCTCGTCGAATCGGTTATTCAGAATGGGTATAAACCCGGCCTTTCTGAATAACCCACGTATATGTTACACAACCACAACGAACGCCTCATTCCAATTCAGAATATTCTTTTATTCACAAAATCACATTCTGAGGGAATAGGTTCCCATTAATTTTATCCAAGATAAATTCTTCTAAAATTATTCTTTAATCTTCCTTTGGATATCATTTCAAACCAAATTATGGTTTTCCAAACTAGTCGGGATTAGCGAACCACACCGAAGTAATTATTTATTTTATTTCCCAATCCCAACCTATATATCCCATGGAGAAAACTGGTAATACTCCACATCTAACACCACGGTGTTATCGGTAAAATTAATTACCACCTCACGTTCAAATCTAATTAAATATTTAACTATCGCTCAAAACTGGTGGTACTCCATTCTCGATCACCTTTCAAGTTTGATCATTTAAATTATAAATTCACATTTTAATCTAATTAAAGATCCATTAAAACTCTACTTAGTTTTAATCTTTTCAAAAATCAATATCCTGTCTTTAACTGGGTTAAAGAACCAATGTCATCTAAAACACGGTTCACGATAAACCCAAACCACATTTGATATTAAATACAAGGCTCTGAATAGAAAATATATCGGCTTATATTCAATATCAAATTCTGAAACTAACAAATATCGTATTGGAAATAACGATATAAAATATATCTTTCAAATTCCCATAACAATATCTGTATAGTCATGAAATCCAACATCGAAATATTTCGAAAATAATTTCGATTCACTCCAGTCCAATTCACGTATTGGGAATATTGATCATTTTTAAAATCCCTTTCAAATTCAATTTATTTATTTCAAAAATAAATTGATTTTAATTCTAGTTCAAAACTAGTTCATTTCGACAAAAATATATTTTTATCATTTCAAATGTGGAGTTTTTCATCCCAATTCTTTCCAATACACAAATTATGATTTTACACAAATTATTAATATTTTTAATAATTTTATCAAAGCCCGTACAGTCGATGTCCAACAACGGCCATCGAACTGCACTTACAGCGACCTTTTCTGAAATTGATTTGGACATAATTCCAAATCCAACCGTTAGATTTCAAATTTCTAATATTCATTGGAAATCTCTTTTCGATACGAACCCAACGGTTCCGGTTTTAGGAGAATCCGACGGTCGGATCTCCCGTACTGTCCATTCGAAGTCAATGGTCAAAATTCACGAACTGCCGCGGCGCGTTCTACTCGGGCCATTATATATAATATATATATATATATATATATTTCGTCGATTTCCTTTTAAAACGTATTTTATAAATCGTTTTAAATTCGTTTTCAAAACCATTTCAACGTTATATTCAATTTCAAATCAAAATTGAATATTTCATATCATTACTATATAAATGATAATATTTTCAAAACGTTATATTTTGAAATAACTTCTTCTCTATATTCATTATAAAAACGAATATAATCGATATAAATATCGTTCACGTCAAAATAGCGCAACTCTAATCAACACAGCTTTATATATATTTCAATAAATTCGTTATTCTATTCAACAAATGAATATTTTTTCTATTCAACACATGAATCTATATTTCTTTCAACACACGCCTATTTTTGTTATGTAAAATATTTTATAAAATTATGGTATCTATCATTTGATTTTTAATTAGACTCCACCGTGAAGTAGTTCTAATTTTAAATATGATAAAGACGTAGATTTTATTATTAAAAATATTTTACTCAACACATAAATAGTTTCAACACATGAACATCGTCAACACATGACTATTTTTATATTCAACACATGAATTTTCCTTTATAATACTAATTAATTTCCCGATTGGAATGAGGCTGTAACGACCCGGATTTTGAGCGACTTTGGTTATCGACGTAAGCTCGACGTCGATAACCAAAACATCGAAAAATCCCGGTAATTAATGAAAGAAATTAGAAGGTGAGAATAGATAAGATAGAAACTTAGAATAGAAGAAGAAGAAGAAGAAGAACACAACATCAGAGTAACACGAACCTCACAGCGGAACGAATAACATATAATAGGTAACATAACTTTGAAATATAACAGTTATGTATACAATAGCACTTATCAGAGTACATCACTTACAACACAGCGGAAATAACTATAGCTATATGATCTTGAAGCCTCCTGCTCCACGCTCTTCTAGTATATCTGTAAATTCCTGACTACTTGACTGCCCGTACAAATTTAGGCACCCAAGAGTTTAGGGAAAACAACAAAGTAAACTCTGGGTCAGTCATGGGACTGGTATGAGTAAAACAGTTTAAACAGGTATATGAACAAGTAAACGATATCTCATAAGACCACGCCGCAGAACGGAACGGGTTTTTCCCTTATGAGAATCCAAAATATCTTTATATCAAAAACCTTTTGATATTATAATAATGTCTATGTACAAATAGATATCAACTAGCAGAAACGCTTTCATCTCACGTTCTACATATATAGTATACAATCAAAATCGCAAGCACGTATTGGATAATGGATTTCCAACTATGACAAGGTATGGAACCACCTTCCGATCAGTGTACTCTAGGAACGATACACTGGAGTTCAACAAGAACATCTTGCAACTCAGCCACACATGACCGACCACTCATTTCGCTTGAGTGTATCGAATGTACATCACCAACGGTTGGGATCAGCAACCGTTCCCGTATATATATGGGACAGCATTGATAGATTTAAGAAACAAATGAATATTCACTAGATAGGTGATTATACACCCTACTTCGGTGCGACCGACTTAGCCATGTTGCCTGCCCGATTTATGTCATTTACTGGTTGATGAGGCTAGAAGCTACGCTTTATCATCACATCAGATTCACTTCGAATGCCACATTGTCAGATCCATCAGAATCACTAATTGACGTCTACAACAGTACGTTATGTGTTAGCTAAAGAAGTTTCCTTCTCCGCTTCCACTCTTGGTAAAGTTGAAGAAATCAATGTACGTGACCTTTCTGGAAATACTCTGTCAGACATTCATTCATACAAGTCATCCTCATTCACTTAGAATGTCACATCGTCATACCCGCCAAATCACAAATTGACTTATCCAAAAATAACACGGGTATACAGCTAAGAGAAACGAATTCCTCCGCCACCAAACGTGAATACGTTTGAACAGATCAACTTACGCGATCCATTGGATATACTCTGTCAGACCTTCGTCCATACAAGTTGTCGTGGGACTGGAGACCTTCGTCCATACAAGTTGTCCTGGGACTGGACAAACCGAAGGCACTATTCAGTATATCCATCTTAGTCATTGTTATCTAAGACTTATACAACAGCCCTTGCATTTTACTCCGTCTTCAATTATCTTTGGCATATATGATTCGCGACGCTTATGCCAATACAGAGTGGTTCTATGGATAATAATCCAACCGGTCTCTCCATATTAACAACGTTAAAATGGTCAAAACTTCGATAGTCGGTGAGTTAACTATCAAAGAAAAACAAGTGTGCAAACAACGATATTATTTCCAAATGGAAATTATATCGAACAAACATCATTTAACATAAATCTCTTTAGTTCATTTATTTACTTATCTCCTGTTTCCCTATATTCTAAATTCTTATTTTTCTTTTATCAGAAAACATTTCTGATTCTCGTTTGGAAAACATTTCCAAAACTCCTTTACGATCAAACCTTACCATTTCTTAGTTAAGAAGGAAGTCACTCAAGTTGGGGTATAATTACCTCTCAGACCTTAACTGAACAACGTTATAACTTCGAAATGGTCAAAGTTTATCTTTTAATCTTTAACAACTTCTTTACGCCTTTCTCGGATTCAATTTTACTAATCCACTTCTATATTGAAAACATTGGTTATAACGATAATGTTATAATCCCTACTTTCGAATTATCTAACTTTAATTATAACTTCTATTCTTATTAGTGAATAATTAACCTAACACTTATTTATTTATAAATAAATAAATCTCTATTTAAACACTGGAAAGTATAAGTACTTTCCCGAATTCGATATAATCAAATCCGCCGATTAACTCTCTTCGAGAAATCTCTATTTGATTAACTCTTCTTCGAATAACCTATATTCGATTTACTTCTTCTCGAATAAACGATATTCGATAATCTCTCTTCGAATAACTAATATTCGATAACTCTTCCTTTTCAAATATCTCATATTTGAAAATCTCACTTAGATTAAACTATAATCGATAACTCCCTTCGATGAACTAACATCGATAACTCCTTTCGATGAAACTAACATCGATAACTCCTTTCGATGAAACTAACATCGATAACTCTTTTCGATGAAACTAACATCGATAACTCCTTTCGATGAAACTAACATCGGTAACTCCTTTCGATGAAACTAACATCGATTTATTTAACTCGACGAACTTAACTCGACTAACTTAACTTGACTCGACTAACTCGACTTACTTGGTTCGACCAATTCGATTCGATTAACTAGGCTCGACTAACTTGACTAACTTAACTCGACTTACTTGGTTCGACCAATTCGATTCGATTAACTAGGCTCGACTAACTTGGTCGAACCACCCGATCAACTCAACTTATTTAACTTAACTTATTTCTCAACTCGATCAACTCGATTAACTCCTATCGAATAACTAATATTCGATTAAACTCCATTCGCTTGACTCTAGATCGCAGCGATCACAATGGTTACGCCTGACTCCCTCAGGAAACATCCGACCGCCTTCGGCTATCTGCAGCCCTGCGAATTACGCTAGCAGTCGTGCTAAATGGCATATTATTTGGATTAACTCTAACTGATTAACTCTATTTGTTTAACTCTAACTGATTACTCTAATTGGTTAACTCTAACTGATTACTCTAACCGATTAATTCTAACTGATTAACTCTAACTGGTTAACTCAAATCGATTAACTCTATTTGACTAACTCGACTCGACTAACCCCCTTCGAATACCATATTCGATTAACTAACTTCGAACACCATATTCGATTAGCTAACTTCGAATACCATATTCGATTAACTAACTTCGAATACCATATTCGATTAACTAACTTTCGAATACCATATTCGATTTCTCCTTTCGAATACCATAATCGATTTCTCCTTTCGAATATCTATATTCGATTAACTAACTTCGAATAGCATATTCGATTTCTCCTTTCGAATATCTATATTCGATTAACTAACTTCGAATACCATATTCGATTTCTCCTTTCGAATATCTATATTCGATTAACTAACTTCGAATACCATATTCGATTTCTCCTTTCGAATATCTATATTCGATTAACTAACTTCGAATACCATATTCGATTAACTAACTTCGAATACCATATTCGATTAACTCCTTTCGAATGTCTATATTCGATTAACTAACTTCGAATACCATATTCGATTTACTATATTTACTTTATAAAGATTTCCTTTTTAACAACGTTTTATTCATTTGAAAAGATTTACTTTTAAATAACGGTTCTACACTTTAAAAATGATTTCCTTTTTATAACGTTTCCTTTTCAATTCTATTTGTAAATGGTTTACAAATATTTCCTTTTCAAATTTATTCTTGAAATATTCTAACTCCTTTACTTCCGGGAAAATTCGCCATAACCTCCTTTGTATCGGGAGTATCGGGAAAATCCCCAAACTCGCCACACAGGCCTTTCCATTCAAAAAGAAATGTTTTGAATTTATTTCCTTTTCAAATATCTCCTATTTATAAATATCCCAATTTATAAATATTCCTTATTTATAAATATTTAAATTTATAAATATCTCTTATTTATAAATATTCCAATTTATAAATATTCTGTTTTCAATATCACTTTGAAAATTCCCTTATCAACATTCCGGTATGTTATGGTATTCAACACACCATATAACAACGATAACTATCGTCCAAAGCACACATAATCAACGTCAGATTATATATCACATTATATATCACAATATATAAATCACAGTAAAATAACTGTTGAGGAATCCAGTTGGATTCCTCCAACCTGTTTCCCTGCATCACAGATGTTAGACAATATAGATAACATCACTTTCAGTTCCATATGATATATTCTGTTAAACAGAATCAATATAGAAATTCAACTAACTGACTAGCAGTTCAATCAAACAGTCAACATACAGTCAATCAACCAATATCTAACAGTTCTAAAAAATACAACATGAAATTATAAACTGTTCAGAGTTGGTGAGTTTTACTCACATTGGACGATCATCGTTAATAACGATAACCATCGCTTGATTCTGACGGACAATTTATTTTGCTATAAATTGTAACGAACCCCAATCGACTCGCGGTCAGTTCCATGGTGTAGTTTCCGTCCATACGATCCTAACGGATCTTGTTTCGCAGAATTCTGATGTCGTACGACCAAGTTATTCAGTTTCGAAGTTCTTATACATTTTAAAGTAAATTAAACTTGAAATTATTATCACTCGGGCCTTACCCCCTTAGCAAACCGGCCCAACACCCTTCTTATTACCCAGACCTGCTTTGCCCTTAACCCGTCTTCCCCACTTATACAGAACCCGTAGCTTCCTGTACACAATCATGGCCATTCTCAAACCTTCTTCCTTCTCGTTCTCCTCCTTCTTGCTACCGAAATTCAAACCGAGACCACCACTTAACTCCTCTTCGATTCCTCTTTCAGCCCATCCCCTTCATTCCAGACTCGAAGTTCCCTTCACCAACCCGTCGTTCAGCTCCTAGACGCGATACCAGTAAATCACTCGACGGTATTTGGCACCGATATTACTCAATCCCCCCCTTCAAGCTCGGAATCCTATACCACAACCGAATGTAAACTCAATTCTTCAGATCAAAGCCTCAAATTTGCCGAAACCGTAAACCTAGGTTTACTGTAAAAAAAATTGAACAGCGTAAATCTCCACCGAACACATCATAACCCATACGGAAATGAAGACCTTGAGTTGCTGAACCTATATAAATACTCTTTGTAATTTATATATATTTTTATGGATTTATTTTGATTATTGATTTGAGGATTTTTCCACGTTGAAGAAGAGAAAGAAACGGAGGCCGGTTTCTGGTATAGGAAAAAAATGGTTTAGGGTTAGAAGGGTGAACGGTTACTTATAGGATAATTTTAATGATTTTAAATTCGAATATTATATTCAATTAAAATCAACTGCTGTTTTTATTTGTCCTCTAAAAATTCCTGTGACTACATACAATACCCAAAAATCACGAAAATTGGCATACAGCTACCTCTCGACCTTACGGTCATAACGAAACCGGTTTCGTCGAATTCCGACTTCGTTTGCTCACACAGCGTATTTTTAACCGTCAAAATACTGACTGTATCTCACTCTAAAAATCCGTACGGCCACACAGTGACTCTAAAAATCACGAAACTTGACCTCTAACAACTATTTGATATTGCGGATCCAACAAAACTGGTTTCGTCGAATTCCGACTTCGTTTGCAAAAGTGGCTATTTTTAAAGCTCTAAATAGCCTATTTTAAATATATAAATATATTTAAATATAATTAAATTAAATATTTAAAATTAAATATTATCGTCTATATTCTCTGAGGAATATCATACAGCTCCAGGGTAATATATATATATATACTCGCTATTCCGAGTCCAGATTGATTCGATATTCAATTTACATTGAAAAATCCTTTTATAACGTATATAGAGCGTTACGAATTATAAAGGAATTTCACAGCGACTTTTCTGAAATTTGATTTGGACATAACTCAAAATCTACACGACGAAATCTCGATTTTTCTCTTCCATTAGAAAAATATACTCCACCAGCTCCACACGTTTCTTGTTTCACAGAAATCCGGCTTAAAACGAATCATGTACATTCAGTTGAAGTTCAAATCGCCAAATAGCGAACTGCAGCGCCATTTCGAGCTCGTTTATAAATATATTATAAACTATACGTTCAACTGTCGTCGATTCAATATAATCGTTATTATATTTTGAATCGAAACTCCACCAAATCTCGTATGTTATTCAATTCACACGATATTGTGAATTTCACTATTTCCGACTATTTCGACATTATAATATATTATTATATTATAATTATTAATTAAATATTCAATATTATTTAATTAAACGATCATTAACTTCTCTAAATCACCAATTATATAATTAAATAAATTAATTATATATCTCTAAAAATGCGGGTCATTACAGAGGCCCAATCAATCACCATATAATGTTAATTATATGGATTCCATACAACACATGTATATAATAGCAACGATAAACAATCAACCATCATCCAAAGTGTACCACACAACTGCATAAGCATCAAATATAAATAATCGACGCTTACACAGTCTGTCGACCAATCGATCGACATACAATTAAATAATTGGGATTAGTGTACGCCAAATTTCATCCCAACACCCATGTGGGGTTTCAAATCAACAAACACAGATTTTTATTTGTGCAGTTGGGCGATGTGTAAAATTTATCATCCCAATCAATATCAGTCAAATCAGTGTATATAAACAAATCGACCGATTTGTTTATAAATATTTATTTATTCACATTCACGTTAAAAATTATATTTTTAACGATAATTAATTTATTTCAACCATCTACATTTTATTATCGATTTCACATCAACATCACAAACAAATTCACAACACATCAATTTAAACGAACAAGCCATCCATGGTCTGTGGATGACGGGTGTCGGGTGCTGCTAAGCACCGTCTGCATCCTAGTATATATATATAACTAGAAGAAGAAATTAAAGTGTGAGAAATTCTCACCAAAGCTAATCCAAACGCCACGACTCTTCATATGTAGAAAATCTTGTCGTTCTCGCCTTTTGTCACTTTCGTTGCCCGTATTCACTACATATATAAAAATCACATTTTTATATTATTGCCATGTATATAAAAATCACATTTTTATAATCACGCTATATGGATAAAAAAATTCTATTTTTACAACGCTACTATATAGATAAAAATTCTATTTTTACAACGCTACTATATAGATAAAAATTCTATTTTTACAACGCTACTATATAGATAAAAATTCTATTTTTATCACGATATTCTCTACATAAAGATTTCGTCTTTTCAAATATAAAGATTTCGCCTTTTCAAATATAAAGATTTCGCCTTTTCAAATATAAAGATTTAATTTTTATTTCATCACTATAAAAATCACCTCTTTATTTCAACATTTATATAATAAAAATCAGATTTTTATTTTTCTATATTTATAAAGATGATATTTTTACTATCTTACCTATATAAAAATCATATTTTTATACTTTTACAATATAAAAGATTATATTTTTAATACACTACTTATATAAAATGGTATTTTTATATTTGCTACTTACATTATAAAAATCCCAACTTAATTATCATAAAAGTCCTTTCCTCCTAATTATAAAAATATAATCTTTTTGCTAATAAAAATCACTCCTTTATCATAATAAAAATCTAAATTTTTCCTAATACAAAAATCTAAGCTTTCCTATTTTATTTAAATATACAAAATCTGATTTTTTTTCCTATGTATAAAACCAAACAAAAACTGATTTTTTTCTAAATTATTTAAACTAAATAAAGTGGAATAAAACTCACAGTAGTTTATTGAAGAGGAAGAAGGGGTTCATGGCCATCGTCGGGCTTACTGGTGGTGGGTGTAGGACTTCAGGCGGTGGAGCTTTCGAGGGGGGGGGCGTCGCGTTCGATTGGAGGGAGGGGGTTCGGTGGATCGGAGGGCGCGAGGTGGAGGCTGGAGAAGAAGAGGAGGCGTGGCAGAGGGGGGGTTCGGGTATGGAGGGCGGTGGCCCCGCCCTGAGCGGCGGTGGCGCTCGATCGGAGGAGCGACAGCTCCTCCGTCTTCGTTCCTTTTTTTCTGTTATCGAACGGAAGGGGGGCAGAGGAGTTTAAGGGGGAGAGAGAGAGAGAATTTTTTTTTTATATTAATTTAACGTCCATAAAGTTGACTTTTTCATACGACCTCTAAACGAGGCCCACCGCCTGTCGTCCATAGCGTTTCACCCCCATTCCGAACACAATGGGATATGTACCATAAGCTGATTCGACCGTTTCGATCAGTTTCCGTTAAAATCAACATATAACTCCATATATTGAATTTGAACGCACATTTCAATTTACCGGGGTCACATACGAACTCTAAAAATTCCCGAAAAATATTTTCTAGCTAACGATACGGTCCTAACAAAACTAGTTTTGTCGAATTCTGAGACCGTTGGAAAAATGGCCATTTTCCAGTCGATTAAAATCAACTGAAACTGGACAAACGCGTTTTCCTTTGCCACACTCACATATTGATTCGAAAAATTATGAAATTTGGAATCTAGCAATAATTTGACATCGCGGATACAACAAAAGTGGTTTCGTCGAAATCCGAGGTCGTTTGCAAAATTCCCATTTTTAAGGGCCTGAATTCCATAGCGACTATTCAGAATTTTCAACTGGACATATCTTTTGATTCCCGCTATGAAATTTCAATTTTTCGGATTCGTTGGAAAGATATTCACAAATACATTCTAATATTTTTGGTTTCACTAAAATCCGGCTTGTTTTGCACCCGGTATGTTCAATTGAAGTTTGAAATCGAATTATCGAACTACCGCGCCATTTTCAATTCTATTTATAATTTAAAATAATTATTTATATTTTAACGACGACGTATATAATATATACGTTCTATTCTATTCAAAATAAATTTCTCGTCGATATTATTTAAAATAATTCATTTTAAATATGCAAAATTCACTAAAATTGCCAAAATAAAAAATTTAAACTGGCCCAGATTTTCGGGTTGTTACAATATCCCCCACTTAAAACTTTTCGTCCCCGAAAAGGAACAAAATTGAAAGTGGTTTGATTAATCAACTCTACGTTCGATCTGGCTTCCATTCTCCAACTTTTCAGTTTCTGAGAATTTTCAAATTCTTCGAAATTTTGGCTAACACCCGGGATTTTTGAAAAATTTCGCCATAACCTCCTTCATACTGGGAGAGGTTTGGAAATTTATTGGGTCATATTAGTTACCCAATAAATCCTAATAAGCATACACATATTTATAGTGATATATTCTGGTGTTTACAAGGGAGCGTGTATTGATAATAACTCCAGAGAATAAATTCTCGGCACCCTGTCAAAGTCTGAGGGAGTGTGTATTTTAAATGCTCCAGAGGATAAATCCTCGTCACCTCGTCCCGTGTGGGAAATAAATAGTCCATGTGCCGTATCTAATAACTAGAGAGACGTGATTATTGTCAACTCTAGACCCGTTTGGGGTTTTTATTAATCTGGCAATTTTATCGTTACAATTTAAATAGTCCATATCAGTCATCAGTTCAACCTGTAAAATATAGTCATCGCCATACAAGCCTCTCGCTCGTATGGTAAATCTTCCACCTCGTCACACAAGCTCCAAATGCTTATGTGGTATATGATGAAGTATGCCTATCTTCCAAAGTATGCCATGTAATGTAGTTTCAAAATTAATTGTTGTTATCCTATGGCGACATTTATTATTTCACACAGAATAACCAACACTCCGCATCCAATGGCATTCACAGGAGTTGATATAATAATATTTCGCATCCAACTCATTAAGCTTTACCTATTTGTCGGGCACGCAAATAAAATCTTTACTCAACAGCTATCCAATTTCCTGTTCAAACATATATAATGCACAAGTATATATTTCTAACTATTTTCCAATCAGTTCAATGTGTGATTTAATTGAATAAATTTGTTCTGATTTTTTTTTTGTTTGATGATATTCTAATCTTCTCTAAATCAAAGGCCAAAAAGGAACGAAGTCGAAAGTTGTTTAACAAATCAACTCAACTTCCATTATTTTGACTACGGCTTAAGTTCTTCAACTTTTCAGTTTCTAAGAACTTTTCAAATTTTTCAAAAATTTGGCTAACACTGTAAATTTTCGAAAAATTTCGCCATAACCTCCCCTGCACCGGGAGAAACGGGAAAATCCCGAAATTCCCATACAGGCCTTCTGATCTCAAAAAGAAAAAGAAAAAGCCAAGTGGCTAGCCAATCGGCTCATAAAATCATCATCACCCAAACAAAACAGTAAATTATAGTAAATATGTACCTATTTGTCGGGCAAACAAATTTTATTCTCTGCTCTAGCCTCCTTGCTATGACCTGTTCAATGTAAGTACATGTATATGCAAGCAAATGCAACTAATTTTCAATACAATTCAATATTTGATTTACTTAGGCTAAATGGTTCAAAATTATCAAACAAATAAACAAACAACACAAACATCAATCAATTAGTGGATTAACGTTTCAAATTCAAAATTTTGATACATATATATAGAAAATCATGTTTTTGATGCCAATTCATAACAATGAATCTATCTATATTAGTTTTGGTTCTCACACCAGTCTAATGGAAATATATAGATATCACACCTTCGAAATACGAACATAAATACTGATGATGTGGCCACATCATCAGAATTATCCCCGGGTGTCTAGAATGTGATTCTACATCTATCCAGTATATTAAAACTTCGAATATACGTTCATGACGCGTATACGCGAAATCTTTATATACTCGATTGTCCAAATTAAAAATAAATAAATATTCAAATACATATAAAATGGCTTAAATTTTAAAACAAAATTGTTTTCATTTGAAAAATATACTCTTCACACTCGTTCTAGGATACTACTGATCCTATCTCTAACGAGTCATTCTAATTGGATATTACTAATCCAATATCTGATGAATTATTTCGTATGGTTCTAATGTGTCTTGTTCTCGAGCTCTGTAAACCAAAGCTCCGATACCACTGTAAGAACCCGTAACTTCCCCGTGAAGGAAAGAGCGGATACTTTGAGAACAACACACATCGGAACACAGACGGAAGAACATTTCATTGTTATTACAACAATTCCATCAGATACAAGAATATACAGAGTATAAATGAATAAATTACATTCAACAAATATCAGAGATTACAATAAATTACATAGCAGCGGAAAAATATACAAAACATAACTGAAAGTGATACACGGATATAGAGCTTTCTGAGCATCGTTCCAGCTGTAAATCAGGATCCTGTGAATATAAATCTGCAAAACCAAAACTACTAGCTGCCCGTATCGAAAATAGGGGCACCCAGAGTTTAGGTTAAAACAATAAACTCCAGGTCAGTCATGTGACTGGTGTGAGAACTAAAATAGTTATTTAAAACTTTATTTTAAAGATAGTAATTCAAGGGACCACGCCGTATAACACGGAACGGGTTTCCTCCCAAGAATACTAGTGCATATAACAAAACAACGCAATGCTTTTTCGAAAAATGAAGCTATTATAAGACCCAGGTCCCATCACACAATGCAACGCAAGCCGGAGGATAGGGTTTTCCCTTATAATAGCCAAACATGCTTGGTACATTTTAAACAAATAATTTGATACTATTATAAGTGTATAGTGTCAAAACAATTCAAATCATAAATATCAATCATAGGCGGCATGGGTACCATCTATCATGTCGCCGTACTAGTTCTACAATTAAAACCGCAATATCACGTATTGGAAATTGGATTTCCGTCATGAGTCGAGGCAAGGGGCAAGCTCCTCTCCGCGTTCGAAACACTCTAGCAATGCCTCAAGACCCCACTCTGATCCTTTGGAACATCCAAGGCCGGTCCTCTCTTACTTTTGAGGATTGCCAATTCCTGAACACACGTTTCCCGGTCCTTACAGACCTATATCTGAGGCGCCTCGTATCCAACAACCACACAGGTGAAAAGTATATAAATGTCAGGGCTGGTAGGTCACTGACACCACCCTAGCTAGAAAGAAACGTTGTGCACTCCTTGGGTCTGTATCCCGTTTTTAACTCATACCGAGGTGTGAGGCTCGCGAATTCACGTTATACACAAAGCTACACCACACAGGCCGTGCTTTGATCATCAACCACAACACTTTGCTTTTCAACAGAAGCCTTGATCAATTTCCACTTACGCGTTCCACACTGGCAATTCACTCCATGCGACTGATGTCCATCGATATACAACATCTGAGTTCGTACGTCTCAGAGAAGGGCGTTAAGCAAGAGAATAAATTCTCCGCCGCCAAACAGATGTATATTTAATAGAGATCAATCAACACAGAATAAAATCCAATGTCAGACACACAATCCATTTACAAGTTCGTTCTGGGTCTGAACGAAACCGGAGGCACTTTCCTCGCATATCCATCCATCTCCAAGTACGTCTGGACGATCACCAACTGTTTCACTCATCCTGGGTGTACAACCCAATCAAGATCATCAGTAATCACCCAAACGATGTGAAGACTTCCGGTCTTCGACCACCGTCTTCTTCTTCGACATCTCGTCGAATCGGTTATTCAGAATGGGTATAAACCCGGCCTTTCTGAATAACCCACGTATATGTTACACAAACACAACGAACGCCTCCTTCCAATTCAGAATATTCTATTATTCACAAAATCACATTCTGAGGGAATAGGTTCCCATTAAATTTATCCAAGATAAATTCTTCTAAATTTATTCTTTAATCTTCCTTTGGATATCATTTCAAACCAAATTATGGTTTTCCAAACTAGTCGGGATTAGCGAACCACACCGAAGTAATTATTTATTTTATTTCCCAATCCCAACCTATATATCCCATGGAGAAAACTGGTAATACTCCACATCTAACACCACGGTGTTATCGGTAAAATTAATTACCACCTCACGTTCAAATCTAATTAAAGATTTAACTATCGCTTTGGAGCAAAACTGGTGGTACTCCATTCTCGATCACCTTTCAAGTTTGATAATTTAAATTATCAATTCACGTTTTAATCTAATTAAAGATTCATTAAAACTCTACTTAGTTTTAATCTTTTCAAAAATCAATATCCTGTCTTTAACTGGGTTAAAGAACCAATGTCATCTAAAACACGATTCACGATAAACCCAAACCACATTTGATATTAAATACAAGGCTCTGAATAGAAAATATATCGGCTTATATTCAATATCAAATTCTGAAACTAACAAATATCGTATTGGAAATAACGATATAAAATATATCTTTCAAATTCCCATAACAATATCTGTATAGTAACGAAATCCAACATCGAAATATTCCGAAAATAATTTCGATTCACTCCAGTCCAATTCATGTATTGGGAATATTGATTATTTTTAAAATCTCTTTCAAATTCAATTTATTTATTTCAAAAATAAATTGATTTTAATTCTAGTTCAAAACTAGTTCATTTCGACAAAAATCTATTTTTATCATTTCAAATATGGAGTTTTTCATCCCAGTTCTTTCCAATACACAAATTATGATTTTACACAAATTATTAATATTTTTAATAATTTTATCAAGGCCCGTACAGTCGATTTCCAACAACGGCCATCGAACTGCACTTACAACGACCTTTTCTGAAATTGATTTGGACATAATTCCAAATCCAACCATTAGATTTCAAATTTCTAATATTCATTGGAAAGATCTTTTCGATACGAACCCAACGGTTCCAGTTTTAGGAGAATCCGACGGTCGGATCTCCCGTACTGTCCATTCGAAGTCAATGGTTGAAATTCACGAATTGCCGCGGCGCGTTCTATTCGGGCCATTATATATATAACATATATATAATATATATATTTCGTCGATTTCCTTTTAAAACGTATTTTATAAATCGTTTTAAATTCGTTTTCAAAACCATTTCAACGCTACATTCAATTTCAAATCAAAATTGAATATTTCATATCATTACTATATGAATGATAATATTTTCAAAACGTTATATTTTGAAATCACTTCTTCTCTATATTCATTATAAAAACGAATATAATCGATATAAATATCGTTCACGTCAAAATAGCGCAACTCTAATCAACACGGCTTTATATATATTTCAATAAATTCGTTATTCTATTCAACAAATGAATATTTATTCTATTCAACACATGAATCTATATTTCTTTCATCACACGTCTATTTTTGTTATGTAAAATATTTTATAAAATTATGGTATCTATCGTTTGATTTTTAATTAGACTCCACCGTGAAGTAGTTCTAATTTTAAATATGATAAAGATGTAGATTTTATTATTAAAAATATTTTACTCAACACATAAATAGTTTCAACACATGAACATCGTCAACACATGACTATTTTTATATTCAACACATGAATTTTCCTTTATAACACACATTAATTTCCCGATTGGAATGAGGCCCAATCAATCACCATATAATGTTAATTATATGGATTCCATACAAAACATGTATATAATAGCAACGATAAACAATCAACCATCATCCAAAGTGTACCACACAACTGCATAAGTATCAAATATAAATAATCGACGCTTACACCGTCTGTCGACCAATCGATCGACATACAATTAAATAATTGGGATTAGTGTACGCCAAATTTCATCCCAACACCCGTGTGGGGTTTCAAATCAACAAACACAGATTTTTATTTGTGCAGTTGGGCGATGTGTAAAATTTATCATCCCAATCAATATCAGTCAAATCAGTGTATATAAACAAATCGGCCGATTTGTTTATAAATATTTATTTATTCACATTCACGTTAAAAATTATATTTTTAACGATAATTAATTTATTTCAACCATCTACATTTTATTATCGATTTCACATCAACATCACAAACAATTTCACAACACATCAATTTAAACAAACAAGCCATCCATGGTCTGTGGATGACGGGTGTCGGGTGCTGCTAAGCACCTTCTGCATCCTAGTATATATATATAACTAGAAGAAGAAATTGAAGAGTGAGAAATTCTCACCAAAGCTAATCCAAACTCTACGACTCTTCATATGTAGAAAATCTTGTCGTTCTCGCCTTTTGTCACTTTCGTTGCCTGTATTCACTACATATATAAAAATCACATTTTTATATTATTGCCATGTATATAAAAATCACATTTTTATAATCACGCTATATAGATAAAAAAAATCTATTTTTACAACGCTACTATATAGATAAAAATTCTATTTTTACAACGCTACGATATAGATAAAAATTCTATTTTTACAACGCTACTATATAGATAAAAATTCTATTTTTACAACGCTACTATATAGATAAAAATTCTATTTTTATCACGCTATTCTCTACATAAAGATTTCGTCTTTTAAATATAAAGATTTCGCCTTTTCAAATATAAAGATTTCGCCTTTTCAAATATAAAGATTAAATTTTTATTTCATCACTATAAAAATCACCTCTTTATTTCAACATATATAATAAAAATCAGATTTTTATTTTGCTATATTTATAAAGATGATATTTTTACTATCTTACCTATATAAAAATCATATTTTTATACTTCTACAATATAAAAGATTATATTTTTAATACACTACTTATATAAAATGGTATTTTTATATTTGCTAACTACATTATAAAAATCCCAACTAAATTATCATAAAAGTCCTTTCCTCCTAATTATAAAAATATAATCTTTTTGCTAATAAAAATCACTCCTTTCTCATAATAATAATCTAAATTTTTCCTAATACAAAAATCTAAACTTTCCTATTTTATTTAAATATACAAAATCTGATTTTTTTTTTCCTATGTATAAAACCAAACAAAAACTGATTTTTTTTCTAAATTATTTAAACTAAATAAAGTGGAATAAAACTCACAGTAGTTTATTGAAGAGGAAGAAGGGGTTCATGGCCATCGTCGGGCTTACTGGTGGTGGGTGTAGGGCTTCAGGCGGTGGAGCTTTCGAGGGGGGCGTCGCGTTCGACTGGAGGGAGGGGGTGTGGTGGATCGTAGGGCGCGAGGTGGAGGCCGGAGAAGAAGAGGAGGAGTGGCAGAGGGGGGGTTCGGGTATGGAGGGTGGTGGCCCCGCCCTTAGCGGCGGTGGCGCTCGATCGGAGGAGCGACAGCTCCTCCGTCTTCGTTCCTTTTTTTATTTTTTATTTTATTTCTGTTATGAATCTAGCGGAAAGGGGGGGACAGAGGAGTTTAAGGGGGAGAGAGAGAGAAAAAAATATATTTTTTTATTAATTTAATGTCCATAAGGATGACTTTTTCATACGACCTCTAAACGAGGCCCACCGCCTGTCGTCCATAGCGTTTCACCCCCATTCCGAACCCAATGGGATATGTACCATAAGCTGATTCGACCGTTTTGATCAGTTTCCGTTAAAATCAACATATAACTCTATATATTGAATTTGAACGCACATTTCAATTTACCGGGGTCACATACGAACTCTAAAAATTCTCAAAAAATATTTTCTAGCTTCGTATTAATGATACGGTCCTAACAAAACTAGTTTCGTCGAATTCTGAGACTGTTGGAAAAATGGCCATTTTCCAGTCGATTAAAATCAACTGAAACTGGTCAAACGCGTTTTCCTTTGCCACGCTCACATATTGATTCGAAAAATTATGAAATTTGGAATCTAGCAATAATTTGACATCGCGGATCCAAAAAAAGTGGTTTCGTCGAAATCCGAGGTCGCTTGCAAAATTCCCATTTTTAAGGGCCTGAATTCCATAGCGACTATTCAGAATTTTCAACTGGACATATCTTTTGATTCCCGCTATGAAATTTTAATTTTTCGGATTCGTTGGAAATATATTCACAAATAGATTCTAATATTTTTGGTTTCACTAAAATCCGGTTTGTTTTGCACCCGGTATGTTCAATTTAAGTTTGAAATCGAATTATCGAACTACCGCGCCATTTTCAATTCTATTTATAATTTAAAATAATTATTTATATTTTAACGACGACGTATATAATATATACGTTCTATTCTATTCAAAATAAATTTCTCGTCGATATTATTTAAAATAGTTCATTTTAAATATGCAAAATTCACTAAAATTGCCAAAATAAAAATTTTAAACTGGCCCAGATTTTCGGGTTGTTACTGAAATATGGCCCTTAAAAATAGATATTTTGCAAACGACCTTCGTATTTAATAAAACCACTTTTGTTGGATCTGAAATGTCAAATTATTGTTATATTCCAAAATTCATAATTTTTGGGATTAAAACGTGAGTGCGGCGAAGGAAAACGTGTTTTGACAGTTTCGGTCAATTTGGATCGACCAGAAAATGGCCATTTTTCAAACGGTCTCAGAATTTAATGAAATTAGTTTTGTTAGGACCGTATCTTCAATACGAAGCTAGAAATAATTTTTCTAGAATTTTTGGGGTTCGTATGTGGCCCCTGTATATTGAAATGTACGTTTAAATTCAATATATTGATTTATATTTTAATTTTGATGAAAACTGGTCGTAACTGACGAATTGGCTTACGAAACATATCCCATTGTGTTCGGAATGGGGGTAATTAGCTAGGGACGGCGGTGAGTTTGGATTGGAGTCCGTAATAAAAACTTACCATTTTGAAAATAAATGGAATTAAATATTATAATTTATATATAGCCCCCCTTTTCTTTCCCTCTTCTCTCTCCTCTCACTTTTGCCGATTTAGAAAAAGGAAAAAAACAACCGCACCGCATCTCATCCCCCTTTCGCCGTCGCTGGTCTTCCATTGCGTCGCCGCCCTCTCAGGTGAATCCCTCCTTGTCTCCGACCTCTCCTCTCTCTCTCCTCCGTTCTCCCTCTTCTTCTAATTGAAGCCAAACCCCCCTAGGTCGCAAAAGCCAACACCCGCCACTGTAGGGCCTGCCGCCGATCTGTCCTACCATCCCCGACCACTCGACACCCCAGCACCACCTCAACAAACCCAAGCACGCACCACTCCTTCGACGAACGTCCAACGTGAGTTTTTATTTACATTGATTTTATTTTCTGTTTTTTTATCTAACTTTAAAATGGAAAGGCTATGAACTTTTAAATAGAAAAGACTTGATTTTTAGCTATAGAAAGACTTGATTTTTAGCTATAAAAAGACTTGATTTTTAAATATAGAAAGAATTGATTTTTAGCTATAAAAAGAGTTGATTTTTGAAATTAAAAAGATATGATCTTTGTTTGCATAAAAATACGATTTTTAGAAAGAAAAAATAAGATCTTTATATATATGTTAGCAAGATAAAAATAGGATTTTTGATTTAGTAAAAATAGGATTTTTATATAATAGAGAATATAAAAATATTATTTTCATATAAGAAGTAAATTAAAAGTAGGATTTTTATAGAGAAATCTTCATATAAAGATTTTATTTTTTATTTTTGTATGAATACCATATAAAGAAGTGATTTTTATATACATAACAACCATATAAAAATTTGATTTTTTTACTAATATCATAGCGAAGTAAAAATATAATTAGTAGCGATAAAAATTCGATTTTTATATATGAAGTGGCGAAGTAAAAACATGATTTTGATATAGAAAACTGAATTATAAAAATATAATCTTTTCTATACATGTAACGTTATAAAAGTATGATTTTCATATATGTAGTAGCCTTGTTTAAAATCTGATTTTTAACACAAATGCGTGAAATAGACTGCGTTGGAAGCACGGTGAAGAACACTACGCATTGGAAATAAATCTAAACCATCATCAGCTAAAGAATGGCGGAGTGGAACCCAAAGGTGAGAACTCCTCACTTTAATTTATTTTCTAGTTAAAATATATACTAGGATGCAGACGGTGCTTAGCAGCACCCGACACCCGTCGTCCACAGACCATGGACGACTTATTTGTTTGTTTGATTGTGTTGTGAAAATTGATTGTGTGATGTGGAATGGAATAAAATATTTTATAGTTAAAAATATAATTTTTAACGTGTATATGAATAAAATAAATATTCATAAACAAATCGGATGTTTTGTTTGTGTACACACATTTGACTGATATTGATTGGGACGATAAATTTTACACATCGCCCAACGACACAAATAAAATTCATTGTTTGTTGATTGAAAACCCCACACGGGTATTGGGATGATATTTGACGTACACTAATCCCAATTATTTAGTTGTATGTCGATCGATTAGTTGAAAAGCTTTTGTAAGCGTTGATTACTTATATTTAACACTTATGCAGTTGTGTAATGCACTCTGGATGATGGTTTACAGTGTTTGATTATTGTTGTGTACACGTGTGTATGAAATCCATATAAATAACATTATATGGTAATTGACTGTGTCTGATTCCAATTCAGAACGAACGGATATTTTAAAATAATGAATATTTTAAAATAAGGAATATTTTAAAATAATATTCAGAACAGAATCAAAATCTAATTTTGATGTCCGATTTGGGATGGAAACGAATATATTTAAATATATAAAGCCGTGTTGATTAGAATAACGTCATTTTGACGTGAACGATATTTATATCGATTTTATTCATTTTTATAATGAATATCGGAAAGGAAGCGATTTCAAGATCTAATGTTTTGAAAATATTATCATTCATATATCGATGATATGGAATATTCAATTTTGATTTGAAATTGAATAAGAAGTTGAAATCGTTTTGAAAACGAATTTAAAACGATTTATAAAATATGTTTTAAAAGGAAATCGTATATAATATATATATATTATATATATATTTAATGGCCTGAATAGAACGTGTCGCGCCCACGGCAGTTCGCGAATTTCGACCATCGACTTCGAACGAACATTACGGGAGATCCGACAGTCGAATTCTCCTAAAACCGGAACCGTTGGGTTTGTATTGAAAAGAGCTTTCTAACGAATATGAGAGATTTGAAATCTAACAGTTGGATTTGGAACTATGTCCAAATCAAATTTGGAAAAGGTCGCTGTAAGTGCAGTTCGATGACCGTTTATGGAAATCGATTGTACGGGCCTTGATAAAATTATTAAAAATATTAATAATTTGTGTAAAATCATAACAAATGATTTGGAAAGAATTGGGATGAAAAATTCCATATTTGAAAAGATAAAAATATATTTTATCGAAATGAACTAGGTATGAACTAGAATTATGAAATCTAATATTTTTAAATAATTAAATTGGATTTGAAATGGTTTTAAATACAACCGAAATTTTAAATATATGAATTGGAATGGATTTGAATCGAAATTATCTTTGGAATATTTCGATATTTGGATTCCGTGACTATACGGATATTGTGGAGGAATTTGGAAGATATATATCGTTATTCCAATACGATATTTGTTGATTTCAGAATTTGATATTGAATATAAGCTGATATATTTTCTATTCAGAACTTTGTATTTAATATCAAATGGGATTTGGGTTTGTCGTGAATGGTGTCTTCATTAACACTGTTCTTAAACTCAGTTGAGGAAAGGTTAAATATTTTTATTTAGATTTAATGAAGTATACCAATTAATTAATATTTAATTGGAATTGAATTGGAATTTATTTTTGGGTTTATCGCGAATGGTGTTTTAAATAACACTTGTTCTTTAACCCGATTAACAATGGATTGTGATTTTGGGTTTGTCATGAATGGTGTCTTAAATAACACTGTTCTTGAACCCCGTCTGAATAGAATAAATTTTTTAATTAAGGTTTGAAAAAGAATTACCAATTAATTAATATTTAATTGGAATTGAAATGGAATATGAATTGGGTTTATTGTGAACTGTGTTTTAACGACATTCGTTCTTTAACCCGATTTACAATGAAATGTGATTTGGAATTTATAAATCTTTTTATTAAGATTTAACGAGAATTTTCCAAAGTAAAGTTTTCCAATTTAATATATTAAATTGGAATTGAGTGGAATTCGATTTGATAAAAATCGAAGTGAACTTCTATAAAGGAAGAGTGTTAATACATATGGAATTTAAAAGGCTTTGTCGTTATTCCATTTATATTATTAGTCGGATACAGAAATTGATATTGATTATATATTGATTTGTTTTCCGTGAAGATTCCATAATTAATGGAATGTGATTTGGGTTTATCGTGAACTGTGTTTTAAATGACATTAGTTCTTTAACCCAGTTAAAGGCAGGATTACATGTATGTCATTGTTTTTCAAAATGTATGGTTGATCTCTGCTAAATATATATATATATATATATATATATATGTTTTGTGGCAGAGAATTTATTCTCTTGCTTAACACCCTTCTCTGAGACGTACGAGCTCGGAGGTTATATATAGGCAGAAATCAATAGTACGGTGTAGATTGTCGATGCGGCATGTTTGTGTTTCCAAAGTTAAATAATCATCAATATTGATTTTTGGGAAGATTAAAACTAGGTGGAGTTTTAATGAATTTTTAATTAGATTGAAATGTGAATTGATAATTTAAATTATTAAATTTGGGAAATGATCGAGAGTGGAGTATCACCAGTTTTGCTCCTAGCGATAGTTAAATCTTTAATTAGATTTGAACGTGAAATGGTAATTAAATTTTCCGATAACACCATGGTGTTAGATACGGAGTATGACCAGTTTTTCTCTATGGGATGAATAGGTTGGGATTGGGAAATCAAATAAATGATTACTTCGGTAAGGTACGCTAATCCCAACTAGTTTGGAAAACCTTAATATGGTTTGAATTAAAATCCAAAGGAAGATTAAAGAATAAATTTTAAAGAATTTATCTTTGATAAAATTAATGGGAAAAAAATCCCTAAAGATGTGAATATTTAAATAAAAGAATATTCAGAATTGGAATGAGGCGTATGTTGTGTTTTTATAGCACTTGTTTATTATATACGCGAGTTATTCAGAAAGGTCGGGTTTATACCCATTCTGAATAACTGATTCGACAATAAGTCGACGATGAAGATGGTGGTTGAAGACCGGAGGTTTTCACATCGTTTGGATGATTACTGATGTCTTGATTGGGCTGTACACCCAAGACAAGGTAATAAATGGTGATCGTCCAGACGTACTTGGAGATCGACGGATATGCGAGGGCCTCTCTCCTATATTGGACAAACGAGACGAGGAATAAGGTGCCTCCGGTTTCGTCTAGATCCAGAACGAATTTGTAAATGGATGTGTGTCTGACATTGGATTTTATTTTGTGTTGATTGATCTCTATTAAATATATATCTGTTTGGCGGCGGAGAATTTATTCTCTTGCTTAACGCCCTTCTCTGAGAGGTACGAGCTCAGAGGTTATATATATCGATAGACATCATTCGCATGGCGTGAATTGCCTATGTTTCATGCTGAGATGCAGATGATCAAGGCTTCTGTTGAAAAGCAGAGTCTTGTGGTTGATGATCAAAGCACGGCTTTAATACAGCATAGCTTTGTGTATAGTGTTAATTCGCGAGCCTCACACCTCGGTATGAGTCAAAAACGGGATCGTGACTGCAGGGAGTGCACGACGTTTCTTTCTAGCTATGGGTGGTGTCAGCGTTTTACAAGCCCTGACATTGTTATATTTTTACCTATGTGGTTGTTGGAATGCAAGGCACCTCGGTTATATCGGTCTCTACGAAGCCGATGGATAGGTACGATAGGACCGGGAAACGTGTGTTTAGGAATAACCAATCCTCAAACGTAAGGGAGGATCGGCCCTGAAGATCCAAGGGTTACCCAGAGTGTGTAGTCCTGAGACATTTGCTAGAGTGTCTCGAAGTGGTGAGGAGCCATCCCTGGCCTCGACTCATGATGGAAATCCAATTTCCAATATGTGACATTTCGGTTTTGATTGTAGAGCCTAGTATGGCGACATGATAAATGGTACCCAAGCCGCCTATGATTGATACATTTATATTTGAAGTTGATTTCTTTACTTATAGTAATAACAAAAGATTAAATTTCGCGTATCAAGCATTATTTGACTATTATAAGGTATAACCCTATCCTCCGGCTTGTGTTGCATTGTGTGATGGGACCTGGGTCTTATAATAGCTTCATTTTTCTTTATTTAGCATTGCGCTGTCTGTTTTATGCATTGGTATTTTTGGGAGGAAACCCGTTCCGTGTTATACGGCGTGATCCCTTGATTTACCTAACTTTAAAAATAAAGATTAATAACTGTTTTAGTTCTCACACCAGTCACATGACTGACCTGGAGTTTATTGTTTTAACCTAAACTCTGGGTGCCCCTATTTTCCACACGGGCAGCTAATAGTTGGGTTTTGCAGATTTATATTCACAAGATCATGGTTTACAGCTGGAACGATATTCGGAAAGCTCTATATCCGTTTATCTCTTTCAGTTGTGTTTGTATTATTTTTCCGCTGCTATGTATTTAAATGGAATTTTAAATCTCTGATATTTATCAAATGTAAATTATTTATTCACGCTCTGTGATATTCTTGTATTCTGATGTAATTGTTGTAATAAGCAATGAAATGTTCTTCTGTTTGTGTCTGATTCGTCTTGTCCTCAAAGCAATCTGTTCTTTCTCTTCTCTTCGGAGACCGGGGAAGTTCGGGTCGCTACACATTAATTCAATCCTGGCTTGTTATTCAAGCATACATAATTTTTAAACATTGTTGCATACATTTGTGCATTTGTAAATAATAAACGCATACATTTTGGCACATATTCATAAGCCTTCATCCGTGTTAGCTTTGTTGCATATATTTGTGCACTTATACATAATAAATGCATACATTTCTGCAACAATTCGTAGCCCATGTAGATTAGTTCATCTTTGTATGCATACATCTCTGCAACTATTACCAATATATGCATACATGCATGCATATATTTATTAATGCAGAGATGTATGTAGTTTTTTTTCATGTTGCTTCTGGGAATATTTGCGATTTTTTGATTTCTTTTAATGTTGTAGTGCTTTTTTTTTTTTGGAAAAACACTTAAATCCCAAAATAGGGACATGCTTTACATTTGAAGTTGAGGAAGATGTCGTTTACAGTGTGAAAGATTCTAGGGTCGTGCCACTTATTTTCACTTATGAATATTTAATTTTCAAGAAACTTTCGTATGAAGTAACATGTTCAAACTACCACATACGATCTCCAATCGCAGTGAAACTTGTAATCCTACAATAATTTAATGTTTTGGACATGACAAAACTAGTTTCATCGAATTCCGAATTCGTTTGCAAAAATTCCTTTTTAATTGCAAATGGTTCAATAATACATGTTTAAATTGCGCATGGTCACAAAATATATTCAATTGACTCCAAACAGGAAATCTTACAATAATTAATCATTACAAATTTAATAAAATTAGTTTCATCGGAAACGGAGGTCGTTTGAAAATTGGCTATTCTTAAATTCCATATTATATCGATATAATATAAATCGATTAAAATAATCTAACTTAATAGTAATAAATTATTATTATCGAATATATCTAGACAAAATATATATATATATATATATATATATATCTTCAGAAATAAATAAAATACGCATTTATACTTGATGTTTTAATTTCAAGTTAAAACGACGTTTAATTTGTATTAAAACCCCTTTATTAAATTGTTATAATTTATAAACGATTCCATAGCAACTTTCTGAAAATTTGATTTGGACATAACATACAATTTACAAGTCGAAATCTCTATATTTCAATTCCATTAGAAAGATACAGTTAATTAGATTCGAATATTTCCTATTTCAAAGAAATTCGACTTATAACAAATCCAGTATAATCGTTTAAAGTTAAAACTGTAATATTACGAACTACCGCGACGTTACGAGATTGTTTTAAATTGTGTTAAAATTAATACATTCAAACGTCATAAATAAATTCAATATAAAAATCCATTTGTATTACCAATTCTGTAATTAAAACTAATTTAAATATTTGAAATAAAATGCTTAAAAATCTGGGTCGTTACATTTATCATGAAAGACAATTTGGTAAATAAACCATGGACTGTAAGATTATAGTGTAATTTAGTCAGTTTTAAGTGCAAAGAGGTATCAATATGACTAATAAATTGATCCATAATTTGTGGTTGATAAATTGGTTGGACTAAGCTATGGTTATTTTGACTTTAACATTTATGCTAGACCACTATGATAAAATTATTATTATGTTTGTATCTTAATGCTTGCTAATACCTCAATGATGATGACAACCAATGACGAAAGATGAGGTTGAAAGCACGAACATTAAGCTTCTAAACCTATCTTGTTGGTAATTTATTAAATGATCGTGTTACATAAAACAATTTATTGAATGGTGCCTCTTTTCACCATTTCTTTGTATTTGTCATCTGCTTTCAAATAACAACTATTTATTTTTATTTCAGTCAACCCAATAATGCACTTTGTGAAACATGGCCTTCTTATTTACAATCATAAATGAATATTGTAGGCATATGTTTTTTTTATCAAGCCTATTAAATTATGAAAATATAATAACCATACCTTCTCTTTGGTAATTATACCCATATTTACGTTATTATATTTTAAACCAAGGATTTGTTAATAATACATAAGCATGTATTAAGGATAAGCTTAATGCGTTAAAAGACAGAAATATTAATTTTAGTTATCTATTTTGTTCTTTAATAAGAAAAAACAAAAGGAAGTCAATGGGGACTATTTATGTAATTTAACCAACCTTAACATGTGTTTTAAGACATGTTATAACACTTCCTTTAAACTGAGTATTTACCTATATAAGAAAAATAGAGTGATAACATGAAATACACTTTATTCATTTTCAAATAGACATGTATTTTTTTTCATGGAAAGGATATTTACTTTTAAATCTTAATCATTTTTATCTTTATGTTAAATACCATATCATTTACAATATATTTGCCTATGTCTCTATGTATAAACAAACCCAAATATGTTAACGTATGTATTTATTATTCCAAAACTCAAAGAAAACATTGTAAGCTGCCTTTGTATAAATTTAAATTAGTTTGGTTTCCATTTTTTTCTCCATTCCAAAAGAAAAAGTTAAAAAGCCTACCTAGATGGACAAAAATTAGCAACATTTAAAAGTCACTTTATAACTTAATATAAAAGGCATCCTTCTTCTTTTCTTCTTTTCTTCTTTTTTCGCTTACAAAAGTAAATTAAATGCTACAAAAAGTTCAATTGAAAAATATCTGTACAAGTGAGTTATGGAAAAATACATCATCTTCTCGAAGGCTTCCTACGTCTTTTAATGACTACAAATTCGAATAATATTCAAAAGAGTATGAAAGACAATTTGATAGCTTCAAATAATTGCATTAATGCTCTCTTCTATCAAAACTCTTTACAAAATATAAATTGTTCTAAAGCTCTACAAAATGATCAGATATGCTCTTCTCCTTATTTTATCTCTTCATCTACTCAAAGCAATGATCTTTCTCGTGCACACAAAGATAAACCTCCTGATGTGGATGAAGAAGGCTTCACCCTAGTCAAGAACAAGAAAAGAAATGTCCCTGGTTATTTTTGAAATGGTTCAGCCAAGATTCGCAACCAAATGCAGCACATAAATTTCAAGAAAATGAAAAAAAAACACTGTTGAAACCAAGATCACATCTGAACCAGAATTTCAATTCTAATTCAAACAGGAATATTAGATCGACACGAGCAAGATGAGTCAAGAAATATAATTCTGAATCAAGAATTGAACATTTCCAAAAGAAAATTCCTAAAAAAATCCACCAAAAAAGCTTCTACTTGGGCTGACATGATTTAAAAGAAGGAATTAGTTTTGATATTGATCTAGAGTATGTCGCCCCCATCTCTCTAAATGGAAAAAAGATCATTGTTATAAAGGAGGCAATCTGTAGACAAACAGAATATAAATGGGTTCAGTCTATAATTGCTTACATATTCGACACTACGCCAGCATATCATCACTTCAAAACCTACTTCTCAAGAATGTGGAACCCATCAAGTGCTTTTGACATTTTTGCAAGAAACAATGGCTTCTAAAACAATGGCTCCTCCAAAACTATTGCATTCCCTTTGTGAGTGACCCTAGCGGAGGTGGGGTGTTACATTTGGTATCAGAGCAGAAGGTTACCAGACTAGGCAAAAGTTTTTAGAAAACCTTCTAAAACTATTTTCAAAACCGTTTACAAAGAAGCATTTTTCAAGAAAAGTTTTGTTTAAAGGCTATTCCCCAAAAGCCATTAGTACTATCCTTTGTTTCCTCATTTGAATCTCTTTTCCTTTCTTTTCTCCATCCGTAGTCGCAGTAGTTTTTACCTACGGCTAATCTTCTTTCTAGCTTCGTAGAGGGTTTTCCGTACGATGGAGATAGTTTTCGGGAGGCTTGTTAACATGTTACATAGGAAAGGTATGAGTGATAAGAAAGAAGTTAAGGCGGATAAGTCTCAGAACGAGAAGAAAGACTTCCAGAAGGGAGGCGAGAACAACGACAACAATAACAAATCACGTGATAAGAGGAAGTGCAACTTCTATGGTATAGTTGGGCATGTTATCCAGGATTGTAGAAAGAAGAAGATGAAGATGGGAGCATGCTTTCAGTGTGGTGATACTGGACATATCAGCAAGAACTGCCCTAAGAAGCAAGGGCAAGCCCCGCAGGCAGGACCATCTGGTGGTACATCTTTAACTTCTTCTCCTAAATGCTTTGTTTTATCTTGCTTATCTCCTCAATCCTATCTTGAGAACCTTAGGTATAACCCTTTTGGATGTAAACATGTGATTGAAACATGTTATGGTTGATGTTTGCAAATGGTTGCAAGTGGTCGCAAGTGGTTGCTCGTGGTTGCATAACACACATTAGGCACTAGATCGGCTCAGACACATTTTCATATTGCATATGCATGAGTGTTTATACTTGTTTATGGATGAAATTGAATGTGTTATCATATGGATGTTGCATATGGATGGATGTTTATGCACACATATAGCGTTTATGTGGCTAGGACTATTTGCACACATGTTGGACTCATGGCACTAAACATATTTTGCATTAGGAAGATCAATCAGGTCTGATCATTTGCATTAGATAAGGAACATATACACACACTTTTTGCATATGTTCATATAGCATTAGAAATCTCTTAAGGACAATGGTTGCTTGTGGATGATGGTTGAGTAGATGGTTGATTGGATGATAGGATGCATTCTTCTTAACTTGAAGATTTCGGGGATGAAATCCTTTAAGGAGGGAAGAATGTAACAACCTGAATTTTTATAACATGTTAAAATCATAAATCAAGACAGAATTGAATTTTAAAATAAGAATCAAGGGAAACGGGTTACGCCATTGCGTTCGTCTCGAAATTTTACATGAAATAGAGTCTGAGTTTTCGAAAATCGGAGTCCGGATGAAGAAGTTATGGCCTGTAGAAGATTCAGCAGATTTTAGGCAGCACAGGACTAGCCAGGTCGACTTGGGGGTCGACCTGGGGGCCAGGTCGACCATGTGGTCGACCTTAGGGTCGACCTACCTCCTCAGGTCGACCATGTGGTCGACCTCCCTCCCCCCCTTACAAGTCGACCTGGTCGGCCTGTTTTGACCCAAAACCCATTTTTGAAGCTTGAGACATGTTTTGATGGTCCGAATTGATTCTAGGGTTAATCTAAGGGCCTAAACTAGTTGCTACCCCTATAAATACATCCTAAGACCTAGCCTAATTCATACAAATCATTCTTACACTGCTATGTTGCTAATTCACCTCTTGAACCATGGTCGCTGCCCCCAAATTAAAGCTTAAGCATTCAAACTCGATTCAAATCAAAGATCAACGCTTCTATAACACTTCAAGAGAATAGATCAGCGACACCGCAACGTTCTACAACAAATTTCTAGACTTGACTTCTGCATCTAAATTTCTTACACCACGATCTGTAAGTTCCAGTTACTTTTAGATAAATACTATAAATCTAATATGGGCATGTTATAAATTGGAATTGATTTATGTATGATTCATATCTATTCTTGTTTTCTTCTTGGATCTTGACTATTGGGAATATTGCCTACGACGTTGAAACTATTGTTAATGGCCTAAGACTATGACGGTGAACATAAGATTATGTCTATGCCTATGACTATGAACATAAGACTACGCCTATGACTGTGAACATAAGATTATGCCTATGACTGTGAACATAAGACTATGCCTATGCCTATGACTATGAACATAAGACTATGCCTACGCCTATGACTTTGAACATAAGATTGTTGCCTATGACTATAACAAGGACAATTATGACTAATCACCTATGATTCATGACCATGAGGTTATTGCCTAGAATTATGACTATGAAATTGGATCTAAACTTGACTTTCTTTATTTATCCTTGGATCTTGATTTTGGGGATTTTTCTAGTTAAGTTAGATCTATCCATGTTCTTGAAACTAGATTATTATTCAAACATTTTCATGTTCATAATATTATCAGATCTATATGCCTGCGATGTTTTAGTCAATTTAGTTATGTCATACCTTGGAATTAAATTAATAATAGAACGATGTATATTATGTTATAGGTGAAATTGAATGATATTGATCTATGTCTATGGTTCTATTTTATTATCATGTTGAATGGAGATTTAATGAATAAGTATATTCATATGTATATGAACTTGGAATATAACCTATTACAAGTTGTGTAGTTTATCATGTTATGCAAGTTTTAGGTTGTAAAATCATATCACATATGTGACCAAATGTTAGATCTACATGTTTATGTGTATATGTTAAACCTATGTCATATTTCAAGTTCACGCTTATTCATATGTTCGTGATTGATTTGCAAGTTCACATATATGTAAGTTGATTTAGTCTATATTGCAAATTCACATATATGTATGTTGGTTTAGTCTACGTTGCAAGTTCACACCAACGATATTCATGTTGATTATTTTGCAAGTACACACCTATGGTGTTCATATTGACTATACCGAGAATGCCAAGTTTACACCTATGTCATGTTTATGTTGATGAATCGCATTATGCAAATTTTGTGTACGTTAAATTAGGCTAAGTTTTTAGCCTAATATTATATGTCAAAAATCATGCGGACGAAGATTAGGCTAAGATTGTTAGCCTAATATTTAGACGGGGTAACGTTGGGAAAAATGGTAATTATAGGAAACTTGGTATGAAACTCGCCTTGAAGCTTGACACGAACTTGACATGAATCTTGAACATGGACATGACACTAGAATGAACATGAAAATGGCCAACTCGAGGTTGGGTTGAGTTTGCAGTGTAATTCTGCCCGGAACCGCCCGGCAAATCCAGTTACTGCAAACAATAGGATCCAATGTGGGTAGTTGGTCATATCGCGCTTGAAACCCGAGGTCAGATTGAGTTGTGGTGTAAATCTGCCCGGAACCGCCCGGCATATCCAGTGACCACAACAACAGGTCTAATGTGAGAGGTTGGGTGCATTAATGAATTAATGCAACATGATAGGGTTAAGTCATGAACATGAAAGACAACACTTAACCAACTTGACACATGATTCGTAGGGTTAAGTCATGAACTTGAAGGACAACACTTAACCAACTTGACATGCTAGACTGATAGGGGTTAAGTCACGAATTTGAATGACAACACTTAACCTATTGGATGGAAACCCTAGTTACGCGGTCCATTTCAGCAGTAACCCACTAGATGCATCATGGTACCTTGGAACTAGGCAGGGTGGGGCACGATTACTGGGCTGATTGTAAGCGACCAGAACGATGGCTGTGTTGGTGCGCCAGTGTAGGTTTAGGCGGGTTATGGTCGTGCATGTGGTCTGGAGTTGAAAAAGCAGGCATTGGGCATCAGTAGATTTATCTGTTCATTCTTGATTCGTGTTGGTAGTTGGCACCATAGGGCTTGATACACCCTATGGTGGACCTAGCACAGGTGACTACATTCGTGATAGGGTCGTATGATACAGACACATGATGAGCTAGAACTTGTAGGGAGCCGATCGACTAGTGGGTCGTTTCGTTGGACCTAGAAATGGGTCATTTCCTGATATTGGGCCAAGGGATCATTTCATGATTAATATAAGACGTGGGTTGGGATTCTAGTACAGTTGATGCAGCGAACCTCGAATATGTGGTGCTATACTTGATTTACACTTGAATTATCATGCTATCTTAGTCTATCTTGCCAATCTTGACAGCATCCTTATGTTTACTTTCAGTTTATACATGTCATGTTACCTTTATCTGTTTTTATGCTGAAAGTCACTTGGACTTACCAGTCTTTATGACTGACCCATTTTCTTTCGCCTCTTTTTCTTTCGTCCCCCCCCCCCAAGGTTCTCAAGGAGGAAACTCTAGCACTTAGCCTGGATTTCGCTTGCTTTTAGTTCAGCTCATGTACGGTTTGATCTTGAGCTACGCTATGGCTGCATTTCTGCTACCTTTGGGGAATTAAGCTACTTTTGATGTTTTAAGTTTATGCTTCTTTATTTATGCAAGACAGAATTCATTCTAATGGAAAATAATGACCTTGGCTATTTAATGTAAAAGGTTTTGACTCTTTTTGAAAGTAATGAAATTTATCTTTTGATTCTTCCGCTGTTTTATTTATGTTCTGTCTTGTAATATTTCTGTGTTTGTTTACCTCGATAACGCTCCTCCAAAACTAGTGCATTCCCTTTGTGAGTGACCCTAGCGGAGGTGGGGTGTTACATTTGGTATCAGAGCAGAAGGTTACCAGACCGGGCAAAAGTTTTTAGAAAACCTTCTAAAACTATTTTCAAATCCGTTTACAAAGAAGCATTTTTCAAGAAAAGTTTTGTTTAAAGGCTATTCCCCAAAATCCATTAGCAATATCCTTTGTTTCCTCGTTTGAATCTCTTTTCCTTTCTTTTCTCCATCTGTAGTCGCAGTAGTTTTTACCTGCGGCTAATCTTCTTTCTAGCTTCGTAGAGGGTTTTCCGTACGATGGAGATAGTTTCCGTGAGGCTTGTTAACATGTTACATTGGAAAGGTATGAGTGATAAGAAAGAAGTTAAGGCGGATAAGTTTCAGAACGAGAAGAAAGACTTCCAGAAGGGAGGTGAGAACAATGACAACAATAACAAATCACGTGATAAGAGGAAGTGCAACTTCTATGGTATAGTTGGGCATGTTATCCAGGATTGTAGAAAGAAGAAGATGAAGATGGGAACATGCTTTCAGTGTGGTGATACTGGACATATCAGCAAGAACTGCCCTAAGAAGCAAGGGCAAGCCCCGCAGGCAGAACCATCTGGTGGTACATCTTTTACTTCTTCTCCTAAATGCTTTGTTTTATCTTGCTTATCTCCTCAATCCTATCTTGAGAACCTTAGGTAGAACCCTTTTGGATGTAAACATGTGATTAAAATATGTTATGGTTGATGTTTGCAAATGGTTGCAAGTGGTCGCAAGTGGTTGCTTGTGGTTGCATAACACACATTAGGCACTAGATCGGCTCAGACACATTTTCATATTGCATATTCATGAGTGTTTATACTTGTTTATAGATGAAATTGAATGTGTTATCATATGGATGTTGCATATGGATGGATGTTTATGCACACATATAGCGTTTATGTGGCTAGGACTATTTGCACACATGTTGGACTCATGGCACTAAACATATTTTGCATTAGGAAGATCAATCAGGCCTGATCATTTGCATTAGATAAGGAACATATACACACACTTTTTGCATATGTTCATATAGCATTAGAAATCTTTTAAGGACAATGGTTGCTTGTGGATGATGGTTGAGTAGATGGTTGATTGGATGATAGGATGCATTCTTCTTAACTTGAAGATTTGGGGATGAAATCTTTTAAGGAGGGAAGAATGTAACAACCCGAATTTTTATAACATGTTAAAATCATAAATCAAGACAGAATTAAATTTTAAAATAAGAATCAAGGGAAATGGGTTAAGCCATTGCGTTCGTCTCGAAATTTTACATGAAATAGAATCCGAGTTTTCGAAAATCGGAGTCCGGATGAAGAAGTTATGGCCAGTAGAAGATTCAGCAGATTTTAGGCAGCACAGGACCAGGCAGGTCAACTTGGGGGTCGACCTAGGGTCCAGGTCGACCATGAGGTCGACCTCCCCCCCTAACAGGTCGACCTGGTCGGCCTGTTTTGACTCAGAACCCATTTTTGAAGCCTGAGACATGTTTTGATGGTCCGAATTGATTCTAGGGTTAATCTAAGGGCCTAAACTAGTTCTACCGCTATAAATACATCCTAAGACCTAGCCTAATTCATACAAATCATTCTTACACTGCTATGCTGCTAATTCACCTCTTGAACCATGGCCGCAGTCCCCAAATTAAAGCTTAAGCATTCAAACTCGATTCAAATCAAAGAACAACGCTTCTATAACAATTCAGGAGAATAGATCAGCAACACTGCAACGTTCTACGACAAATTTCTAGACTTGACTTCTGCATCTAAATTTCTTAGACCACGATCTGTAAGTTCCAGTTACTATTAGATAAAAACTATAAATCTAATATGGGCATGTTATAAATTGGAATTGATTTATGTATGATTCATATCTATTCTTGTTTTCTTCTTGGATATTGACTATTGGGAATATTACCTACGACGTTGAAACTATTGTTAATGGCCTAAGACTATGACGTTGAACATAAGATTATGCCTATGCCTATGACTATGAACATAAGACTACGCCTATGACTGTGAACATAAGATTATGCCTATGACTGTGAACATAAGACTATGCCTATGCCTATGCCTTTGACTTTGAACATAAGACTGTTGCCTATGACTATGACAGGGACAATTATGACTAATCACCTATGATTCATGACCATGAGGTTATTGCCTAGAATTATGACTATGAAATTGGATATAAGCTTGACTTTCTTTATTTATCCTTGGATCTTGATTTTGGGGATTTTTCTAGTTAAGTTAGATCTATCCATGTTCTTGAAACTAGATTATTATTCAAACCTTTTCATGTTCATAATATTATCAGATCTATACGCCTGCGATGTTTTAGTCAATTTGGTTATGTCATACCTTGGAATTAAATTAATAATAGAACGATGTCTATTATGTTATAGGTGAAATTGAATGATATTTATTTATGTTTGTGGTTCTATTTTATTATCATGTTGAATTGAGAATTAATGAATAAGTCTATTCATATGTATATGAACTTGGAATATAACCTGTTATGACAAGTTGTGTAGTTTATCATGTTATGCAAGTTTTAGGTTGTAAAATCATATCACATATGTGACCAAATATTAGATCTACATGTTTATGTGTATATGTTAAACCCATGTCATATTTCAAGTTCACACTTATTCATATGTTCGTGATTGATTTGCAAGTTCACATATATGTAAGTTGATTTAGTCTATATTGCAAATTCACATATATGTATCTTGGTTTAGTCTACGTTGCAAGTTCACACCTACGATATCCATGTTGATTATTTTGCAAGTACACACCTATGGTGTTCATATTGATTATACCGAGAATGCCAAGTTTACACCTATGTCATGTTTATGTTGATGAATCGCTTTATGCAAATTTTGTGTACATTAAATTAGGCTAAGTTTTTAGCCTAATATTATATGTCAAAAATCATGCGGACGAAGATTAGGCTAAGATTGTTAGCCTAATATTTAGACGGGGTAACGTTGGGAAAAATTGGTAATTATAGGAAACTTGGTATGAAACTCGCCTTGAAGCTTGACACGAACTTGACATGAATCTTGAACATGGACATGACACTAGAATGAACATGAAAATGGCCAACTCGAGGTTGGGTTGAGTTTGCAGTGTAATTCTTCCCGGAACCGCCCGGCAAATCCAGTTACTGCAAACAATAGGATCCAATGTGGGTAGTTGGTCATATCGCGCTTGAAACCCGAGGTCAGACTGAGTTGTGGTGTAAATCTGCCTGGAACCGCCAGGCATATCCAGTGACCACAACAACAGGTCTGATGTGAGAGGTTAGGGTGCATTAATGAATTGATGCCACATGATAGGGTTAAGTCATGAACATGAAAGACAACACTTAACCAACTTGACACATGATTCGTAGGGTTAAGTCATGAACTTGAAGGACAACAATTAACCAACTTGACATGCTAGACTGATAGGGGTTAAATCACGAATTTAAATGACAACACTTAACCTATTGGACGGAAACCCTAGTTACGCAGTCCATTTCAGCAGTAACCCACTAGATGTATCATGGTAACCTGGAACTAGGCAGGGTGGGGCACGATTACTGGGCTGATTGTAAGCGACCAGAACGACGGCTATGTTGGTGCGCCAGTGTAGGTTCAGGCGGGCTATGGTCGTGCACGTGGTCCGGAGTTGAAAAAGCAGGCATTGGGCATCAGTAGATTTATCTGTCCATTCTTGATTCGTGTTGGTGGTTGGCACCATATGGCTTGATACACCCTATGGTGGACCTAGCACAGGTGACTACATTCGTGATAGGGCCGTATGACACAGACACATGACGAGCTAGAACTTGTAGGGAGCCGATCGACTAGTGGGTCGTTTCGTTGGACCTAGAAATGGGTCATTTCATGATATTGAGCCAAGGGATCATTTCATGATTAATATAAGACATGGGTTGGGATTTTTGTACAGTTGATGCAGAGAACTTCGAATATGTGGTGCTATACTTGATTTACAATTGAATTATCATGCTATCTTAGTCTATTTTGCCAATCTTGACAGCATCCTTATGTTTACTTTCAGTTTATACATGTCATGTTACCTTTATCTGTTTTTATGTTGAAAGTCACTTGGACTTACCAGTCTTTATGACTGACCCATTTTCTTTCGCCTCTTTTTCTTTCGTTCCTCCCCCCCCCCCACCCAGGTTCTCAGGGAGGAAACTCTAGCACTTAGCCTGGATTTCGCTTGCTTTCGGTTCAGCTCATGCACGGTTTGATCTTGAGCTATGCTATGGCTGCATTTCTGCTACCTTTGGGGAATTAAGCTACTTTTGATGTTTTAAGTTTATGCTTCTTTATTTATGCAAGACAGAATTCGTTGTAATGGAAATTAATGACCTTGGCTATTTGATGTAAAAGGTTTTGACTCTTTTTGAAAGTAATGAAATTTATCTTTTGATTCTTCCGCTGTTTTATTTATGTTCTGTCTTGTAATATTTTTGTGTTTGTTTACCTCGATAATGCTTCTCCAAAACTAGCGCATTCCCTTTATGAGTGACCCTAGCGGAGGTGGGGTGTTACACAATGCCTATGTCCCGAGCCCACATTGACCTTGATCCACACAAGGGACACGATTGTAGCAAACAGTGACATGATAGGTGAGCTGAGCTGACCACGTAGAAACAAACCATCTCCAAATTATTGCAGAATGCTTTGAAAAACACACAACTTGACCTAAAAGCTTCATGTGAACAACTGTAGTGAACTGTCAAGTACTAAACTTCATGGCAAACACAACATGTTCAACAATAATGACGTGAACCATATAACATTACCAATGTAACCTTAGCATATAACAGTGTCAGAACCATGCGGTGGCCTGGAACCAAGTAAGCATTACCACGAAACAATGATAGAATTAACATTAACGCATAGTCAAGACATCATACAAAAGAGCATAACTCAAAAAAGCATGATGTAGAACCCATTAGCATAACTTCAAATTAACAAAGGCAGGTGATGGGGCAGAAAAAGCACCACTGACCACCAGTAAATGATTGTAGCAAAGCTATCACGTAGTTTACTGGCAATCGATGGACCAAATGGTGAGAGAACTACTAATATCCCCAAATCTCCACACAACCCTAAAAGAAATAGTACCAAACCCATACGAACAGAAGAGCAAAGAAATCACAGGAGACGCTTACCAATCGAAAATGAAAATCACATACAAAACGAGGGCTCCGCCAATAAAACGCCAAGCTGTAGGAAACCAACACCATACCTAGGTCAGCTGTAGTAACCCAACACCAAACCTAGGTCAGCTGTAGAAACAATCTCGTAGTGAGGAAAGTGTGAAAAAACGAGTAACAAAGCAGTAGAAAGATGGGATCGAGTCCCCACTCAAGTTCCTTGCCAAGTGGATCATCATGTCTGAAAAATCAAGCAAAACGTTTACAAGGCGTGGAACTGAGCAGGAAATTAGGGTTGAGAGGAGCGCAATCTGATTTTCCTAGGCATGATGAAAACTAGCACATGAGAAGAGGAAAAGACGACCAGAGTTGAGAAGAAAAGGAAAGCGGTGGAAAGAAGATGCGTGGGAGGAAGAAAATGGGGAAAAGAAGCAAATTAGTCGCCATTTGCAGAGAACTCATATCAGAGTTGGGACAGAGAAGCTTTAGTGCTACTACAAGCATTGTTGGAAAGCCTTCAAAATTTGATGAACATGCAGCTAGAGAAATTAGGTTAATTTCTGCTAGGATTTTGGTTGAAATTAATGCTAAACAGATCTTCCTAATGAAACAATAATTTCTATGTATGATGAGAAAATTATCATTCAAATTATTGAATATGAATGTGTTCCACGCAGATGTAAGTTTTGTAAATGCTTCAGACATGAAATAGAAATATGTGAAGCAAATAAAAAAAAGCAGAAAAGCAAGGAAGAATCTGAAAGCACAAAGAAAAATGCAAAAGGAAAATGTTCAAAACAGATTCCAGAAAACAATCCGAACGAGTCTTCTAAAAACAATGGAAATAGCTTGGAAACTAAATCTGTTGAGGATGAAATTGAAGACCAAACAATATCTCAACTAGATCAAGAAAATGTATTAGTAAAATTTCCTAGAATTGATATGCTTATTAATATAGACGAAGGTCTCAATAATGCTACTGAATAATCCAAAATGGAGGAAAAAAATCATCTGCTAGTAAAGAAATGGATGTAAAAAACGGTGATAATTAATGGAAGAAGATGCTACGATTGATAGTAAAACACCAAATTCTGCTCCAACTAGAAATGAAGAAAATCTTCTAACTAAAACAGCAAAATTCATCTCAAAATCTTCTACTATAAAAAAGACAAAGCACAAAAGGAAAAAGAAAAATAGAACCAAGAATTTGAGTGAGATCAACCATAGTTCCAATGAAGGAGACAACATCAATCACATCAATATTGAAGATGGTTTCAGAAATAAATTCGTTGTTGGTAATCCAAAGTGGAAATATCAAGTCAGTGTTAAAGAGAAAGCTTCATACAAGATATTAGGGGGAAAATGGGTAAGGAAGCCAATTTCAGAGGTTTTATGTGATATTTATCCTTTATTATTAGATGATGGTTATCTCTTGGAATGTTAGAGGGTTGAATTCCCCTGAAAGGCATTTAGACTTATTTAATTTGCTACAATCATATAAACTTAGTATTAGGTTCAGTATAGCATAAATTAAGTGATAATAGTATTTCTACCATTCATGTTAGATTGTTGAATAACTGGGAGATAGGTAACAATAACTGTATGGGTGGTAATGGTAGAATTATTATGTCTTAGGACCCTAATATTTGGGGTTAGACAAATTTTTCATTGATTATTTAGTATATTCGTTGTAATTTCACCAATAAGTGTGGATTTCATTTGAATGTTACATTTGTTTATGCTTCCAACAGTGAAAGTTGTAATAACCCGGAAAATGCGAGCCAGTTTGGAATTTTTATTTTGGCGATTTTAGGGAATTTTGAATATTTAAAATAGATTATTTTAAATAATATCGACGAGAAATTTATTTTGAATATAATGCGAACGTATATATTTATACGCGTCGTCGTTAGAATATAAATATTTATATATAATTATTAATAGAATTGAAAATGGCGCGGTAGTTCGATAATTCGATTTCAAACTCCAATTGAATGTACCGGGTGCAAAACAATCCGGATTTTAGTGAAACCAAAAACAATAGGATCTAATTGAGAATATCTTTCCAACGAATCCGAATAATTAAGATTTCATAGCAGAAATCAAAAGATATGTCCAGTTGAAAATTCTGAATAGTCGCTATGGAATTCAGGCCCTTAAAAATGGGAATTTTGCAAGCGACCTCGGATTTCGACGAAACCAGTTTTGTTGGGTCCGTGGTGTCAAGTTATTGCTAGGTTTCAAATTTCATAATTTTTCGAATCAATATGTGAGCGTGGTAAAGGAAAACGCGTTTGACCAGTTTCAGTTGATTTTAATCGACTGGAAAATGGCCATTTTTCCAACGATCTCAGAATTCAACGAAACTAGTTTTGTTAGGACCGTATCGTCAATACGAAGCTAGAAAATATTTTTCGAGAATTTTTAGAGTTAGTATGTGACCCCGGTAATTTGAAAAATACGTTTAAAATTCAATATAGTGATTTAAATGTAAACTCAATGGAAACTGATTGTAACGGTTGAATCAGCCTACGATACATATCCCATTGTGTTCGGAATGGGGGTAATACGCTAGGGACGACAGTCGGCACATTCGATTTCGAGTTCGAATGGAAAGGTTACTCGATAGAATTTAAAATTCAAAATAAATATTAAATAAATAATATAAATCTCTTCCCTTTATCTCTCAGGCCCCTCCATCGTTGACCATTCCAAAATCGAAAAAGAAAAAAAAAAGAAAAAAAAAACCGCTGGCCCTCGATCTCGAGTCCGCCGCCTGGGTCACCGTCGCGAGCCTCTCCCCTTGGCCTCCGCCGATCGAATCCCCTCACCCTCCCTCCATCGCTTCCTCTCTCCTCTTTAATCCCACAACCAAACCCAATCCTCCCCAATTCCAACGACGCAGCCCCAAGACCGCCACCCCTCGCCAGTGTCGCGCCCTCCGGTGATTTCCCCCTCGCTCCTCTGTTCGCATCCACTTCGACAAACCACACCAGACCCGAACCACCCCAGTTCCGGCGACAACCAACAGCAGCGGCGAAGGTGGAGTTTTTGGCCGATGCGATGGGTTTTGCACCTGACAGTTCTGAACGGTGAATGGATTAGAAGAAAGGTGTTACGAAAAAGAAAAAAAAAAGAAAAAAACACAGTAAGCTTTTCTATTTATGTATTTTGTAATTAGTTTATATTTGAATATGAAAAGAACATTATTTTTGAAAATTAAGGTAGCAATGTTTTTGAAAACGAAAATAACATTGGAATATTTATAGAAAGAAAAGCATTGATAAATAGGTAAATTTTTATCGAGGTAGCTTAAGGATAAAAATATGGTTTTGCTTAGGTAAAAATATAATTTTTATATAGAGGATAATGTTGTAAAAATATGATTTTTATAAAGTGAAAGACGATATTTTTATATAGAAGTAGAGGATGTAAAAGTGTGATTTTTACATATATGAAGTAGCGATAAAAATTCGTTTTTTATATATTGAATAGCGAAGTCAAAATTCGATTTTTTACATATATGAAGTAGCGATAAAAATTCGTTTTTTATATATTGAATAGCGAAGTCAAAATTCGATTTTTTTACATATATGAAGTAGCGATAAAAATTCGTTTTTTATATATTGAATAGCGAAGTCAAAATTCGATTTTTACATATATGAAGTAGCGATAAAAATTCGTTTTTTATATATTGAATAGCGAAGTAAAAAATTCGGTTTTTATATATGTAGTGAATACAGGCGACGAAAGTAACAGAAGAAGAAACGACGAAGATTTCTATAAAGGAAGAGTCGTGGCGTTTGGTTTAGCTAATCGGTGAGAACTTCTCACTCAAAATTCTTTTTCTAGTTATATATATACTAGGATGCAGACGGTGCTTAGTAGCACCCGACACAATCGTCCACAGACCATGGACTTGTTTGTTTTGGTTGCATAAATTAGTAAGATGATTTGATTTGAATTTGGTTGTTTGGTGAATTTGATTGATGTGTGAATGGCGTGGGCCTTCACTAGACCGGGGATAAGGCTAGGCCTTGTCCCGTTTCTAGTATCGTGTCGTTATGCCGCCGAAATTTTCTAAAATATGTTAGAAAAATAAAAATATCATTTTATTGAATAAATGAACCGGATAGAATATTCATAGGTCGAATAAAATAGTTTGATCGTTAAAAATATAATTTTTAACGTGAATGTAAATAAATAAATATTCATTTACAAACCAGACGGTTTGTTTATGTACACCTCTTTGAAGGACATTGATTGGGTCGATAAATTTTACACATCGCCCAACTGCACAAATAAAAATCTGTGTTTGATTGCTTGAAACCCCACACGGGTATTGGGATGATATTTGACGTACACTAATCCCGATTGTTTAGTTTTATGTCAATCGATTGATTGACAGACTGTTATAAGCGTTGAATATTTATATTTGATGCTTATACAGTGTAGAATGCACTTTGGATGATGGTTGATTATTCATCATTGTTGATATATACATGTGTTGTAGAAAATCCATGTAATTAACATTATATGGTAATTGATTGGGCCTCATTCCAGTTTCGAAAAAGAAATATTTGAAATAGAAATATTTTGATAATAGGAAATATTTGAAATAGAATATTTGAAAATAGAAATACATGAAGCCGTGTTGATTAGATTGACGCCATTTTGACGTGAACGATATTTATATCGATTTTATTCATTTCGAAATGAATTGAATTGAAAACGATTTCGAAATGAATTGAATTGAAAACGATTTCGAAATGAATTGAATTGAAAACGATTTCGAAATGAAATGAATTGAAAACGATTTCGAAATGAATTGAATTGAAAACGATTTCGAAATGAATTGAATTGAAAACGAATTCAAATTGAATCGAAAGTGAATTGAAATGAATTCAAATTGAATTGAAATTTGAATTGAATAGAAACGAATTTTAAAACGAATTTATAAAGAAGAATTCAATTTTGATTTGAATTGAAAAGAAAGTTGAAATAGCTTTTGAAACGATCTTAAAACTATTTATATAATTCGTTTTAAATAGAAATCGACGAAATATATATTATATATTATATATATATATAATATAATGGCCTGAATAGAACGCGCCGCGCCGCGGCAGTTCGCGAATTTCGACCATTGATTTCAAACGGACATTACGGGAGATCCGACCGTCGGATTCTCCTAAAACCGGAACCGTTGGGTTCGTATCGAAAAGAGCTTTCTAATGAATATTAGAAATTTGAAATCTAACGGTTGGATTTGGAGATACGTCCAAATCAAATTTGAAAAAGGTCGTTGTAAGTGCAGTTCGATGGCCATTGGTGGAAATCGACTGTACAGGCCTCGATAAAATTATTAAAAATAGTAATAATTTGTGTAAAATCATAAAAAATGATTTAGAAAGAATTGGGATGAAAAACTCCATATTTGAAAAGATAAAAATAGATTTTTATCGAAATGAACTAGTTTTGAACTAGAATTATAATTCTATTTATTTTTAAATAAATAAATTGAATTGAAAAGGGTTTTAAAAATAACCAGAATTTCCAATGATTGCATTGGAGTGGATTTGAATCGAAATTGTCTTCGGAATATTTCGATGTCGGAATTTGTGATTATAGAGGTGTTGTTATGGAAATTTGAAAGATATATATTTATATCGTTATTTCCAATACGACATTTGTTAGTCGTAGAATTTGATATTGAATATAAGCCGATATATTTTCTATTCAGAGCCTTGTATTGAATATCAAATGTGATTTGGGTTTGTCGTGAATGGTGTCTTCACTAACACTGTTCTTGAACCCAGTTGAGAAAAGATTAAATCTTTTTATTTAGATTTAATGAAGTGTACCAATTAAATAATATTTAATTGGAATTGAATTGATATTGATTTTTGGGTTTATCGTGAACAGTGTTTTTAAATAACACTCGTTCTTTAACCCGATAATTAATGGAATGTGATTTTGGGTTTATCGTGAACCGTGTTTTAAATGACATTGATTCTTTAACCCAGTTAACGATTAAAACTAAGTGGAGTTTTAATGAATCTTTAATTAGATTGAAAAGATCGAGAATGGAGTATCACCAGTTTTACTCCAGGCGATAGTTAAATCTTTAATTAGATTTGAACGTGAAATGGTAATTGAATTTACCGATAACACCGTGGTGTTAGATATGAAGTATTACCAGTTTTACTTCATGGGATGAATAGGTTGGGATTGGGAAATAAAATAAATGATTACTTCGGTGTGGTTCGCTAATCCCGACTAGTTTGAATTGATATTCAAAGGAGATTGAAGAATAAATTTAAAGAATTTATCTTGGATAAAATTAATGGGAACTTTTCCCAAAGTATAGGAATATTTGAATAAAAGAATATTCTGAATTGGAATGAGGCGTATGTTGTGTTTGTGTAACACTTTTATAATATATACGCGAGTTATTCAGAAAGACCGGGTTTATCTCATTCTGGATAACTGATTCGACGTGGTGTCGAAGATGAAGACGGTGGTCGAAGACCAGAAGTCTTCACGTCGTTTGGGTAATTACTGATGATCTTGATTGGGCTGTACACCCAAGAAGATGGAAACAGTTAGTGATCGTCCAGACGTACTTGGAGATCGATGGATATGCGGGGTACTAGGTGCCTCCGGTTTCGTTCAGACCCAGAATGGACTTGTAAATGGACTGTGTGTCTGACATTGGATTTTAGTCCGTGTGATTGATCTCTATTAAATATATATCTGTTTGGCGGCGGAGAATTTATTCTCTTGCTTAACGCCCTTCTCTGAGACGTACGATCTCAGGGGTTATATATTGATGGATATCAAACGCATGGAGTGAATTGCCTGTGTGGCATGCCTAAGTGGCAAATTGATCGAGGCTTCTGTTGAAAAGCAAAGTCTTGTGGTGATGATCAAAGCATAGCCTGTGTGGCACAGCTTTGTGTAACGTGAATTCGCGAGCCTCGCACCCCGGTTGTGAACCAAAAACGGGTGAAGACCTCAGGGAGGGCATGCGTTTCTTTCTAGCTAGGGTGGTGTCAGTGACCTACCAGCCCTGACATTTATATACTTTTCACCTGTGTGGTTATTGCTGTTGCGAGGCGCCTCGGTTTGATCGGACGATCCGGGTCCGATGGAGTCATTCGTTGGCTCATTTACGCCCCAAAGGGCGGGGAAACGTATTGTTCAGGCACTATAATCCACATCGGTGGACCGGCCCTGTCGCTCCAAGGGGCAGTTGCGGCTGTTCCGGAGGCTCGGGCTAGAGAGTCTCGAATCGGTAGAGGACGATCCCTAGCCTCGGTTCATATATGGAAACCCAATTTCCAAATACGTGACATTTGCGGTTTTATTTGTAGAGCCTAGTATGGCGACATGATATATGGTACCCATGCCGCCTATGATTGATACTTATGTTTTGAAGTTGTTTTATACACTATGCACTTATAATAGTATCAAATGATTTGTTTTAAACGTATCAAGCATTCTTTGGCTGTTATAAGGGAAAACCCTATCCCCCGGCTTGCGTTGCATTGTGTGATAGGACCTGGGTCTTATAACAGCTTCATTTTTCTTTATTTAGCATTGCGCTGTTTGTTTTATGCACTGGTATTCTTGGGAGGAAACCCGTTCCGTGTTATACGGCGTGGTCCCTTGATTTACCGAACTTTAAAGATAAAGATTAATAACTGTTTTAGTTCTTACACCAGTCACTTGACTGACCTGGAGTTTATTGTTTTAACCTAAACTCTGGGTGCCCTTATTTTGACACGGGCAGCTAGTAGTTTCGGTTTTGCAGATTTATATTCACAGGATCCTGGTTTACAGCTGGAACGATATCCGGAAAGCTTTGTATCCGTATATCTCCTTCTAGTTGTGTATTGTATTATTTTCCGCTGCTATGTATTTAAATGTAATTTAAATCTCTGATATTTCTGTGTAATATTCATTTATACTCCGTATATTCTTGTAATCTGATGCATTGTTGTAATATACAGTGAAATGTTCTTCCATCTGCGTTCTGATTTGTCATGTTCTCAAACGATAGGGCGTTTCGAACGGACTGGATCGGTTTAGCGACTGGTTCGAACTAAGCGAAATTCCTTCTCGTCACAGTTGGTATCAGAGCGAGGTTTACAAAGCTCAGAGAACAAGACACATTAGAACCATACGAAAGAATTCATCAGTAATATCCAATGGGAATGACTCGTTAGAGATGGGATCAGTAGTATCCTAGAACGAGTGTGAAGAGTAAATTTTTAAAATAAAAGTGAAAACAATTTTTGTTTTGAAAATTTAAATCAATTATACGTATTTGATTATTTATTTATATTGATTTGGACGGTCCAGTATATAAAGATTTTGCATATACGCCTTGCAAACGTGTATTTGAAATTTCAATATACTGGATAGATATAGAATCACCTTCTAGTCGCCCGGAGAGAACTCTGATGATTGATGCATCATCATCAGAATTTATGTTCGAGTGACGAAAGGGAGATTTCTATATATTTCCTATTGACTGGTGTGAGAACCAAAGCTGTATAGGATTTATTGTTGTGATTTGGCATCAAGAATCTGATTTTTGTGTATGTATCAAAATTACGAATTTGAAACTCTAATTCACTAATTGATTGATGTTTGTGTTGTTTGTTTATTTGTTTGCTAATTTTTAGCCATTTAGCCTAATTGAACCGAATATTGAATTGTATTGAAAATTGGTCGCATTTGTTTGCATATACATATATATCATTGAACAGGTCATAGCAAGGAGGCTAGAGCAGAGAATAAAATTTGTTTGCCTGACAAATAGGTACATGTTTACTACATAATTTACTGTTTTGTTTGGGTGATGATGATTTTATGAGCCTATTGGCTAGCCGCTTGGCTTTTTCTTTTTCTTTTTGAGATCTGAAGGACCGGGGAAGCTATTTGAAATTCCCCGATGCTCCCGGTGCAGGGGAGGTTATGGCGAAATTTTTCAAAAATTTAGGGTGTTAGCCAAATTTTTGAAATTTTAGAAAATTCTCAGAAACTGAAAGGTTGGAGAATGGAAGCCAGATCGAACGTAGAATTGATTAATCAAACCACTTTCGACTTTGTTCCTTTTCGGGGACGAAAAGTTTTAAGTGGGGGAGATTGTAACAACCCGGAAAATGCGAGCCAGTTTGAAATTTTTATTTTGGCGATTTTAGGGAATTTTGAATATTTAAAATAGATTATTTTAAATAATATCAACGAGAAATTTATTTTGAATATAATGCAAACGTATATATTTATACGCGTCGTCGTTAGAATATAAATATTTATATATAATTATAAATAGAATTAAAAATGGCGCGGTAGTTCGATAATTCGATTTCAAACTCCAATTGAATGTACCGGGTGCAAAACAATCCGGATTTTAGTGAAACCAAAAACAATAGGATCTAATTGAGAATATCTTTCCAGCGAATCCGAATAATTAAGATTTCATAGCAAAAGATATGTCCAGTTGAAAATTCTGAATAGTCGCTATGGAATTCAGGCCCTTAAAAATGGGAATTTTGCAAGCGACCTCGGATTTCGACGAAACCAGTTTTGTTGGGTCCGTGGTGTCAAGTTATTGCTAGGTTTCAAATTTCATAATTTTTCGAATCAATATGTGAGCGTGGTAAAGGAAAACGCGTTTGACCAGTTTCAGTTGATTTTAATCGACTGGAAAATGGCCATTTTTCCAACGATCTCAGAATTCAACGAAACTAGTTTTGTTAGGACCGTATCGTCAATACGAAGCTAGAAAATATTTTTCGAGAATTTTTAGAGTTAGTATGTGACCCCGGTAATTTGAAAAATACGTTTAAAATTCAATATAGTGATTTAAATGTAAACTCAACGGAAACTGATTGTAACGGTTGAATCAGCCTACGATACATATCCCATTGTGTTCGGAATGGGGGTAATACGCTAGGGACGACAGTCGGCAGATTCGATTTCGAGTTCGAATGGAAAGGTTACTCGATAGAATTTAAAATTCAAAATAAATATTAAATAAATAATATAAATCTCTTCCCTTTATCTCTCAGGCCCCTCCATCATTGACCATTCCAAAATCGAAAGAAAAAAAAAACCGCTGGCCCTCGATCTCGAGTCCGCCGCCTGGGTCACCGTCGCGAGCCTCTTCCCTTGGCCTCCGCCGATCGAATCCCCTCACCCTCCCTCCATCGCTTCCTCTCTCCTCTTTAATCCCACAACCAAACCCAATCCTCCCCAATTCCAACGACGCAGCCCCAAGACCGCCACCCCTCGCCAGTGTCGCGCCCTCCGGTGATTTCCCCCTCGCTCCTCTTTTCGCATCCACTTCGACAAACCACACCAGACCCGAACCACCCCAGTTCCGGCGACAACCAACAGCAGCGGCGAAGGTGGAGTTTTTGGCCGATGCGATGGGTTTTGCACCTGACAGTTCTGAACGGTGAATGGATTAGAAGAAAGGTGTTACGAAAAAGAAAAAAAACACAGTAAGCTTTTCTATTTATGTATTTTGTAATTAGTTTATATTTGAATATGAAAAGAACATTATTTTTGAAAATTAAGGTAGCAATGTTTTTGAAAATGAAAATAACATTGGAATTTTTATTGAAAGAAAAGCATTGATAAAAAGGTAAATTTTTATCGAGGTAGCTTAAGGATAAAAATATGGTTTTGCTTAGGTAAAAATATAATTTTTATATAGAGGATAATGTTGTAAAAATATGATTTTTATAAAGTGAAAGACGATATTTTTATATAGAAGTAGAGGATGTAAAAGTGTGATTTTTACATATATGAAGTAGCGATAAAAATTCGTTTTTTATATATTGAATAGCGAAGTCAAAATTCGATTTTTTACATATATGAAGTAGCGATAAAAATTCGTTTTTTATATATTGAATAGCGAAGTCAAAATTCGATTTTTTTACATATATGAAGTAGCGATAAAAATTCGTTTTTTATATATTGAATAGCGAAGTCAAAATTCGATTTTTACATATATGAAGTAGCGATAAAAATTCGTTTTTTATATATTGAATAGCGAAGTAAAAAATTCGGTTTTTATATATGTAGTGAATACAGGCGACGAAAGTAAAAGAAGAAGAAACGACGAAGATTTCTATAAAGGAAGAGCCGTGGCGTTTGGTTTAGCTAATCGGTGAGAACTTCTCACTCAAAATTCTTTTTCTAGTTATACATATATACTAGGATGCAGACGGTGCTTAGTAGCACCCGACACAATCGTCCACAGACCATGGACTTGTTTGTTTTGGTTGCATAAATTAGTAAGATGATTTGATTTGAATTTGGTTGTTTGGTGAATTTGATTGATGTGTGAATGGCGTGGGCCTTCACTAGACCGGGGATAAGGCTAGGCCTTGTCCCGTTTCTAGTATCGTGCCGTTATGCCGCCGAAATTTTCTAAAATATGTTAGAAAAATAAAAATATCATTTTATTGAATAAATGAACCGGATAGAATATTCATAGGTTGAATAAAATAGTTTGATCGTTAAAAATATAATTTTTAACGTGAATGTAAATAAATAAATATTCATTTACAAACCAGACGGTTTGTTTATGTACACCTATTTGAAGGACATTGATTGGGTCGATAAATTTTACACATCGCCCAACTGCACAAATAAAAATCTGTGTTTGATTGCTTGAAACCCCACACGGGTATTGGGATGATATTTGACGTACACTAATCCCGATTGTTTAGTTTTATGTCAATCGATTGATTGACAGGCTGTTATAAGCGTTGAATATTTATATTTGATGCTTATACAGTGTAGAATGCACTTTGGATGATGGTTGATTATTCATCATTGTTGATATATACATGTGTTGTAGAAAATCCATGTAATTAACATTATATGGTAATTGATTGGGCCTCATTCCAGTTTCGAAAAAGAAATATTTGAAATAGAAATATTTTGATAATAGGAAATATTTGAAATAGAATATTTGAAAATAGAAATACATGAAGCCGTGTTGATTAGATTGACGCCATTTTGACGTGAACGATATTTATATCGATTTTATTCATTTCGAAATGAATTGAATTGAAAACGATTTCGAAATGAATTGAATTGAAAACGATTTCGAAATGAATTGAATTGAAAACGATTTCGAAATGAATTGAATTGAAAACGATTTCGAAATGAAATGAATTGAAAACGATTTCGAAATGAATTGAATTGAAAACGATTTCGAAATGAATTGAATTGAAAACGAATTCAAATTGAATCGAAAGTGAATTGAAATGAATTCAAATTGAATTGAAATTTGAATTGAATAGAAATGAATTTTAAAACGAATTTATAAAGAAGAATTCAATTTTGATTTGAATTGAAAAGAAAGTTGAAATAGCCTTTGAAACGATCTTAAAACTATTTATATAATTCGTTTTAAATAGAAATCGACGAAATATATATTATATATATTATATATATAATATAATGGCCTGAATAGAACGCGCCGCGCCGCGGCAGTTCGCGAATTTCGACCATTAATTTCAAACGGACATTACGGGAGATCCGACCGTCGGATTCTCCTAAAACCGGAACCGTTGGGTTCGTATCGAAAAGAGCTTTCTAATGAATATTAGAAATTTGAAATCTAACGGTTGGATTTGGAGATACGTCCAAATCAAATTTGAAAAAGGTCGCTGTAAGTGCAGTTCGATGGCCATTGGTGGAAATCGACTGTACAGGCCTCGATAAAATTATTAAAAATAGTAATAATTTGTGTAAAATCATAAAAATGATTTAGAAAGAATTAGGATGAAAAACTCCATATTTGAAAAGATAAAAATAGATTTTTATCGAAATGAACTAGTTTTGAACTAGAATTATAATTCTATTTATTTTTAAATAAATAAATTGAATTGAAAAGGGTTTTAAAAATAACCAGAATTTCCAATGATTGCATTGGAGTGGATTTGAATCGAAACTGTCTTCGGAATATTTCGATGTCGGAATTCGTGATTATACAGGTGTTGTTATGGAAATTTGAAAGATATATATTTATATCGTTATTTCCAATACGACATTTGTTAGTCGTAGAATTTGATATTGAATATAAGCCGATATATTTTCTATTCAGAGCCTTGTATTGAATATCAAATGTGATTTGGGTTTGTCGTGAATGGTGTCTTCACTAACACTGTTCTTGAACCCAGTTGAGAAAAGATTAAATCTTTTTATTTAGATTTAATGAAGTGTACCAATTAAATAATATTTAATTGAAATTGAATTGATATTGATTTTTAGGTTTATCGTGAACAGTGTTTTTAAATAACACTCGTTCTATAACCCGATAATTAATGGAATGTGATTTTGGGTTTATCGTGAACCGTGTTTTAAATGACACTGATTCTTTAACCCAGTTAACGATTAAAACTAAGTGGAGTTTTAATGAATCTTTAATTAGATTGAAAAGATCGAGAATGGAGTATCACCAGTTTTACTCCAGGCGATAGTTAAATCTTTAATTAGATTTGAACGTGAAATGGTAATTGAATTTACCGATAACACCGTGGTGTTAGATATGAAGTATTACCAGTTTTACTTCATGGGATGAATAGGTTGGGATTGGGAAATAAAATAAATGATTACTTCGGTGTGGTTCGCTAATCCCGACTAGTTTGAATTGATATTCAAAGGAGATTGAAGAATAAATTTAAAGAATTTATCTTGGATAAAATTAATGGGAACTTTTCCCAAAGTATAGGAATATTTGAATAAAAGAATATTCTGAATTGGAAAGAGGCGTATGTTGTGTTTGTGTAACACTTTTATAATATATACGCGAGTTATTCAGAAAGACCGGGTTTATCTCATTCTGGATAACTGATTCGACGTGGTGTCGAAGATGAAGACGGTGGTCGAAGACCAGAAGTCTTCACGTCGTTTGGGTAATTACTGATGATCTTGATTGGGCTGTACACCCAAGAAGATGGAAACAGTTAGTGATCGTCCAGACGTACTTGGAGATCGATGGATATGCGGGGTACTAGGTGCCTCCGGTTTCGTTCAGACCCAGAACGGACTTGTAAATGGACTGTGTGTCTGACATTGGATTTTAGTCTGTGTGATTGATCTCTATTAAATATATATCTGTTTGGCGGCGGAGAATTTATTTTCTTGCTTAACGCCCTTCTCTGAGACGTACGAGCTCAGGGGTTATATATTGATGGATATCAAACGCATGGAGTGAATTGCCTGTGTGGCATGCCTAAGTGGCAAATTGATCGAGGCTTCTGTTGAAAAGCAAAGTCTTGTGGTGATGATCAAAGCATAGCCTGTGTGGCACAGCTTTGTGTAACGTGAATTCGCGAGCCTCGCACCCCGGTTGTGAACCAAAAACGGGAGAGGACCTCAGGGAGGGCATGCGTTTCTTTCTAGCTAGGGTGGTGTCAGTGACCTACCAGCCCTGACATTTATATACTTTTCACCTGTGTGGTTGTTGCTGTTGCGAGGCGCCTCGGTTTGATCGGACGATCCGGGTCCGATGGAGTCATTCGTTGGCTCATTTACGCCCCAAAAGGCGGGGAAACGTATTGTTCAGGCACTATAATCCACATCGGTGGACCGGCCCTGTCGCTCCAAGGGGCAGTTGCGGCTGTTCCGGAGGCTCGGGCTAGAGAGTCTCGAATCGGTAGAGGACGATCCCTAGCCTCGGTTCATAGATGGAAACCCAATTTCCAAATACGTGACATTTGCGGTTTTATTTGTAGAGCCTAGTATGGTGACATGATATATGGTACCCATGCCGCCTATGATTGATACTTATGTTTTGAAGTTGTTTTATACACTATGCACTTATAATAGTATCAAATGATTTGTTTTAAACGTATCAAACATTCTTTGGATGTTATAAGGGAAAACCCTATCCCCCGGCTTGCGTTGCATTGTGTGATAGGACCTGGGTCTTATAACAGCTCCATTTTTCTTTATTTAGCATTGCGCTGTTTGTTTTATGCACTGGTATTCTTGGGAGGAAACCCGTTCCGTGTTATACGGCGTGGTCCCTTGATTTACCGAACTTTAAAGATAAAGATTAATAACTGTTTTAGTTCTCACACCAGTCACATGACTGACCTGGAGTTTATTGTTTTAACCTAAACTCTGGGTGCCCTTATTTTGACACGGGCAGCTAGTAGTTTCGGTTTTGCAGAATTATATTCACAGGATCCTGGTTTATAGCTGGAACGATATCCGGAAAGCTTTGTATCCGTATATCTCCTTCTAGTTGTGTATTGTATTATTTTCCGCTGCTATGTATTTAAATGTAATTTAAATCTCTGATATTTCTGTGTAATATTCATTTATACTCCGTATATTCTTGTAATCTGATGCATTGTTGTAATATACAGTGAAATGTTCTTCCGTCTACGTTCTGATTTGTCATGTTCTCAAACGATAGGGCGTTTCGAACGGACTGGATCGGTTTAGCGACTGGTTCGAACCGAGCGAAATTCCTTCTCGTCACAAAAGTGGTAGAATTTCTCTTTGGAATCATCTTGTAATGACCCAGATTTTTCAATCATTTGAATGTGAATATTAAAATCTTGTTTAAATATTATATTTAGAATATTAATGGATTTTTATATCAAATTCATTAATAAACGACGTTTGAATATATATATTTATTTAATATAAAATGAACTCACAACGGCGCAGTAGTTCATAATATGGAGCTTTGAACTTCAACTGAATATATATATAATCCATTTTAATACGGAATTCCGTGAAATAAGAATTGTCCGGATTTATTTGATTATAATTTTCTAGTGAGAGAAAATTCAAGATTTCATATTATAAATTGTGAAATATATCCAAATAAAATTTTCAAATAGTCGCTATGGAATCGTTTATGAATTATAACATTTATTTAATAAATTAAAATGGATTTTTATATAATTTAGATATCGTTTAACTCAAAATGTTAGTATTGAGTTTTATAATCCATACTGGATTATATTTGAAATTGTATGTTATTCCATTTGGATATATATACGACATTAATAATTTATTATTATTATATTGAATCGTTTAAGAATTAAATTATATTTACCGACATTAAATTATAATTCCATTTGGACATGATGGCAGCGTTTGTCTATATTGGGCCTGGGCTTTTCGAAAATAAAAAAAGAAAAGAGATGAGACGGTGAAGTGGGGAATCTCGTAAACGTGGAAGGGGGAAAATTGTGTGAAAGAGTTGCAGTACCGACCGGTTAAGGTTAGTGTAAAAACTTGGTTGGTTAATTAATATTAAGACAATTATTAATTAGCTTAAATAGTGAACAACTGTATTAATGATATGTCGAACACATATTTTCAAAATCGAACCAAAACAGAAACGTTGGAACTATAACGACGAGCGCAACATTCTGTAGTTGGTTTGGATGGAGATGGAAGCAACTGGGGTTTTTAATTAAATTAAACACCTATTTAATTTAATTAAAATAAACCAATGGAATCAAGGTGAGTTTACTCACTCAGTTTGTCCCACTTATATTTTATATAAGTCGGTTTTAATATTTGTGTGTTATGGTTGTTTATTATTGGATGATTTCTGAATGTGTGTGTGTGTGTATATATATATATATTGACTAAATCAATTAAATAAAACGTTCGTTTAATTTAATTGAAATCAATCGTTATTTTTAACGATTGTAACCAATTGAGGTAACTTACCTTGTTGGTCACATTTATAATAATATAAACATATAAAATGATCAGTCGGACGCTTGAATTGCGATTATTAGTTGATTATTGAAATTTACATCTAAATGTTGAATTGAATGATTTTTTTAGATAATAAATTTGAATGTAGGGAAAACAGGCTGGAGGGATCCAACTGGATTGTGAAAATTTACTGATTATTTCCATATTATCATCATAGGAACTGTTTGAACAATATGATTGGATGATTGTTTGATTATAAATTTTTTAATTAAACTTCAACTTTTGTTTATTATTAACCAATGGACAGTATTGGTTAAGTAATTAGCAGAAAATGGCCTAAGAATCCATCGTTTTATAAACGTTGATTTACCGTCAGGTAAATTAACAGAAATAAAGTTATAAATTTATTTTATAACTGAAAATAGATTTTGAAGACTATTTTATATAATTATTTTGAATAAAAGTTTTAGTAAAAGAAAAAACAATATTTATTAACAATTAATTTTTATAAGGAAATTTCTTGTGTTTAAACAAAAAAATTAAGCAAATAATTCGGTATTAACCTAAGAGTTAATAGCTGGGATTAATTGTTTTTCAGAAACAATTCAGTGGAATTATTTAAATTAATTAATTTAAATGGGAAGACTAAATGGAATTAGTTGGCAATAGTTGACCGAGTCAACTAGAATTGATTACTAAATTTATTGACAATTAAATTGGTAAATAACGGTTGTGACAAATAGTTGTCGTAACTTAATACAGTTTCTCAAAGATTGAATAACCTTTTTAAATTTATTTTTAAGACAATTATTGAATTCTTAATAAAGTTAATTATTATTTTAAGAAAGATTAATTAAAAACTTATATTAGATGTTGAAATAAACCATTTTATAATGTTGAATGTATTATTATTTAATTAATAACAATCAAAGTAATGATTTTGTGATTAAGATAAAATTATCAGAGCTTTACAAAATCTTAAGACCCGTTTTTGATTTAAAGAAATTTTAAAGCAAAGTGTGTCCAAATAAGGCAGGTTTAAGACGATTATTAAGAATTCTATTGATTAGATTTATATAAAATCCAAAATTGGTCAAAGTTTAAGCCAAGTTTAAAAATGGGTTAATGACGTAAACAATTTCAAAAATCGAGATGAGTTTATGATTTGATTATAAACTCAAGGAAGCCTAAATGGAATCTAAAAGTCTAAAGGTAGGAAAGTATGAAGCGAAGTTGAAATAAGATCTTAAAATGGAATGAAATTGGAGATGCAAGCTAAGTTAACAATTAGATTATAATTCGAACAATTTAAATATGAAAGGAAGTTTTATAGAGATGAACTCAAAATAAGTTTGAAATGAACATATAAGAAGTTTTATTTACAAAAAATCAAAGCTCGTATATAATGTGTGAAAGGATGTTTAAAGGTAATAATTATGGTTTTTTTTAATTGAGTAAAGATGTTGAGATTTGGAGTATTGTTTTCAAAGCAAGAGCTTGGTTTTAAAAACGATATTTTTAAATTGAATAATCTATGGTGATTTTCATGATATTTACTGAAAGTTGGGTTTTTGTTAACAAACTTTTACTTATTCTAAAGGTAATAATGTCGTCAATCAAGGTCTGTGAGGTAAATAAAATACCCCAACTTGAATGACTTTACGATTATCCAAAGGATAATACCTGTTTGGGTAACGAGGGTAGATAAGGGTAATAAATATATTATTTCCATCATTGATCATTATAATCATTGAATTTCAAGTCTATAAGTTGAATAAAATAGTTTTGAGAATATTCTTATTTTGAAACAAGAAGTAAAAAGTTGTGTTCCAAATATTAGGAAAAATTAAGAGTTTCAATTAACGACGGGTAAACTAAAGAGGCTAAATGACGTTGTGCACTGAACCAGTGGATCCATTTTATTTTTATGAATGAATGATTGTTTATTTGATAGTTAAATAACTGACTATCAAATTTGGCTGATATGATGTTGATATGGAAATACTGGGATCGAATTTATATTCGAAAACCATTCCAAACCAACGAATACATGAAGGATGCTCATTGAAGATGGAGTAATTGAAGATCGTTGATCTTCATGAATGGAAGAACTACACGTTGAATATCTCTAGGTCGCTCCCAGAAATATTTTGACTTGTGATTTTGTCATGATTGAAATCTTTTGATTGCAAGGATGACTCGCTACTAATCCATAGGGTGATTCCTACGATGTGGTAGGAGGGTGCCTTCGGATCATTTTGTTCCTGGATGACTTGTATGGACGGATGTCTGAAAGAGTATTTCCAAAGGCGTCACGTACGTTGATTTCATCAAACATACATGTTTGGTGGTGGAGAAGACAACTACTCTTAGCTTAATTGTAACGACCCGTATTTTTACGGTATAATAATTAATTAATTTAATTATTCAAAAAGTGGTATAGTAATTTAAAATGGTTATTTAATTAAATAATATTGAGTATTTAATTAATATAAATAATAGAATAATATATTTAATTCTGAAATAGTCGGAAATAGTGGAATTGACAATATTGTGTTAATTGGATTATTCAAAATATATCATTCAGTTTGAGATTTGATTTATATTAATGTATATATTTAAATAATGACAGTTTGAACGTATAATTATATTATAATTATAATCGAGCTCGAAATGGTGCGGTAGTTCGCAATTTGGCAGTTCGAACTTCAACTGAATATACAGGGTCCGTTTTAAGCCGGATTTCTGTGAAAAAAGAAACGTTCGGAGCTGGTGAAGTATATTTTTCTAATGGAAGAGAAAAATTGGGATTTCATTGTGTAGATTTTGATTTATGTCCAAATCAAATTTTCAAATAGTCGCTATGGAATTCCTTTATAATTTATAACGATTTATAAAAGGAATTTCATTATAAATCGAATATTGATTTAATCGAGATTTGAAATATCGAGTTAAAAATTCATATAGGATTATTCCGGAGTTGTATGGTATTCTATTGTGAATATATATGACAATATTTGTTTATAGATATTTAATTTAATTATTTTTAAATACATTTAATATTTAAAAAGGTTTATTTAGAGCTTTAAAAATAGCCAGTTTTGCAAACGACCTCCATTTTCGACGAAAATAATTTTGTTAGATCCAGAATATTGAATTATTATTAGATTTCAATTTTTGTGATTTTTGGAGTCAGTGTGTGGTCGTACGGATTTTTAATGTGAAAAACAGTCAGTATTTTGACGGTTAAAAATACGCTGTGTGAGCAAATGGAGTCGGAATTCGATGAAACAAGTTTTGTTGGGTCCGTAATGCCGAACTGTAGCTGCATGTCCATTTTCATGATTTTTGGATATTGTACGTGATCATAGGAATTTTTAACAACAAATACATATAGCGGTTGCTTAAAAATAAATATAATAATTAATATAAAAATAATATATTTCTTCTATAAATACTTCTCAAAATTTTCTAAACCCTAAGCTATTCATTTCTCTGGTCAAACATAAAACCGCCATCGCATTTCTTTCTCCAAACATTTCAGGGATCTTCATAATTCCTAATCAATTTAAATAAAATCTAAAAGAAATATCCAAACCAAAATACGAGTTCCTCAGGTGTTTCTGCTAAATCCTATGCATGTTTGGTCTAGTTCGATGCAGTAAGGGGGAGGTTCGAAGTTTATACTGATCAACTAGGGCTTGGGAGCGAGGGCGTTTAAGGCGACGAAGGGGAAAACCGATGTTGGCGAGGAGATGGTGGATGTAAGGTGCACACGTGGAAGGAGTTTTAGGGTATGCGGTGAGATTTTCTGTCGATCGATCTCCTGGAACAGCATCTAAAGGATGTGAGTTGCATTTGAGAGGAAAGTGACGAGATGGTTTTGGTGGTGTTGGAAATGTCGAGTACGGGAAGAGGATTTGAATGGTGTTATAGGTTTGGAGATTCGTGAAGAAATGAAGGAGAAGAGGTGTTGAAATGTTCGGTAATGATGTGTTTAAAAGAGGAAGTCACGACATTGTAATTGAGGAAGACGGGACACTGTTGAGGATGGGTTTCAGGGTAGTGGGCCGTAACTAAATGGGTAAGGCCCAGTAAATTTAATTGATTTAAGTTAATTTTAATTTAAAAATATATGGCACTTGTTAAATTAATATCTTGATCATACGCTGTCCAAATTCAGTAAAACAAGATCCGTTGGGATTGTATGAACGGTGGCTACACAGTGGAATTGACTGGGAGTGAATTGGAGCTCGTTACAATTTATAGTAAAATAAATTGTCTGATCTGAATCGACAATCGATTATCGTTATTTAACGATGATTGTCCAACGTGAGTAAAACTCACCAACTCTACCAGTTCATATTTTTATAACGTATTTTTAGAACTGATAAATGATGATTGATTGTTGTGTGTTGACTATTGGGATAAACTGTGAATTAATTGGCTGAAAATATAAATATAGTTATATATATAAATCATTGATCAAATATTGATTCTGTTTATCAAAATATTTCATATTGAAATGAAACTGATGTGAATTATATTGTGTAACATCTGTGGATGCAGGGAAATAGGTTGGAGGAATCCAACTGGATTCCTTAACATTTATTTTACTGTTTTTCATATATGGTGATATATGATGTGACATATAATATGTTGTAGATGATGTGTGTTAGAATGTTATTGATCATATTTGGTATTTTAAATACCATAAGAAATACTGGAATATAAAAAGGGAATTTTCAATGTTATATTGAAAAAGAAATATATATAAAATCAAAGGATTTTATAAGAAGAGATATATTTATAAAATCAAAGGATTTTATAAAGAGAAATATTTTTAAAATGAATAGATTTTATAAAAGGAAATATTTGTATAACATTTACAAATAGAATTATAGATGGAATTTGTAAAACATTTACAAATAGAATTGAAAAGGAAATATTTGTAAAACATTTACAAATAGAATTGAAAAGGAAATATTTATAAAATAAATAGAATTATAGAAAAAGAATTATTGGGAAATAAATAGGATATTATAAAAGGAAGTATTTTATAAAATGAATAGAATTTTATGAAAAGGAAATGTGTGAAAAATAAATATTAAATAGAACTATGTTTTAATAGATAAATTGGAGAAGATTAATTTACAAATAATGTTTTATAAATTAAGTAAAATATTTATCATTTGATAAATTGAAATTATAAGTCTAAATTTATATAGAGAAGTGAATATCGGTTTTAACACCGATATTTGAAAATAGAATGTAAATGCAACATCTATAAAGGAAATTATAAAGGATCGAATATTAGTTAATCAAATTAGAGTTAATCGAATATTAGTTATTCGAATAAAGTTAATCGAATATGAGTTAATCAAATAAGGTTAATCGAATATTAGTTATTCGAAGAGAGATAATTGAATATAGTTTATTCGAAGAAAGATTATCGAATATAGTTTATTCAAAAGGGGGATTATCGAATATAGTTTATTCGAAAGAGAGATTATCGAATATAGTTTATTCGAAATGGAGTTAATCGAATATTAGTTATTCAAATAGAGTTTATCGAATATTAGTTATTCGAATAGGAGTTAATCAAATATTAGTTATTCGAATAGGAGTTAATCGAATATAGTTTATTCGAAAGGAGTTAATTGATAAGAGTTAATCAAATAGAGTTAATCGATTAGAGTTAATCCAATAGAGTTAATCGATTAGAGTTAATCCAATAGAGTTAATCGATTAGAGTTAATCCAATAGAGTTATTCGAATTGAGTTAATCGAATAGAGTTAATTGAATAGAGTTAATCGAATATAGTTACTCGAAAGAGAGATTATCGAATACAATTTATTCGAAGGAAAGAGTTATCGAATAGAGATTATTCGAAAGAGAGTTACTTAAGGAAGTTTGTTAAGGATTTAAAAGGTGAACTTTGTCTAATTCGAGGTTAAAAATTTTGTTTAGTCAAGGTCTGAGAGGTAGTTATACCCCAACTTGATTGACTCCATTTTTAACTAAGGAATGGTTAACGTTTGATAGTAAAGTTTGGTTAAGTGAATATAGTTAATGAGGGTAATGGTTTGAGTTGGAATAGCGATGTTTTATTTAAACATCCGCTAAAATCCCATGAAGGAGTTTTGGAAATGCGTTCCAAATAAGAATCAAAAATGTTTTCTAATATAGAAAATAAGAGATGAGAATAAAAATGGAAACGTTTTCCAATATTAATAAGGTATATGTTTTTTAAATTTAAAAAATAAGAATTTCTGTATATATATGGAAATAGGAAATGGGTAAATGAATAAATTAATGATAAATTAATTTAAGAGACAAATGATGATTGATGATTGATCGAGAGAACTTCCATCTGGAAATAATATCATTGTTTGCACACATGTTTTCTTTGATAGTTAAATCACCGACTATCGAAGTTTTTGACCATTTTTCCATCGTCAATATGGAGGGACCGGGATTAGATTCATTATCTGAAAACCACTCCATATGGCATTAGCGTTGCGAATCAAATATGATGAAGGTAATTGAAGACGGAGTTATGCAAGGGCTGTCCTGTTTACAGAATAGTGCCTTCGGTTTGTCCAATCCCAAGACAACTTGAATGGATGAATGTCTGACAAAGTATATCTGATAGATTGCGTAAGTTGATCGTTTCAAACGTATTTACGTTGGTGGCGGAGGAATTTGTTTCTCTTAGCTTATACCCGTGGTATTTTTTGGGAAATCAATTTGTGATTTGACGGGTATGATGATGTGGCATTCAAAGTGAATGAAGAAGTGGTCTGTTAAAAGATAGGTTATGAACTCAAAGGGTATATTGTCACCATCTAGAGAATATTCATATTTGTTACTTCTTTTGCTTTTGTATCTCCCGGGAACGGTTATGTTGGTATACCAGCCATAAGGTGATAATATATTCAGAACATTTATAACGACCCGCATTCTAAGCATCGAAGGATCGTAGAATATTTATTTCTTTCACAAACGAAGTCGTATGGTCATGTAACTTTGGGAGACGACTATTGGGGTCATTTCCCATGTTCATGATTTTTGCTGATTTTTAAATGACAGTTTTGCCCCTGGCTGATACTGTTTTGGCCATAACTTTTGACTGGAAAGAAATTTTAACCTAAAACCGCTTCCATTGGCTCCGGATGATGGTTTACAATTCCGTAGAGTGGTCACATTAGCCAAACGAACTCACCATTTGGGAGATATGGCTGAAACAAGTTTCAGATAGTGAAAAACAGCTCAATTGGGCTTAACCAGGTGATTAACAGCTAGGCTCATTGGGGGATTTCAGGATTAGAGGTATTTAAGGGCTGCTAGGGTTAAGATTTCGGTTTTTCACTCATTTTCCAGCTGCCACAAATCCTCTCTTCAACCTAACAATGGCCTCCAACGTCTAAAAACACCTTTAATCACTTTTTAACAAAGTTTTGGCTTAAACTACACCAAATTAAGGAGGAATAGCACCAAAGCAAGGTTAGAGCTGCTGTGTTGCATTGGGAACAGCACCAAACAGAGAATCATTTCAGATTTGGTATTTTATTTGTGGCCAAGGTGAGTGATTTGCATGGTTTTGCACTAATTACAGTTAATTAAGGGTAATTAGTGAAGATTAACGAAATTAGACATGATAAAATTTTGGAAAAATATTCATAAAATTCGAAATATTGTTTTAGACCTCTGTTTAAAGTTTGGGTTAATTTGGTTAAGTTTTCCTAATCATATCATTAGATTTGCCTAAACATGCTTAAGGGAAAATATGGGATTTTGGCTATGTTTGATCCATTTTAACCTATCAAATAGTTGTTTTGGTGTTTGTGGTCAGTTCTATATGTTGCTATGACTGTATGGTATGCTTTTTGATTGATTAGAAAAGTTAGAATGGTCGAAAACGCCGTCATATGGCGTAAAATAGTCGCTGGAAGAGTTGCAGGAAACCGGATCGGATCGCCCTTGCCCGAACCGACCCGATCGGGGAGAGCTACCCGAACCGATCCTCTCTCACTTGAAGACCACGACCTGAACCGCCTGGAGCTCATGAACTGATAGCCGAGGAGTTCTCCGACCCGATCAACCTCTCTTGGGCATGTGCCACCCCGACCCGACCCGAGTGGTCACTCCCGAACCGATCCGCCAGAGGTTCCTCGATTCGACCCGGAGCAGAGAGGGAGGACACCACGATCCGATCCGGATGACCTTGCACGAGCTGGAGTATGTATCACAACCTGGAGCCCGACCACGAACAGAAGGAGGCCAGACCGAACCGCCAGGGGTGTCCACGACCGATCCGAACCGAGATGCTTGGACTTGAGGCGTGAATCACGATCCGAACAGGAAGTATAAACTGAAGTGAAGAACCGATCCGGAGGAGACTAAAACCCGAGATGCAAAGGTAGTCCGAATGGGAAGTTTGTACTCAGGATCCAGTTGGGAACCAAAGAGTTGACTTCATGAGTTGGGCTTTGCTGCGGGACGTGTGCAAAGGGGTTGTCGATGTCTGTAACTTTGAATCACTATGTGTAGGGAGTACGTGAACGGATTTAGGGCCACAGTGGCCTAGGTACGACTAAAGAGCTATAGACCAATGAAGTGGGGTCATTTGTAAAGATTTGGTCATGACTCCATGGGGTAAGCTTGGTAGTAGCAGTAGTTGTACAAGTCGAACTCCGCCACTGCTTCGATGGGTCTAGTGATTGACACTAGTGGACATTGTATGCTTTACGCACTGAGTGAGAGATGTGAGGATGGTTGCTATGCTTGATCTGTTTGCCATCATTGTGACATGCACACCCCCGTATTCTTTACACCGTCTGTTTAGTGGCACCTTAGAGAATTGTACGGTATGTAGTGCTAACTCTTTGGTTGTAGGTCCAGGTTCAGGTATGGTTTGATATACCTGTTATTGTTCTGTTTAGCTGCTTATCGCTCATGCCAGACTTTTTGTCTGACCCAGAGTTTTATGTCTCTTCTTATTACTCTGGGTGCTCTCACGAGCAGACTAGAGACAGGATAGGTTGTATGCACGAGTAGCTGTACTGGAGACGAGCAGGAGGCTTCCACGTATGATACATATATATAGATATCCTCCACGTGTTGTTGCGGTCACTACTTTAGGCATTAGTGGTGTACCTTTTTTTCTTTTGTTTAGAGACAGTAATTTGGAAAGTTATAATAAGCTGTATTTGGATTTCTGCTGCTCTGATGATGATGTTGGTTTTAGTTATCAGCTTATGCACTGTCTCACCTGTTTTATGTCAAGTATATTATTATTATATTTTGTTCCATGCGCTGTGAGACATTCTACAGGTTTTTGATTAGTTCATTCTCTTCTTTCCTTTCTTTGGCGACCGTTCCGTGCTAGTCGGGCATGTATACAGCGCACTTTCGGAGGAAATGCCGGCTGGTGCGGGGCGGGCCGTCACACTTGGTATCAGAGCTGTAGGTTGCGTAGTTTACCTAGGGAAAGACACCAGGGAGAGATAATACGTATATGAGAGCGCGTATTTGTGATTATTTTGGTTTTCAAAGGCTATATTTATATATATTATTAGTATAGCTAAAGAGGAAGTCGCACTGCACTGACACCACAAAGAGGATGGCTAATCGTTTTCTCTGTGCAGATTAAACAATGAGCTGATACGCAAAGGGTACCGGTAGAGGAGCCAATAATGGGAATGCTGCTGAAGTGAGGACGATGTTTACTAACCTCATGAGAGAGATGCTTAGAGATGTTCAGAGTGCAGCTCCCAATGCTGGTAATGGTGGTGGTCCAATAGTGCAGGCGCCTAGGGCCGATTTCGCCAAGCTGAACAAAGATTACACTAGTCTTGGTGAAAAGCCGTTCCAAGGAACGGAATCGGCCACGGATGTTCAAGATTGGTTGGATATCTGTGAGCGTATCTTCGAAGACTTGGGTATCGAGGATGCGATGAAGAGAAGGCTAGCATCCCATCAGCTGCAAGGACGGGCAATGAATTGGTGGAATGCTATAAAGGCAGCTACTCCAGAGGATCAGATTACTTGGGATCAGTTTAAGGTTCGCTTTAGCGATAAGTTCATTCCAGCTGCTCAGAAGTCAGTGATGTTTAAGAAATTTTTGGAGCTCAAGCAGAATGGCAGAGTTGTCTCGGAGTATATTGCCGAATTCGACACTTTGTCGAAATATGGGTTATCCCTAATAGATACTGCCGAGAATAAGAACGAGAAGTTTATAACAGGTTTGGATCAATACTTAGGAGAGAAGCTTATTAACCACATCGATGAGACGTTTGAATCGATTGTGAGGAAACCATTGAGGTCAGAGAGTCTTTACCCTAAGTCGAAGACTGAGGTTGCATCTGCAGAGGAGCCAAAGCCGCAAGCAAGCGGTGGAGGCAAGAATGGTTCTCAGAATAAGAGAAAGCAGAATCAGACTAAAGATGGCCAGAAGAAAAAGAATAAGAAGGATGTTAAGTGCTTCAGCTGTGGTAAGAAGGGCCTTATGCTAGTAATTGTCGGCCAAGCCAGCAGATAGGAAGTGCTTCAACTGTGGCCAAGTGGGACATCACAAGGACAAGTGTCCGCAACCCCCTAAAGAAAAGCATATGCCCTTAATGTTATTCCTTCTTCGTCGAATGCCCCAACTACGGCGGAGAAGGGAAAGAATGTCGTTATCCAAGGTATGCTTTTTGTTTATGATGTTCCTATTAGAGTTTTGTTTGATACCGGAGCTTCCAGTTCTTTCATATCTAGTGACCTGGTAGATAGGTTGGGACTGGAACCCGAGAATGTCGATAGACCTTTAGTAGTGACGAACCCGATTGGTGGTTCGACTAGCCTTAGCATGATTTGTCGTAATGTGGTCTTATCAAGTCATGGATGCATGTTTGTTTGCGATTGCTTTGTTTTGGGCTTTACTGGGTTTGGCATCATTTTGGGAGTCGATTGGCTCCAAAGATACGAGGTAGTGGTAGACTGTGAGGGCTTTTTGGTGATAGCTAGAGCGGATGATGGGCAGAGGGTAGTGTTTGGTGGTCTACCTAGTGATGGGGTAATGGCTAGTTTTCTAAATTCCCTCCACATCCCGCAAGGTGAGTTGTCAGGTTTGCCCGTGGTTGGCCAGTATCCGGACGTCTTCGAAGAAGTGACCGGGCTTCCACCACATCGAGAGATTGAGTTCCGTATTGATTTAGTGAAAGATGCCAGACCTATAGTGATGCCAGTTCGTCGTATGGCACCAAGGGAGCAGCGAGAGCTTGGGGTGCAAGTCAGCGATCTTTTGAAGAAGGGAATTATCAGAAGGAGTGTTTCTGAATGGGGAGCACCGGTTGTGTTTGCTACCAAGGTGGATGGTTCCCTTCGATTGTGTGTAGACTACCACGAGTTGAATAAGGTGACAAGGAAGAACAAGTATCCTCTACTGCGGATAGATGATTTGTTTGATCAGTTGAGTGGCGCGAGAGTATTCTCTCAGTTGGATCTCGCGATAGGTTTTCATGAGCTTAGAGTGGAAGCTGAGAGTATGGCTAAAACAGCATTTCGGACGCCGTCTGGATTTTATGAATGGTTGGTCATGCCATTTGGGTTGACCAATGCCCCATCATATTTTGTGGATCTTATGAATAGGGTATTCAGAGATCAATTGAATAAGTTTGTTCTTGTGTTCGTGGATGATATACTTGTTTATTCACAGACAGAGGAAGAACACAAGGAACATTTAAGAATAGTGATGGAGGTGTTGAGAAAACACCAATCGAAAGCAAAGTTTTCTAAGTGTCACTTCTGGAGGAGGGAAGTGAGATTCTTGGGCCATGTTGTTTCAGAGAATGGTATTACCGTGGATCCTACGAAGGTGGCTACGGTACAAGACTGGTCTACACCCAAGAATGCAACGGACATAAGAAGTTTCTTGGGATTAGCTAGATATTATCGTAAGTTTATCCAAGATTTCTCCAAGATAGCAGCAATGTTGACTCAGTTGACCAAGAAGAATCAAGCTTTCGTCTGGAACGAAAAGTGTGAAAATGCATTCAAGAGTCTAAAGGAAAAGTTGACATGGGCACCAGTATTAGTCTTTCCTAAGGGGAATGAAGAGATGACAGTATATACGGATGCATGTGGTACCGGACTAGGTGCTGTATTGATGCAAGGTGGTAGGGTTGTAGATTATGCAAGTCGGCAACTGAAACCGCACGAGAAAAGATACCCTACCCATGACTTGGAATTAGCAGCGATCGTATTCGCATTGAAGACGTGGAGACATTAACTCTTGGGAGAAAGATTCGAGTTGTTTACCGATCATAAATCGTTAAAGTATCTCTTCTCTCAGAAGGATCTAAATCTCCAATAGCAAAGATGGTTAGAGTTCTTGGCTTCCTATGATTTCGATATCGCATATACACCCGGAAAAGGGAATGCGATAGCTGATGCATTGAGTAGGAGACATGCTAGTCTAGGGGCTATGTTTCTTTAGTGGAAGCAACTGGAGTACATCGCCGGGTATGATTTCAAACCAAAGTGCGAATTGGATCCATAAATGTTAGCAAGTTTGACGATCAGACCCACTTTGATTGAGCGGAATGATTCCGGTCAGAGGGACGATCCTAACCTATTGGAAATCATCCCAAAGTAAGAGATTGGAATCGACGAAGAGGTGAACAAGTATGGGCTTGATCGAGATGGATGGCTTAGAAAGAATGGAAGACTAGTTTTACCCAATGTCAATGGATTGAGAGATGAAGTGCTTAGAGAATGTCATCACTCAAAACTGACTATACACCTTGGTGGTAACAAGATGTACCGAGACATGAAGCGGACCTACTGCTGGGAAGGGATGAAAAGAGACGTTGGGAAATTTATATCCAAATGCATGAATTTCCAGCTAGTTAAAGCTGAGCAAAAGAAGCCTAGTGGTTTGTTGCAACCATTAGAAATTCCAGAATGGAAATGGGAACAAGTGCCAATGGATTTCATTGATGGGTTACCAAGGACTAGATCGGGCCATGATAGCATTTGGGTGATTGTGGACCGACTGAATAAGAGTGCAAGGTTTATACCCGCCAAGTCAAACAGGACGGCAGCTAAGTTAGCTGAACTATATGTAAAGTGGGTAGTGAGATTTCATGGAATACCCAAAGGCATTGTGAGTGTCCGAGATCCGTTGTTTACTAGTGGATTTTGGAAAAGCTTACAAGAGGCGTTAGGATCATAATTATATGTCAGTACCGCGTATCATCCTCAAACCGACGGTCAAACAGAGAGGGTGAATCGTATATTAGAAGACCTCTTGAGAGCCTGTGTATTGGACTTTGGTGGGTCATGGGATGACCATTTGCATCTAGTAGAGTTTGCATATAATAATAGTTACCAATCCAGTATTGGTATGGCTCCATTTGAAGCTTTGTACGGAAGACCGTGCAACTCACCGTCATGTTGGTTAGAAACTGGTGAGAAGTTTGTGCTTGGACCAGATGTGATAAGAGAAACTTCGGCTAAGATTAAGGTTATCCAACAGCGAATGAAGGTTGCCCAGGATAGGCAGAAGAGTTATGCCGACAAGAGGAGAAGAGATTTAAAGTTCTCCATAGGCGACTTGGTGTTTGTCAAGATTTCTCCGTTGAAGAGCGTGATACGATTTGGCAGGAGAGACAAGTTAGCACCAAGATTTGTTGGTCCATTCCCAGTTCTTAAGCAAATTGGGAATTTGGCATATAAAGTTGAATTACCAGAGAAGATAGCAGGAGTTCATAACGTATTTCATGTTTCCCAGTTAAGGAAGTTCGTACATGACCCAGATGCAACTATTTCACCTGATCAGTTGGATGATATCGAAGTTGAACCAGAGGCGGTTGGAAACCGCAAGCCTATGCGTATTGTTGGGAAAGATACGAAGCAGCTTCGAAGGAAGGCGGTGAAATTAGTCAAAGTTCAGTGGGGCGAGAATGAGAATGACTGTACTTGGGAGACAGAGGAGAGCATTAGGAAGATGTATCCAGAACTCTTCGTCTGGTAAGATCTCAGTTTCGATTTAATCTTTCCGCATTCTAAGATAGGCTTGTTTTAATTGTTTTGCATGTTTGATTGTTGTATGTGGCTAACAGGCATGCGGGATCCTTTGTATGTTTTGGGTTAAGGAATTTCGGGGACGAAATTTCTTAAGGGGAGGAGAGTGTAACGACCCGCATTCTAAGCATCAAAGGATCGTAGAATATTTATTTCTTTCACATACGAAGTTGTATGGTCATGTAACTTTGGGAAACGACTATTGGGGTCATTTCCCATGTTCATGATTTTTGCCGATTTTTAAATGACTGTTTTGCCCCTGGCTGATACTGTTTTGGCCATAACTTTTGACTGGAAAGGAATTTTGATTGGAAACCACTTCCATTGGCTCCGGATGATGGTTTACAATTCCGTAGAGTGGTCACATTAGTCAAACGGACTCACCGTTTGGGAGATATGGCTGATACAAGTTTCAGATAGTGAAAAACAGCTCAATTGGGCTTAACCGGGTGATTAACAGCTAGGCCTAACGGGGGATTTCGGGATTAGAGGTATTTAAGGGCTGCTAGGGTTAGAATTTCGGTTTTTCACTCATTTTCCAGCCGCCACAAACCCTCTCTTCAACCTAACAATGGCCTCCAACGTCTAAAAACACCTCTAATCACTTTTTAATCAAGTTTTGGCTTAAACTACACCAAATTAAGAAGGAATAGCACCAAAGCAAGGTTAGAGCTGCTGTGTTGCATTGGGAACAGCACCAAACAGAGAATCATTTCAGATTTGGTATTTTATTTGTGGCCAAGGTGAGTGATTTGCATGGTTTTGCACTAATTATAGTTAATTAAGGGTAATTAGTGAAGATTAACGAAATTAGACATGATAAAATTTTGGAAAAATATTCATAAAATTCGAAATATTGTTTTAGACCTCTGTTTAAAGTTTGGGTTAATTTGGGTAAGTTTTGCTAATCATATCATTAGATTTGCCTAAACATGCTTAAGGGAAAATATGGGATTTTGGCTATGTTTGATCCATTTTAACCTATCAAATAGTTGTTTTGGTGTTTGTGGTCAGTTCTATATGTTGCTATGACTATATGTTATGCTTTGTGATTGATTAGAAAAGTTAGAATGGTCGAAAACGCCGTCGTATGGCGTAAAACAGTCGCTGGAAGAGTTGTAGGAAACCGGATCGGATCGCCCTTGCCCGAACCGACCCGATCGTGGAGAGCTACCCGAACCGATCCGCTCTCACTTGAAGACCACACCCGAACCGCCTGGAGCTCGTGAACTGATAGCCGATGAGTTCTCCGACCCGATCCGCCTCTCTTGGGCATGTGCCACCCCGACCCGACCCGAGTGGTCACTCCCGAACCGATCCGCCAGAGGTTCCTCGATCCGACCCGGAGCAGAGAGGGAGGACACCACGACCTGATCCGGATGACCTTGCACGAGCAGGAGTATGGATCATGACCTGGAGCCCGGCCACGAACAGAAGGAGGCCAGACCGAACCGCCAGGGGTGTCCACGACCGATCTGAACCGAGATGCTTGGACTTGACGCGTGAATCACGATGCGAACAGGAAGTATAAACTGAAGTGAAGAACCGATCCGGAGGAGACTAAAACCCGAGATGCAAAGGTATTCCGAATGGGAAGTTTGTACTCAGGATCCAGTTGGGAACCAAAGAGTTGAATTCATCAGTTGGGCTTTGCTGCGGGATGTGTGCAAAGGGGTTGTCGATGTCTATAACTTTGAATCACTATATGTAGGGAGTACGTGAACGGATTTAGGGCCACAGTGGCCTAGGTACGACTAAAGAGCTATAGACCAATGAAGTGGGGTCATTTGTAAAGATTTGGTCATGACTCCATGGGGTAAGCTTGGTAGTAGCAGTAGTTGTACAAGTCGAACTCCGTCACTGCTTCGATGGGTCTAGTGATTGACAGTAGTGGACATCGTATGCTTTACGCACCAAGTGAGAGATGTGAGGATGGTTGCTATGCTTGATCTGTTTGCCATCATTGTGACATGCACACCCCCACCTCCATATTCTTTACACTGTCTGTTTAGTGGTACCTTAGAGAATTGTATGGTATGTAGTGCTAAGTCTTTGGTTGCAGGTCCAGGTTCATGTATGGTTTGATATACCTGTTATTGTTCTGTTTAGCTGCTTATCGCTCATACCAGGCTTTTTGTCTGACCCAGAGTTTTATGTCTCTTCTTATTACTCTGGGTGCTCTCACGAGCAGACTAGAGACAGGTTAGGTGGTATGCACGAGTAGCTGTACCGGAGACGAGCAGGAGGCTTCCACGTATGATATATATATATATATATATCCTCCCTGTGTTGCTGTGGTCACTACTTTGGTCATTAGTGGTGTACCTTTCTTTCTTTTGTTTAGAGACAGTAATTTGGAAAGTTGTAATAAGCTGTATTTGGATTTCCGCTGCTCTGATGACGATGTTGATGTTGGTTTTAGTTATCAGCTTATGCACTGTCTCACCTGTTTTATGTCAAGTATATTATTATTATATTTTGTTCCATGCACTGTGAGACATTCTACAGGTTTTTGATTAGTTCATTCTCTTCTTTCCTTTCTTTGGCGACCGTTCCGTGCTAGTCGGGCATGTGTACAGCGCACTTTCGGGGGAAATACCGGCTGGTGCGGGGCGGGCCGTCACAACATTCAAGCGAAATGAATGGCTGGTCATGTGTGGCCGAGTTACAAGATGTTCTTATTGAACTCCAGTGTATCGCTTCTAGAGTACACTGATCGGAAGGTGGTTCCATACCTTGTCATAGTTGGAAATCCATTACCCAATAAGCGCCCGCGGTGTTTGATTGTATATAATATATGTGGAACGTGAGATGAAAGCGTTTCCACTAGATTTCTATTTATTTGATTTAGACATTATTATTATATCAGAAGAGTATTGATTTTAAAGAAATGTTTTGGGTTATCGTATGGTAAAAACCATCCATGTTTATGTATGGATCGGTCTTACGATTATCATTTCTTTAGAATGGATTTTGAATGTTAAGCAAATGATTGGAGTTTACTCACACCAGTCACATGACTGACCTAGAGTTTATTTTGTTTTGTTTTGTTTTCCCTAAACTCTTAGGTGCCTAATTTTGTACGGGCAGTCAAGTATTCGGGATTTTTCAGATACTTGAAGAGCTGGAGCAGGAGGCTTCAGGAATATATAGCTTTTATTTATTTCCGCTATGTTGTAAGCTTTATACTCTGATAATGTTACTTTATACATAAACTTATTTTATTTCAAAATTATGTATCTATTATATATCGTTCGTTCCGCTGTGAGATTCATGTTTACTCTGATGTTGTATGTTCTTCTTCTTCTTCTATTCTAAGTTTCTATCTTATCTATTCTCACCCTCTAATTTCTTTCATTAATTATCTGGTATTTCCGATGCTTGGATAGTCGACATTGAGTTTATGTCGATTACTTAGGGTCGCGAAAACCCGGGTCGTTACAATTGGTATCAGAGCTTAAGGTTAAGTAATTACCTTGACTCTGTGGCGAGACTCAGTAGAGATGGGATTAGTAATACCCCAGATTGAGTTTGAGTGTATATATATGAGTGAACGCATTTGTAGATTTTATAAAAAATTGTTTTATATTATGGAGATTTATTGGTTGAGTTGTTTATGAGTTCTGGTCAATCAGTTTGATCCACTGCATCGGTAGGTGTTTTTAAACACTCGAATACGATGAACCGACATGGTATGTTTTGAAAAGAGGGTAAACGAAATAATTTTACCCAAATTATATTTTGATATAAAGGATTTATATTGGAATTATTATAATATGTTGGATATATTGGTTGTTGTTATAATCAGATAAGATTATAACTGAAACAGTTATGTAAACAACCAATCAAAATTCATATAAGTGTTACGAAATGAATTAAATCTGAAATTAATGTCAGAATTGGAATTAAAATTCCTAAAATTTGGAAAAAGTGTTCGTAAATGGATTTGAGTTAAGTATATGATAATTTAAAAATCCTGTGAGATTTTAAATTGTTTTACAAACATTGAGGTGGATATTTTGAAATGTATTTCAAAATGGAAATGGTTAGAAATGGCTTTGAAAGTGATATAGTATTGAAATCACTTAGATCGCTGGAAAATAAATCCCGATGATGAAGTCGACCACCATCGGTGTTCATTTTCGAGTTATAAGTGACGGATTACTACCAAAGATTTTGTTTTTGAATTGTTTTGTGGAAAGCAAGTTGTTTTGAATCCTAAAAAGGGATATCTAGTTTTTGAAAAGCTAAGTGATTTAAAATTCCCAAGGAAAGATTGTTTGATTTAAAACCAAATTGAATTGAAATTTGGGAAAGCCAATTGGAATTAAAATAAGGTCAGTTAAGTGGTAACAGAAATTGAATTAGAATGATATCGAGACAAATTGGATTTGTGATATTTGAATTTGAAATGTAATTTGATATTCGAGTTAAGAGTTTGGAATCAAGAATGAAACTCAAGTTTGAAATGGAATCTGGCTCGTATAAGCAAAGGATTAGGTTTGAGGATAAAAACTGATTGGAGTTCGATTGTGATGGAATTGGTATCTGATGAATTGGCAGCAGATGGAAACGATATAATGATACGCCTAAAAAAAAGGTACAAGTTTATTTGTATATGAGTTTGGTGATTTATGAGCCTATTTGGCAAGCCGCTTGGCTGTTTGATTTTCTTTTGGGTTGGAGAAGGTCTAGAGAGGCGAGTTGTAGTTGTACCGATTGAGCCGTACAAAGGAGGTGCTGGCGAAATTTTTCAGAAATTTAAGCTGTTGGAAAATTTTCAGGATTTTTGAAAATTTTCGTTAGCAGGAATAAATTAATATATTTTTTAAATAAATTAGTTCAGTGGAAACTGAAGTTAAGAAGTAAACCAATAATTTTAACCCAGTTAATAGGGTTTGTTTTCTACCTTAGCCATTTCGAGGACGAAATTATTTTAAGAGGGGAAGAATACCACTGTAACGACCCGATGATTTCGCGATCCTGGTTATCGACATAAACTCAATATCAACTACCCAAGCATCGGAAACATCGGATAGTCCATGAAAGAAATTAGAGGGTGAGAATAGATAAGATAGAAACTTAGAATAGAAGAAGAAGAAGAAGAACATACAACATCAGAGTAAACACGAATCTCATAGCGAAATGAACAATATATAATAGATACATATCTTTGAAATAAAACTAGTATATGTATACAGTAACATTATCAGAGTACAACACTTACAATACAACGGAGATAAACAATAGCTATATAATCCTGAAACCTCCTGCTCCAAGGTCGCCAAGTATATCTATAAAACATGACTACTTGACTGCCCGTACAAATTTGGGAACCCAAGAGTTTAGGGAAAACAAAACATAACAAACTCTGGGTCAGTCATGGGGCTGGTGTGAGTAAAAAAATTTAAAATAGTTTGAGCAATTAAACGATATCTCATAAGACCACATCGTATAACGGAATGGGTTTTTCCCTTATGAGAATCCAAATCAATTTGATTTAACTTTCAAATCATTTTGAAAGAAAAGATAATCTTTATATCAAAAACCTTTTGATATTATAATAGTGTCTATCAATCTCAATATAATAATCATCTAGTAGAAACGCTTTCATCTCACGTTCTATATATATAGTATACAATCAAAACCGCGAGCACTTATTGGATAATGGATTACCAACTATGACAACGTATGGAACCACCTTGCGATAGTGTACCTCTAGAGAGGAATACACTGGGTTCAACAAGAACATCTTGCAACCCGGCCACACATGACTGACCACTCAATTCGCTTGAGTGTATCGAACGTATATCACCAACGGTTGGGATCAGCAACCGTTTCCCGAATGGGACAGCATCGAATAGATTAAAGAAGGAAATGAATATCTCTAGATAGGTGATAACACACCCTAATGGAAGCAACCTACATAGCCATGTTGCCTGCCCGATTTTTGTCATTTCCCGGTTGTGAGGCTAGAGGCCATGCTTATCTCACAGATCACACAATTATTCACTTTGAATGTCACATCGTCATACCCGCCAAATCACAAATTGATTTCCCCAAAAATACAACGGGTATACAGCTAAGAGAAACGAATTCCTCCACTTTCAAACGTATATACGTTTGAAGAGATCAACTTATGTGATCCATTAAATATACTCTGTCATACATTCTTCCATACAGGTTGTCCTGGGACAGGACAAACCGAAGGCACTATTCTGTAAATCCATTTTAGGAAATTTCTACCTAGGATTTGACAGATCGACCCTTGCACAAACTCCGTCTTCAATTATCTTCATCATATTTGATCGCAATGCTAACGCCTATACAGAGTGGTTTTCAGATAATGAATCTGATCCCGGTCTCTCTGTATTGACGACGGAAAAATGGTCAAAAACTTCGATAGTCGGTGAGTTAACTATCACAGAAAAACACGTGTGCAAACAGTGATATTATTTCCAGATGGAAATTATATCGATCAATCATCACTGAACATTTATCTCTTTAGTTCATTAATTTATTCATTTTTTTTCATCTCCTGTTTCCATATATTCAACATTTCTTATTTTCTAAATTTAGAAAATATACGTTATTAACATTGGAAAACATTTCCATTTCTTATTTTCTATATTAGAAAACATTTCTGATCCTTATTTGGAAAACATTTCCAAAACTCCTACATTTGGATTTAAACAGATGTTTAAATAAAACATCGTTATACCAACTCAAAACATTACACTCATTAACTAAATTCACTTAACCAACCTTCACTATCGAACCTTAACCATTCCTTAGTTAAAAACGAAGCCAATCAAGTTGGGGTATAACTACCTCTCAGCCCTTAACTGAACCACATTTCTAACTTCGAAATAGACAAGGTTCACCTTTTAAACCTCTAATAAACTTCCTTACGTAACTCTCGGATTCTTTTTACGAATCCACTTCTTTTACAGAAATCATTTGATTTTAACAATAGTGTTAAAATCCCATGCTTCTGAAATATAATAACTTCAATATAACTTTCATTTTTTTAATTTAGATAAATAAACAAATAACTAATTTATTAATAAATAAATCTTGATTAAAACAGAAAGTGAATAGTACTTTCCTGAAATCGATATAATCGAATTTCAACTATAACTCTCTTTCGAAAAATCTCTATTTGATAACTCCTTTTCGAATAAACTATATTCGATTAACTCCTTTAATTCTATTCGAATAAACTATATTCGATTATCGCTCTTCGAATAAACTATATTCGATAACTCCTTTCGCTCTATTCGAATAAACTATATTCGATTAACTCCTTTAAATCTATTCGAATAAACTAAATTCGATTAACACCTTTAACTCTATTCAATTAACTCTAATTCCTTTTATAATACTACTTACTTTCCAAATATTCCCTTTTATGATATCTTATTTATTTCCTAAATAAATATTACTTTTATCTTTCTATTTATTTTCCCAAATAAATATTCCTTTTATCTTTCTATTTATTTTCTAAATAAATATTCCTTTTATCTTTCTATTTGTTCAACAAATATTTCCTTTTCAATTCTATTTATTTAACAAATAATGTTTCCTTTTCAATTCTATTTGTTTAACAAATAAATATTCCTTTTTCAATTCTATTTATTTAACAAATAAATATTTCCTTTTACTTATTCTATTTATTTTCTAAATAAATATTTTCCTTTTATAATCTATTTATTTAACAAATAAATATTTCCTTTTATAAAATCTTTTGATTTTATAAATATTTCTTTTTCAATATAACATTGAAAATTTCCTTTTTAACATTCAAGTATTCCTTATGGTATTTAACGTACCATATAACAATGATCAGTATCATTCAAACATACAAAATCCGCAACATATTTCATATCACATCATATAACACAATATATGGAAAACAGTAAAATAAATGTAAAGGAATCCAGTTGGATTCCTCCGACCTGTTTCCCTACATCCACAGATGTTACACAATATAATTCACATCAATTTCATTTCATTATTAAATATTCTGATAAACAGATCAATATTTGATTAACGATATATATATAACTATATCGATATTTTCAACCAGTCAATTAGCAGTTCAACCAAACAGTCAACACACAGCCATCAATCATCATTTATCAGTTCTAAGAATACGTTATAAAAATATGAACTGGTAGAGTTGGTGAGTTTTACTCACATTGGACGATCATCGTTAAATAACGATAATTGTCGGTTGATTCAGATTGGACAATTTATTTCGCTATAAATTGTAACGAGCTCCAATTCACTTCCAGTCAGTTCAACTGTGTAGCCACCGTCCATACGATCTCAATGGATCTTGTTTTACTTAATTTCGTTCATGTATGACCAAGTTATGATAATTAGAAGTTGATATACATTTAAAAGAATTAAAACAAGGATTTTGAAATTCAAAGGGGCCTTAACCCTTTTTAAAACCGGCCCATACCCGTTTAAAGCCCAAACCCGCATCTCCTTTTCTTCCCCGTTCTTAAATCTCTTGCTTCAAAAAGTAAACACCATTTCCACAAATTCGAGCTCCCCGTTCTCCCTCGATACGCGACTAATCCACCAATGACCAACATCGTTAATCATCTGCTCAACCCCCTTCCTTCTCATGTGCACCGTCTTCCACTAGCACCCCCTTCCACGTCCACAGTTTCAAGCCTCCATGCAACCAGCAGTAAAACCCTCGTCACTTTATGTGATCAAACTCCCCAAAAGTACTCCAAACGAGTGCGGTTCTCCTCGCTAAACCCAAATTTAAAACCGAAATCTCAAATCACTGCTCCAATATAAGGATTCGCGGAACCCTAGTTTATAATGTATACGCTGTACAATTATTTCAGCGAAGAAAACAATGATCGATGTATTCAGAAAGCACATAGAATCAAAGAGCATGAGATGATGATTGCGAATATATATATATTAGAGGATTTATAGATTTCAATTGGATTTTCCACAAATTTTTGAAGCTGGTTCCTTGTGTTTTTTTAAGAACTGAAGTCGGCGGAATTGTGTTTTGACCAGAGGAAAATAGAAATTAGGTTTAGAAGGAAGTGATGATATTTATAGAAAAGTTTTAATAATTTTATATTGATTATTACATTTAATTTTAAGCAATCGCTATATGTATTTGTTGTTTAAAAATCTGCATGATCACACACGATATCCAAAAATCATGAAAATGGGTATGCAGCTGCTGTTCGACATTACAAACCCAACGAAACTGGTTTTGTCGAATTCCGACTTCGTTTGCTCACACAGCGTATTTTTAAAGTCAAATTTTCGACTATTTTTCACATTAAAAATCGGTACGGCCACATACTGACTCCAAAAATCACAGAAATTGAAATCTAGTAATAATTTAATATTCCGGATGCAACAAAATTAGTTTCATCGAAAACGGAGGTCGTTTACAAAACTGGCTATTTTTAAAGCTCTAAATAAACCCATTTAAATATTAAATATATTTAAAAATAATTAAATTAAATATTTATAAATATTATCGTATATATTCACAATAGAATATCATACAGCTCCAATTGGATTTATAACTCGATATTCAAATCCCGGTTGAATCGATATTCGATTTATAATGAAATTCCTTATATATATATATATCATTTTAAATTATAAAGGAATTCCATAGCGACTTTTCGAAAATTTGATTTGGACATAAATCAAAATTTATCCGACGAAATCCCGATTTTTCTCTTCCATTAGAAAAATATACTTCACCAGCTCCGAACGTTTCTTGTTTCATAGAAATCCGATTTAAAACGGATTTTGTATATTCGTTAAAAGTTCGAATCGCCAAATTACGAACTGTCGTGCCATTTCGAGCTCGATTTTAATTAAATTATAATTTATACGTTCTAACGTCGTTTAAATAATATATCTGTTATTCAAATTCAATTCTAAACTGTATTCTACCTTATATATGATCCAATTCACACTGTACTGTGAATTCAGCTATTTTTGATTATTTCGGAATTATAATATATTTTTATATTATAAATATTAATTAAATATTCCATATTATTTAATTAAATAACCATTTAAATCTATAAATAACTTTTTAAATAATGAAATAAATTAATTATTATACCGTAAAAATACGGGACGTTACATTCCTCCCCCCTTAAAATAATTTCATCCTCGAAATTGCTAAGGTAGAAAACAAACCCTATTAACTGGGTTAAAAATTATTCGTTTACCTTTTTAACTTCAGTTTCAACTGAACTAATTGATTTCAATTAAATATTAATTCATTCTTATCAACGAAAATTTTCAAAAATCTTGAAAATTTTCTAACACCCGAAATTTTCGTAAAATTTCGCTAGCACCTCCTTTGTACTGGTCAATAGCTCAAACTCCAACTTGCTTCTGTAGGCCTTCTTCAACCCAAAAGAAAAACAAACAGCCAAGCGGCTTGCCAATTCGGCTCATCAAAATCTCAAACCCATATATAATATAAATTGGTACCTTTTTGTCGGGCATATCATTATATCATTTCCATCTGTTACCAATTCTGTATATACCAGTGTCATCCCAATCATTCGGTTATACCCAAGCCAAATTCTATTCTTAACTCGGATTCCATTTTTAATTTCAACTCTTAACTTACCAGTCCAATTTCATTTCAGATTATCTCCAATCCAATCTAATTCGATATTTTTTCTATCTCAATTCATTTTCCACTTAACTGGTTTCAATTTCTATTTCTATTTGCTTTTACAAATTCTAGTTTAATTTGTTTTAATTCAAACAATCTTCCCTAGGGAATTTCAAACAGTTTAGCTTTTCTAAAACCAGATATCCCTTTTCAGGATTCAAAACAACTTGCTTTTCACAAAACAATTCAAAAATAAAATCTTTGGTAGTAATTCGTCACTTAACAACTCAAAAATGAACACTAATGATGTAGCGATTCATCATCAGGGTTATTTTCCAGCTATCCAAGTGAGTTCAATACTATATCACTTTTAAAACCATTTCTAAATACTTCCATTTTGAAATCTATTTCAAAATACTATTCCCAATGCTTGGAAATCATTTCTAAAATCTCCTAGGATTTTAAAATTCTCTTATACTTAATTCGATTCCATTTACAAACACTTTTCATGTTTTCGGAATTTTAATTCCAAAGTCTGATTTTAATCCAGATTTAATTCATCTGATTTCATATATTACACTCATATGAATTCTGATTGGCTATTTATATAACCATTCCAATTATAATCTCATTCGATTATAATAGTGACCAACACATCAAATACAATAATTTCAATATATATTCACTTTTATATCAGAATATACTTTGGGTAAAATTATTTCATTTACCCTCTTTTCAAAACATATTGTGTCGGTTCATTGTATTCAAGTGTTTAGAAACTCCTACCGATTCAGTGGATCAAACTAATCGACCCGAATTCATAAACAACTCAACCGATAAATCTCCACAATATAAAACAATTTTATATTGAATAACAAATGCGCGCTCATATATATACACTTAACTCAATCTAGGGTATTGCTAACCCTATCTCTACTGAGTCACGCCACAGAGCCAAGGTAATTACTTAACCTTCAGCTCTGATACCAATAACAACATTCAAATCCTCTTCTCGTACTCGACATTTCCAACACCACCATAACCATCTCGTCACTTTCCTCTCGAATGCGACTCATGTCCTTTAGCTGTTGTTCCAGGAGATCGATGGACATAAAATCTCACCGCATACCCTAAAACTCCATCCATGTGTGCGCCTTACATCCACCATCTCCTCGCCAACATCGGTTTTCCCCTTCGTCGCCTCAAACGCCCTCGCTCCCCAGCCCTAGTTGATCAGTATAAACGTCGAACCTCCCCCTTACTGCATCGAACTAGACCAAACAGGCATAGGATTTAGCAGAAACACCTGAGGAACTCGTATTTTGGTTTGGATATTTCTTTTAGATTTTATTTGAATTGATTAGGAATTTTGAAGATCCATGAAATGGTTTGAGAAAGAAATGCGACGACGGTTTTATGTTTGACCAGAGAAATGAATAGCTTAGGGCTTAGAAAATTTTGAGAAGTGTTTATAGAAGAAATATATTATTTTTATATTAATTATTATATTTATTTTTAAGCAACCGCTATATGTATTTGTTGTTAAAAATTCCTATGATCACATACAATATCAACAAATCATGAAAATGGACATGCAGCTACAGTTCGACATTACAGACCCAACGAAACTTGTTTCATCGAATTCCGACTCCGTTTGCTCACACAGCGTATTTTTAACCATCAAAATACTGACTGTTTTTCACATTAAAATCCGTACGGCCACACACTGACTCCAAAAATCACGGAAATTGAAATCTAACAATAATTCAATATTCCGGATCCAACAAAATTAGTTTCATCGAGAACGGAGGTCGTTTGCAAAACTGACTATTTTTAAAGCTCTAAATTAACCTTTTTAAATATTAAATATATTTAAAAATAATTAAATTAAATATTATCATATATATTCACAATAGAATACCATACAACTCCAGAATAATCCTATATGAATTTTTAACTCGATATTTCAAATCCATATTAAATCGATATTCAATTTATAATGAAATTCCTTTTATAAATCGTTATAAATTATAAAGAAATTCCATAGCGACTATTTGAAAATTTGATTTGGACATAAATCAAAATCTACACAATGAAATCCCGATTTTATTCTTCCATTAGAAAAATATACTTCACCAGCTCCGAACGTTTCTTGTTTCATATAAATTCGGCTTAAAATGACCCTGTATATTCAGTTGAAGTTCGAATCGCCAAATTGAGAACTGTCGCGCCATTTCGAGCTCGATTATAATTATAATATAATTATACGTTCAAACTGTCGTTATTTAAATATATATATATATGTTAATATAAATCAAATCTGAAGCTGAATTATATATTTTAAATAATCCAATTCACACAATATTGTCAATTCCACTATTTCCGTCTATTTCAGAATTAAATATATTATTCTATTATTTATATTAATTAAATATTCAATATTATTTAATTATATACCATTTTAAATTACTATACCACTTTTTAAATAATTAAATAAATTAATTATAATACTGTAAAAATACGGGTCGTTACATTAATAGCCAGAGTATTTTTATGGAAATCAATTAGTGATTTCTGGTGGATCCGATGATGTAGCATTCAAAGTGATTAGTGGCAAGATGTTCTAAAAAGGTAGTTATGACCTCAAGCCTCATCAACTGGGAAATGGCAGAAATCGTGTAGGCTGTATGGGAAGCACCCATTAGGGTATATCATTACCTGATCTGGAGAAATAAAATTACTTCGGTTGTTCCTATATTTTTGTATGTTATCGGTTCGGTAGGATGGCCCCCAACCGTGGTAACGATATATTTGGTACACTCAAGTAGAATGAGTGGCTGGTCATGTTTAGTCAGGTTACAAGTTGTTCTTGTTGAACTCCAGTGTATTCATCTCTGGAGGTACGTTGTTTGGAAGGTGGTCTCATACCTTGCCTTAGTTCGAATCCATTCTCAATTAAGAGCCTCGTGGTTTTTCATTTTATATTATTTATTTGGAGCGTGAGATGCAAGCGTTCTGCTTGATGGTTATTTATTTGATTTAGACATCGTTATAATATCAGATTGGTTTTTAATATCAAAACAGCTTTGGTTTATCGTAAGGTAAAAATCGTATGTGTTTATATGTTGATTGGTTTTACGATTATCCTTTCCTTTCGAAAGATTTTTAACTTAAAAATCAAGTTGGATGATGCCTATAAACTTAGCGAGTTTTCTCACGCTGGTTTACCAGACTGATCTGTGGCGTTTGCAATGCTCGGGTCAGATCGAGTTTTACAGGTTCAGGTTATCGAATGTTGTGAAGTCCAGAGATGAGCTAGTGAAGTCCAGGCGTACGATAGTATCTAGTATTATTTCAATGTGTGTTGTATATTAGGACAGGTTGATATAACTTTTTGAATTGTCTGATGTACTCTGATGATTGGAAGTATTATTTCAAGTTCTCAATAAAGAATTATTTCTACATTATATTTTGTTCCGATGCGATGTGAGATTCTGTGTTTTGATTCTTCTTCTTTCCTTCTATTCTAATATATTTCTTTCTTATCTTTTCTCACCCTCAAAATTCTTTCTATTGACTATATGGTGTTTTCAATACTTGGGTTTTCAGTAGTAATACGAGTTAATATATTATTGTCAAAATTCGACCATCGAATTTCCACCGGATCGTTACACATCTCAACCTTTTTAATATTAATATCACAAATGTTTGGATCATTAGTGATTTCAATATAGTAATGCATTCATCTTAGAAAAGAAGGGGTAGTTCTATTCCTTATAAAAATCTAGAATTTTTTTCCAATTTTCTGTTAAGTACAGGCTTAATTAAATCCTGCTTTTCTAGTAATAAATTCACTTGGAAATCAGGGGATTTTAAAAAGATTCACTATAAATCAAATAGGGTATTTATTAATCAAAATTCTATTAACAAATTCCTCAATTTTAATTTTTATACACTGGCACATGGAACTAGTGATCACACTCCTTTGCATTTAGTTCTATCTTCTGTTTCTATCGGGAATATTAGCTTCCCTTTTAGATTTAAGAATGGGTGGATTTTTGATAAGGATTATAAAAACATTGTTAACAATTTTATGAAGATTAACTACTCTGGCACTGCTCAATCTAAATTTAAAAGGTTTTTGCATAACTCTAAGCAAAAGCTCAAAATCTGGAATAAAAACAAGAACAATAGCAAAATAATTAACCTTTGATAGGAATGTTTGAGACTGCACGACATATTAGATTTGGATGGCTCTGACTCTATGCATGTTAAAACTTTTTTAGTACGCAAAAAAGAGTTAGTCAGAGAGCTTATAATGATGTTATGAATTTAACACAGAAAGCCAAGGTGGATTGGCTTACTAACGGGGACACATCCAGTAAATTTTTCTATGCCAAAATGACTAATAAAAAGCACATAAATGACAAAGGGAAAATTTTGGATGCTAAAGGGGATATCATAAATGATTATGACCGGATCAAAGCCGAAGCCATTTTATATTTTTCAAATCTGTACAACTGCAATGATTACCATGAAAATTTCCCCTCTATTGTTACTAAATATTCATTTCTTCCAAGTAGTAAAGAAATTCTTCTTGGCCATATTGTCATAGAAACGATTGAAAAGATTGTTTTTAATGCCAATGATGATAAAAGTCTTGGCACATATTGGTTTGGTGCTAAATTTTAAAAGACTTGTTGGGATTGTTTGATGTTGTTAATGAATTTTTCTTTTTTGGAAAAATTCTAAAAATTATTAATCACACCTTTATTACCTTAGTGCCTAATTAAGCAGAAAGTGCCTAACAATCTTGGGGACTATAGGCATATTTCTTGTTGCAAATTCATTTGCAAAATCATTGCTTATATTCTTAATAGCAAGAATAAGATATTCTTAAAGATCTTATTTCTTAAAATCAATCTGCATTTATCCCCGTGGATTGATTGTTGAAAACGCTTTGTTAGCCCAAATAATGCTTAGAGATTTCAACCATAATGACAAAAATAAGATGTGCATTAAGGTAGATCTCTAAAAAGATAAAATAAGTAGGCTTTTCATTATTCGCATGATGAAACAATTAGGATTTGATGAATATTTTTGTAATGAGAGTAACTGTAATGTAACTTATTCCATTCTTATTAGTGGATCTCCATGTGGATTCATCCACAGCAGTAGAGGGATCAGATAAGGGATCCTCTCTTCCCGTATCTACTCACAAAAGCAATGGAATGTTTTTCTTTACATATCGATTTGGACCATATTTATAATAATATCAAGCGTGTTAATAATATCTCTCCTTGTATTCTTATTTTTCTTAATGCGGACACTAAAAATGTCAAGGATATCAAGAATAATTTTGAAAACTTGAAAATTTTAGCTGGCTTCAAGTTAATGAAAGCAAAACAAAAATTTATTTCAGCAAGAACTGCAGCAATAAAGAGGAAATTTTAAACAATCTACAGTTTTAGGAAGGAGCTCTTACTGTAAAAATATATAGGGTTACCATTGAGTTTAATCAAACTAAGGATGTTGACTATGCTAGGCTTCATGATATAATTCACAGAAAAATTGAACATTGATCATTGATTTAGCAAGTTCTTATCTATTGCAGGCAGATTAGAGCTTACTCACACAATTACCATAACCGTTATTCTATAATGGATTCAGTTTCACAATATTTCTGCCAAAGCTATGGAGAAAATTAAATAAACTTGTGCTTATTTCATTTTGGAATGGAAAAGCACAAAAAGTTAATTGGAAAACCAAAACAAAAGAAGCTAGCGGTCAAGGATTCAGAAATTTCAAAGATTTAAGTGGTGCTTGCAGTTTAAAGCTCTTTTGGAAATAGATGGATGATAAATCTCTTTAGGAAACATGGATGAAAGAAAAATACACAAACAGAAAGAATTTTGAAATATGCCCATTGGAAGTCATTACTCTTTTACTTGGAAAAATATTTTAAGAAATAGGATGTGGGTTATAAATTACTTGAAAGAAAGTTCAAGGATGGTAAAACTACTAGTTTATGGTCCGAGCCTTGAATTTTTGGAAACTTTCTTATAAAATTATTAGACTGGAACAACCTTTATCTTCTTAGGCGAGCTGATTTTAAAGTTGACAGCATTAATCGGAATTTTTTTGGAATGCTCGGTTAAATCCAGTTGCTCAAATTTTTAAGTCATCTATCAATAAATTAGTTATTTATAATAATCTTAATGAAGACAGCTCGGATTTGAGAATTAATGTCAAAAATAAATTTTCATTCAAAAATACTTAGAATTTTATCAAAGGATAAGAAAGTAATGTTGATTGGTATGATGTAATTTGTAATAAAGCTAACTTCCCTAAAATGGCTTACTATTCCTATTTTTCTATTAAAAACAGACTCACCACAAGAGAAAGGTGTTTAAAGTGGAATAAAAATGGCAGTAGTATCTGTCTTCAATGTAAAGCAGAGATTGAAAACATAGACCGCCTTTTCTTTGTGTGATCTTAAGGCGTTCATATTTGGGATATATTGCCAAAAATAAATTAAATATCAACCAAAACACTCATATGCAAAGTATTAGAGAACGCATCATGCAAATTCAGAAAAATTATAAAGGAAATAAATCTCAATTCAACAATGCTTGCATTATGCTAAGCACTGTCATCTATTTTTGGAAAGAAAGAAACAAACGACTTCGTAGTGGAGAAAAAACAAACAGTATTCAAACTTGGAAAGAAATAGAAGCAGAAAGCAATATTCTCTCTGCCAAGTCCAACAAAAGCATCAAAAAGCAATTACATACTTTACATCAAAATTGTTGTGATCTTGATAATTATGAAGAAAGAGTGGAACATTACCTTATTAGTAGCAAAAACTAAACTGAGATCTATGATGGCAAAGATAATAATCATCTTTTCAAAGATTAAGCTATATATACAAAGAGTAGAACTTTCCACTCCAATAATCACTTATCTAACTTCTTAAATGAGGACGAGTACAGTGATTCTCAAAACATATTCTAAGCTTGCAAAGGGAGTAAAAGTACTTTAAATAACAGTACTTATTCTAATATAATTAAAAATGCAAATGCTATTTATGTTGGACATGACTTTTGCAAGAAGGAATTTGGATTCTCCTGTAGTGTTCCTGAAGAAGTTATGCTAAAAGGAAAAAACATCATTCAACATAACCCCTCTAGCCTTTTTCTGGAAAAATAATGCACCATTCGAAGACCTGTAAGGGAAATATCAAGGCAAACTTTCATTGTTTCCCTAGTTTTATAATAATTATGGATAATAAGATCAATTTTTTATATGAATATGTCAGGAGATCGCCGTAGTTCCCCACCAGTGATCAAGACAGGATGACCAGAGACATCATGATAACAAAGCATCAGTACAATAAAGGTACAAATGATAATTTCTATTTTAACATACTAGATAATCAAATACATCGCTTATCTAAGTGGTGCAAGGGAGAAAGTAGCAATAGCCGCAACCTAAACTTTTACAAAGACAAAGATTATGGAGATACTAGCAACCCTAATCAATGTGAAAAGCTTCGCAAAGTCACTGACTTCAAAGGCATAATGGGCTCTTCCAATAGGAATTTCACACATGAAAGTGGGAATCTTTGCCCAAAGAAGAAGATTCCAGAAAAGGAGAAGCATAATTGTGTGAACTATAAACATCACCCCCCGTGATCATCTTCCTGTTTTATGGCTAGATCAATGTCATTGCCCTCATTTCCCTCTCGATCTGTCATTCTTTTTTGTTTTCTAAGGTTTTGCCATTTGTGTTGTTTCGTATAATGTTGGCTAGGGTTGTCGTGGTTTTGTATTTTTTACCACTTTGTGTGGGTTGGCCCGTGGGGTGTGATTTTTTATCTTTTCAAAAAAAAAAGTTCAACAAAATAATTAAGAAAATCCAAAATTCAAAACTTTGAACTATTCCACTTCTAAATTTTAATGCTTGCACAACTTGCCTAATTTTTAAGAAACCGTTGTCACTGCCATTGTGAAAATCAACTCCACACTATACCAAATACACAAATTTGAAACATACGATATTTTTTACTTGAAACCCTTTTTTTAGTTTCTAGGCTTGAAACCGTTATCTAGTGTTTCTATATCAACTAAAGCGTTTCCATTATTTGTTGATTATTTTAAATATATATTTTTACTTACAAAGCCCACTATTTTTTGTAATAACTCGTCACTGAGACTACCGTTCCATACACAAAAACCCACTACTGTTCCCTTCATTGGTCCGTGTTTTTAGAAGGATAAAAATTAGGCTGTGTTCTTTTTTTCTCCCCCAAACCCTTTTAGTGCGATTCCCCCAGATCTCCCACACTCGTCGCTCTCTCAGATCTCCAATTCAACGCTCGTCGCTTCCTCAGATCTCCCATTCAATACTCGTCGCTTCCTCAGATCTCTCATTCTATGAAGGTTATTCTCGATTAAATGGTCAAATTATTAATTATTCTCGATTAAATAGTAAATAATCGTACTGCAGTAAGTAATATGTTAATGGTTAATGCAATTCCTATTGGATTTTAGGCATGTTTCGTATGTTCAGATTTGATATTAGTTTTACAAGTTTCCACAGTTTGATAAAAGGGAAGTTGCTAAGAAAGTCCCATCAAAATTTGCTTCTCGTATGTTTGTTGTAATATCTGGACTATGCTGCCTGCTGTAGATCACGATTGGTTGGTGTGCTCAATCCAATGGTTTTCTGTACATGTTTAAAATGATTATGTCTGTTTTATTTTATAATTTCAAAATGAGGTCAGTAGGGACTATTATCATTTGTGTATGTGAAGGTTTAAAGTGTTCAACCTTTTCGTTTGAACTGAGCTACACATTTGTCATCATTGGATTATTTTCTAGAAGGAGATTAGTAGGGACTATTATCATCATTAAGGATAACGGCACTAAGTTGTATGCATGACTATGATCACGTGTTTAAAATGTTGGCTGGTAATGTAATTGTAAGTGCTATTGATAAATGTAGA